>JAHRHZ010000013.1:40503723-40516266 GCA_024137785.1 Ginglymostoma cirratum
GCTGCTCACCCGAACTAAAGACCCACTCCCCGCCATGGACAGGACCAATGTCATCTACAAGATCCCCTGCAGTTACTGCGAGAAACACTACATCGGACAAACAGGAAGGAAACTAACAACAAAAGTACATGAACACCAACCAGCTACAAAAAGACACGACCAATACTCACTCATCTCAATCCACATGGACAAGGAGAACCACCATTTCGACTGGGACAACACCAAGATCCTGGGACAAGCTAGGCAGAGACAGGCACGAGAATTCCTAGAAGCATGGCACTCCACGGAGCATGCTATTAATAAACATATTGAACTCAACCCCATATACATTCCACTACGAAGGAAAACCGGAAGTGAGGCATTCCATCTCAACAGACCCCAGAGTTTAAAAACCAAGCGGAAAAACACACCGATGCTTCATCGGAGGCTGCACTGAGGATGTTGCCCAGCATGGTAACGTAATGTCTGCGAAACAAGAAAGTGTTTTTTTCACATCGCCGCTGTTTTTTCACAAGTTAAATCTATGCCTCTTTTTTATTACTTTCCCAAAGGAAATAGCTTCACCCTATCTACTCTATCTCGGATGTGGAGGTGTCAGTGTTGGACTAGGGTGGACAAGGTCAAAAATCACACCATACCAGGTTATAGTCCAACAGGTTTTTTGAAAAAAAACTAGCTTTGAGCTCTGCTCCTTCCTCAGGTGTAGTGTGGGAGATGAGGTATATGGACACAGAATTTATAAGCAGAACTGTAACAACCATAAAAATGGCTGGCTCACTGCCTCTTGTTGAATCTTTAATCAGTTAGAAAGGAGATACAGGTTTCTATTGATTAAAACGCAAATCCCAGAATTTCTTTTAAGTCATTGACCTGAGATGAAATAACGGAGGGATCATCCAGTGAGGTTTTTGGGTGGGGCTAAGAAGTAAAAATGGGATGGAGACGTTTTTGGGGTTGTACTGTAAGCCCCCAGATAGTCAATGGGAATTAGAGGAACAAATATGCAGGCAGGCTGAGGAGCAATAGGGTTGTCATAGTAGGGGATTTTAATTCTCCTAACATAGACTGGGACTGCCATGGTGTTTAAGGCTTACATGGAGTGAAATTTGACAATGTGTTCAGGAAATTTTCCTCAAGCAGTATATAGAGGCTCCTACTTGGGAAGGGGCATAACTCGACTGTTGGGAAATAGGGCAGGCCAAGTGACTGAGGTGACAGTGAGGGAGCACTTTGGGACCAGTGACCATAGTTCCATTAATTTTAAAATAGTTATGGAGAGGGACAAAACTGGTCCACAGGTTCAAATTCTAAATTGGTGCAAGGCAAATTTTGATGGAATTAGACAGGAGCTTGCAAGGGTTGATTGGAGTAGTTTCTTTGCTGGCGAAGGGATATCTGGCAAGTGGGAGGCCTTTAAAAGTGTGACAGCTAGAGTTCAAGGTCTGTATGTTCCTGTGACGGTGAAAGGCAAGGTTGGCAGGAATAAGGAACACTGGATGACAAGAGATACTGACGCTTTGACCAGGAAAAAGGAGACATGTCTCGGGTACAGGCAGCTGGGATCAAGGGAATCCCTGGACGTACATAGGTGATGCAGAAGTTTACTGAAGAAGGAAATCAGGAGGGTGAAAAGGGGACATAAGATAGCTTTGGCTGAGAAGATTAGGGTAAATCCAAAGAGATTCTTTAAGCATATTAAAGGAAAAAGAATAACTAGAGAGACAATAGGGCCCCTCAAGGACCAAAATGGACATGTATGTGTGGAACTGCAGGTGATGAGCGAGGTCCTCAATGAATATTTCTCCTCTGTGTTTACTGTGGAGAAAGACTTGAAGACTTGGGAACTTGGGGAAGTTAGTGGTGATATCTTGGGGACAGTCCATATCATAGTAGATGAGCTATTGAACATTTTAGAATGTATGAAGGTGGATAAATCTCCTGGTCCTGAACCAGGACCAACAACCCTGCAAGAAGCTAGAGGAGAAATTGTGGCGGCCCTGGCTGATATATTTGCATCGTTGTTAGCCATGGCTGAGGTCCTGGAAGACTGGAGGGTACAAAATGTTGTGCCCTTATTCAAGAAAGGCTGCAAAGAAAAACTGGGAACTATAGACCAGTAAGCCTAACATCTGTGGTAGATAAGTTACTTGAGAAGGTTCTGAGGGATAAGAGATACGTGCATTTGGAAAGACAGTATTTGATTAGGAGTAGTCAGTATGCCTACGTGTGTGGGAGATCATGCATCACAAATTTGTTAGAGTTCTTTGATGAAGTGACCAGGAAGGGTTGATGAGGGCAGGGTGGTAGACATAGTCTATACGGATTTCAGTAATATCTTGGTACCAGTCACGTGGTGGGCTGCTCCAGAAGGTTGGATCGCATTGAATCCACAGAGAATTGGCAAATTGCATACACAATTGACTTGATGGTAGGAAGCAGAGGGTAATAGTGGATGGACGCTTGTCAGACTGGAGGTCTGTGACTAGTGGTGTGCCTCAGGGGTGGTGCAGGGCCCAATGCTGTTTGTTATCTATAACGATGATTTGGATAAGAATGTACAAGGCACGATTGGTAAGTTTGTGGATGACACCAAAATAGACAGTATCATGGACAGTGAAGAAGGTTATCAGAAATTGCAGCAAGATCTTGATCATCTGGGGAAGTGGGCCAAGAAATGGCAAATGGAGTTTTATATAGATAAGTGTAAGGTGTTGCATTTTGGAAAATCAAATCAAAGTAGGAGTTTTATGGTGAGTGTTAAGGTCTTAATGAGTGTAGTGGAACAGAGGGACTTTGGAGTTCAGGTGCACTGTTCTCGGAGAGTGGAATTACAGGTGGACAGGGCAATGAACAAGGCTTTTGGCCCATTGACCTTCATCAGTCACGGCACTGAGTATAGAAGTTGGGAAGTTATGTTGCAGTTGTACAGGACATTGGTGAGGCCACACTTGGAGCGTTCAGTTTTGGTCATCTTGCTATTGGAAGGATGTTACTAAACTGGAAAGTGTGCAGAAGAAATTTACAAGGACGTTGCCAGCACTCAAGGACTGAGTTATAGGGAGAGTTTGGACAAGCTAGGTCTTTTTTCTTCAGAGAATAGGAGACTGAGGAGGATCTTATAGAAGTGTATAAGATCATGAGAGGTATGGATAAGGATGAATGAACTCAGTATTTTTTCCAGGGTTGGGGAATTGAGGACCAGAGGGCATCAGTTTAAGGTATGAGGGGAAAGAATATATGGGAACCTGAGGGGCAACTTTTTCACAATGGGATGCATATGGAATGAAATGATCTGCCAGCAGAAATGTTTTCGGCGGGCACATTAACAACATTTGAAAGGCATTTGGACAAACACATGGAAAGGAAAGGTTTAGAAGGATATGGGCCAAGCACAGGGAAAGGGGATTAACATGGATGAACATTTTGTTTGACATGGACCAGTTTGGGCTGAAGGCCTGTCTCCGTGCTGTAGGACTCAATGACTCTGTGATAATCCATTGATTGGCATTGCCCTGACAATCCAAGTTTTACCAGCATCGGCAGTCATTTGACTTTATTTAGAGTACAGAATATTGGGGCAATTAGGGAGGATTATTTTTAAAGGGTGCATAATATACCAACATATGTAATAGAGATGGGGTGAAATACAGTACTCATTTAGATAGAGATAGTATAGAAACCTGAACCAGAAATTGCTGGTGATGATCAATAGGTTTGGCAGCATTTGTGGAAAGAAATCAGAGTTAACATTTCAAGTTTGTTAACTCTTCACCAGAAATGGTCTGATGAAGAATCACCAAAATCGAAACATTAACTCTGTTTTCTCCCATTAATTGCTGTCAGACCTGCTGAGTTTTGCCAGCAATTTTCCTTTTTGTTTCAAATCTCCAGCAATTGCAATTCCTTGTTTTATTTTTGCGCAGAAGCCTCTTTGGTTGTATATGCTCATCTGATTTATTGAATAGAGACTATAATGGGCAACAATAGAGGCTCAACTGTTGCATACATGTGCAATGGGAAATATTGTATTACCACATGGCAGTAAAAGCTTTGTTCCAGGAACAATTGATTGTGCCCCATCTATAACATTTCTGTGTACCAGTCATATGATGGGCTGCTCTGGAAGGTTGGATTGCATTGAATCCATGGAGAATTGGCAAATTGCATACACAGTTGACTTGATGGTAGGAAGCAGAGGGTAATAGTGGATGGACGCTTGTCAGACTGGAGGTCTGTGACTAGTGGTGTGCCTCAGGGGTTGGTGCAGGGCCCATTGCTGTTTGTTATCTATATCAATGATTTGGATAAGAATGTACAAGGCACGATTAGTAAGTTTGCGGATGACACCAAAATAGACAGTATCATGGACAGTGAAGAAGGTTATCAGAAATTGCAGCAACCACAGGTACCAGCAAGACTGCGAAAGGTGTAACTGGTTGAAATATATAAAGAAGCAAGCTGTGGAAAGCGTGAGAGACAACCTGATAAAATACCAAAGCAGTCCTTGTATATAATCTCACCAGTAACTGAATACCTCAGCCTGAACCAAGGCACAGGAAGTGTATAAGACTTAGTCCAGCAACATGCCTGAGCCTGAGCAGACTTGTCCACTTGACAGTCCTCGGCAATCTGCAATGCTCCAGTGAATCACAGCGTAAACTCAAGGAGCAACCTCTCATCTTCAGACGAGGCGCTTTACAGTCTTCTGGGCTCAAGATTGAGTTTAACACATTCAGATTGTGAACCCACTCCCATTCCTTCCCTCTCTTTTAGCTTTACTTGTTACATCCTCTGTCACCATGTCCTCTCTCCCCTTCCCCAACTCCAGTGGGACTGTCTGTTCTTTCCTGTCTGGTAGTTGGACACACCATTGTTCTGCAGTTCTCACTTTCCCATCACTTTATCTGAACTATCAACATCCTTTCTCCCTCAGCACTCCACCCCGCAATCCTCTAACTATTGCATAAATTCTGCACTCTCCACACTTCAAGGCAGCTCTGATGAAGTGTCATCTAGACTCGAAACATTAGCTTGCTCTCCCTCCACGGATGCTGCCTGACCCGTAGTGATTTCCAGCATTTTTTTGTTTCCTTCGACAACGTTAAACATCTTGAATCCA
Source organism: Ginglymostoma cirratum (assembly GCA_024137785.1). Classification (NCBI taxonomy): domain Eukaryota; kingdom Metazoa; phylum Chordata; class Chondrichthyes; order Orectolobiformes; family Ginglymostomatidae; genus Ginglymostoma; species Ginglymostoma cirratum. The sequence continues at coordinate 40,508,843 of JAHRHZ010000013.1, forward strand.
CCAGCTAGTGGGAGGAAATGTGGAATTAGCTGACAAATATACAGACACATAGACCGACTCGAATCATCTCCTGCAACTTGTTATTGAATAACTGTTATTAGTTTATCTCTTAATTGATTAATCACACCAAATAGTCACATAGAAGATGGATGTGGGGATTTAGAAATTGGCGCAATGAGGTGTTAGTTCAGGCAACTTAAGCGGAGGACTAAATTGCACAGATGGCTTGCTTTTACAATCCTAAGCTGAATACCTATGGGTGGCAGACCATGAAGGGAAAAGACAATGTCACTGCATTGGCTACCTTGGGCTAGGCCAAGGGCCATAAGCACAGGGGTAACAGGAAGAATGGAATGGGCTAAGTGAGTTAAGCTTTAGCTATATAGTCAGTAATAAGTAAAGCTAGCAAAGCATGGAGGTAACTAGAGATATACAGATGAATAACACACAGGCCATCCAGACTGTCAATGTTAGTGGCCAGAAGCCGTGCTAATAAGGCCTTGGACGAGGAACAGACAATGCCTGTAATGACTGTGGGAAATAAAAATTATATCTGACATGTGGGTATTGAAGTGTAAGAAGTGTAACATGCATGTTGTAGCCTGTATAAAGTTTCAAGGTGTGTTTCTCTCCAGATACATGTAGGAAATTAATGATGGTTATCTGCTGTCCTGGAGCCTTCTATCAATTTGTCCAGCATACATGTAACACTGGGCTTCAATAAAAGACAGAAAGAAAGAGAGCATCTTTCTCATTTAGGGCAATGCCTTATTCCAGGAACTGATTGAGTGAACCTTTGCTGCATGGCCTCCAGTAAAAATTTATCTTTCCCCATATATGGATACCAACACTACTTAGAGTATTTCAGATGTGGTCTCACCAAAGTTCTGTACAATTCTAGGAAGACTTCTTTGTTTGTGCACTCAAATTCCCTTCCAACAAAGGCCAAGTGCCATTTGAACTCCCAATTGTTTGCTGTATGTACATTTTGAGTTTCAATATTCCTTGCATGAGCACAAAGCAGTCTGTGCCCGCATTCAGCAGACATGAACAAAATTCAGGCTTAGACTGATAAATGGCAAGTAACATTCATACAACACAGATGCTTGGCTAAAACTGTGTCCAACAAGAGAAAGTTTAACCACGTTCATTTGACATTCAAATTCCCAACAATTAAAATCCCCAAGGTTATATTCATCAGAAACTGAACTGGACCAAGCACAGTTGGAAATCTGATGAAATACTCGCATTTGGCTGGATGGGTGCAGCTTTAAACATACACAACAAATATCATTCACTGAAGCTGAAGAGTTAGCTCCACTGAAATACAGGTGAATCCTGAGTTGCAGCTCTCACCCCACTGAATTTCAAATGTATCATGTATGAACATTGTGCTTGTCCTACCTTGAAATCTAAGAGTGTTGTTAATTAGTTCCAAGGAGTCAGCTATGGCATTATATTCTCCAACTTTAACTTCTATTTTATCTGAAAAAAAAGGGAACATGACATTCACATATCACCAAAGAATTGATGTTCTGAATATTATATTATCTGTACGGCAATAATCTACACTTGATTGATCTGTTTCTCTATGCTTGTTCAATCATCACTCCATCACACAAGTTAAAGTTGCTTCAAACTGAATGAAAACTAGGAAGTGAGGTAGCCAGGTGTTCAAACCCCTGCAGATTAAATTGTTATCTGGAATAGAAATAACTTTATCTCATTACAATTCCCGCTTATGTCTGTCAAATTGAGTATCAATTTTTTGAGAGGGATTGTTTCTTGCTTATTTTTGGCAGGAAAAGTTAACATATTTGTGAATCCCTCCCAAAAAAGTAACACTGGGTCTGGGTATTTTAGTTAGCTCCTGAATGCATCAAACTAATAAACACTGATTCATTTAAGCCCAGTCATTCTTATATTAATGATACATATATTAACAGTATTTATGTTTAGGCCCTCGAAATGCAGAATCTTCACTCAGAAAACATATCAGGAAATCAATCATGGGTTAATGTAATCGATTGACAGTCAAGGGAGGTTTCTATCTAGGCTTCAACTTCATTTTCTTTTAGTGTTACACTCAGAAGATAGTGTCCAAACTGATAGAAGGTATGTTTAAATGTTCTTGATCAACGGATATCTATTTCCTGGACAAAGACAATGAAAAGATTCCCTGGAATATGTCATTACGTTTCTAGTCTAATACTGATATGAACATATTAAATATCCATTGATCTATTGATGATTTGAAGCTTTACTTCACCTGGACCTGAATGAATAGTAAAAACACATTTGGCACCAGTGCTGACTCTCATTTCATTAATGTATTCTTTTCTTCTAAAATTATTTATAATACTGAATCACAGTGTGCACCAACTTGTAATTTTGCTGTACATGCTGTGGATTGATTCATTTAACTTGTCTACCTGGAGGTTAATTTGGAACGTCTACCTGCTAAGCAGTATTACGTAGTCATTTTAATTTGATAGCTTACTTAAGTAGTGTAAACTTCTACCACATTCATTTCCAGATCATATGAGTGTGCTTCATGAGCCAAGCTACCAGTCCGCATTTTCTCTGGAGTTGGAATCATGAGTATTGAATGAGACAAGCTTCTTTGCGTCTCAAGCATTGCACGCAATATCTCTGCATTAAGAGCTTAAAACATTTTTTTTCTATTATTACAGCACAAACTACTTTTCTATACCAACATTTTATTAACCTTCTTTAGACAATTACAAAGGAAGTGTTTGTGGGAGAGTTCCCAGCAGTCAGTTCTGGGACTCTTGTTTTTCCTGATGTACATTAATTATCTGGATCTTGGTGTTCAGGAGTAAACACAATTTTGCAAATGACACATAACTTGGAAGAATTGTAAACTGTGAGGAGGACCACATGGAACAACAGAAGGACTTTGCAAATTGGTGGAATGGGCAGATAGGTGACAAGTAAGGTTCAAAGAAGAGAAGTCTGAGGTGATGCACTTTGCTCAGAAGAACTTCGGAAGATAATAAAAATTAGGGGGTACAATTCTAGAGGGGATGCAAGAGCAGATGAATCTGGATGTATATGTGCATAGATCATTGAAGGTGGCAGGACAGGTAGAGACAGTAGTTGGCACAGTGTTCTCAGCTTTTTTAATAGGGGCATAGAGTTCAAGAGCAAGGAGGTGAATTTGACCCTGTATTAGGCACTTGTTTGACATCAGCTGGCGTATTGTGTACAGTTGTGGATGTCGCATATGAGGAAAGATGTGAACGCATTGGAAAGAGTGCAGAAGAGATTTACTAAAATGGTTCCAGGAATGAAAAACTTCAGCTATGAGGACAGAATGAAGAGGTTGCAACTGTTTTCCTTGAGGAGAAGATGACTGGCCAGGAGATTTTGCACAGGTTTTCATCATTGTGAACTGGCTGGATAGAGTGGATTTGGAGAACATATTCCCACCTAGAAAATGTAAAAAGAATGAGAAGGCATAAAAGGACTGAGGATCAGGCTAATTGGCGGGGGTAATGGCAACCAGAAGGATCTACTAGTTAGAAGGAAGTGGGGCATGTGAGGTCCATTGGGGTGAGGTTTGCTGTGCTATGGTCAAGGTTGAGAGGTGTGGGGGCTTTATTATTTATTCACTCATGGGACATGGGTGTTGCAGGCTGGCTAGCATTTATTGCCCATATCTAATTGGCCTTGTGAAGGTGGTAGTGAGCTTTCTTCTTGAACCTTATGCTGTACGTAGACCAGAATGACCTTGGAGAAGGAATTTTGATCCAGCAACAGTGAGGGAACGGTGAGTTCCTTGGAGAGGAACTCACAAGTGGTGGCTGCCCTATCCGTTTCCCTGGTCCTTCTCGATGGAAGCAGTCCTGAGTTTGGAAGATGCTATCTAAAAATCCTTGGTAAATTTCTGCTGTGCATCTTGTAGATAGTACACACTGCTGCAAACTGGGCATTGGTGGTGGAGGGTGTGAATGCTTGTGGATGTATTGCTTATCAAAGCAGGCTGCTCTGTCCTGGATGATGTCAAGCTTCTTGAATGTTGTTGGAGCTGCACTCATTCAGATAAGTCGGGAGTATTCTATCACACTCCTGACTTGTGCCTTGGAGATAGTGGGCAGGCTCTGTGAGTCAGGAGGTGAGTTACTCGCCCAGTACTCCTAGCCTCTCACCTGCTCTTGCAGCCATTATGTTTATGTGGTTGAGTTTCTGGTGAATGGTAGCCTAGTTAGTGGTGGAGAAGTGAGGGAGGAAACCTAATAGGGTTGGAGGGTTGAAGTGTACAATCATGGGGATTCCTCAGAGAGGTACCTCAAACCAGGAGGTGGATGTGAGGTCAACTTTCTAGATCCAGCAAGTTCTTGCATTGAGAATGCTGCCATATTTCTCAATGCTTGGGAAACACAATTGATGTTATAAACTTCATAAGAAGAACACAAATGGGATTCATAGTTTCATTATCCTATTTAAGGTTAGAATCCACTTCCTTTGGTCCTGTTGGCTTCAGTTAAAGCCAGAAAAGGGTAAGTTTGAAGCTGGATTGGGTCAGGGAACAGATTTTTGAGACCTTAATTCTCTACCTGACACACCTGCCTGTATTTCTTTAAATTTAAGTTTCTGCCCATTGCTCTTCATGCTACACATAAAGTTACTGAATGCAGCAGGAATACTGGTGTAATTTCTCATTGAGATCAATTTCCTAACAGCAGCTCTGTATGACAGTGTGTTGGAGGTGGATTCAATCATTACTTTCAGAAGAGAATTGGACAATTATCTGATTAAAAATCATTTTTAGGCAAAATTCATTGCTGCAAGAACAATTTGGCAGATGTTAAAATCTGAACTGAGTGTCATACGACTATTTCGAACTCCAGTAGTAAATCAAAATCTCCCATATTGGCCTGCCTGCCCTATGTATTTACCAGCAGATCACATTTTCCCATTGTACATTTGCAAATGAAATACAGTATAAATACTACAAATAATTTGCCACCATCATTCATGATACAGCTTAGGTGAAGTACCTCTAAACTAATGCTTCATCCCATGACGATTTCCTCCCACTGTCTTTGTCAAGCTTAGCCTCTCATCTGGTGTCTCCTTCTCCACAGGCAAAAACCTGTGAGCAGCTGTACAACTGAGGGGTTCATGGTTCAGGCAACTCATACTCTGTATGAATAAAGCTCCAAGATCAGCCCCCGCATCATGCTGACTTTGTTTCTGTAATGGCACAGTACAGTATAGTCTGGCCTTATTTACCTTCTAGCCTCTCCAAAATGATTGGGAGAAGAGTTCAGAGTCTGATGTGAAATATTATCATCAAAATAAACAGAAGTAAATACATTTATGGAACTGGAGGAACACGGCAGATCAGGCAGCATCGGAGGAGCAGGAGAGTCGACGTTTTGGATCCAGACCCTTCATCAGGAGGATGTACGCCCTAAACGTTGACTCTCTTGCACCTCTGATGCTGCCTGACCTGCAATGTTCCTCCAGCCCCACACTGTATTGACTCTGACTCCAGCATCTGCAGTTTTTGCAGTCTCAAAATAAACAAAAGGTCTGGCTTGCATTTTCTCCCAATTTCCATAACACCGTACTTGTTGATTGCTTTGTCAGCAGATGTATAACAACAGTTAAGTTCTTAAACCAGCTTTAAACTACACCGCTCCCTCTCCCGTGCATTTGGCGCTCTCTTCCTATACAAGGAAAGAAAGCAGGAAGATGCGAGTTAACAAGGTGTAGAGCTGGATGAACACAGCTGGCCAAGCAGCATCAGAGGAGCAGGAAGGCTGATGTTTCCGGCCTAGACCCTTCTTCAGACCCTTCCTTTTCTGAAGAAGGGTCTCGGCCCGAAACATCAGTCTTCCTGCTCCTCTGATGCTGCTCGGCCAGCTGTGTTCATCCAGCTCTACACCTTGTTATCTCAGATTCTCCAGCGTCTGCAGTTCCTGCTATCTCAGGAAAATACGAGTGTTTGCTCTGATTTGTGTCGAGCTGTTGAAAGGGTTTGTGGAGGGGACTGTAAAGCACAGGCGCAAAATACCAGTAGGATATTGGTGAGTGGTGACAGCCCAGTTGGATTTTGAAGAGGTGCCTGGAGAGGTCTACAACACCTGTCAGTCTGAAGAATGGTGTACAAGAAAATACTGGGAAATGCAGAGTGCGTAGTTTGGCACCTGAAAGTGTTATTCATAATTTCTGCCCTCCTGAATTCCTGAATCCTTGCGGTACACTATCCTCAGGTTGAAGAGTCACACATCATCATTGACTCCTTTGGTCATTTTTATTCACACCTATATGGTTTGAGAGTCTAGCCTCTTGTTACTTGGAAAAGGTTGTCTTATTGCAGTCTCTCAGATCCAGCAGCAGGTCCTTCAGTCTTCCAAGTTGTCCTCCCATTCTCATGATTGCTGCAGCCTCAGGAACCGTTATTGAGCTCAGTCTTTCTTACCTATGCTAGGGTCACTAATCTTTCCTTTGGCAGTTTTGGTTCGCCATTCTACTTACACTTTCTGATTAGCCAGGCAATCTAGAAGGAAGGTACTCATGCCATAGCTCACTAAAGAGCTACAGGGAGCTCCGAATTCTGTCTATCACATTGTTCTGGCTCAGACCATCTGTTGAAAACTCCACCCTTCGTGCAATGTGTTGAAAGTTCTTGGATATGTCACTTAATAGTGTGGACAATTCTTCAATGTCTGAAAAAATGAGTGTCTAGCAACCAGTGCCTTTGTTCTTAACAATTATGTCATTCGGTGTCAGTTCTTCCTCCATAAAGCTTTCATTCATTTTGCCAGATTCATATTTAGTAAATGACTGAGGCTGCTGACCTGAAACTGAGTACCTCATTTATTGAAGATGCTGGGATCAGGACAAATGATTAGTTCAGTCAGTATGGCTGGACGTTGGACAGGCCCTTTTCAGTGGATGTAGAGATAACTTCTTCTGCAATGTTTATAGATCCACAAAGAGGAGGGCTACTACCAAACTGTATTCATAATAATTTGTTGCTAACTTTGTTTTACTAACAATGTAGTAAGTATCTTCTCTAAGAAAGTTTTTGAACTGTCGAATAGATAGTGAAGAATGGTTAAGTAATTTGGAAACTCTAAGCTGTGATTGGCTTCTGCTTATTTAGGGAAGTAATATAGAATGTAATATATTAATTAGGAAAGTATGTAGAATGTTGGCATTTATTACAAGGAAAATTAGAAACAAAACAATTATGCTTCAGTTATATATGGCATCATGAGACCATGGCTCACAGTATTGGCCTACTTATTTAAGGAAAGCTGGAAATACACTGGAAGCAGTTCAAAGAAAGTCTACTCAATTAACTAAGATAACAAGGTGTAGAGCTGGATGAAGACAGCAGGCCAAGCAGCATCAGAGGAGCAGGAAAGCTGACGTTTCGGGCTGAT
>JAHRHZ010000013.1:40516666-40573596 GCA_024137785.1 Ginglymostoma cirratum
ATCAGCCCGAAACGTCAGCTTTCCTGCTCCTCTGATGCTGCTTGGCCTGCTGTCTTCATCCAGCTCTACACCTTGTTATCTCGGATTCTCCAACATCTGCAGTTCCTATTATCCCCTCTACTCAACTAACTACTTATTTATCCAGTTCCTTCCCTAGATTTGCAACACACAAATTAAGAACTGGGGTTAGAACACTCAGTTCCCTGAGCCAGCTCCACCATTCAATAGGATAAAGGTTGATTTGATTATTCCACATTCACTCCTACTCCTGATAACCTATCAACTGCTTATATACCAAGAATCTATCTCTGCATCAAAAATATGCAGAGACTCTTCTTCTCTACCAAATTTTGAGGAAGAAGGTTCTTCTGTGTGAAAAAAAGTCCTTCTTATCTCTCTTGTAATTGGATGATCCCTTATCCCTAATTCTAGACTGTCCCACAAAAGGAAACATCCTTCTTACATCCATCCGTGCCAAGAACCTTCAGGTTCTTTTATGTTTGAATCAAGTAGTCAATTACTTTGTTAAATTCCAGTCTAGATTGTCCAACCTGCGCTCATAAGAAAACATATCCATTTCAGGTATTGGTTGAGTTTACCTTCCCTGAACTGCTTCCAATACATTTCCAGTCTTCCTTAAATAAGTAGGCCAATACTGTGGGCTGTGGTGTCTCCGATTCCCGTCATAAATGAAACATAACATCAGTTGTTTTGTATGTAATTTTCCTTGCATTAAATGCCAAATACAGAATTAAATCCAGTACTGGGCACTGCAAGATGGTAGTGGAGTACAAGGTTCCACCCGTAGCTCATCCGCTCAGCCCACTCCTCTTCGTCTTTTTTTCTTTCTCTTCTTTCTTTCTTCCTCCTACTGCTTTTTCTCTTCTTCTTCTCCTTTTTTTTTCCCCTTTGAGTCCCAGCATTCGACGATGACTCTTGGCCTCCAGCGACCTCTGGCAAGCAACGATCCTCATTCTCCGGCGATGATTCCCATTCTCCAGCAAGTGACGATTCCCGGCTTCAGACGTCAACTCCCAGCCTGGCAAAGCGGCCTCCTGGTGTGGCATGGTGACCTTCTGGCCTCCTGCAGTGGCCTCCTGCCGTGGAATGTCACTAGCACCGTGTTGAGCCAGGGCTCGGTGCAGACTGGAAGCTCAATGCCAGTGTGGTCTGCTGTTCTGAAGTCTTTTCTGTAATGCTGGACATCTTATTCCTGTATTGTCTAGAATCTTGTCACAAAAGAAGCTGTGTCCAGGTACTTCTGTATCTATGTTGGCGCTGTATTTGGCGACATAAAAACCTTTCACTATTCTCAATGAGTATATGTGACAATAATGGCTATTCTATTCTATTATGTTCTACTCTATTTTATTCTATTTTACTAGCATGGGCTAGTTAGTACCTTGTTCTTTGCAACCGGCCAAAAGGCCATGCTGTTTGATACCATTTGCCAGTCTTTTGGATTGGTAGCCTACATACATTGGCAGGTCTTGTGAATTATTCTGATGAATGCAAGACAAAAACTTCAACAAAATTTGCCTTTTTCACATTATTCACATTACTTTGATCTTTGTACGTCATCCTATTGTGTGGTTACTGTTAAGGGATTTGTACACTACTATCACAAGTGATTTCTTGCCTTCACTGTTTCTCAGCTCTACCAAGACAGCTTCTACATCCAGTTTTCCTGAACTTTGGTCATCCATCTCCCTTGTGTTAATGTCATCATCACTTAACAGAGCCACCCCTCCACCTTTTCTTTGCCTCCTGTCCTTCCTAGCTGTCAACGGTTCTTTAGGTCTCAATCTGTGTTTAATTGTAGCCAAAACGTAGGGCATGCTGGTCAAAAGAAATCAGAAGACAAACAGTGGCCACACTCTTTCAATGACTGTGTCATTCTAATTAATGTGCTTTTCCTGTTTCATCAACATTCATTGTTTACCCACCATTACTTACAGCACTAAGACTGACCATTCAAAGACAGATTCATGGATCACTCAAATGCTGGTCATGGAAGGTATTGGCAGGTTGTTCTGTTGAACAATCAGCTGCAAAAAATCCTTCTGGGCACGTGAAGTGGTGAGAAGTTCTCAATACAGTGTATTGGGCACCAAAACGAAGCTGGAGCCTAAGAATTTTCACCTTGTCAGAGAGTTCCTCAAACATGGCAAAAATTCTGCGTGTGGTCTGAAATCAAAAGTCCTGCCCACAAACATGGCATTTCCTATTTCCGTGAAGGTGGAGTCAGCTCTAGCTTCATGAATATGTGGTGCCTAGAGAAAACTAGTTATTTATATAATCAGCTCTTTCCATTTAGTTTCATTTTAGTAACCTCACTGCTTGGAACCCAGAGTGTACAGCACAGGCCAACTTACAACAGATCTGTTGAGTGTACACAGTGTGGAGCTGGAGCTGGTGGAACACAGCAGGCCAAGCAACATCAGAGGAGCAGGTAAGTTGACATTTCAGGTCAGGGCCCTTCTTCAGAAGCCATTTCTGCCTGGCCTGTTGTGTTCCTCTAGGTCCACGTTGTGTTATCTCTGACTCTACCATCAGCAGTTCTTACTATCTCTGTTGAGTGTACAATTCTTTAAGATGGTCATGATGCACCTTTGTACCGCTATGGATATGATGCTAGGACTATGGGGTTCAGATTTGCACTGGGGAAAGAGGCTCGGGTTCAAGATCACTGTCAGGGGTCAGGTACACTGAGATTGTTAACCGTGAAGATGACTACGTCAGAAGATGCCTAAACTTCTTGGAACTGTCAATCCAGTAAAAAGCCTGTCAAGAAATGTCAAACCTGTCAGGACCTAACAAAATGTAATGTTATGAATGAGAGTGTTTTTCTGAATCTAGTCTGCAATACAGAACTTTAAGTGAAAAACTTTATTTCTTTTCTCCCGTGTGCCCAGGTACTTGTAGATCTGGATGAGTTGACATGGCAGGCAAAAAGGAAAGGGTGATGTGGGAAAGAGGCAGGATGTTGGCACAGTGGTTATGAGAGTCCATGGTTTATGGGTGGAGGAGCAGAGGGTGGCAAAGAGGTTATAAGGGGCTATGTGGATGGATAAGGGGCATTGGAGGTACGATGGGAAAGTAGGATGAGTAAAGCATGTTAAGTGGCATGGGTTAGCATAAATGGAGATGTGAGTAAAGGGATGAGAAGTGGTGAGAGGTGGTGAGGGGCATGAGAGCAGCAGTAATGCTTTGTATATAATTTTTTAATTTCAATTTTTCCGCACAGTGCTGGAGCTGAGGGAAGATTTCTGCTCGATTTCCTGGTCTGACTCCATTCCAATCTGCATTCTGCACTGAAAATGGGGAGTGGAAGTGGCCATTGTAAAGGTTGGCAGCATAGAGCTAGGGATTCTCCCACCTGTGTGCACCTAACCCAGGAATGAAATTCAAGGTAAAGTCCTATAGTCTTATTGACCCCACGTGCAGAAACAGAAGGTGCATTCTCAGCTTTCCTCATGGCAGAGTAACCTGCATTACATCATCACAACATGAAGGGTTTCCATTTCTCCTGTTACAAGGAGTGGTACTCAATTTACAGTTCTGCATTTGGCATTACGACCAGGTAAGGTCCCATCTAAGAAGTACTCTGCCTAATCTGCCTGATAGAGGGAGAGGGACTAAAGTTGATGTGTGAAACAGTTCATATCAAGGTCCCTTACAGATAAAGTGACAAGGAGCAGGAGTAAGAAGACTTTGCCACAGCTTAAACAGTTAAATCTGGGATAAGGATCCACCTCCTTATTCTGACACAATTCTTTCCTATGTAAGTGTTTCACAATACCAAGCTGAACAATGCTGACTGATGTAACAAGGTGTGGAGCTGGATGAACACAGCAGGCCAAGCAGCATCATAGGAGCAGGAAAGCTTGACGTTTCGGGCCTAGACCCTTGGTCATCCAGCTCCACACCTTGTTATCTCGGATTCTCCAGCATCTGCAGTACCTATTATCTCTAATGCTGACTGATGGCCTGGTTATGTAACTGCTATGAGTTTTGCACCACTCACTGTAATACTATACAAACATACAGCCACAGCCAATTCCTGCAGCCAAGTTGACTGAATTTGCTAAAATTTTAAAAGGCAAATTTGTCAGAAGATAAAATCTTTTCAAAATCCGAAAAACAACAGATCTCACCATGCTTCACGAGCAGCATGTTGTTGTTAACCAGCTATTGATGCTTCCTTTTTCGTGTTCCATGGTAGATAATTTTAAGAACCATCTGTTCACACCTTCGTTTAACTATAGTGTGCATTTATAAATATTATGATTCAGACATTCTGAATTATTCTATTTTCTGTAAGAGGTACCAGTGAATGCTGTCATGTTAATCTAAAATCATATTTTACTTAGGTTGTGGATTTCTTTTGGGTCTGCAACACGAAACAATCCGACTTGTGTCCTCTGCTAACCAGATCTGCTTCAACATGTGTAACATCTGAACAAATGTAGGAAGACTGGGTTAAAGAAGGAACTTTATTCCAGTTTATTGTACAACATACAGAAAAGGGATGTGGCTTTTCCTCGGAGTTCAGATCAGGTTCAGGACTGGGCCTAGTCTATTAGAATTGTGAGTGACGGCTATTGAGCATGTGCAAATGTAGACCGGGATGAAGCAGACTGTAGAAAACATCAGCACATGAACCAATGATGTCACCGAGCTGTGTGCAGTTATGTCATCACCAGCATGTGCAATGCTGGCAGAAGGGGCCAGGAAGGCTGGGACACCCAGGTCAAAGGCCAACGCTAAGACCAGGGGCAGAGAGTGGCGTGGAGCAGAGGGCTGTAAAAGATGCCTGCACGTGGAGTGGGAATGGGACAGGGCCTGCACTGGGAGCAGTTCTGGGAATGGAGATAGGTTGCATTGGGATCCAGGTTCCTTTTTGCCTGGGAATGACAGGAAGACTAGGGAAAGATTGGAAGACCACAGCAGGAGTGGAAGAGAGGGGGAGGTTTTTTGAATGGAAGAGAGGAATGCTACAAAGAGAGATCGACTTCAAACCAAAATAAAATCTTTTCATTATGTTTTACAAGGTACTTTTATAATGACATTCTGCAGTGCTACCTTGAGATAAGCTGACACTTCTATCATTTGAGAATGATGTTGTATTTCTTTCTGCTTTTGCACTACATAGATTTGGTGCACAGTCTAATCCTCCCAGCAACCCTTCTGTTCAACACTCTCATCTGAGCATCTCTGAAGGCACTGACTGAATTCTGAAGACAGCCATATGTCAGCACACTTTCTTTTAATTTTGTTTCATTATAAAACAATAGATCTATATCAGCAAATTGTGATTTGACTACATTGTTCACAAGAAATTTGAACATATAAAAAGCTATGTTCAAATTTTTCATATGCATTGCATTCATTGAACTTATGGCACTATGAGTGAATCTTAAGTGTTTCCAATGTTTTATGAGAGAGGCTTCTGTTGCAGTACTCCAAGGGCCACCAAGAATGGACAGAGCCTAGGTGCATGATCTCTGCACCTCCCATATGCCCGGAATATCCAAAATATTCAAGCCAAAATACCAACATAACTAGAAGTGACAAGCTGTCTTAGGAGCCTTAGTGGTGAATGACCAGGTGTCTTTAATAAGTGCTCTTGCCTTTCTTATTCCCTTTTCACTGGATTATTTTCTGTCTAGTAGGATTTGTTGAGGTTTTTTTTTCTACCTGTGATGTCTGAGCATTCACAGTAAGCTTTCTCTTAAATCTACAAGCCTTATACATGTCAAGTGAAGATTTGCTCAAATAACCTAAATACTCTCTTGCTTGGAATTGGTCGAAAGCGTAGAAGAGAAATGTCAGCAATGGCCAGCACAGCACATTTCACACAGATCAGTGACTTCAGATCAGCAGGTAGGAGACCATGAGCTCCTGCATTAGACTGCTGCTGAATACGAATAGGTTTGAAGGCTTGTCAGCAGTAAAAAATCTCATTCCAAATATTCTGACATATTTGGTAAAGCATTCAGTATTATTTCTTCGAATGATAGCAAAGGAAACTGAAATTTAATCACTCCATTTTTTATGAAATATAATTTTATTTATGACAATCCTCTTCGACTGGGGCACAAATGATTTTCATGGTATGGTTGGCGGAATATGGCCATCAAGACAAAGTGAATAGCAGAATCATCAAAGCAGTGAGTCTTTTTTTAAACCTTTTTTGGAACAATGACATTAGCACTAAACAGAGATATTTTATTGCCATGATGCAAATTTGTAAATATTCCTTGTCTCAAATATATATGATTTTTGAGGGGAACAGCAAGATAGCTGACCTCCCAGATGCCAGATCTTGGATTGAGTATGCCAAAATGCAGGGAAATTGGGAACATTTCCATACAGATCGTCCCAGCATCCATATGTGGTAGAGTAGTAATAATCTTTAGAAGAATCAAGGCTAGAAACCATTGAGTAAGAAAAGGTGTTAGGCCTCATTTCCCTATCTTTTTACCTTGATTTTCCTCCGCCTATTTTGCTTGGCTTTGGCCAGTATAATGAATTTTTATTTACAAAAAAACAGCAAGTGCTTGAGAAACTCAACAAGTCTACCAGCATCTGTGGGAGAGTTAGCAGGTTGAGTGCAACATGGCTCTTCTTCAAAACCCAGAACTTGATTTCTAAAGAATGCACATGTAGAGCTGAAACAGTAACTCTGTTTCTCACTCCACAGCTGCTGCCAGACTTGGGGTAATTCCATCACTTTCTGTTTTTATTGCAGATTTCCAGCATCGGTTTTGCCTTTATAAAGGAGCCCTATGAGTTTACACCAGCGTTCTGTCTTTCTTGTCCTCATTTGTCCTGTACATAAACATAACGGATAAATGAGAGCCAAGCACAATAGAAGGGAAAAGTAAAGAAAAGTGATATTTTTTACATGAATGATAATACAATTATAGCACAAGTTGTTTCAAGGCTCCTGTCCCTGGCTATGGATGATTGAGAAAATGATGTGGTGAAACTTGGAATCTCAGTTTAGACGCCCAGGTAGAGCTACTGCTGGTACAGACCTTAGCATTGGAGTTCAAATAGTATGGAGCCACGGAACATTACCGATTTTGGAAAAAGTTATGGGGGAAAGTATATGTTCACATATGTTCAGAAAATGTTCACAACCAGCAGCTTACCTTGAAACTGTGAGAATATGATCGTTCCCATTCGCTCTCCATTTCTAAACACAACTTGCCCCTGTCAACAAAATGATAACATAATTTCAAAAAGGTGGAGCACATCAAAATGTAAAAAGTTTCTGGAAATTAAGAGAAGGAAAACAATCATCCAATAAGTTTTAATGTGGATTTAATTGACTACTCACGACTAAAAACATTCCCCAATTTATTTTCATTAGACACAACATTTCTTCAACACTAATAAATCATAAGCCTCCTGACCTCTGACAAATAGGAAACAGCAAATTTGAATAAAATTAGAAACTAAACTCAGGTATGGCAAAATAAACAAGAACTTGGTTTACACCTTCAGGGCATGTAACTTCAAAGAAAGATAGAATCACATTCTGGTGGTGGAATCAGTCATTTTTTCTTGAAATCCAGAATCTAATTACTACTGATCTTGCCATATTTTCCAAATCAACTCTCAATTTCTCAGGCTGTTCAAAGGCTACCATAAGACCAAAATGCATAGGAGCAGAAATAGGCCATTCAGCCCATTACCTCAGCTCTGCCATTCAATGATATCACAGCTGATCTGACAATCTTCATATCCACTTTCCTGCCTTTTCCCCATAAAACTTGATTCCCTGAGGAGTTCCTAACAAAACTACTGGGGATATCGGAAGCATAAATAATGAAGAAAAATGCCAGAAACACTAAGCAGTTCAGATAGAATGTGTGGAGCTGAACCATGAATCCTGCTTCTTACTTCACTCAGCTGCCTGACCTCCTGTGAATTTCCAGCATTTTCTAATCCTTCCTTTCCCCAACCCAGGAATATTATTTCATATTGTGTCCCAATACTACCCTGATTAAGATCAGCTAGTTTAGCACAGATTGTGGCAGAGAAAAAGTAAATGGAAGTATCTTATATGATGAAATTTGGAAGAAGTGGAAATCAACTATGCACAATTTTATCTGCAAAATATTACATTGAATATGTGTCCATTTGTATTAATCAAATAGCATCTGTGGAAATAACATCAATATTAACATTTTGTTTGGTTGTCGAAAACAGTATAACTGTATAAACAATCATAACTGTGTTTTGATATTGCCCAATTCTTTTGAAGTTAAGGATCTTCGAAAAGAACGCATTTGATTTAAAAAATCTGTAACTTGAAAAAAGCTCTAAATTAAGTTTTAAAGTCCTTTCAAGATGAAAGTCACAGCAGATAACATTTTGTTCTATGGTGGAGAGGCTGGGTGGGGATTAATGTCTGTTGAATGGTGTGTTTTCATCATAAACGGAAGGATTTTAATTCCATTAACC
Organism: Ginglymostoma cirratum; assembly: GCA_024137785.1. Lineage (NCBI taxonomy): Eukaryota > Metazoa > Chordata > Chondrichthyes > Orectolobiformes > Ginglymostomatidae > Ginglymostoma > Ginglymostoma cirratum. The sequence goes on from JAHRHZ010000013.1 coordinate 40,525,145, forward strand.
CATGACCACACAATAGGTCCTTCTAAAGGCACGGGAAACCAATAGTTGTGTAATAAACTTTTAACTTTGATCTTGGTTAAAGCATAAAGCTGTACCGCAGTTCTTTTTTCTAATTTGGAACAGTTAATGTTCAGGATATCCCATTTTTTTGACAAAATGTCAAATGTGTGTGTTAGGTGGAGGCATCTGTGGGGACAGCGACAGGGTTAATGTGTTTAGTGTAATATATTCCAAGAAAGAGTCATGTTGAATTCAAAACATTAACTCTGTTCCTCTTTCTACAGATGCTGCCAGGCCTGCCGAGTGGTCCTGATTGAGAAAATGATGTGGTGAAGTTTGGAAGCCCAGTTTTGAGGCCCAGGTAGAGCTACTGCTGGGACAGACCTTAGCATTGGAGTTCAAATAGTATGAAGCCACTGAGCATCTCTGTGCTTGTTTCACATTTCCAGGAATGCAGTAGTTTGCTATTGGTTACATATCACATCCTATCAGGCAACTCAGCATTTGTGAATCAGGCAAATCTAGGTCGTAGACTCCAATCGCCACCTACTCTGACAGTCCACTGGTGAGAAGGTTAGCGCTTTTTCCTTCTACTTGTAATGTGAAGGTCACAGAGAAGAAGGGTTGGGGCAAGGGTAGTGAGCGAGGAAGGTAACACTCAGAGCTCATACTCTTGCCCACCATCTAGGTCCCAAATGGCCCAGATTGGGTCATGTGGAGGCCCCTCTAAACTTGGTGAGTAGATTGTCCTGATGCATCAGTCAGGAAACTAAGCAACTTTCCTGCCCATGGGCAAAGCAGTATTGGATAGTTTGAGCAGTGAGGCCCTTAAGTGGTCATTAATTGACAATTTAAAGACCTTAATTGCTGGCCAGCTGGGAAAATCACCCATGGACTTTGTCACACTGCATTTAACTGCAGAGGTGACGTGAAGGGGAACGAGTATCACTCCAGAGCCAACTCACCCAATCCTGTCCCCTCTCCGGCCTCCTCCTGGAAGGGCAAAATTCCACCCAAAAGCTAAGAAGGGGCTATACAAGCTAAAGAAATTCACAGGCGATGAACCACCCTGGAGGACATCAGTAAATATGAATAAACAATAACAAGTAAATCTTGATTTTTTTTATTGAAGTGACATTATTGTTCTGTAAGCTATGTCACAGCCACTTTAAGCAGCATACAATCCCATAAACAGTAGAAGACGAATGACTAATAAATCTGTCATAACAGTTTTGATTGAGAGATATGCAACTTTGGCGTGCAACCTTTTATAGTCACACAAACAAGCAGATGGATGCTCCAATTTAACATGCTCTCTTCAGGAAGATATTAATACTGACAATGAGGCAGCCAGTGTCTCAGGGGGAAGGTTACTGTTACTGACTGGTCTAAGCTGGTACCTGTTCAAACGTGGATAAAGGAGTTTCACACAACAAATGTGGCAAAACTAATGCAAATCCTAGGTTTCGAAAATAGTAACAAATTCTTAATCCTAGTTTAAAGACCTGACTATTCCGTCATTTGGACTAATGCATGTTTCTACATCAGCTGAAATTAAATTGTCAAAATCTCCAGAAGTGTATAGTTTCTACTCTAGGAATCAATGGTTAATTTGTAATTGACTCATTGCAACAGTCTCTCGACACGTTAACTTAAGATTCAAAACCAGCAGGAACGTCATTATGGGTTAAAACAACAGCATGGCTCAGGCTTTAGCTTCATTTAAGTATCAGAGATCAACTCTTTGTAAATATCAGAAAAGAATTTGAAAACCAGTTCACAAAGTGGATTCCCTTGCTGTTCCATTGTGCTGTTGATTAAAAAGACAAAGTGGGGCCCAATATAATGTGTCTTCCAAAGAACTTTTCATTAAAGGTATTAAAATTTATTTCTCAGAGGAGTAAAGATTTTGGCGTGTGACTGGCTCTGATTAAATCATGCTGCTTACTGTGACTAAATAACCTTATGCCCTAGAAACTAGTGAATGTTTTGGGAATTGTTCCTAAAACTCCAATGTTCCTCTGAAATAGACTTTCCATGTAGGATAATCTCAGGCTGCTGAAATATTTACGTCAGTGTTTATGTTGGTGAGATTTCTGGAGGTTTTTTTTGCTGAGAAACCTAGTGAGATTTGTCATCTTCTCTCACCATACTCACCTCATTAGTTGTCTAACCACCTCTATGGGGTCTCTCACGTACAAAATCTGCCCCATCATATCACAAACCGTTCTCAAAACTGGTCACTCAGTGGATTTCCAACATAACAGTGCCACAGTGGCTCAGTGGTTAGCAATGTCTGTCCTTGATGGAGATGCGTGTGTCCAAGAATGAGACTGATTCTGAAGAGTAGTCCATGGTAAATGGTGAGATGGTGGGATGAAACTTATTGATATCACTATGTCATTGTTTCAGTGGTTCCTCACCATGGGTCCAAAAGCAAAAAATGTCGTCAACGTATCTGGTGTAAAGCTTTGGTTGGAGGTTCTGTGGAGCAAAGAAATCTTGGTTGAACTTGTGCATGAAAATGTTGGCATATTGGGGGCAAATCTGGTCCCCATGGCTGTTCTGTGTGTCCGAATGAAGAATCAGTTGTCGAAGGTGAAGACCGTGTGGTTGAGGATGAACTGGATGAATTGTAAGATGACGTCTGGAAATTGGCAGCTGGCGGTATTGAGGGCTAAGGCTGTTGCAGTGATGCCACTGTTGTGGGGGTTGCTGGTACAGCGTGCTGACAGGTCCATTGTGACAAGGAATGTTCCTGATTCGATTGGTCTGTGGGTGCTGAGTTTCTGTAAGAAATCCGTGGTGTCATGACAGCAGCTGGGGGTTCCCTGTACGATGGGTTTCAAGATGCCCTCAACATAGACAGAGAGGTTCTCACATAGAGACCCATTGCCTGATACGATGGGACATCCAGGTGTTTTGGCTTTGCAATTCTTTGGAAGGCAGTCAAATTCCCTACTTGAGAATTATGCAGGATGAGCGTAGTGTTTAGGGTACTCTGAAGGACTGGATCAAAAGGCTTGATCAGTCTGTTGAGTTCATGGGTATGTTCTTTGGTCGGATCGGCAGGCAGTTGTCTGTAGTGCTCCTGGTTGTTCAGTTGTCTATGTATTTCCTTGCAGTAGTCCGTTCTATTCTGAATGATGGTGGCTCCTCTTTTGTCTGCTGGTTTGATGGCAATGTTGCGATTGATCTTGAGAGCATGGATGGTGTTGCATTGGCGACATTTTGTGCTATTTTGTGAGTGCGGCTGATGAATCTGGCATTTACGCATTCCCTGTCGGCTTCAGCACACATGTCAAGCCTACGGCAACGGCCCTCCGGAGGGTTGTTCGCAGCAAACTACTCAGCCTTCAGCACAACATGGACCACAACACCATACAACCCTGTCACGGTAACCTCTGCAAGACATGTCAGATCATTGACATGTACACTACCATCACATGTGGGAACACCACCCACCACACGCACAGCAGATGTGACTTGGCCAACATTATCTATCTCATACACTGCAGGCAAGGATGCCCTGAGGTATGGCATATTGGTGAAACCATGCAGACACTACGACAATGGATGGATGGACACCGCACAACAACTGCTAGACAGGGATGTTCTCTTCCAGTCGGGCTACACTTCAGCAGTCTAGGGCATTCAGCCTCAGATCAGGGCGGACTTCGGGATACTCAACAATGCAGAGTCGCGAGCTGAGGCTGATAGCCAAGTTTGGTACCCATGAGGATGGCCCCAACCGGGTTCTTGGGTTCACGTCGCACTACAGGTGACCCCCACCACACCGTGCACTCTCTCACACACACACTCTCTCACACAAACCCACTCACACACATACTATCACACTCACACAGACCCTCTCTCATTCACACTCTCTCTCTCACACACACACACACACACACGCACGCACGCACACGCACGCACACATACACACACACACACACACACACACACACACACACACTCTGTCAAACACATTCACTCTCTCATACACACACACACACACAAATCTATGAGGTGAATTATTTCATCCAAGATGTTTGTGTATTTGCAGATACATTCTATTTTGTTCACGATGCACACAATTTGTAGACAACTTGGCATTTTATAAATTCCCATTTTGGAAATAAAACCGATCTGATTCTAAGTTGATACACAGCCAGATTCTAAACAAGGCTTCACATCTAAAATGCATTGCCTAACCTGGGATGTCACCTCTGGTACACTGAGATAACCTTTAGTTATCTCAGGAGAGTGTCTTGAAAGAAATTCGGGAATTTGCATACCAAATCCTTTCTAACCGATTAAAGATTTAACAGCCACCTTAGGATTGTTCAATACTGCATCAGTTCTATGACCCTTTGATCTTTTGCTTATAAATTCTGGGTCCTATGCCACCTCTCTCACTGACACCTGAAGAAGGATTGGGACTCCCAAAGCTTGTGTCTTCAAATAAGCCTGTTGGACTACAACCTAGTATTGTAGGAGTTTTGACCTTGTCCACCCAAGTCCATCACCAACACCCCCTCACCACGTCTTCCCCAGAAGTTCCCTCTGTACACCCAACAGCCCAGGAACGAAATGTATCGCCACATCATCCAGCAATATTTCATATCCACAGATGAGTTTCTGTGAATGGAGGTCTGTGCTGAGAGCTGACTGCACCATCTTGAAGCAGTGGAATAATGTATTATGTATGTATGGTATTGGGTCAGCCTGACCCTTTTGGTCCTCCTCATTCAACATCACAAACGTTTGATTCCCTCTTTGCATAAAAGTATAGCTATCACAGTGTTGTTCACCAGTGGTTGTGCCAGGGAGGTGCAACATATAGAGAAGGTTAATGCTCAGAGGACTGCAAGTCGGACAGCTTATGTGCTTGTGTGCTGTACATGGTCCTGTGACCTATGGACTTTCCCTTCAAAAGTTTGATGGCTGCAGCCTCCTGTATCACAGGTCCAGATATTTATCCTGCCCATTCCTCGTGAGCTTACAGCCATTTCCTTCCCCACTGTACACTTTTGATTTCCAGTGCGATGGAAGGTTACAGAGAGTGCTCCTTGACCAGTGACTTTTGACCCCAGCCTGAACATGTTGGTGACAAGCCCCCAACACCACCCCCACTCCCCAAACAGCCACGTCTTCCTAGTAGCCCATACTGTTAACCACACAGGCTTCACACTTCCCCAAGTCCCCACCCAATCTGCCTATCCTTCCCATTCAGCCCTGGCACATAAGGTGATCATGCCAGGTGTGGTCATTCACTGTCCCACCCCTTAAATCCAGTGTGCTGCTGACTGTGGATGACCTCACCCTACCCCATTACCCCTTTCTCATGCGTGTTTTACTGTATCCCCACCCCAACCTTGCATATCTTGCTGCCTCATATCCCCTCAATTACTGCACCTTTTCTCAGAGCCTGCAGCCCCAGTCCTGACAGCTAACCTGCTCAGTCTCAGTCCCATAGCAATGGCTGCTCTAGACCCCCACCCACTCCATCTTCCATTCTGCAGATGGACCTGATGGTCTGACAGTGGTCCATCTCCTTGATTGACATGACAGGGCAGCCCCAGACAAGATGTGTCAAGACTCCAAAGTTCTGCTTGTACATTTCCCCAGCCCCTGGACCTGCTGCTACAGAGCCAAAAGACTGTCTGTGACCCATTTAAAGGACATTTGTACAGGAGTTCCTCAGGATAATGTCTTTGATCCAACCTTCTTCAGCTGCTTCATAAATGAACTTCCCTCTTTCCTGAGGTCAGAAGTAAGGATGTTCACCGATGACTGCACAATGTTCAACACCATTCATGACTCCTCAGACATTAAGGAAGCTAGTGTCCTTATGTGACAAGAATTGGACATTATTCAAGCTTGGGCTGATAAGTGGCAAGTAAGATTCATGCCAATTAAGTGGCCATGTCCAACAAAAGAGAATCTAATCATCTCTCCTTGACATTCAATGACATCGGTAAATGTCCTCACTATCAACATCCAGAAATTGAACTGAACCAGCCATTTAAAAACTTTAGCTTAGAAAAGCAGGTCAGAGCTGGGAATTCTGAAGTGAGAAACTCATGTCCAGACTCCTCAAAGCCTGCCCACCATTTACAAAACAGAAATCAAGCTTCTGATGGAATAATGTCCACTTCCATGAATGAGTATAACACTCAAGAAGCTTAATAGTGTCCAGGACAACAGTGGACTACTTAATTAACAATCTTCCACCACTTTCATTATTCACTCCTTTCACCAATGACAACAGTGGTTGCAGTGTGTGCTCTTTACAAGAAGCACTACAGCAACTTATCAACTGAGATAGTATCTTTCTAAACCACAACCTTGAGAAGAACATGGGCAGCACACACATGGGAATACCACTATCTCCAAGTTCCACTTCAAGTTGTACATTGTCCCGATTTGCAACAATATCACTGCACGCCCACTGTTACTGCGTTATTCCTGGACCTCAGTTCCAAACAGACTTGTGTGTGTGTGAATACACCACAAACTTTTGTGGTCTGAAACTGCAAGCTATATTAAAATGGAAGCAGTGCAATCATATTTGATGAGTCAGGTAAAACCATAATTCGGGTATGCAAGGAGCTACATACATTAGTTCATTAGAAGTTTTCAGGACAAACAGAATCAGAATGGAAGAGTGGCAAATGTTATATCAAGTATTAATATAAAAGGTGGAATTTTCTCCTCCCGGTGTAGCATAAGCAATGATGAGAATGTTGAGGAAATACAAAAAAAAAAATGAAAAATGTCAGATTCTTGGCCTCAGACAATACTTTTCTGATTTTTCTTTTTGAGCCTTCAATGGTGACTATAGGATCTTGTCAGAGTGATGACAACCATAATTCCATGCATTTTCTTCTCACTAAAGCTGTAACTCACATTACTTACCTTCCAGTTCTCCTTTCCTCCGCCGACAAACTAGTCAGAAATACACAACATGTAAACCAGTGAGAGTGAGACCAGCTCACCATATGCCTGTCCTGGCCATCACGTAAATGTACACAAATGTTTCTTAACAATGTGTCCCTGCATTTCCATGACTGCCATTCTCTTGACCCTTCATTCAGGCAAGTTGGCATTGGCAAACTACCAACCTCACTACATTGTCATGCTTGCTCTTAGACCAATTCAAAACTCATCCATTCTTGCGGGGGACGGTTGCTTAATAATGACCAATGTGCAGTCCGTGGAAACTTGAGGAAAGTGGACAACTTAAATCTGGGAGCTGGCTTCCCCTTATATTGGGGAATGGTGACAATTGATAGGGGGGAATTGGAGAAAGGAGAGTAAGAGGAGCTCTGAAGGGAATGTTCAAATGGTAACTCCCAGGTAACTCCCCTCTATTTGAGGAGAGTGAAGAGTCAATAATGCATGTGAATTTTCAAAGTAATTGGCTGTGAGAATAAAGTGGGCGTTAATAATTATGTGAAGGAGCTGAACGGAGACAGAAGGAGACTGAAAAATTATGGGGGCCAGAGTGACAGAAACACACAAGCAAGCATGAAGGATGGGCCGTAATTTGGGAGCCATAGGTGGAAGGTGCAAGTGACTTGCACGAAAACAAAGTTAGAACCTTGCCAGGTTGGATGGAAGGTACTGGCTCAGTGGTTTGCCCTATGTCTTACAGTGTCTGGGATGCAGGTGTGATTTCAGCCTTGGGTGACTGGCTGTTTGAAGTTTGCACATTCTCCCTGTGTCCCCGTGGATTTCCACTGGGTGGTCTGATTTCCACCTACAGTCCAAAGATGTGCAGGGTAGGTGGATTAGTCTTGGAAAATGCTGGGTTATGGAGATAGAATAGGGGAGTGTGTTTGGGTGGGAAGCTCTTTGGATGGGCTGAGAGGCCTCTATCTGCACTGTAGGGATTCTACAATTCTATGAAAGCCGACTGCCACAATGAGACAAAGTAGCTGACAACATGTGCAAAGTGGGCAGAGCCAGTTATTGTTTCTTTCTTTTGAGCGTGGAATAAAACCTTTGGAATCTCAGGTCATACTAGGGGCATCTACAGTCATCATGCCTCCACTGAGTGAGTAATGCCAATCATTGGGCTTCAGTTTGACCTTCATCAGCAGGTCATTCATTGTCCAATAAAAGTGCATTAAAAATCATAAGTATGGTCCTTAATTTGTGCACAGCAACTGCTTCCATATGACATTGAGAACATGGTGTTTAAAAGTGGCACCTTAAGTTCCTATTTCACAAATACATTCCATAGCCAGTGACAGAAGCCAATGCTGCACTGCTGCTAGATTCATCAACTGAACTATAATATGCAAAGGCATGTCCTGTCACTTGGAAAGGATACTTTTCTTTGGGAGTAGGGTAGAATGGATGATATAATAGTAGATTTCAGGTGTAATTCTATTTCGAATATAACATGAAAATATTTGTTGTGCATCTATCAGTCGAATAGAATTCCTTATGGAGGCATGACATTGACCTCGTTGGGAAGCTGCCATACAGCCCTGTGTAAAGACATAACATTCGGCTTCATTGTGATTGATGTAAGGGCTCTAGAGTTCATTCAACATAATTGCACTACTTTTCTGACAGTCTTCACAGATTATCTGCTCGGGGTGTCACATGGAGACCATCATGGCTGGAGTCACAATGGATTTTGTGAAACTCCAAACATATTTTTGAGGGAGAGAGCAATTACTGTTTTATCAGCAGCTAGCAAAACCAATAATTTCCAGTGGCTGTCACAGAGCCTCTAGAGGGAGAAAGGAGAATCTTCAGAGGTGAAGATCTATCATGGAGATGGAGGAGAATGTTGAGATCTCGTTCCACAGACCTCACTGCCATTTTCTTCAACTGACTGAAAGACAGTGCAAGTACAGATTAAGACTGAAACAAACAGAAAGTGCTGGAGAAAGTCAGCAAATCTGGATAACAGTCCAAGTCCAGTATGACTCGCCAGAACGTTTTGAAGAAGGGTCACCAGACTCAGTGTTAACTCTATCTCTTTTTGCATAGACACTGGTAGACTTGTGGAGGTCTAGCACTCTCTATGTTTATTTTAGATTTCTAGTATCTGCTGGGCTTACTTTTATTTGGCTGACTAAGGATGTTCTGGCCCATCTTCAATGAACTGTGCCCTCTGCTGGACCAGGACTGCACTCAGAAGAACTGGGTGACAATTCCACCTTACCAGCTGTCAAAGTTTATGCCACTAGCTCATTTCATATGGCAACTGGTGCCTTGTAGGACATATCCCATCCTCGAATCACTAGTGATGGCATATTCCTCAGAGGACTGCTCTTCATATCCTTCCCCCTTGATGAGAAAAGTCAAGCAACTCAGGCAGTGAAACTCTCTACCATCCACGTGTAGTTACTATTGACTGGACCCACGTTGCTTTGAGAAAGTCCTATCACCAGCCTGTGGAGTTTGTCAATAGAAAAGACTTCTAATCTATTAATATTCAAATTATATGTTACTATCAATGACAAGTTCTGGAGGTCTGCACGAGAAATTGTGGAAGCTATCATGATGCTTGTACACTAGAGAACTCTCAGGTTCCTGCCCCATTTCAGGATTCATGGCCAATACAGGGATGGCTGCTGGGAAAGAAGGGCTACCCACTCCAAACATGGCTCATGACACCTTAGACTGATGCAGCATTAATGTACATCCCTGTTCACAGTACCACCAAGTGAAAAAGACCATCAGCCTCTTTAAAATGAGGTTTCGATGCCTGGACCAGTCTCACAGAGACTTGCAGCACAGACCTGAAAGGGTGTACTCCATCATTATGACATGCTACACACTTCACAACTGGAGCTAACAAGACAGTGGACTGCCCTGAATACAGATGAAATGGGAGAATAACAACAATCTTCTCAGGATAAAGAGGAGCATGAAACATTGACTAGGAGGGCTAGAGAAGAGACCATGCCAGAGAAATACATTGTCAATTCTGAGAGGCCAGGGAGAACTAAATTAAAACCTACTTCCAGGGCAAATGGCTTGGATTTGGAATTTGTTTAAATCTTTCATGTTCTGTTGGTAATCTGGTCAGCAGCTTCCTATTCATGCAAAGCACATGTGCACCTGGTTACTTTTACAGTCCTTGAGTTCTTGTGTTGCTGACTTAATGTCTCTTTATCCATCTGAGCGCATACTTGTTAACTTCAAGTGATCCCAGCTTCACACATCTACACATTATATGTCCTACTAACCATTAGAGAAAAAGCAAAAGTTATTGAGACAATACACTAACATCACATGGTACAAAGGTTAAGTACGCCCAAAGGTTTCCATCAGGATGTCATATCTGAATGTTGAGTGGTGAAGTCTCTCATGATAACTAGCAGCTTGAGAGGAATCCTGAGGAATCTCCTTTGAACATTGATAGTGCTTCAATGTTTCAGAGTTTGCACAGATGCTTTGAAATATTGGAGCATCCTATAGAACAGCACTAAACCTGTGAGAGGCAGCACTTTGTGCAGCTTCTGTTGGCAGACCAATGCTGTACGAAGGGTAGCCCACATGAGATGCCATCTCCTAGCCTTGAATGCTAATGCACTCCCTCGAAGAGCTGATACAGGGAATGAACCTTTTCTGTGGAGATGTGTGAAACCGTCACTGATCCAATCTGTCACAAGATGGGTTTAAGTACGGAATGATGCGTGCAGGCCAAGGGCTGAATTTTGGACATACACAATTTATGGAAACTTGCAATTGGTCAAATTATTCCTTAATTTTGTCCTGATACAAATACTTAGAAGGTGAAATATTAGAACTGAAAAACGATGAGACAGGCAATTTACTCTGGTGACGAATTTCGGTTGGGCTAAATCAATCTCCAGAGTTTTTTCATTTAAGGCAAAATTAGCATGAAATGGGAATGGGTGACACAAGGTCTCAGAGGTTATGTAAATTTATTTGAGAAGGTTATATCTTGTTAATGACGTTGTTATAGAACTTGCACTATATGTGCAATTAATTTAACCATGTGTCATATTGGAGGAAGAGCATGTAATGAGAATAGAATATTTGTATGGACAAGTGTATTTCATTGCCCATAGTATCTTTTCTATTCCTTCAGAGGATTAAATGACATTCAGCCTCCCAACAAAATTAGGAACATTCTCCAAGTATCCCCGTTACAGAGATACAGGTAGTATGGTGGATTTAAAGTAACAGTCTTTGTAACAAGTGGGGCAATTTTATTCTTGTTTCTTTTTGTTTTAAACATTGCCAGTGTTAAAAATGAAGCTATTTTCATCAATATTCAAAACAGAAGTCAGTAAACACTTTCTCAGAAATCAATTAAGATATTAATACTTTGGCTAAGATTATTTTGCTAAAATGGCAATGGCCAATCTCTGCCTTCTGTCAGTCAGCCAATCCCCTATCTATGCCAGTACCTTGCCCCTAACACCATCTTATTTTATTTAGCAGCCTCTTCTGTGACATCTTCCAAAAGGCCTTTTAAAAATCCAAAAAGATCATGTCCACTGGCTCTCCTTTGTCTAACTTGCTTGTTACCTCCTCAAAGAATTCTAAAAATAGACTCTAAAATCTTACCAATGACTGAGGTCAGGCTAACTGACCTATGGTTTCCTCTCTTCTGCTTCTTTCCCTTCTTAAGCAGGGGTGTTACATTAGCCATTTTCCAGTTTTCTGGGACCCTTCCTGACTCCAGTGATTTCCGAAAGATCATCACCAACGCATCTCCAATCACCTCAGCGTTCTCCTTCAGAATTCTAGAGTGCAGCTCATCTGTAGCTTCAGCTTCCCCAGCTCCTTCTGCTTAGTGGTGGCCACTACACTCACCTCTGCCCCCTGACTGTCTTGAAGTTCTGGTATGCTGCTGGTGCCTTCCACTGTGAAAACTAAAGTACCTATTCAGTTCCTCCACTATTTCTTTTTTCCTAACTACTATTTCTCCAGCCCCATTTTCCAAAAGTCCAATGTCCACCCTTGCCTCTCTCTTACTATTTAGACACCTAAAACAAAACCTATTGCTATTTTCTTTTATATTACTAGCTAGCTTATTCTCATATTTCATCTTCTCCTCCCTTATTGCTCTGTTAATTATTCTCTGCTGGTTTCTAAAAGCTTCCCAATCCTCTGGCTTCCCACTAATCTTCACCACATTGTAAAAAGAACATTTTCTAACACCTTTCAGTTCTGAAGAAGAGCCATACCAGACTCAAAACATTAATGCTGTTTCTCTCTCCAGTTGTTGCTAGACCTGAAGTTCTCCAGTTTTCTGTCTGTTTGCTTCAGACTTCCAGCATCTGTCAGAGTTTGCCTTTACTGATGCACTTTTCTGTGGCCTTCACAAACTCAGCGTGTCCAAAAGCACTTTGTGGTCAATAAGAATTTTCGAAGTGTGATCACTGGTTTAAATGCAGAAAACAATGAATCATTCTTCTATCTCATTTTAATTTCTTTCCCTGTTCCTGTCAAATTTACATGAGCTAGACCTGTCTCTGAAAAATAACAAACCCTTTAATTAAAAAAAAAATGAACACCTGTGGATGCTGGAAATGTGAAACAAAAACTGAAATTGCCCAAGAAACTCAGCAGATTTGGCAGCATCTGTGGAGAGAAAGCAGAGTTAATGATTCGGGTTCAGTCACCCTTCTTCAGAACCCTTGAATACTCTAGTTCCTTCTCCTTTCTAGCTTTGACTTCATTTGAGCCAAGTTATAAATTTCAGGGAAAAACATGATCTTTTATTAATGTAAACAGAGTTCAGAAGCTCAATTTTCAGTCTAAACACTGAACATTACCTTGATTGGCTTTGTCACGTCTACAATCATCTGTGTGCCTAAATATATCAGACCAGTAAAGGTTGCAGACAGATGAGTAATTTACTTGGCAACACAACCCAGTTGTGTCTGTAGGAATCAAATTGTCTGCAGTGTGCTGAAAGCCCAATTAAAATCTTTCTGAAATCCCTAATTTATATGACAGCTATAAAACAGTTAAACATTCAACCAAATGAAATATAAACTTACAGCTGATACTGTGTAATTATGTTATTTCCCATTGAACTGGCTACTTGAATTAAATCAGTGAACAGCAACATTGTCATCACTTGCTTTATAGATACATATTTTTAGGGTAATTTAGTTGCGTTTCTTGGTCTCCCAAAACAGGCCAACTAAAAGATTGACTGGAAACTTGTTTCCAACAATGCTGCTCAGAGTTGCTTATAACAAAATGATTTTATCACTGATTTCCCTTTTTTGAAAGACCTGTCAGTTGATCACTTCTTGTTTCCCAATTGTTAAAATGGAGAGGCATTTAGGAATGTGAGGGATGTTGGGGGAGGGCAACAAGGTGAATGGGGGGAGGGGTGTGGGAGCGGAGAAGGAGAATGGGGCATGTGGTCCAACATTCTGAAGTACCCTGTATTCAGTACCTCCAAAAGGTAGTAGTTCTCAGAACCTGGCTCCAAAGCATATTTTCATTCACTATTCCTTGCAATTATCTGCTTCACTCTAATATTCGTTATGAAAGCACAGCATCTTCTACTTCTGGTCTAATGTATTCTTACTTTTGAATACTTCACTTAAAATAAACATCTTTGTCGCATTTTCTTTTTAGAAGTTACAAAATATGTAAGCAAATGTAATTTTATGGCGCAGTATCATAGGGTCCATGATATCCCCATGTCATTAACCATTCCAATGACAAAACCATTTGTTATCTTCTGGCATTGAAGTCTGACAGAGAAAGAAAGAAAGTAAGCAAGAAAAACATGGATTATACGTCACACATTTCATGACAACTAGACATCTCAAAACATGTTACAGAGAATTAATTACTTTTAAAGGGAAACCATTGTTGTAATGCAAGAAAAGTGACAACATGATTTGTGCAGAACAACACTAACGTTTACTCTGCACATACAGAGTCGATCAAAGATGTGTAGAGTCATCGCTGACATCATTTCAAAGAGTCAAAGGTGGAAAACTCTCAGTGTTGATTTTCACTTGACCATAAATGATATCACCATTAATCATTGACAAAGCAAGTTGAGTGTTTTGTTTATCAAATGATTCAAGAGTGGCCGTATAACCTAGTGGATAAAGGATTTGACTCTACGTAATAAATTATGATGTTATCAGAGGATTGCAGGTTTGAGTCCTGTCCTAGTTACTTTACATAGATGAACTGGTTCAACTTCATGAAACTAAACCGCGTTCCCACTCACGAGCTGGAAGTATTGTTGTTCTGCCAGACATTGCAGGGTCTTTAGTAAAACTAGATTTTAATACTGTTTTTGTCCACTTATTTTTCATTCATCTTTGTATTTTGTCTGGTTTCTAAATAAACAATCTAATTCATAACAATAAATCATTCATGATTTGGTTGTCCACCATGCAACGGTTGGTAGCACCTTAATCACAAAGTTTTACAGTCCAATATACTATAATATGTACATTATTTATGTTTTATTAACCATCTTCCTTACCAGCAGCTGCCTGAACTGTAACCACTGGTGAGAGGTTTCACTTGAAAATACAGCATTTGTGCACGTGGGAACATTGTGCCACCTAGTGGTTGTGCTACACTGTTTTGAGGTTAAACACTGCCTCAAAATAAACTCTCGCAAGATAATTTGTTGATGTGTTGGTTGAGTAATAAATTTGGGTCAGGAGCCCCCTACTATTCTTTAAAGCAGAACAGTGGGATTTTCTTTACATCTACCAGAATAGGCAAATGGGATCTTGGTTCAACAATGCGGCACATCCCGAATACTTCTCTGGAGTGACAGCTCTGATTGTTGTGTTCAGGTCTCAGGATGGAATTTTAACCCAATGACTCAAAGGTGACAGTGCTCCCAGTTGAGTCACAGCTGACTTCAAAGTCATTCACACATTATGTAACTACGACAAGTTAAACACTCTCCTGAAAGTGAGAAGTTTTAATCCACCTCAATAGAGAAAGCCCCAGAATACTTAAATCTGGAATTCTGTTGAAAGAAAAATCTCACTAAAGGTGAACTTTCAATTTAAAAATACTTTATCCATTGCTCCTAATTTTATTCAGCAGATTTATGCAGGAGAATGGTAATGTTAACTTACAATTGGAATAAAATTGTAGCAGTGAACAATAAACAAAAACGAATGTTAATAAAAAATGAGTTCAGATCTTTGCTGGAAGGGTGGAGATACTATTGACATTAACTAAAATGAATGTTGATATTTCCTTTGTATCTTTAACCTACTTAACATAGAAATGTTAATCATGAGCTTAATGTCATTTTAGCCCCACAACCATTTATCCTACCTGAAAATCACACAGACTATTCTTCATCAAACCCACTTGGTTTGAGAAACTTGCATGTTCCAAGGTGTAGGAGTCTTCAGAAACAAGATGTCCCAATAAGATGTATATTTTTAAAAGTCATTATTTATCAGATACATCTTTCATATTAGACAGTTTTTCACTTCAATATAGCTGTAAATATTTTTAAAAGATCTGTGAATATCCAGCAATTACCTTAAAATATATTAATGTTGAATCTGGCACGAACTCTTATGAGGTCCCATTCACTTCCTCCCATATCTCCATTGTCCTTTGATGATAACTTTTGTTCTATTCATTCACAGGATGTGGATCTATCTGGCTACTCCACCATTTATTTGCCCATCCCTAATTGCCCAGAGGACAGTTGAGTGTCAACAACATTGCTGAGGAACTGGCACATGTAGGCCAGACCAGGTGAGGATGGCAGATTTCCTTCCTTAAAAGGATATTAGTGAACCAAATGGGTTTTTCCAACAATCAACAATGGTTTCATGGCCACTAGACTCGTAATACTAGATTTTTTATTGGATTAAAATCTACCACCTGTTGTGACAGGAATTGAACTCGGTCTCCACAACGTTAAATAAAAACTGAAAGAATTGCGGATGTTGTAAATCAAAAACAAAAACAGAAGTTGCTGGAAAAACTCAGCAGGTCTGGCAGCATATATGAAGAGAAATCAAAGTTCATGTTTCAGGTTTGATGGCACTTCTGAGTTCTGAAGAAGGGTCACCGGACCGGAAACGTTAACTTTAATTTCTCTTCACAGATGCTGCCGGACCTGCTGAGCTTTTCCAGCAACTTCTGTTTTTGTCCCCAGAACATTAGCTGAGTTTCTGGATTAAGTCTAGCACCAATGCCACATGGACATTGCTTCCCTTAACTGCTCAGTAGAAAACACCATAACTATCTCAATCACCAAGGGCTGCAATGGGAACTCTGCTAATAATGCATTAAAAATCATTACTGCTGCAGGGTTAAACACAGAAAATTTCTTGAAACACAAATTCTATTCAGTGTTAAATAGAACTATTTGGCTTCTGAATTGAAAACATAGAACACTACGAGTAAGGCAAAAATGAGAAGGCCAATTTTCCCCAGTGATTCGCTTTAAAATCAAAGTCACATCTCTTACCAAATGTTTCATTTATTGCATCTTTTATTATCTTGGAATGTTCAAAGACTGAGGGGCTGTTGAAAAGATGAGGTAATCAAGATTATTGCTATGATGCTAAACATCCAAAGGATAAAAGCAGAAACAACTCAAGAAACAACTCAGAAACAACTCTACAACTCAAGAACATGATTGGTTTTCAGAATCAATAAAATCAAAACCAAAAGAACTTTAAACCCGAGAGGGAATGGAACAAGTGTTATTTGCAAAGAGATCTCTAAGGTATTGTCCTGATCCCTTGCAGTACAGTGATAAATAAAGTAGTACATTTAATTTTTTTCTCCAGCCAATTTATTTTTCTTTTCTAAATATATTTTCACCTTCATGAGGTGCTATTGTACAGGCATCAGCTGCTCTCCAGTAGTTTATCTGAGATATCATAAGTGTATAAGGTCCCACAGACTATTAAACAATAACTCAACAGAGTTTGAAATGGGCCTCCAGGAGTGGGAACCCTGTAAAATTGTTACTTTCCATTTGAAGGGCAGAAAAAAATCAATTTTAGTTTACCTACTGCTGAGATCAGGTTAGTTCCCGATGTTGGTCAGTTGATAGCACTCTTACCAATGAGGCAGAAGGCTGAGAATTCAAGTGCCACTGAAGGACCTGAGCAAAGTAAAGCTTAGGGAATACTACATTGTTGGAGGTGCTGTCTTTCAGATGTGACATTAAACAAAGGTCCAATCCATCGTCTCTCGGTGTGGCATAAAAGATAGCATTGCACAATCTACAAGAGCAGCACAGTTTTCACTGATGTCTTGGCCAATGCTTGACCCTCAATAACTTCACAAAAAATTCTCAATATCTGGTCATTATCATGTTATTGTTCTAAGAACTTGCTGTGCACCAACTGGTTGCTGTGTTCCCCACATTATAATGGTAGCTACACTTCAAAGATTCTACAATGGGTGTATCGTGATTGAGATATAAGGTCATAGTGAAGCTGTAAAGTGGAAGTCCATTTTCCTGTTTTTCAATCACCACCAACCAGGAATCGAACTTGGAATTTTTTTTGTCTCATTTGGCTCAATAGTGTGCTGGATAAATTCAGTAAGAAATTGGGTAAGCTGGGATATCTTAATGATCAAAAAGTGTTTACTGTACCTCAAGTTTGGACTACGCCATTCAGAAAAAAATATGCAATGAAAGCTGGAGATGAACACGGAAGTCCAGTTTACATACTTTGTTGTTTGTAATAAGCTATCAAGCTTGTTACAACCTTTATACAGCAAAGCAAACATAAAAACCACCAAAGGTCCACATCCCCAGTGCTCAACGTAACCCTTTGCGTGAATTGTGTTTTCTTTCTTCCAGACCTGCTGAGTTTCTCTAGCATTTCCTGTTTTTATTTCAGATCTCCATCAGCCAGTTTTTGTTTTAATTCAGTGATCCTTCTTGTAGTACCCAATATCATTTCCAATCATGTTGAACTCACCTACCAATGCCAAAATGCTCCATCTTGGTTGGAATGGTTCAGGTTGCTTGAGATTATAAGCTAAATTTCAGGTTCTGAGAAGAGTCCATTAGGCCCATTATGCCCTATTTAATCTTAGAGAAAGATATCCACTTAGTCTCGCTCCTCTTCTTGTAGCCCAGAATTTTTTTCCATTTCGGAAACTATTATTCAATCTGTTTCTATCACAGTTTCTAGCAGTACTTTCCTGATAAACGTAAGTCATGGCATTCATAAAAAGCTAATTATCCCTCTGATTCCTTATTTCAATAATGATAAATCCGTGTCCTCTGGTTATCAACTCTCCTGCTGGGGAAATTGTTTTGTGTACAGCCTGGACTTTTTTAAAAAATCCTAATTTTCCCGGGTTGCAATGATGATAAATGCACATTGGAAAATTATGAGCATTCTGTCCTTGATACTCCTCCATAAAGAAAGACTTACAGATTACATTTTTCATGATCCCTGGACGTCTCAGAAGTGCTTTACTACCTAATGGAATACTTTTTGAAATGCAGTCGCTGTTGCAATGCTGGGAGCGTGGCAAAATAATATGTTCGCAGCAAACTCCCAAAAACAGCAATGTAATAATGACCAGTTTTTCTGACATTGATTGAAGGATAAACTTTGGCAATGACAGTGGGGATAACTCCCTTGCTCTTCTCTGAAATAACATCATGGTATTTTTGGCATTAATCCAAACAGGCATGTGTGACCTCAATTTAATGTCTGATCAGAACATCAGCATCTCCAACATTGCAATAATGCATAAGAGTGTCAGCCTTCGTTTGTATACTCAGACTCTGCAGTAGTCTTAAAGCCAGAACTTTTTTTAGTTCAATGTTGAGAGTGCCATGAACTGAAACGAGGCTGACACTAATACTTAGTGACTTCTCTTGTTAGCCCATCTGCAATTTAACTGGGCAAGATTCCCCACAGGAAACATAAACTTGGGGAATCAGCCCCCAATAAAAATCAAACCAGCGTATTTTCTGTATGGTTTGAATATTGCGTTAAAAAAGTTAATGGTGGTGTTATCTGAGCACAGGCAGGAATTAAACATCTATTAATGCACTAAAAATAGGACACAGAGGAAATTAATCTCACCATGCAAACAGGTTCCAATATGAATTTATGTCTGGAAAAAGGTTAACTTACTGCTTTTTGAAAGCTCTCTTTCATTCTCATTTGTTGTTCGAGATCATACTTGCTTGCAAACTTGTTATTTGACTTCCACTGCAATTGCATCAAACCATCATTTTGTGAATTGTGAACAGCAGGCATTAATAGTTTGACAAGGTAGAGAGCAACAGGTCAAGAATAATGAGAAAGAAGTGACACAGATTGGTGATGATCTTGGCAGTAAATTCCCAGAACTGAGTAGAGCAATTTACGATTAATTTAGCAACCAGTTTTTATTTTAAGCATTTACAACTTGGTTAGGCTGTGGAAATTCAGACCCGACTGTAGTATTATTGATAATATTTTTCTATGTACTTGCAAATTATTAGTGTTTTAGAACTGTGACCTGTTTTGTAATAAATTTAGTAACTTTTCACAATTCAACAATTTGACATCAATTCAAGCCCTAAAGTATGGCCTGGAGGTTCACTGATATCATGCTCACTTTATAGACTTAACTATTCAATTTGGTGGTGATTTGCATGCATTTTGAGCTAAAAACGCATGGGTCACCTATATTGATGAAAACTAAAACATAGCTATCCAATGCCATATAGCTGAAACAAATATTAGACACAATGCATATGCGAATAAGGGGCTGAATACCTCTTCCAGTACTCCTTCTCAAAAGGAACCAGCGCCAGGCAATCAAGTCACCTGATGAAGCAGCAGATCTCTGAAAGCTTGTGATTTCAAATAAACCTGTTGGACTATAACCTGCTGACTTCTGACTTTGTCCACCCAGTCCAACTCCAGCACTTCCACATTGTGTAATTCAGTAACAATGGACTAACTGTCACAGTAACTGGGAAAGCTGAAGTTTTGTTTAAAACAGACATGGTCAGTCAATCAGATTTGGTAATGTGAGCTATTTATCAGCTGCATTTGTGATTGCCATAGAATTGTGCTATGTCAATATCGTACAGTTAATTAGATGACATGAAAATAGTGAAAAGTATGAGCAAGCTAAAGTTGAGGTCAAAGTTTGTTAAAACCAAGAGATAAGTCACTTTCCATGGATGCACAGCAAATCCTAATGAGACAATCGATCAAACCAGTATGGTAAACATGGCACACGTTTGTAATGTTTGCCAGTGATCAAACTGATCATTTGCCAGAGATGAGAGTGTAAATGTTGGAATGCACAGCTTCTTTATAATGGAAAGTGTATTAAAGAAACTTGGCTCACAGCACAATTAACTAGTTCAGAAAGGAGGTCATCTGATCAATGGCTAGAATTTGGGACAGAGCAGGCTGATCATCTGTACTGGTCTGATCTTTGGTCAAGTCCAAATTAATGGGTTCACATGGCTGTGTGGGCAAGATTTTTGCGGGGTTTTTGAAGTGTGGTTTGCTTTAATAAATAGCATTATGTCTTTCCATTGCTAGGACTGTCTTGGGCTATTGATATCCAAAGTAAACCTAAAGGACCAGGAAAAGAAAGAATGACAGCAAGACAGAAATAAAAAATGTTTATATATGGCTTAGAGATTGTTTCTCCAGTGCCATGTGGGATATGACCTCTGCCCATTGCAATTTCTTTCATTCCAGCCCAGAGGGTATCCCATTTATAAAGTTCCTCCTTAAATTTACTTTGCCAGGTCTTCTTTGGCTGGCTGTAACTTCTTTTTCCATCTTGTGGTGTCCATTGTATTGCACTCTGGGGGCAAATGTTGGGTGATAAATTATGTGTCCTGCCAGTGCCAGTTGTCTCTCTGTTACAATGCCATGCCAAAGGACTCCGATCAGTCCTTTGGAGTCCTTGTTGGTGATGCTGTCTGTCAACGGGGTGCTCAAGGTCACACTTAGGCACCGCTGTTCTCTTCCATGCAATAGGTTGCTGTTTGCACTGTGATGGACATGTGGAGTCTCAGCTTCTTGGCTGTACTGATGGTGTGGGACGCTCACACCATGTTGGACCTACTGCAAGACGGATGTTGTTTTGTCGACTCTTATGTAGGGGTCGATATCTACATCCTTTACTGATGAAGCAACATATGCCGCGAGAGAGAAGTGGTCATGGCCTTTGATGCTGTTGAAGGATGATGATGGGAGGGTCTCATTATTCTCAAGTTGTCATTGTCTTGGTATCCTTACAGTTACTCTCAAGGCTGGTGGTCATGTCTTGAGGTGCTAGATGGTCTACTCATGTTCCTATTTCTCATGTCTTTAGGTTCTTATTTTTCACCTCCAGACCTCAAACCAATTCCTACATTCTAGCCTAACTCTGTCACCACCTTGCACCCCCTACGCACCTCCCTATCTCAGCCACCTCCTCCAGCCCCTAGATCCTCCTTATGTCTGTCATCTCTACTAGTTCCTACACTTCTCCTTAAGTCTGTCACCTCCTCCAGTCCCTACACCCCTCCCTATCTTCACAACATACTTCAATGCCTACACCTCTCCCTATCTCTGTTACCCCATCTGGCCCC
Source organism: Ginglymostoma cirratum (assembly GCA_024137785.1). Lineage (NCBI taxonomy): Eukaryota > Metazoa > Chordata > Chondrichthyes > Orectolobiformes > Ginglymostomatidae > Ginglymostoma > Ginglymostoma cirratum. Next base: position 40,546,698 of record JAHRHZ010000013.1, read on the forward strand.
TACATCCCTCCCTATCTCTGTTACCTCCTCCAATCACTACATCCCTCTCTGTCTCTGCACCCCTCTGGCCCCTATTTCCCTCCCTAACTCTGCCACCACCTCGCACACCCTATACCCTTCCCTATCTCGGTCACCTCCTCCAGTCCCTAAACCCTTCCCTTCTCTGTCACCTGCTCTGGGCCCTACACCTGTCCCTATCTCTGTCACCTCCTCCAGCCCCTACACCCCTCCCTATCTCGGTCACCTCTTCCAGCCTCTACATCCCTCCCCATCTCTGCACCTCCTCCAGCCCCTACATCCCTTCCTTTCTCTGTCACCCCCTCAGGCTGCTATATCCCTCCCTATCTCTGTCACCCTCTCCGGCCCCTACTTTTAGTCCTAAACCATCATTAAACATAATCTATTATACTCAGTTTCCAGGTTTCCCAGGCAGACCATATCTCATCACCACGTAGACCCCAATTCAAACCATGAGGCATCCAAAATTCAAACTCTAAGTAGAATTTAGCTCCAATACTTGGCAGCTCTCCCAAAATATAATTTCCACACACACTAAAACTTTTGTCAGCAGGAACTCCCAACAGTAGGCCATTTCTGTACATAGAATTTACGTAAGTTTTGTTCCACAAATGCCTTTATATTCATAGGTTTTCATGATCAGAGTTTAAGATGATAGCAAATAAATTTCTGAAGGGTGGAGTGATGTCAGTGATGTTTAAAATATAATGCTGTTTAAAATATAATGGCAGCAGCAAGTTAAAACACATTCTACAAAAATTGTGATCTAGGCAGGAATAAAGAATAGTGTTGTTTTTTGTCGGAGTGGTTTGTCGTTAATTTTTTACAAACTCAGTTCCAAACAAACAGCTGACCAATATAAAACAAAGAACTGAGGACAATGGAGATCTGAAACAGAAAGAAATTGCTGGGAAAACTCAGCAGGTCTAGCAGCATCTATGGAGAGAAAACGTTTTGAGTCAGTGACCTGTCTTCAGAATTGAGCTCTCAAACAGTCAACCAAACAGCATTCAGAAATTCATCAACAAGCTCAGAACTTGCTGATTAAACATTGAATACCACACTGAAAGCAGAATGCTAAAGCTTCTAGAAATAAGAAAGATAAACTGAAATATGGTCATTGACCTGAATGTTAACATTAGTGTTTTCTCTTCACAAATGCTGTCTGATGTGCTCATTGTTTGTGACACCAACTAGCTATAAATCAAAACAATGAGTTAAAAATGGCTTGCTTAAGGATCTAGGCTGTTGCAAGTTGCAGTGGGTAATTGTTTTAAAGTTGAAGACTATTCCTCATGCCTAGCGATGAAAATTTATTACCAGATAGTGAAATTTGCGCAGGTACAGATGAAATTAGAATTCTTTACTGGTGAAGCCTATTTTGTAAAAATGTGTTCACATGCAAGATTGCATTTTCTTACATATAGACAAGGCAGGGAACTTTGATGGAAGTAAAATGTAGTTGGCACTGGAAACCTAAAATAACATCAGAAAATTCTAGAGAAACCCAGCAGTTCTGGCAGTATTAGTGGAATGAGAAACATTTTCAGATGGAAGAAAATTGGGAAAAGGTAGACGTGTAACATGTTTTAAGCACATACAAAGATGAGAACATGGGTAAAGAACAAAATGAAAGGGAACTGTGAAGTGTAGTTGGACACCTTGTATTCTTCCTGGAATGTATAATTTGTTCAGATTGATGCAAGTCAGGCTAGAGGCAAACCGTGCTACCTTCAAGTGGAGCCAATTACCAAAATGTAGTGGCACATAAGCCCTGAAGTCTGACAATTCATAAATACTCCTAAATTCAGGCAATGTACAAATCACAGGACAAGGATCCTGCTTGGGATAATATCTCTGCTGAGATGCTCAGAGTTTGCCATTCCCGTGGTCAACCTGTTATTCTGAAGTTATGAATTGCTGATTTTGAAGGTCTCCCTGAAAAACAGAGTAGCTCTAACCTCACCACACCACCTCATCCGTCTTATCAGCTAGTGATAGGAGGAATCAATAACAGTGTCATTAAGTAACACTATTAATTTGTTCAGCAATAATCATGAATCAAGCAATTGAATGATGTGCTCTCCAGAACCCAAGAACAAGGGAGCTGTAGTAGGCTAATCAGTCCCTTCAGCCTACTCTGCCATTTGATAAGAACTTTAAGAACATAAAAACTAGGATGAGGACTAGACCATTTAGATAGGAGAGCGACAGCCCCTGACATCAAGGCCCCATTTGGTAACCTCCAAACCCAGAATCAATGAAAATCAGTGGGAAAACTCCCTATTGGTTGGCGTGATGCCTGGCATACAGGAAGATTATTGTGGTTCATCAGGGATGCAGTGACAGTACCACAAAAGGAAATCTGAAGGACGGAGGAAATCATTCCGTGTCTCAGGTGGAGCTCACAAATCATTCACAAGGACATGAAGCTGAAACCATGCCATTTACGCATCAAACTCAACCATGCAACCATGTGGAAATATGGTAGCTACCACATGCAGAGTATGTAAGTGAGTTACTGCTTTCCTCTTCAGGAGTGGAGTATAATTTTTTAAAATGTGAGCCCCTGCTAGGGACAATTGTATTAATCATGCATCCATTGATTCACTAATCCCATCCATCTGAAAGTAAATTGCAATTCATTGACAGCTCAATGAGCTGTGTGAGATATCATAGGTAATTTGCCAAAACTGCTGTTTCTCTTATCTCTAATAGTTGAGGGCCACTTAAATAAGTTCTTAAGTTAGAAGGAATGTTATTTTTGAATTCCTCCTTGACCATACAATGTCAAACATTTTCTCCATCTTTAATGACATAAATCACTGAATCTACAGCATTACTTTTTCTCTTGCAAATTCTATGAGTGTCTGACTAGGTTTCTTTCTTTAGTATTTATTTTTTAATTGATCAGCATCATGGATATGCTCAGAAGCATTGACAGTTTCATATTTCGCAGTATGCTTTTCTGATAAACTACCATACACAGACATAGCTGTACCTGTCAAAACATTCTGTGACATTAATGTCCAAACATCTTTTGGCCACTTCATTTGTCCATCTCCTCTCTCAAATAAGGTCAAATACTTTTCAACTACATCCTCAGTAAATTTAGACACTAAGTTTAGATTCTTAGTTAAATTGAGTCTCTCACTGGGACCAAAACCATTCTCTGAACTATGACCTCCTCCTTCATCTTCAGTTTAGGTTCTTTTTAGGAACATGGGAACAGCAGTAGGCCATTCTGCCGGTTCAGCCTGCCCCACCATACATTATGATTGTGGCTGATCAAACACTTCAATTCTTTTCGGGTCTGAAGAAGGGTCGCTGGACCCAAAACATTGACCTCACTTTCTCTCCACAGATGCTGCCAGACTTGCTGAGTTTCTCCAGCTATTTCTGTTTCTACTTTAATGCCTTTTACTCACCCACTCTCATAACCATGTACACTACTGGTAATCAGAAATCTATCAATCTCTACCTCGGATTTAGCCTCCATTGCCCTCTGTGGTAGAGAACTCTTAAGGTTCACAACTATCGGAGTAAAAGAAATTTCTCCTCATCCCAGACCTCAGTGGCATCCCCCTTATTTTTAAATTGTGCGCATACTTTTAGAAGCCCTAACCTGGGGAAAAATCTGACCTGCATTTACTCAATCACATCAAATATTTAATGATTTCAATGAGATCACCTCTCATTCTTTGAAACTCTAGACAATAGAGGCCCAGTTTGACCAATTTCCCTTCATAGGGCAGTCCCACCATCCTGGGAACAAGTCTGATGAACCTTCATTGCACACTCTCTATGGCAATAATACCTTTCCTGTGTTAAGAAGACTAAAACTAACTACACCACAGTATTCGTGGTGCTGTCTAACCAAGTTTCTACACAATTGAAATAAGACTTCATTATTCCTGTGGGTAAATCCTCTTACAATAAAGGCTGGCAATCCAGTAGCTTTCGTAATAGGTGCTGCAACTACAGGTTAGCCTTCAGTGACTTATTAACAAGGACATCCCCACGTCTTTTTGTATATCAACACTTTCCAACATTTTACCATTTAAGTGATACATTTTGGTAGGGTAAATCAGGACAGGCTTACACACTTAATGATAAGGTCCTGGGGAGTGTGGCCAAACAAAGTGACTTTGGAGTGCAGGTTCATAATTCCTTGAAAGTGGAGTCGCAGGTAGACAGGGTAGTGAAGAAGACTTTTGGTGTGCTTGCTTCTATTGAGTATAGGAGTTGGGATGTCAGGTTGCAACTGTACAGGACATTATTCAGGCTACTTTTAGAATACTGCATTTAGTTCTGGTCTCCCTGCTATAAGATAGATGCTGTGAAACTTGAAAGTGTTAATAAATGATTTACAAGGATTTTGCCAGGGCTGGGGGGTTTGAGCTATAGAGAGAGACTGAATATGTTTGGGCTATTTTCCCTGGAGCATTGGGGGCTGAGAGGTGACCGTATGGAAGTTTATAAAATCATGATGGGCGTGGATAGGGTGAATAGTCAAGGTCTTTTCCCAGTGTAGGGGGGTCCAAAACTAGAGGGCATTGGTTTAGGGTGAGAGGGGAAAGATCGAAAAGGGACCTAAGAGGCAAATTTTACCCGCAGAGGGTGTTGTGTTTAAAAGGCATTTGGATAGGTATCTGAATAGGAAGGGTTTAGAGGGATATGGGCCAAAAGTTATCAAATGGGAATAGATTAATTTAGGATATCTGGTTGGCATGGGCGATTGGACCGAAGGATCTGTTTCTGTGCTGTACATCTGCATGACTCTAAAAATATTACACACATCTGTTTCTTTTCATTCAGACAATCATTAGCTGCCATTTCCACCATCTCAAGTAGGATGCCACCTCTGGACACATATTCTTCTCCCCTCCCTTGTCAGTCTTCGACAAGGACTGTTCCCTTCGGGACATCTTGGTCCACTCCTTCTTCACTCCCAATACCACCCACACAGCCCCATGGCACCTTTCCATGCAAATGCAGAAGGTGTAACACATGCCCATTTACTTCCTTCCTCTTCAGTATCCAAGGCCCCATACACATCTCCCAGGTGAAGCAGCACTTTACATGCACTTCACTCAATCTAGTCTACTGTATTCACTGATCACAGTGTGGTCTCCTCTACACTGGGGAAACAAAGTGCATACTGAGTGACCACTTTTCAGAACATCTATGTTCCATTTCCAAAAAAAGACCCTGAGCTTCTTGTTGCCTGCCACTTCAACACAGCGTCGTGTTCTCTGGCCAACTGGGCCAACTGTCTCTGTTTTGGGCTTGCTGCAGTGCTCCAGCGAAACTCAGTAAAAGCGGGAAGAACAGCACCTCATTTTTTGCTTGGTGACACTTCTGGATTCAATACTGAGTTCAATAATTTTAGGGCCCAAGCACTGTCCTTCCACGTTCTTACCCCAACCTCAACATCATGTCATCACACAGACTGCTATCTCAGTACCCATTCCTTTGGATGTCCAACTATCTTTCTCTCTCTCTGGGTGCCATCTTCACTTATCATTTACTCCTCCCCTCTCCCCACACCCCATCTTCAGCACATATATCAACCATTTCCTAGGTACCATCAGTTCTGAAGAAGGGTCACTGGACCCATAATGTTAACTCTGATTTCTCTCCAAAGATGCTGCCAGACCTGCTGAGGTTTTCCAGCAATTTCCGTTCTACTATCATCCCTCTGACAGCTGTAAGTCTAAGTGGCCTGTGCTTTCCAACTGTTGCTTTCCCATTTTAAGGAAAGATGTTACAATCACTTTTTGCCTAATCTAGACAATTTTGTAAAACTAAAATCATTGCATCACCCATCTCACTAGGCATTCCTTTCAAGATCCCAGGATTAAGTCCATCAGCACCTGAGAAGTTGTCAGACTTCAGCTCCTTCAATTTGTTGAGCTCCACTTCTCTGGAATTAGTAATTTTCTTGAATTCCTCCCTCCCTTCCATTGCCTAATTTATAGCTATTTCCTTTGGTTTCCTTGTAGTCACATTTCTGTAATAGCTAGCTGCTCATACATGCGAATTTCCATTTCTGTTGACCATTCATCTGTTTTATTGTGAATGCTGCCATCAGTCATTCAGTTATGAAACCCCTTGGTTTATACTGTTTATAATGTTTTTACTGTTTTTATGAGCACTGGCAGTGCTTGTTGGTAAATTCTCAAGTTTTCAACAACTGTCCCTTCTGCCATATTCTGATTATCATTATTTTCGTCGCTACCTTGACTTATTGTGTCATCATTTCCTTTAAATTTACTCTATTCTCACCTACATGATCGCTTCCTCCTCTGTCTCATTTAAAGTCCTTTGTAGTTCCCTAGTTATACACTCCACTTTAACTCCAGCCTCAAAATGACTTATCTGATTGTGGCTTCAATTCCACTTTCCTATCTGCCTCCAATAATCCTTGATTTGACTTGCTTGTCAATCAAAAATAAAATCAAGCTCAGCCTTGAATGTATTCGATGACCTGGCACCCACTGCTCTCTGTGAAGAAAATTGTACAGAATAATTGCCATCTACAAGGGAGAAAAAAAAAATCCTTACCTGAATCTTGAATGGGAAATCCCTAAAAGACCCTGCAAAATTCTAGGTATGCTTTCCCAGCACCTATCCATCTGCCCCTGCCCACTGCACAATTTTACAAGTGCAAAGTGAAGTACTGGATTGCCTCCTAGTCTTGTACCAATTGAAGCCCTTAAGTTTTCAACTAATGGCCACCACTATCCACCTCCATCACTGTTTTACCAGCCCTGACTGAGGCAGGTAACACTGCTCTAACCTTGGGGCTAGTGCCTCATTTACATGTCCCTTTTTGAAATAGTACCACCCCCATTATCAAGCTGTAAACACATCCACTTCTCTTCTAGAACCCGCTCCACAACAACTCCAGGTCCTCAGTCTCCTATACGACAGATTGGTAGCCCGACTGCAGGGATACAGCCACCACCACCACCTCTTAACCTCCCAATATCCCCTCTTGCTTTGAGCTGGAGCAGTGAACCGGAGACTACAGTTCCAGCAGTAGCCAGCACCACTGGCCCAAACAGCTGCTCACCACTGATTGGCCTGCAGTTTTTGTAGGTGGATGAACCTCCTATAGGGTTGGAATTCTCACCTCAAGGTAATTAATGTCGAAATGGACATTCAATCACTACAGGGCCACAGGATTGAGAAGGAGCAGCTATTACATTCACTTTTTCATGTAAAATCTAGGCACATTGGGACTATGAGGTAGCTACTGTCCCTAACAAAGCTTTTGTCTCCCCTCCAGGAAGGTTTACAGTGGGTTATGACAAAAATGTCTGAGGGGTTTCTTCAGGTTTTCTCTCTATGACTATTGCAACTTTTACTTCGTCAATTAACTCAATCTAGAATAAAAGGCTAAGGAAGAAAGTCTGCTGTACTTCCCTACCTTTATTCCAGAATCACATTTAAATGGTGGACTCTTAATCAGCCTCCGAAATGACTTGGTAAACCATCAAGTTGTATTTAAGGAAGGGGCTCACTATCACTTTGGTAAAATGTAACGTAGAAATTCAGCATGGTTCATAATCTAATCAAATTCTATTGTCGTCCATATGAATAATAATAGGCCAAAGCTGTCAAAGACAATGAAGCTTTCTCTTAATAGGAACATCTTTTGTACTCCCTTGATCTTATTGCTCCAATTAACAATGTATTAAAACTGGAAGGGATGAACAGGCACCTGAACCATTAAAAAAGGCACCCATTAAAAAAGGTATCGTTGAGGTGATCCTAATTAGGATATCATTTTACTAAATGTTCATAGATAGATGGTCCAATTATGTGTTTGATTATGCGATAATAATACAGTATGTGGGAGGAGTATAAAAAATTGAAAATGTTATTAACAAGGAACACATTTATTATTTTGTGAGACACAACAGAAACGTTCATATGCCTCCATTTTACCTCCATGTGTTGCACCAAAATATTTTCAGAAAAAAGTTTATGAACAAAGTTAAAATACTCTCTTGAAAATGATATTAGTTATTTGTGCCGCAGAAATTAAATTTGCTGCAGGGAGAATTTTTTTGTTGGCCAATATGACAACTGTGAAAATGAAAGCTGAGTGCAGGCTCTGCCTTAGAGAATTCCTAAAAGGAAACAGTGAATCTTTAACTTAATGTTTTCACTGATGAAGACTGTCATAATTCTCCCATTTCCCACCCCAACCCACACACACACATCCCAAGATCTTCTGAATGGCAACTGGTCTTTGTCATTAGCAGCTATAAATGATACAATATGTGAGGTTGCCAGCTCATGATATCCCTGGGTGTCTGATTGTGTCATAACATGGCATCCATTCACAGTTTGAAAATGTTATTAGAGTATTGCCCTACACTTTTAATCTAATCTGCACAAGGAGATGATGCACACAATTTGTGAATCTTGGGCTATAGTTTGATCTTTTTATAAAAACCACAGAATCTTACAGCTGAGAAAGGAGGGCAGTGAGGTCCAGACAAGTCTTGTTTGGCTCTTTAAAAAGCCTGTCCTCTTTAATCCATCATGTATAAGGTAACAGTTGTGAAGGTGTTTACGTTGAATTTATATTGACTCCGCCATTATGTTGGTGTCAAACACAGATGTGGGTGGATACAAGCAATTCTACTGCAGTTTTCGACAGGAGCAGCTGAATTGCAGCTTCCTGAAAGTTCTAGTCATTTTGTTTGACCAAACATAGTTGTACTTATCGCTTCTTCAATAAACCTTCCCTTTATCTAAGAACAGTGCCTCTTCTACAGATGTTATGTGCTCTCTACCACTAATCACTAGATAGGTCCAAAGCAAAACAAAGACAAAGAAGGATCTGTGGTAGCAAATTATTTGGTTCAACCCTTATTGAGTATCACTTACTGGCAGAGGTGGCAAATATCACAAGGTGCAAGTAGTGGCCATCGGAGAAAATACCACAATCATAAAGCCCAGTTATTTTTAATCTCATCACTCTGCAAGTTAGCTTTCTTCAACTACAATCTCAATTGACTGTTGAAAATGCCTGCAGTGATCTGTCAGCGTTCTGTGGGCTTTTCCCTCCAGCAGGGTATTTGTACATGATGAGGCAACATTTACAGTAGTTCCTGTAGGCATGGGTAATGTAATACTGACAAATCTAACAGCGATCTATTGTCATTCCTGATGTATACATATAATTGCAGTCACAAGCACTTCAGTATCTACGTTAATAGTAAGGCATTCAGTTACAAATAGTAACATATTTCAATCAGCAGATTGTGCTTCAAGTAGACTTAGTTAAGATTGAAACTGAGACCTTTACGTCATCGGATCATGTATTATGATACAGTGATATCATAAGCAAGTCTCTTAAAGGTATATAGTGTACTAACTGCTAGACATAACACAACCTTTGGAATCTGCTTTCATCATTCTTTAGGTAGTGCATTCCAGGTCTAATCAACCCTCTGTATGTAAACATGTCAAAATATTTTCCCTTCTGGTTCTTTGTAACTTATTTTACATATTTGACCTTGGGCTACTCATCAATGTTCCACAGTAAACAGGCTTCATTACATTCTCTATCAAAACCCGTCGCAGTTTGCAAGCTCTTTTAGGGGTTCCTACAATATTCCAGCTGAGGCTTAAACCGTAAGTTGCAAAAGCTTCATATGACTTCCTTGTCTTTTCACAAGCCAAATATCTCATATTATTTTTTGTTTAAAAGCCTAAACAACTTTCTCTACGACCAACAAAGATTTGTGGATATGCATCCCTTGTTCCTCTGCTCACGCACCCCCTCAAAATGTTCTCATTTCAATTACACTGCCTCTCCATATCATTTCTCCCAAAGTGTTACACTTGCCACATTCTCTTGCATCAGGCACATTTCTGTCCATTTCATTAATCTGTTTATATCTTGCAGTCTGGTACTACACTGTTCATTACCTAACACATTATGGATGATGGAAAACTTGAAAAACTTTTTTAAAAATTCTGTTCCCGATATTGTTATGTTTGGATTAAGTTGCTGTTTACTTACATGATTTAAACATCTTAGATCTTTATAGAACTTTCAACATCATTGTATTCATTGTCAGCAACAGCATATTTGCCCCATCTCTAGAATTTTCTCTCTGGGAATCAAGAGTCCATCACTTGATTCTAGAGTAAAGCAATCAATCACTACAAGGACTAAATATAGAAATTGCTGGAAAAACTCAGCAGGTCTAGCAGTATCTGTGTCGAGAAAGCAGAATTGACGTTTTGGGTTGAGTGGCACTACTTCAGAACTGAATCACTACAAGGATCTGTGATCATGCAAGCTTAATCAAACACTCCATCTACCATGTCCAGTTTATTATATGCAAGAAAATCAGTGACTTCAAAACCAATCAACAGGGTATGTCTACTGCATACCTCCGTCCAGTCAGAAAAACATCTATTCATTATTATCCTCTTCTTCTTATTTTTTTTCAATTCATTCACGAAATGAGGATGTCGCTGGTTCGACCAGCATTTATTGCCCATCCCTAATTGCCCAGAGGGGCAGTTAAGAGTCAACCACATTGCTGTGGGTCTGGAGTCACATGTAGGCCAGACCAGGTAAGAATGGAAGTTTCTTTCCCTCGTGGATGTTAGTGAACCAGATGGGCTTTTCTGCCAACAGACAATGGCCTTTGACAAAGGCAAACAAACATTTTGTAAACTGGCTGCAAGTTCATCGTAGGTCTTTCTCGTACTACTAAAGTATTTCATTCTTCTTCTTCCTCCACACTCTTTAATTCCAGACATTCAATTCAAATTCCATTATCTGCTGTGGCAGGATTTGAACTTAGGTCCCCAGAACATTTACTGAGTCTCTGGAATAACAGTCCACTGACAATACCACTATCCCATGCCAGTATGTATATCCAAGTTGTCAACATCTCTTGAATGTCTACTTTATCACATTTCTGTTAAAAGTTTATACATATAAGATGTACTGCATTAACTACATCAATGTATAATTGCTTTATCAAAGTAATCAATCATGTTGGCATGATTTATCTTTAACAAATCCACTGATTGCCCCTTATTAAACCAAACCATGGTCTTTACAATGGTATTTAGTTTTTTCACCACTGATATTAGACTGACTGACGTTTAGTTCAGAGGTTCTGCAATTGACACCTTTACTTCTCTAGGAAACAAGGATAACTCCTATATGGGTTGGTGACTGACTTTGAATGATGCTAATTTATTTTGTGTATCTTTTCTATTTTTCCAAAGTTCAATATCTCTACTCTCTCCTTTACCGGGATTCATTGAATTCATGGAGGAAGAAAAATGCAATCTATACCTCAGTCATACACTCCATACTACATTTTTTATAAAAACATTAATGATTGAAACATTATCAGAGATCTGGTAGAGAGGTAATGTTAATCCTATAATTGAAATTAGATTGAATACATTCAGAGAACTATTGACTAGTCGGCCTAAATATCAGAGACTGTAACGATCCTGCAATCCTTACACAAAGATACAAAGAAAAATAAAATCAAACTTACTGCATTGTTTGAAGTGACAGAAAAAGTAAACAAATGTAACACTATAGTTGAATAAAAGACAGATTTTCAAAATGCCATCCACAACGTAACATAAAGGAGGCCGATGACAAAGGACACAGTTTGTGGAATCAGCACACAGCAACAGCTACAACAAGAGCTACAAAAGCTGGCTACAAAACAAAGAGTGAAGGCTAGATTCCATCAAAACTTTTTTGACTGAAAAATCCAATCACTCCATCTTAGAACAAAACAAACCACTCACAGGCTAGCTACTCGGTAAACTTCAAAGGCTCTATTGTATTCAGCTCTTGAGGGTATTTTTAACACAACTGTACAATGGATTCTCATTACTAATCCTTGGCTGAGCTTTAGATTCCACTAATGCATTCAACTCAGCCGGTGATGTTTGCACAACTATCAAGGGCACTATGAGCCTTGTTTATGTGTCTTTGACATTGCTTTTGATTGGCTGTTACTTTGAACAAACTTATTAGCACTTAAGGGAGGTATTTCTTTTCCAGATGGAATTTGAATTATTTTATTTAGCATTTCGGTTTGACAGTTTTATGAGGTCCCAAAAAGAAGAGTTGTTTTTCCCCTAATGGAAGTTCAACAGATGATTGTTTGTTGTGATTGAGATATTCACAAACAAAGACTTCCTATTTTTATTTATAGGGCTCATGGTACAGTCCAGGGACTGGACATAGGGTAAAAGATGGTCTGCTGATAGTCACCCCTGTCATTGCTACTCAATCACTGCCCTAATCTCCCCATTATCCATGCATTCTCCCTGTCCCTTACTCCCTTACCATTTTGCTTACTCTCGAGTCCTCTACTATAGAACATAGAACATAGAACATTACAGCGCAGTACAGGACCATCGGCCCTCAATGTTGCGCCGACCTGTGAAACCAATCTGAAGCCCATCTAACCTACACTATTCCATTATCATCCATATGTTTATCCAATGACCATTTGAATGCCCTTAAAGTTGGCAAGTCTACTACTGCTGCAGGCAGGGCATTCCATGCCTTTACTACTCGCTGAATAAAGAACCTACCTCTGAGATCTGTCCTACATCTATCACCCCTTAATTTAAAGCTATGTCCCCTCGTGCTAGCCATCACCATCTGAGGAAAAAGGCTCTCACTGTCCACCCTATCTAATCCTCTGATCATCTTGTATGTCTCTATTAAGTGACCTCTTAACCTTCTTCTCTCTAACGAAAACAGCCTCAAGTCCCTCAGCCGTTCCTCCATACCAGGCAACTAGTAGGAGCGAGAGCTGTCTCCAAGCATTATTGAGTGTACAAGCTCCCAGCCATTGATTGGATAGCTGTTCTCTGTGGGTGGGAGTTCTGTCTCTGAGGTCCCAATTCCAGGTGACACTCCTCTGGTAGACTCACCTATGCTTGATTATCTTTAGATTCAGCGGTCTTGTTTTTTGGAGTCAGCACATGTCTCTAGCAAGTTCTTCAGTCAGCTGATGAAGCCTCTATTTCAGTCACAAGATTCTTCCCTTGGTATAACAGATGTATAGGGGATAACTGGTGGCATGGAGGGCACACGTGAGATTTGAGAGGTGGGGGTAAAGAAAGTGAAAGGAATACTTGAAGGAGTCAGCATCAGTTAGGAGAGTGAGTGAAAGCAAAACAAAGGGGCAGTCAATATCAGGTAGAAATCAGAAATCTACTGTTTCAAAGAATGAAAGGTGATGTCTTTAAAAACTTACAAAACACACAGGGTATGACAGGTTGGGTGTAGCTAGGCTGATAAGTCTAGAACCAGGATATGTCATCTCAGGATAAGGGGGAAGGACATTTAAAACTGGGGTGAGGCGGAATTTCTTCACTCAGGATATGGTGAGTCTTTGATTATCTGTATCCCAGAGGGTTGCGGAAGCTCCATCATTAGACATATTTAAGACAGAAATCATTCAACTTCTAGAGGTTACTGACATTAACAGATATGGAGAGAGTGCAGCAAAGTGACAAAGAGTACATCGTTGGCCATGATGTAATTGAATGATGGAATAGGTTCAATGGGCTGAATGGCCTAATCCTGTTCCAAATTTCAATAAAAGAGTACGAGTTTATGGTGGATTCGGGAGGGATGGGGTGGGGTGTGCTTGGAAGGTTCTTGGAGTTGGATGGTGGGTGAGGGCGGCAAAGGCTAGGGGGCTAACTAGATAAATGTACTAGAAACAGAGGCAGACCTTCTCATCTGCCAACGATAAGAACTCCTCTGCCTTTGTTCACACCTCAGCTTTCCTTTATAGTGTGGCGGAAGCCAAGCTATGGTCTCTTTATGTTCCAACATGCCTTCTTTCACTTACACACTGAAACACTTTGGGACATTTAAACAGCTTTCAGTGTATTAGTGAATGAGTTTGGGTGAGGTAAATGGGTAAGTTGGCAGGGTATTGTTTGATAGGGTGGCGCTGTGAGGCACCAATGCTCACCACTGTGCTACCGTGTTGCGCAATTTGTGCAGAGTCCTGGGAACTGTGGACAATTGACCCTTGAAAGTTCAAACTTCTCAGACAATTCCCTTGGAGTTAGAGGGTCAGGGTTTCTGAGGGATCTTGACATATATCTGTGCACATATGTTCAGTCTCTGACCCATTATCCGGAGATTGAAAAATCAAAGCTTTTATTTCAGAAATGGTATTACAGTTAAGAAAATAGGAATGACTGAATGATGAATAGGATCCTCTGTTTTGTGTAGACTATAATTAAGAAAAGAGATCTGTCAATTAAGTGATAATCTATTCTATAGATATGCTGTAAGTATGGCAGCAGACATGTCAATGTGCCATTGTGCCTTGGTAACATTTTATTCCATTTTCCAAATTTCATTGACATTCAGGCTTTTATGTATTTTATAATCTACATGCTCTGTAGAGTATAATACAGTTCTTTTTCTGTTAACTTGCGGTATTGCTATTAGGGAGCAAACATTGTTATTCTGTTGTAGATGAAAAATTTATAGTGGTCAGGGACAATATTGATTTCTTTAAAATAGCTCTCCAGCAGTAATTTAATTTTACTATTTTGTGCACATTAATGTATTCCCTTTAAGCAAGTTGATGTCAGAAGAGAAAATATTGCTTAAAAGCTGACACATACTTATTCTAACATTATAAGCGAAACCGCACATATATTAAAGTCTTACATGACTGATAATATTGTGTGAATTTCTCTAGAGGTTTACCCTTTCAACAGCATCGCCCTACATAACTGTAATTTGGATGAGTGAATCCGTGCAAAGTTATACAAGTCAGCAGAATCAAAACTTGTATAAACGAGGCAAGTTCGTGATTACGTCTAATAGTACCATGTATTAGCTAAACAATACTAAGAATGTCACTGCAATCTAATTTTGAAGCCAAATAATTATACGAGAAAAATTATTATGTGAAGGGTGAATTGCAGAAGATGCAATTAATTCATACAGTTTCTGGCTTAAGACAGCTAAAGAGAAAATATGCTGACCCCAAGCATCCACTTGTGGATGTAACTGCAATACCTGCATGACCCAGGCAGCTGAAAACTCTGGCACCAACGCTTTGTGAAATGACAAAAGTGAGTGGAGGTGGTCTCCCTAATTCCAGCTATAAATCTCAAGCATTAGTTTTCAAAGGAATAAATCATACAAATAAAATGACATAAAAATGAAATGACAATCACTGGTACCAAATATAACAGAAAGATTTGTAGGTAGGGATATTTAAACAATTTTCATTTTCCAAAATTGAGTCCATTAGAATGAACAATCAACAGATCAGTCTGTCACTCAATATGATCTGAAAGACAAAAATTAGCTTTCATAATATTTTTGTTACTCGATGCAGTGTCGATAAAGGTTGTAAAATTAGTCTTCAAAAAGCTTCAAAACTTCATTAGATCCAAAAATAGAAACACACTTCAGGATCATTTGGTTTACTTCTAATTGCAATAGGTCATAATTATTGGCTGATTTTTCCTATAGGTTTAACTGCATCTGAAGACCTGCTTTAGGTATATCACTTGTTTGAGGAAGTTGCAAATAACATGGGCAAAGAAAACGAAATGTTTCCATTTGTCCCCTTGTCCAAGATTAGAGAACGTGTGGACACAAAAGGATTCCAGTCGGCTTCTGGCCTTTGATCCCAACGTGATCCACATACCAGAACCTCTATTTGCTGGCTGAAGACTTTCCTAATGTCCTTCAGGAAAGGATGATGTGGAGGTGCCAATGTTGGACTGGGGTCGACATGGTCAGAAGGCAGATGAAACCAGGTTATAGTACAAAAGGCTTATTTGAAATCACAAACTTTTTCCTGACGAAGGGGCAATGCTCTGAAAGCTTGTGATTTCAAATATACCTGTTGGACTATAACGTGGTGTTGTCTGACTTCTGACTTTTAGGGAAGGAAACTGCATCCTTGCCTGTTCTGGCCTGTATGTGACTCCAATCACATAGCAACGTGCTTGACTCTTAACTGCCCTCTGGCTTGGCCAGTAATGCCCACACCCACTGAATGAAAAAAGAAAGTCTGAACTATGACCCAAGTCTGAATCTCTGTTGATATTCCTGCCAGGCTGATTATGAAATATTCACTGAAACTTAGTTTGTATTCCATATAATGAACGCAAATAGCCTCCACACCGTGTAATTTATTCTTTAAAAAGCTGTCCTTAATCAAAATCAGAAGTTAGTTCCAACAACACACAGGGATGAATCCCGGAAACTCCTTTCGGGTGGAGTGGGAGAAATAGGTTGAGGGGAGAACACGGGGCTAATAACAGTATCCAGAAAAAAAACAGTAGGACAAAAGAATGTAAGAAGAATGTACCCTGGTCTCAGCATTTATTCTCATAATCATTTAAAATCTTTTTTTAAATCTTATTTTGTTCCAATCTTGATTCAGTGCCATTAACTCTTCTCTTGTAATTATACTGTCATGAGTGTCAACCCCACCCCAATTCTAAAGAATATGTTCTGGTGCTGCCATGGAAGTACTGCCCATTTAAGTGGATCTAAAAGATTCTATGCAATTAGAGAAAAGCTGAAAAAGTTCTCTCATTATACTGGCCAACATTTATTCCTTAAACATCAACATTAAGAGAACAGATTACACAATCATTTATCTCTTTGCTGTTTACCAGCTCTTAAAGACTTTTTCTTACATTACAACAGTGATTCTACTTGAGAACTACTTAATTGCCAATGAAGAATTGTATGCATTCTTGAGAACATGAAAAGCACAACATCAATTCAGTGCCTATAATTTTCTGTTGAAGTCACATGCAGCATAGAGAATAAAGAAACCAAGTTCTTCTGTGTTCATGCTTCCAAAGCATCTTGTGACAATCCTAGTTAATCATGTTTTCCCTCAAGTTAGTTGTTAGCCTGTAGAAGTATAGAATTGTGTACAAAGCACAACAGCTGAAGAAGCTGGGAAATAGAAAATGAGAAATTGGTCATTACTGCCCGGATAGTTAGGATGCTAGCCCAGATCAAAAAGCTTCATGACCAAGATCTCAGATTGCCGCACTTAAAAACGTGTTTATAAAGTAAATATGCATGAAATTACATAGTGTCCTGTAATATGCTGAAGGCCGAAGTCAAGAAAAGATTTAGTCTCTATCGTCCTTTTCTGATCTGAACATGGTTGGACTCGTATCCTCCTTAGCATCTGGTGTCACAAGCAATTTTTAAAATGTATCTTAAATCCTTCTAGCCTTATCAACCATCAGCCAAGAGATGGAGTGGAGACTACACTGGTTGAGATACAGAGCATGACTTTGCAGGTGGTGGTGCCACTTAGAAGAGGATATTGCTTACTAGAAAGTGAAGAGTGCTAGACAGCCTGCAACTATGCAGTACTTGGTTCTTAAAACTAAAAGAACAACATGTGGTTGCATTTTGGAAATGTGCTGTAATATATAGCTGCAGTGGAGAAATCCACTAGCATTGGAGTTGAGATTATTGCAGAAGTACCTGAAATAAGTTATGCTTCACAAATTGCCATGTTACCGCCCTTCAGTATTTTTTTTTGAAGATTGGTAGACTTGCTCATCACAATTGCATTATTATCCTGTGACATGAAACCTATAGCAGGTGGATCTCAGAACCTAACTGCTGGAAGACAAGTAAAATCTCAATATTACATGATTTCTTCTCATAGAAAACAGCAATGTAGCTTTGTTCTCTTGCCACGTAGGTAGCAGCTTGATGAATCACTAGTTATGTTGAAGAATTCAATATTGCATGCTGACACCTGGAGGGAGTAGATTTGTGAAGTCAGTGTACAAACACATTTCAGGCTGTGTGTAGAATTTTGTAAAACTGAAGTATTTGCCAATACAGAAACAGTTTTGAGAAGGGTTGCTTTGATAAAGTCACATAATCAGAGGCTGTATGCATTGATGATCATTGCGAGGCATTTATAGATGATAGCAGTCTTGTGAGAAGGAGAACGTGTTGATTCAAGCAGTCGACAGATGGCTTACTTTAACAGAAAACTGCATTAGTTTTTTTTGATTTGGAATTTATTGTCAAGTGTACTCAAGTACAAAAGTACGAAAGTACTGGGAAAAGTTTTCAATGTCACCACACATCTTAGGTATAAGTACCTCGGTACAAAAACTTAAGAACAAAGTAGAAAGAAATAAAAAACAAAGTTAGAAGTTAAATAGTACAGTCCTTCTTAGTATTAAGACTTTCTTAAGTGCTTTACCATGCTGGGATCGCCCTTCCCACAAGAGCTTGATCTCCTTTGTTTTGACATGCTTTCCCCGCACTGGCTTGATCTCCCCTGCTCTCGCTGTCATTGCAGATGTCAGGGAACCTCCATTGTTGTGTTGGGCTTGCTCCTGGGATCTCAGACTGCCAAAGCCCTGATTCAGGCCTTTAGCTGCTGTCACACACCGGAATGCCAATTCCCCAATCCAGACACCATCCGTACCAGGCCTTGGCATCAGGAATTCACCAAGAGTTCCGGATCGGGTCACCAGCCGCTGTCTCCCGCTGGACATCTAGCCGACCGCCAAATTCAACAAGCCCGATGTTGCCGCCGCCGCCTCTCTTCAGAAGGCAAGTTAGGAGGAAAAAACTAATAAAAAAAACTAAAACTAAAAAGAAAAAGAAATTGAGTTAAGAAGAAAAGTAATAAGAAAAGCGGATAGAGTGGAAAAGCCTATTCCATCACCATCTCGCAGAAATGCCGAATGACTCAAGTCCATGCGGGGCCTACTGGCCACAGGTAGTGTCACTGTGATTGAGCTCTTCAACAAGAGGTAAGTAAAATAAGGTATAAATAAATGAGAAAAGAGAGAAAAAAGTGGAATGAAACAAAAGGAAAAGCAGATAGGGTAGACAAGCCTCAGGCTCAGAAGCCCTACTCTACCATCATCTCCCCAGAAATGTCAGATCAACTAATAGTTTTACTTATCTCTCATTAAATTCCTGATTTTTTAAAGAAAACTAGGCCTCCAGAATTGGTGGAGGTAGGGGTTCATTGAACAGTTTTAAGACAGATGCAGATAGATTCTTGTTAAGCAGGAGAATCAAGGTTTATTGGGGGTAAATGGAAATGTGGAATTCAAAGCACAAACAGATCAGCCATAATATTATCGAACGGTCGGGCAGGCTTAAGGACCTGAATGGCAAACATCTGCATTTATTTTGTATGTTCGTAGGACTTGGTTTCTTGTAGCCTCTTTTGACATTGTCTCTTGTAATGATTAGTTGTACAGTAATCAGAACTGCACAACCCTTGAGATTTCCTTCAGATTAATCCAGTCATCTTAAGTATGTTTTCAACAAGCTTATGATGTGACCATTGGTGATTCTGGTAGAAAAATAGATTTCATTATAGTGCTTCCCAAGGTTAAATTCCTAGCAAAGTGTATTGCTGTCACCAGCAAGCACTGTTAAAAGGATAACCTTTATTACTGATGAGTCATCCAGACACCTGCCTATTTCGATTAAGGTGTGATTGATTTGTTGAATTGCTTCCAATATGTGCATCATTGTAGCTGTCAGGGCAAAATTATATTTGGCAGGTCAACAAAAGTTGCACAATGAAAATGTTATGTCTTTGTCTCTCTGGCCATTGTTTAAGGCCATGCATGCAATCATGTGTGTATTATATATGACTATTGGACTTTGGGGAATCCTACTGGTCTACATAACAGTTATGTTCATTCATTTTGCCAACAATTGTCCAGGAGAAACTGTAGATCCTATTTATTACTACATAAATAACCCCTCCTACTTTAATTTTTCCTGTGCCTATTTACATGTGAACTTCCTGCCGCTGATCCAGGTCCAAACCTGTCATTCCATTTCCACTTCATTATTTTAGAGTCATTTTCTCCCTTTATTTTTAGTATTTTTTTCCCTTCTCCATTCTGTCTACACTCTTCACTCCTGCCATTATGACCTCTTTCATTTCTCCCCTCTGACTTTCTAGAAATTGGCCCTAATCCTTCAAAGCTCCTTGATCTTCCTCCTCTCCCGCCATCATCTGGTGATTGACACACTCTTAAATAAGCCTTCATCAATGAATTACTAAGCATCCCTTTAAAATTTATTTCTAAAACTAATTCCAGGAAGTTGTGAATCAACCTTGGCAGCCAGTTTTATACTGTTGTGATTAAAGTTCACAATATAAGTAGATAAAAATGACTTGATTGGAAGTGTATGACATTAGTTCATTTTCATCATCTCTGCTTTTTTGTATCTGCTATAAAAATGACTGTCCACTTCTGTTACTTGCTGGAAAAGGCAGTTGAAGATCAAATGGGACCTAAAGTGGCTGAGGATCTGACATAACAATTCTAATTATCCAACTATTGGATTGAAGCCATGAGAAGTCCAATATGGCGATGTAAATAGCAGATGTGAATAGCACTTTTTCCTTACAGTCAAAGAGTTGACTACTTAATACCATTATTGTCATTGTTACCTAAGCAATTCTCAATCTATGCCTTCAGTTTACCCCTGCCCATTAATTTTCTTAAATCATTCTCATAGATTTTTAAGATTTGCATGAGCTGAATCTTTGTTCCTGCTTTGGGCAAGTAATTTAGGCAGTTATCTGATCTTCCAATCCCAAACCCATTACTCCTGTTTAAAGTTTTGGCAAAGATCTGTACCTCGGCTTGCGGGTCAGGTTGTTGACTTGCTTGCCAGTTGACTTGTTCTCATTCAGACATTTTGTCACCATACTAGGTGACATCATCAGGGATTCTACGTGTTTGTTGATTGCATTACTGGTGGAGAACCATGCCTCTAGGAATTCCCGTGCATGTCTATGTTTGGCTTGCGCTACTATAGTTACCTGGTCCCAGTTTAACTGATGGCCTTCATTGTCTGAGTGTATCGATTTTAAGGAACATCAGCTAGCAGCAAAACGGCACAACAAACTCTCCTTGATATCGGTACACTCGGACAATGAAGGCCATCAGTTTAACTGGGACAAGGTAACCATAGTATCCCAAGCCAAACATAGACACACACAGGAATTCTGAGGGGCATGGTTTTTCACCCGTAATCCAATCAACAAACACATAGAATTGGACCCCCTATGCAAACCCATACAGATCAAATCTGGAAATGACACTACTCACCATAATGGACCAGACAGTACAAATTCTAAGTGGAGCAGAATAACATTGCTTCATTGGAGACACCACTGATGATGTCACCTAGCCAGCTCGGCGTGCAAGTCAACAACCCTCTTCCCCTCCCCCATTTCTAATGAAGGGTCTAGGCCCGAAACGTCAAGTTTTCCTGCTCCTGTGATGTTGCTTGGCCTGCTGTGTTCATCTAGCCCCATGCCTCGTAACCTCACCATTACTCCTGTCCACTCCCACAGTATTTTCATCTCTATAAATTGTAGGGAGACAAAGTTTGCCATAATGGTGGAGGTCAGTGGGTGCCGTGATGCACTGGCTAGAAGGTTTACCTCAGCTCTCTGGGAACGCAGTCGTTTTCTTGGTTGGCTAGCTAGGTTTCACCCTCTTCTACATTATCCATTATCCAGAAAATCAGTCAGAATGCGACTACCATTTAATTAGAAAACAAATCAAATTTGTAAACTTTATACTTTTTGGTATGTAATAGAACTGAGAAATATAGAATAAAATTGCAGACAGGATCAAATTAAATCATCCCTCAGTACATTCCCAATGTAACTGCCTTTTCTCCTCTGCAGGAAGCTACCCATCTATACTTCATATCCCTTAACAATTTTCATGACATGCCTTTAATCTCAGATTTACAATCAACAATTGATATAGCATCAATTGCCATTTTCAGAAGAGAATTCCAAATTTTTTCAACTTTATGTGAGGAAGCATTTTTTAATTGTGCTCCTGTAGGCTTGGCTCTAATATTTAGAATAATGTTCCTTTACCCCAGGCTTTTCATCACTGGGAATAGTTTCAGTTTAGCTACCTATGTATTCCTAATGATATCTTGAAAACTTCTACCAAATCATGCCTGACTTTCAGGGAATACAACCATAGTTTTTGTAATCGCTTCCTGCAACTTAACCCTTACAGTCTAGGTATCATTTTGTTAAATCTAGACTGCACTCTCTCTAATGCTAATGCCTCCTTGCTGAGGCATGCTGCTCAGAACTATGCACAGTAATTTAGATGTAGTCTAACCAGGACATTGTAGAATTGAAGTGCAGTTTATATTGCCTCCAATTCTACATCTAAAAGCCAACATGGCATAAGTACGAGAGGTTCATTGGCATCAGTTTAAAATAGCAAAAATCATTGTGAATTTGAATTCTTGAAGTATTGGTCTTACATTTAATTGTCAGTTTCTTTTTGAATTGTCAGCTTTTGAAGTGATTTTAGTTTATTTTCTTCAAAATAATTTATTTGCTTTTACAAATTTTCTAGTTTGCAGGTATTATGTTATTATTTACTGACTAGAACATTCAATCAAATTTGCATGAATCAGTCAGCATACATTCATTAGATTTTCTTCAGGATTTTTTAAAATGCAAGATTAATAAAACAACTAACCGAGTATGGACATGTAACAAAGTCTTTGGGGACAATATCTTGACGTGGGATGCCTAATCTCACAAAGTATGCCAAGCGCAGGCTCTCAGACATCAGAACAGTCAATAATGCAGGCATCCCTGAAAAAGGCATTACTCTCTCCTCTGTCAGTCAAGTTGGAAATAGACATTAGCTTCAACTAGTTAATCATGAACTCCAAAGCAGGCTGAGACTGAGTAAGGATGTACTGCAAGGGCTTTGATTTTCAGCCACAAAACTCCCAGGAGCTGTTAACTACAACACTTGATTTGAGAAAGTAGCATAATCACAGTGAAGCAGCCTTTGAGCAGCAACAGGACATAAAATGAAAGTAGTGTTGATTGACAGATTCATGAGCACAGTTCTCTGATTCAGTGCTGTCTTTAAAGCATTCAACAGAAAATAGGTCTGAACAAATTCTATTCAATATAATCACAAATCAAACATAAAGGACAGCTCTGAATGGTATCAAATTCTCATCCATCAGAAAGATTATTTCACACTATAATTGACACGAGAATGAATTGCACTTGACTGATTGGGTTATAGGCAGATTTATGGAAATTCATGAAAACCAGAAACAAGCTCAGGACTGCAATGAGGTTCATTTAGTATATACCAATGTTATCGATGTTTGTTGTTTAAGCCTAAAAACTATCATGCAGGAATCATTGTGTTCTGTAACAATTTTCAGCAATCTACTACATGGCACAGTGTTGAATGGTTATCACCATATGTTCCACAGAAGGAATTAATTGTTCATTGATACAGAATGTGTTGGGCTATTTGCTTGCTTTATTATAACCTGGTATCAAAACATTCCCTCAGCAGAATAATGCACTATGAAAAGTAACATAAGGCCATTCACAATCATTTTGAACATCATCGTTATGGAATAAGAGTTTTTTTTGCAAGAAAATCTGAAATGATTACAACTTTCCTCAGTTCTAGTCATGCCACACTTAATATTACTTCAGTTTTTGAACCCTGAGGATCATTGTAACCTTCTGCTATGTATTTGTGAACAAACCAAATAGCTCATCTTTTTTGCTTATTCATGGCATTTGGATATTACTGGCAAAGCAGCATTTATTTTCCATTCTTGAACAGCTCAACGGTTCAAACAACTATGTACAAGTTTAGCCATTGTAGAGGGCAGTTAAGAATTAATCACATGGCTGGAGTCACCTATAGCTTAAACCTGTTAAGGAATGTAAATTTCCTTTCTTAAAGGACTTTTGTGAACCAATGTGTAGTGATGAGAACCAGGGGCAGGAGGAGCTTATTAACTATGAGATCCTTTATTGGGGCTGTTGACCTGGGCCAGTCAGGAAGCCCTGGCTGATAGGTATAAACAGGAGATTCGGCAGGTCTCCTCAGTCTAGCAAATGGCTTTGAGCTGTCTAGTCAGAACTCATGAACTGCCCACATAAGGATGACTTGGTGACAGGATGCCAGCGTCTGAGCAGTTATTTCACAATTGGTTTTTAATGATAATCTAGATTTAATGTTTACCATTACTGACACTATCTCTTCCTTTATTCCAGATTTATTCAATTTATTCTTTAGAGTTATAGACTTATAGAGTCATAGAGTCATACAAATGTACAGCATGGAAACTGACCCTTCAGTCCAACTCATTTATGCCAACCAGATATCCTAAATTAATCTAGTCCCATTTGCCAGCATTTGGCCGATATCTCTCTAAACCCTTCCTATTCATATATCTATCCAGATGCCTTTTAAATGTTGTAATTGTACCGGCCTTCTCCACTTCCTCTGACAGCTCATTCCATACATGCACGACCCTCTGCATGAAAAAGTTGCCCCTTAGGTCCCCTTTAAATCTTTGCCCTCTCACCTTCAACTTATGCCTTCTCGTTTTGGACTCTCCCACCTTAGGGATAACACCTTGTCTATTTACACTTTCGATGCCCGTCATGATTTTATAAACATTGATAAGGTCAACTCTCAGCCTTTGAGGCAGCCTCTGAGTGAAAAATAGCCCCAGCCTATTCAGCCTCTCCCTATAGCTCAAACCTTCCAACCCTGGCAACATCCTTGTAAATCTTTTCTGAACCCTACATCCTTCACTACATCCTTCCTATAGCAGGGAGACCAGAACTGAATGCAGGATTCCAAAAGTGGCCTAATCAATGTCCTATATAGCCGCAACATGACCTCCCAATTGCTATACTCAATGCACTGACCAATAAAGGCAAGCATAGCAAATGCCTTCTTCACTATCAAGTCTACCTGTAACTCCATTTTCAAAGGAACTAGGAGTCTGTACTCCAAGGTCTCTTTTTTCAGCAACACTCTCCAGGACCTTACCATTAAGCATATAGGTCCTGCCCTGATTTGGCTTTCCAAAATGCAGCACCTCATATTTATCTAAATTCAACTGCATCTGCCACTCCTTAGCCAATTGGCCCATCTGATCAAGATCCCGTCGTACTCTGAGGTAACCTTCTTTGCTGTCCACACCACCTTCAATTTTGGTGTTATCTGCAAACATACTAAACATATCTCCTATGTTCAAATCCGAATCATTTATATAAATGATGACAAGCAGTGGACCCAGCACCATCCTTGTGGCACACTGCTGGTCATGGGCTTCCAGTCTGAAAAGCAACCCTCTACCACTACCCTCTGTCCTCTATATTCAAGCCAGATCTGTGTCCAAATGGCAAGATCTCCCTGTATTCCATGTGATCTAATCTTGCTAACCAATCTACTATGAGGAACCATGTTGAAAGGCTTACTGAAGTCCCTATAGATCACGTCCACTGCTCTATCTTCTTCAATTCTCTTTGTTACTTCTTCAAAAAACTCAATCAGGTTAGTGAGGCACGATTTCTCATGCACAAAGCCGTGTTGACTATCCCTAAACAGTCCTTGTCTTTCCAAATACATGTAAATCCTGTCCCTCAGGATTCCTTCCAACAACTTGTCCACCACTGATGTCAGGCTCACTGGTCTGTAGTTCCCTTACCACCCTTATAAATAGTGGCAGCACTTTAGCCAATCTCGAGTCTTCCGGCACATCACCTGTGGCTATTGATGATACGAATATGTCAGCAAAGGGCCCAGCAATCACTTTCCTAGCTCCCCACAGTTCTAGGGTACACCTGATCATGTCCCAGGGATTTATCCACCTTTATGCATTTTAAGATATCCAGCACCACCTCCTCTGTAATATCGACATTTATCAAGATGTTGTTACTTACGTCTCCATGTTCTGTATCTTCCATATCCTTCTCCACAGTAATCACTGATGCAAAATACTCATTTAGTATCTCCCCCATCTCCTTCAGTTCCACACATTGGTGGTCTTGCTGATCTTTAAGGGACCCTATTCTCTCCCTAATTACCCCACTGTCCTTAATGTATTTGTAGAATCCCTTTGGATTCTCTTTAACCTTATTTGCCAAGGCTATCTCATGTCCCCTCCTGTATGAGATTCCTGAATGACTTGCCTTTCCTGGAGGTAACCCATCTACTTGACTGTACTTCTGGTTTATCTCCCTTCCTGCAACTGCCATTCATCACACCCCTAACTCCTGTAAGTTCCTTGTAGCCTCTAACTGCAGCTCCAACTGATCCCTGTGATCCGATAGGATTTATTTAATGAATTGAACTTGGTTTCCCAGCAGTCAAAGTGAAATTAAAACTTATGCTGCTATATCATGAGAAAGGCCTCTGGATCACTCTCTAACAGCATCTTTCACTTTCTTAACACATGAATTATGGTCAGTGTTTCCCTAACATTAGTTTTATCTCCTCCCATTATTCTGATAAGTTTTCCAATAGAGTTAAGTTATTCTAATTCTTCTTTCCTTTGTTTGTATTTTAATTGTAGTGTAAAATAATGTGTGCTTTGCTTCAAGCATGTTAGTTTGACCAATGGAATTGCATCTAGAACATAATGCCATCTACTTGCCTTTAAAAATAAGAAAATGTTGGGGTCCAGGCTATCTTCTTAATATATTTTGAGGGGGATCTGGTCTGGTCCATAAAACCATCACAGGCAATATCCTAAATAAAAACCAAAAGAACTGCGGATGCTGTAAATCAGGAACAAAAACAAAGTTGCTGGAAAAGCTCAGCAGGTCTGGCAGCATCTGTGAAGGAGAAAACAGAGTTAGCGTTTCGGGTCCGGTGAAACTGAGGAAGGGTCACCGGATCTGAAACGCTAACTCTGTTTTCTCCTTCACAGATGCTGTCAGACCTGCTGAGCTTTTCCAGCAACTTCGTTTTTGTACAGGCAATA
>JAHRHZ010000013.1:40573996-40667662 GCA_024137785.1 Ginglymostoma cirratum
TGCCAGACCTGCTGAGCTTTTCCAGCAACTTTGTTTTTGTACAGGCAATATCCTGTTGATTCTCCTCTGCATCCCCTCCAATGCAATCATATCCTTCCTATAGTGAGGCGACCAGAACTGCATACAGTTAACTAGTTGTGATCATACCAAATTCCTGTACTTCTCCACCCTGCCATTTTCAGGGATCTGTGGACAAGCACCCCAAGATCCCTCTGTAACTCTGTATTTCCTATTGGCCTGATTCCAAAAGTGTGTTACAATCTAGCGTGTTCTGCCAGTGCAGCTGGTGCATGAACCACCTTGCCTAAGTGTCAATGTCCATGATGCTGGGTTGGAACTATGAGAACTGTGGCTTATGAAACCTGAGTGAAGATTACTTTCTAACTCTGTATTCAGAGACATCCTGTGGTGACTTTGCTAGCTGTGGAATTTATTGAAACTTCACTTGTTTTTGATTTTAATTAAGCTGGTTTGAGGTCTTCTTCCTCCATGTAGTCATCTAGCCTTCATCACAAGGAGGGATTTCTTCATCTAACAGTGGTTGTGGTCGCTATTTCTATTCTTGGTGTGTTCTGTGAGACAAGTAGACAACTATCTTTGTTACCTTCATTACTAAAGGGATAATTCACCCTAAAATACAGACTTCAAGAACTGTTCCACTCAAATACAGGAGGGCATAAATATCTAAAATCTGTGCTTCCATTAAATTAACAACTAGAGATGGATTTCTTCTCTGTGTCTATGTTGTGAAAGAGGAACTTGAGGTCTGGAATGCCCTTTTATTCGATTACCTTTGCTTTAGGCACCTTTATTTTTTCTGCCACTAGTAGCCTTTGTTTTGTTAGAAATGAACAATATGTACTACCTTCCAAAGTTGTAGTGTTGGATGTTCTGTACTGGGGACTGCTTGAGGATGTCAGATTCACCTTTGTTTGGCAAATGCTGAAGGCACTGAAGAGGGTTTAAAGCAATACAGGAATTCCAATTCAACGTGGAGGTATAGTGATTCAGAATAACACTTAATGTTTCAGTGATCTCTATTCCAATGTAGCAAAATATAAAGTCAAGAAAAAAATCAATACATCCTCTACTGCATCCAATTTAAAATTTGTTTCCTTGCCGCACACCATAATATTTGCAGAACAGGATTCACCTTTTGGGTCTTGCCATCAAGGAACCAACATCTTGCAATGGGCCTTGCATATCCCCCTGGGAGAAATTAATCCTGCCTCTTAGTGTCTTCTACCGTTGGCACACCAATGGACTGCTATTTCTGTATTTAATTTTCTGGGCTGCTCCTGCAGCCCTGACATGGTCTCAGTCTAGATACTCGCAACTGTCTATGAAACAAACTATGGTGAAATCCTGCGAGTCTGGATTCTTAATCAACTGCACCTATTTCATTGTGTACTTATTGCTTGTGAATTGAGAGTATTTGATTTTTTCACATTCCTATAAATTCTCTGATCAAAGGTACTATTTTACTCACTGTTGCTGATTAATATTTTTCCCATTGCTTGCTATGTAATTTGCTATGGTCTTTCTACCGTAGTTTTTTTTCAGCCTTTGCATGGGCTTTCCCCCTTCATGGTTCAGGGCCTAGATGTGCCTTGAAATCTGTTTCTCACTGTTTCCTATTGGAACCGAGCTTTACTTACGTCTTTCTCCAGCTACTGCAAGCAAAACATGACACTCACTGGCTCTTGGCTTCACTTCCGGTGCTTCTTGTTGCTTTCCTCTAGTTCCATGGGTCTCATTACACTGCTAATACCAAGTAGTATGATGAAGTCTACACATTCATAAGCTTGGTCAAAAATTATTTAATTACCAAAAAATGGTAAACAGGACATCTTCCGGAACCATACCGGATTGGACAGCAGTTCATGTGATTTGACATCACCATGACATAGCTGCTTATGCACAAGCTCAAATCCTGAAGCTAACGTTGAAGAGGTGTAACTAACTTTTACTCTACAGTATACATCAGAAATTTATGCTGTCCAAAAAAGAGGGTATGTGTTTTTTTGTTCATCTAGAAACTTATTGCTTTAGGCTCCAGACACATACTTATGGCAAAAATGTCTACATTTTATTAAATTTTATTTCAATGATTATTTCAGTTTGGAGTTAATAATTCAGGAATAAGCCAATTGTTAACATGTAATTAACAATTAATCTTAATCATCATCTACATTATAAAATATGCTGTGACATCTTTAAAGTAATAGTAGGTGGGAAGAGATGGGTCGGGGGAAAAAGTGTTTTGTGGAACATTGCAGTGGATTAGAATACTTCCTTTCAATTCGTTCAAACCTGTCCAGAGATTGTTCGCTATGCTCGTCCTTGTCTGCAATCGTCCTTGTCTGCAAATTTAAGGGTTTTAAATCCTTGAGTCTTTCTGTCATCTTAAATGCTG
Organism: Ginglymostoma cirratum; assembly: GCA_024137785.1. Taxonomy (NCBI): domain Eukaryota; kingdom Metazoa; phylum Chordata; class Chondrichthyes; order Orectolobiformes; family Ginglymostomatidae; genus Ginglymostoma; species Ginglymostoma cirratum. Next base: position 40,576,413 of record JAHRHZ010000013.1, read on the forward strand.
GAGAGCATTTTCAGGGGATTGCTACCATTGATTTTGCTGCTCAACTATTTCTTTAAACTCTGCTGGCAGGTCCCAAGTCAGTTGAATGCGTACTGGCTGGCCAGTAGAGCAAGGATACAGTTAATATTCTGGCGCTATACTCATGCCATTGCTAGAATTTAAAAATGGACAATTTCACAGGATAGGTCAGCTTTGATTTCAGGAATCCAGGTCATGACTTTCAGGTAGTTCTCCACTTGGCGCGCCCAGTATAATCCTGTATAATGAATTTCCAGTACATTCATACATTCATAACAAAGGCAAGAGTTAAGGATTCAGCTTTGGGAATTTCCTTTCGACAGCTAGTGTAAGGCACTACTTCTATTGCATAATTATATCAGGACTGCACTAAAAATGTCTCTGAAATTCCAGAGGCAATGACCTAGTGGTATTATCACGAGACTATTAATCCAGAAACTCAGCTAATGTCTGGGGCCCTGGGTTTGGATCTTCCAACAGCAGATGGTGGAATTTGAATTCAATTAAAAAAGTACCCGGAATTGAGAAACTACTGATGACTATGACACCATTGTCAATTGTTAGAAAAGCCCACCTGGCTCACTAATGTCCTTTAGGGAAGGAAATCTGCCATCCTTACCTGGTCTGGCCTACATGTGACTCCAGATCCACAGCAATGTGGTTAACTCTCAACTGCTCTCTGAAATGGCCTAGCATGCCATTCAGTTATACAATCACTAAAAACTGGACAGACCACCCAGCATCAGCTTAGGCACCAGAGAGGATAATGGTAGAAACAGCCTTGTCGACCCGGCAAAGTCTTCCTTACTAGCATATGATGGCTGGAGCCAAAATTGGGAGAGCTAGCTCACAGGCTAGTCAAACAACAGTTGAACTATTCTCATAGAATCATACCCTACATACAATGTCCCAGATAACACCATTACCATCCCCGATGTGTCCTGTCCTACTGGCAGGACAGACCCAGCAGGGGTGGCAGCCCATGATGTTGGGAGGGAGTTGCCCTGGGAGTCCTCAATACCGACTCTGAAGCCTATGAAGTCTCATGGCTTCAGGTTAAATAGCACAACAATGCCTCTACTTCCTCAGGAGGCTGAGGAAATTCAGCATGTCCACAAAGCAACTACTCTTCCTAACACCACAAGAAACTACAGAGTCGTGAACACAGCCCAGTCCACACATAAAACCAGCCTTCCATCCAACAAACAACTGCACCTCCCAGTCGCGAACCATTTCAACTCCCCCTCCCATTCCTCAGATGACATGTCCATCCTTGGCCTCCTACAATGCCACAGTGATGCCACCCGAAGGCTGCAGGAACAGCAAATCATATTCAGCCTGGGAACCCTGCAGCCCAATGGCATCAATGTGGATTTCACAAGTTTCAAAATCTCCCCTCCCCCAACCGCATCCCAAAACCAGCCCAGCTCATCTCCACCTCCCTAACCTGTTTTTCCTCTCACCTCAAGCCACACCCCCATCTCCTATCTACTAACATCATCCCGCCCCCTTGACCTGTCCGTCCTCCCTGGACTGACCTATCTCCTCCCTACCCCCCTACCTACACTCACCTTTACTGGTTCCATCCCCACCTCTTCGACTTGTCTGCCTCCTCTCCACCTATCCTCTCCTCTATCCATTCTCTATCCGCCTCCCCCTCTCTCCCTATTTATTTCAGAACCCTCTTCCCCTCCCCCATTTCTGATGAAGGGTTTAGGCCCGAAACGTCAAGTTTTCCTGCTCCTATGATGCTGCTTGACCTGCTGTGTTCATCCAGCCCCATGCTTGTTATCTTCCATCCGTTGACTCCATCTGTACTTCCTGCAGCATCGGGAAAGCAACCAACATAATCAAAGACCCCTCCAACCCCGCTTATATTCTCTTCCATCCTCTTCCATCGGGTAGAAGATACAGAAGTTTTAATACACATACGAACGGATTCAAGAACAGCTTCTTTCCGCCGATAGCAGACTTTTGAAGGGACCTCGCAAATGTTAATGTTGATCTCTCTCTCTCTGCATCTTCTCTGTAACTGTAACACTGTACTCTGCACTCTGTTGTGCTATTTGATGTACTTTTGTATGGTCTGCCTGTAGAACATGTGAAACAACACGTTTCACTGTATTTCAGTACATGAGACACAAACAAATCAAATCAAGTCCTGCTGGTTACCACACAGTGGCTTATCAGCAATACTACTGATTGAGCCTCAAGGACATAGATGCTAGATTGGGTCTGTGGCAGGTGGCGACGGAACCAACAAGAGGGAAAAACATACTTGACCTCTTCTTACAAGTCTTCTGGCTGCAGATGCATCTGTCCATGACAGCATCTCAGTATGAGAGATGACTGCACAGTCCTCGTGGAGACAAAGTGTGGCCTTCACAATGAGAATTCTCTTGAACATGTTGCGTGACATTATAGTTATGGTAAATTGGATAGACTTTAAACAAATCTAAGAACTCAAGACTGGGGATCCATGAGCCACTGTGGACTATTATCTGCAACATAATTGTATTCCAGCACAACCTGCAACCTCATGGCCTGCCATATCCCCGACTCAGCCATTACCATCAAGCCAGGAAATCAGCTCTCGTTCAATGGAGAGTCATGAGGGCATGCCAAGAGTAGCACCAGGCATACCTAAAAATGAGGTATCAAACTGGTGAAGCCACCAAACAGGATGGCACAGTAGACAGTGTTCAGGCTCCTGAGCCCATCTCTTCCAGACCAGCTGCATCCTTCTCTTTCTCTCCTTTTTCAAAAGTTTCCTTCTGCTTTTTCTTTTCTTCATTTTCTGACTTCACGGGAAAGCCGGGGCAGTGCTGGAGGCAGTGTCGGGAATGGGGAGTCCTGGCTGCCATGTGCCAAAAGCATGGACTCTTGGTGGAGTTGTCATTGCTGTGCCGAGAGCAGGGCATCCTTTAGGCCTGGGCCACCTTGCAGAAGCCCTGGAGCTGTGTTTGAAGATCCTTTGTACAGTGGTTGAACTGTATTTATGTAATTTCTTTTTATTTTTATTTAACTCAAAATGGTGCTGGATTGTGGCAACAGAACACTTTTCACTGTATCTTTCTAGATATATGTGACAACAAATAACTCAGTAAATACTTGCATGCAAAACAGCTTCAGCAGCAAGTGATAGACAACAATGGATCCCACAACCAATGTATCAGATCTAAGCTCTAAGCTCTAAGATCTACCATATCTCCAGTCATCAATGGTGATGGACAATTAAACAACTTTTGGAGGAGGAGGCTCCACAAATATCCCCATCCTTAATGATGGAAGAGCCCAGCACATCAGTGTAAAAGATAAGGCAGAAGCATTTGTAGCAATCTTCAGTCAGAACTGCAAAGTGGATGATCCACTTTGGCCTGTCCACTGATCCACAGCATCACAGGTCAATCTTCAGCCAATTTGATTCACTCCACATGATATCAAAGAATGATTGGAGGCACAGGATGCTGCAAAGGCTATGGACCCTGACAATGTTCAGGCAATAATACTGAAGGTTTGTGCTCCAGAACTTGCCTGCGCCCCTAGCCAAGCTGTTCCAGTACAACACTGGCACCTACCCAACAACACAAAAAGCAGGACAAATTCAACCTGGCCATTTACTGCCCTATTAGTCTAATCTCATTTATCAGTAAAGTGATAGAAAGTGTCATCAACAGTGCTATCAAGCAGCATCTGCTCAGCGATAACCTGCTCAGTGACGCCCAGTTTGGGTTCTGCCAGGACCACTCAGCTCCTGACCTCATTACAGCCTTGGTTCAAACATGGATAAAAGAGCTGAATTCCAGAGTTGAAGTGAAAGGGAAAGCCCTTGACATCAAGGCTGCATTTGACTGAGTGTTGCACCAAGATGACCCAGCAAAACTGGAATCAATAGGTATCAAGGGGCAAATTCTCCATAGTTGAGAGTCATACCTGGCACATAGGAAGGTGGTTGTTGAGGGTTAGTCATCTTAACTTCAGGACATCCCTGTAGGAGTTCTTCAGGTCAGTGTCCTAGTTGCAACCACCTTCAGCTGCTTCATCAATGACCTTCCCTCCATCATAAGGTCAGAAGTAGAAATGTTCGCTGATGATCGCACAATGTTCAGCACTATTTGTGACTCCTCAGATACTGAAGCAGTCATGTTCAAATGCTGCAAAATCTGGACAATATCCAGGCTTGGCCTGACAAGTGGCAAGTAACATTCACAACACACAAATGCCAGACTATGACCATCACTATCCCTTGGCAATGGATGGCATTACAATCTCTGAATCCCCCATTATCAACATTCTTAGTGTTACAATTGACCAGAAGTTCAACTGGACTCACCATGTAAACACAGTGAGTACAACAGCAGGTCAGCGGCTAGGAATACTATGGCAAGTAACTCATATCCTGACTCTTCAAAGACTGTCCATCACCTACAATGCACCAGTCAGGAATGTGATAGAATACTCCCATCTTGCCTGATAGGTAGAGCTCCAACAACACTCAAGAAAGTTGACACTGTACAGGACAAAGCAGCCCTCTTGATTGGCAACAAATCCACAAACATCCACTCCTTCAATCATCAACGCTCAGTAGCAGCAGTAGATACTGTTCACAAGATGCACCACAAAAATTCAACAAAGATCCTTCAACAACACTTTCTAAACTGTGACCACTTCCATCTAGAAGGATAAAGGCAACTGATACATGAGAACATCGCGACCCGCAAGTTCCCCTCCAAGTAACTCACCATCCTGACTTGGAATTAAATTGCTATTCCATCAGAGTGAATGGGTCAAAATCCGGGAATTCCCTCTCTAACGGCATTGTGGGTTAAGCTACAGCACATGGCCTGCAGTGGTTCAAGGAGGCAGTTCACCACCACCTTCTCAAGAGCAGCTACAGATAAGAAATAAAATGCTGGCCAGCCAGCAATGCCCATGTCGCACAAATGAAGAAAACAAAATTCTGAAATTTTACTGAACACAGTGATAAAGTTGCCTCCCTTGAATCCAGAGATTAAAATGATTGCCATTTGTGATGGCATACCACTTTGGAGTAGGTTAATAACTGAAACAAGCAAATATCTAGATAAAACCATTATAGTAGTTGGTCAGCTTAACTGGAAAGATGTAAAGGAAATGAATCCGTAATAAATATTTCATAATTTTGACACAAAATGTTCCTCAAGTCTGTGCCAATCAGATGAATCTCAAAGATAGAAATGTTATTGTGTTAAATTGAAAGTACATTATTCAAGCAAAGCCGTGGCAGCTATGCTCAGCTAATCTATGGTTCTATGATTTTGACACTGGGAGTCAAAAATCATTCTGTGCTGTATCTCAAAAGTCATGACATTCCTTTTGATCAGTCAACTAAATTGCTAATACTTCCAGTTGAAAAAATGTTTACAAAGGGAACAGCATCTCCATTGTGAGAAATCCACTCTCAACAAGATCAAGTCTGATGACATAAATACTCTGGCATATTTCCAAGTATAAATACTTTGCACAAATTTCTATTGTGCACTACAGGAATGCAGTCTAATGCAATGCAGTAATTTTAAACATTTTATTTCATATATACTGTAAAATCAAGTGGGAAGTGTTGAATTGGCTCCCCTCTTTTCAATCTCCTCAAAAGGTTACAAAAAAGTTGTCAGCACATGGCTAAACCTAACTCCAATTAAGATCTGGTTAACTAGTTATCTATACAAAAAAAAAGCAAGTTAAGAACAAAATTAGAAATTACTGAAAAAAAAACTCAGCAGATCTGGCAGCATCTGTGCAGAGAAAGTATAGTAATATTTCAGGCCTGGTGACCCATCTTCAGACCCTTCTGGTGAAACCAACACATTATCTCCTGAAATTGCACTACTTGACTCATTGCTCCTCAGCATGATACACTAATACTCTTTCCAGCGATAACCTGTTTGGTTTGAACTGGTGTCTTCTCAGCAGCTGACATCAGGCTTGAGCCTGACATCATGTAATTACTGGTATGCACATTTAAAGCATCAAACCTAATGAACAAATTGAGCCAAACAATTTACACACTTCAGCACAAATTTACTGGTGGATTGAGGATAAAGATCTGTTCCCACAGATTAATGTGGTGCATACAACTTGATGGAAGCCACGACTGAGATGAGATGAAAAATGTCACCAGATTCAGAACATGGCCAAGAAGAAATTACGTAGCCCTGAGATCCAGAAAAGCACAAACAAAAACATAGGACAATAGAATAGTTGTCCTCTGCAAAGGGAAACATGTGATTAAAAGGTCCTCTAGATATTACAATGGAACAATTGCCTGCATCAGCAAGAAAGACACCTTAGTGAAGAAGCTAAGGGGACTTTTCAAACCTCACAGTGTCAAAAAGGGAATCTAAGTCAAAAGTATTTAGACCACAGACATCCTAATCTTCACGGTCCAACGAGAACACATTCTGGGAAAATAACGAAATGTCCAGACCACCTGAATTTGTGAAATCAGAGACTTGGTTTAGGGTGGGAAGGTGCTTGGGAGGAGGTGGGGTTTTGCTAATTGCAGTTACATATAGAAATGTATTATATCTATAGTAGAGCAATGTAACTTAAGGAGACGTTGTTCAAGGGCTTAATGGTGAAAAGCTTAATGAAAAGCTTAATGGTGAGAATTGCATTAAATGCTACCCATCATGATGTCACATTAACTGTGGCAGAAAAGCATTGAGATCTGACATAGTTAACAATGTAACTCATACCAAGTGACTATCATGCTGTGTATGATTGAAGACAAGAGCCTCTTGTTAGACTGCTAAGTGGCTTTTCCATGAGCATATCAGACCAAGCAGGTCCCAAAGATCCATGCCAGGAATGAGGATGACGGCAACTAATCTACAGATGGATCTTACACCATGATCCGTTGTGATTAGGATTCATCTTACAACCACAGCTTGCTGATTGGACCTCAATTTACCATCTTCAGTATTCACTTCCTTCGCCACTGGTACACGATGGCAGCTGCACAAAGCAACTACATCTTGCATTGTAATAACTCACCAAGATTCCTTCAACAGTACCCTCTAAACTCGCATAATTTATCACCTAGAAGGACAAGGGCGGCTTATACATTGGAGGACCACCATCTGTGAGTTCTCCCACTGAGCTAGGCACCATCTGATCTGAAGCTATATTCCCATTTCTTCACTGTTGCTGGCTCAGAGTTCTGGAAATCCCTTCCTAACAGCACTTCAGGTGTCCTGACTAAAGGATAAAGTGGTTGAAGAAGATGACGTGCTGCCGCCACAAACCTCAAAGGAATCTCAGAATGGACAAATAAATACTGGCCCTAGCCAGCAATGCCAACTACACAAGCATGAAAAACGTAAATTAGAATTTGTCTATTCCACCGTATAGTGATAAAATATGGTCTATGGATTTTCAATTTCTACAACCTGGATTTAATATCTGAAACTTTCATGGACTAGAATGGTATTACAAAGGACAACATTTTAGCATTACTGCTAGATTATTAATCCAGAGAACTGCATGATGTTCTGGGAACTGGGGTTCAAATGAAGCCATGGCAGATAATGGAATTTTGAATTCAACAAAAATCTGGAATTAAGAGTCTAATGATGACCGTGAAACCATGAAAATAAGATAGATGGAAATAGAACATGGAATATAGAACATAGAACAGTACAGCACAGTACAGGCCTTTCGGCCCACGATGTTGAGCCGAACTTTTGCCCTAATCCTAAGATCTGTCCAACCTCCACCCCTACCTTATACGATCATCCATATGCCTATCTAATAGCCGCTTAAATGCCCCTAATGAGGCCGACTCCACTACCCGCTCTGGCAATGCATTCCACGCCCCGACCAGTCTCTGAGTAAATAACCTACCTCTGACATCTCCCCTATATCTACCTCCACTCACTTTAAAACTATGCCCCCTCATAATAGCTACCTCCACCCTAGGAAAAAGTCTCTGGCTGTCTACTCTATCTATACCTCTGATCATTTTGTACACATCTATCAAGTCACCTCTCATCCTTCGTCGTTCTAAAGAGAAAAACCCCAGCTCTCTCAACCTTTCCTCGTAAGACCTTCCCTCCATTCCAGGCAACATCCTGGTAAATCTCCTCTGCACCTTTTCCAACACTTCCACATCTTTCCTGTAATTAGGCGACCAGAACTGGACACAATACTACATATGTGGCTGAACCAGGTTTTGTATAGCTGGAGCATAACTTCACGGCTCTTGAACTCGATCCCTCTATTAATGAAAGCTAATACACCATATGCCTTCTTATCAACTCTATCCACCTGGGTAGCAGCTCTCAGGGAACTGTGAACATGAACCCCAAGATCCCTCTGCTCCTCCACACTGCCAAGAATCTTTCCATTAACCCTGTATTCTGCTGTCAAGTTTTCCTTCCAAAATGAATCACCTCACACTTTTCAGGGTTAAACTCCATCTGCCACTTCTCGGCCCAGCTCTGCATCTTATCACTGTCCCTTTGTAATGTAATGAAATCTCAATGTTAGTTCTTAATCATTTGAGATGTAAAGCTGTTCTGCCAATAAACCTACGTGGCATCATACTGGGCAGTGGTTAATGTATTCCTTAGCATTAAACAGTTCAGACACTTACACTGATACAACAGTTGTCTCATTCTGGATGGTGTCGAGATTCCGGTGATGTCGGAGTTGCATTCATCCAAGCAATTTTGCATCACACTCCTGACTTGTACTTATAGGTGGCAGACAGGCTTTCGGGAAATAGAAAGTGAATTACTTGCTGCAGGATTCCTACCTTTAAAGTAGTCTTAGCTGTCGAAGTCTTACTACGTATAGATACTGAAACCCTCAGCGCCAGAGTCATTGTAAATGGTGCTGATGTTTGCATTAATAGCAAACATCCCACTTCTGATCTTGTGATGGATGGAATACCATTGAAGTAAGTAATGGCGGTTGGACATAGTATGCTACTCTGAGGATCCCGCAGAGATGTCCTGGAACAGAAGTGATTAAACAGCAACAGCAAGCTTCCTTTGTGCAAGATGAATCCAACCAATGGAGAGTTACCACTTCCACTTCCCATGGCTCCTTGGAGCTGTATTCAGTCAAATACTGCCTTGATGTCAAAGGTAATTACTCTCACCTCACCTGGATTTCATTTCTTTTTCCACATTTGGACAAATGAAATAATGAGGTCAGGAGCTGAGTAACTGTGCCAGAAACCAAACTGAGCATCAGTAGGCAGGTTATTCCTTTGTAAGTGCCACTGACAGAACTGTTGATCACCCCTTCTATCATTTCCCTAATGTTCAAGGACAGACTAACAGGATAGTAACTTGCTGTGTTGGATTTGTCCTGTTTTTGTTTATGGACATCACATACCTGGGCATTTTTCACATTGTTAGGTAAATGCCAGTGTTGCAGCTATGGTGGAATGGCTTGGCTAGGAGCATGTTCATTTCTGGAGCACCGGTCTTCATTTCTTTGGTGAACGTCGTCAGGGCCCATAGCCTGTGTAGTATCCTGTGCCCTGAGCCATGTCTTCATAACCTGTGGAGTGGTTTAAATTGATTGAAGATTGTCACCTATACAGCTGAGGACCTCACGAGGAAGTAAAGATAAATCATCTACTCAGCACTTCTGAATGAAGATGGAAACAAGCACTTCAGCACGATCTTCTACACTAACATGCTGAGTTCTTCTATTGTTGGAGGATAAGGATATTTGTGAGCAACTCTTTTTCCTTCAGGATGTTGTTTTATCGTCTACCATCATTACACTGCTTTTGGCAGTACTGCAGGGCTGAGGTCAAATTAAATGATATAGAGATTGCTCGCCCCTCTTTATTGAATGCTGCTTCTCTGTTTGGTGTCCAAGAAGTCTTGTATTGCAGCTTTACAAGGCTAACAGCTCATTTTTAGGTTTTCTGGTGCTGTGCCTCGTATGCCTATCTGCATTCTACATTGAACTAGGTTTGATCTGCTAAAACTTGACGGTAGAATGCAGGATATGCTAGGCTGTGAGGTTACACTCGTCAGCGAATACAGTTCTGCTGCTGATGGCCTACAGTACTTCATGGATGCCCAGTTTTGAAGCGTGTTTCATTTAACATGGCTGTAGTATCAGATAGCACAATGGAAGGTATCCTCAATGAGAAGTTGGCATTTGACCTCCACATTGACTGTGTTTAATCCTATCAACACTGTCATGCACAGGCACATCTGTAACAGATAGATTAGTTAGGGTAAGGTCAAAAAAGTTATTCCCTCTTGTTGTCTCCCTCACCACCTGCTGCAAACCTCGAGAAACATCTATTTCTGTTAGGACTCGGCCAGCTCAGTTAGTGATAGTGCTACCAAGCCTTTTTTAGTGATGAATATTGACATCACAAACTTTGGCTAGCTTGTGTCGTCAATTGATTCCTGTGACCATTTTAAATCAATTTCCTCTTTAAAACCATTTCAGTCCAAGAAAGTGAGATAACAAGGTGTAAAGCTGGATGAACACAGCAGGCCAAGCAGCATCAGAGGAGCAGAAATTTTCTTTTCTGAAGAAGGGTCCAGGCCTGAAACGGCAGCTTTCCTGCTCCTCTGATGCTGCTTGGCCTGCTGTGTTCATCCAGCTCTACACCTTGCTATCTCAGATTCTCCAGCATCTGCAGTTCCTATTATCTCAGTCCAGGAAAGTCCCTGGCACTAAAATTAGATGGTGGAATTCAAAACAACAATGGTGCAAATTTTATCTCCATCATGACATGCCCTTGAGGTCATGGTGGTGGTGAGCTGACTTTTGAACCTGAGTCTCTCTAGGCAAAGTACAGTAATCAAATGAATGATTTGAAAGAATTTTACTGAACTAGTAATTCAGTGGTCAAAAACAGAAAACTAAAGCTGAAATAAACCTCAGAAGGACAGAAAAATGGACCAAATTAATGTGTTGATTATCATTGTATTAACACAGGTCTCCGACACAGGGTGGCATTGCTGTTTACACCTGGAACTTCTGGGCGACTGACTACCTAGCAGCTGGCAAATATATGGAATTGACTCACCAGCAAGGCCCATGATGTTGTAGGAAGAAGTCCATTGTCAGCTCATGGAATCAGAGGCCCTGTGTACCCACTTTAAATAGCCCCTGGATAAGTTTGCAGTGGCTGCAAGGTAGCAGCTTTGGTATTTCACAGGCTGATAGGAATCCAACCCCTGAACAGATCTCCAGACTCAACTTCCCTTTCTGCCACTGAATCACAAGATCATTGATCAAACCTCAAGATTAAGCCTTGTTTGTTCCGATCTGTGAATAAGAAGGGAGTGTCCATTTGTTACATGGTCCAGAGCACAGAGTAAATGGGCTCAAGACACGGTAATTCCTCACTGCACATCCTCCTTTCTTCAGGCAGCCAAGCAATGGTGGGAAAATGTTACTCCCTCATTGATAGTATCAAGCAACATCCCCTCCTGACCAAAGGAGTCTAGGTTTTGCAGTGGAGTTGAGTAACCATAGGGTCTATAGACACAGCTGGATCCAATGTAGATTTAGCCACAGTGACCTCTCCATGTTGTCAGGGTGAGTATCACAGCATCAGATCAGTATGGCTCTTAAGGTGCAACAAGCAAAGTGTCTCAGGTGAGGCAGGGGGTTGGTGGAATGAACTGATGAGCTAAAGAAGTACAAGACCAAAAGTTGATACATCATAAGACGTGGACACACATGAGTGAGAAGTTGCAGTCTTACATTTCCATCACTGTACAAGTTTGAATGGGATAGCTGGGAGGCTGAGGGTATTTGATGTCCAAAACACTGAGACTCATTCTCACTTTCCATCTGCAGGACAAAATGGCATCCAATGTCAGAGAATGGGAAAAGACAGGTAGAGGAGTACCTGACATCAGGAATTCACATCTACAGAAGAGGAGATAGTGGAACTGGCTGGACAACATGGTGACTCAATGGTATTGGCTGACCATGAAAGAGTGCAGACACTAGACAGACTGAAGATCTTGAGGTTGGTTGTGATGATCAACAAAGTGCTTCATTGTGGGAGTGTTGCTTCATTTTAACACCACCTGGACTTCTTCATGGATAAGTTGCAAGACATGTTACACTCTCGAGCTAATTGCTTGAGTTCTGTATGCAATACAGTTGTCACCAAACAATGCAAATTCATTGCACGTGCTGTACCATGGGATCAATAATCTCTCTGTTTGGGAAGTCACACAGTTTTTAGGTACTGGCTTATTTTCTGCAGTATACTTTCAATTCCCCATGCATAATCATTGCAGTTACATTAAATCAATGTATTTGTTGTCCCAAGTTGCTCTGTTAATGTTCTGTGCAAAAATCTGTGTGCTTAAGCATGTCAGTTACTTGGTTATGATCCTTTGAGATGCTCAACGTCAATTGTACTTATGAAGTCAATGTAGCCATTTCTAGATGTGCAGAGGCTGATGACCGGATCCAGATATAGTATGGAATGTAAGCTGCACTTGGGCTCAGTGCTAACTGTGAACTTTCTACTATAGAAATATATAATCCAGATGTTCACAAGTGTAGACAGTGATTGGTGTTTCTGGCTCAATAGTATTTGCCTTCAAACTCTAACAATGGCTGTGACACACAAACACTTGGTCATTCACTTCCTTCAATGATAGGGCAGCACCATCACATTTCCTGTTTGTGCATACGTATTGAAAATGCACAAGCACTGACAGAAAAGTTATCTTTGTTTGCTGGACAAGTGTCTATTTCTATAATACATCTTTGCGTAGTAGGTTCTGAAGACGTCCTGTGTTTTCCGTGGATTTGGAGATGAATTTGTAATAAAATTTGATAGTACTGAAGAACAGTGACAACTCCTACGTATAAGGTGGTAGCAGGAGTAAGTAATGGGCTTTGATGTTGTCATGTGTAAACTCTGTTCCAACTGCTGTCACTCTGTAATCTAGTAAATCAAACCTTGGATGCCGCTATTGTACATTTGTTCTTCTTGAGCTTCACTATGTTGTGCGAGTTAAAGCAACACCACTGATCATCATCTGCTTTGTCTCTTTCATGGGTCGCAATTGTCATCAAGTAGATGGAGCATCACCACTCTGATTGGCAAGAGGTGATCTGCTGGAATGCACTACCAGCAGAGCCTAGGCCAAAGGGCATCATTTAGTACCAAACACACATCCATGAGTAAGAAAAACAGGTTTTGGTCTGCTGTTGGGATCTGAAGATGGCCGCCATGAACATCAAAATTTGTGAAGACTGTTGCATCGTGATAGTACCTGGGTTGTAAGAACTGGATACTTGTCTGGGAATTATTGCTTTGCTGACTGCCTTACGGCTGCTGCATTAGAAGTTTGCTATTTCTGCATGATGAAATAAATAGGTTCAATATTCATGATGATATGATTTGTTTGATTATGCATTTTTGCAAAATTCTTCAAAGTAACACTTCAACATAAATGATACATTCAACTCCAATGAGAAGCAACACTGGGATGCTTACAATCAGCACTATACCATCTGTGATGGTATACACAGACTGTACTTCACACTAGGAAGAGGTTTACCCACGTGATGAGCTGATGATGTCCTCACTTTGATGTGTGCACCTTTGTGAAATGATGTGACTCTAAATGAGACTTATACCTTTTTCCTCTGAAGCTGGGGGTAGTGTTGTGGATCGATAAACACCTCCGCAATTTTATTAGCCTCAAAAACTGCATCTGCCCACAATGGGTTTACTCATGGGATTTATACCATTGTATCATCACATTTTCCTTTGCCCGAAGTATTTTTCAAAAGCACTGACTGCCATATCAAATGCAAATGTGTCTTCTGTAGCATGATCAAATGTTTGCCAGTCTTTTGCTCTGACACCACGTATAAGGGACACCTTACTAGTCATTACTGCATCTAAACTATCCATCCCCTGAACAAGCTAGCAGGAATTTAGCCCTGAAATCTATCCATCCCACAGCATGGGTGGATTTAGATGAGAAAATGACAATGCCAGAGTTGGCAAATTTAAATAACTCTTCAACTTGTTGACCATTCCCTTTTGTATGCATTGGGCATATGCAGAAATTGTGCATCAGCTTTGATGAATACAGGAGTTTTATTAACAAGTTCTCTTTTAAAACAATTGCTCTCTTGTGCTTACTGCTTGCTGCTGTTTGCTTTCTGTTTAGATTATGTTTCTCAGTAACAAACTCAGGTTTGACAAACAGCACATGGAAGAAAGTTTGCACAGCACATAAATAAGGGACCAAACCAATGAAAACTGGTAGATCTCGTCCTTAATTGCATGTTAGTGGGGTGGAACCCTATTCTGTTGATCAAGGTTGTAGGCTGGTGCCCAGGACGCTTGATCACCACATGCCTTCAAAATAGATAACTCCCTATACTGTGCCTACAATCAACCAGAAGGCCATGTCATCTTCTTCCTGGCTGTCTGAATCTATTGACCCCTGGAAGGAGTCGCTAGTGTAGGAGTTTAGTGTCACTGTCACTTTTAAATACACTAGCATTGGGTTTCCCACCGAGAACCAGTAGCTGTGGGTCATTCTGCTACAAAGCACACAGGTCTGTGAGGGCCTTAGAGATAGTCTCAGTTATTGCTGGCAGCTTCTTAAACATTCACTGGCAATTAGCATGTGAGTAGAGAACTCTGGGATGTTGCAACAACCTTTGGCAGACTGGACACTGATTGGTTGCCTTCTCATCATCAGCATTTGGATGAGCTGCATGTTGAGCCTTTCAATAGCTCTCTACCTTTTGTGTTTCTGTATCCATTTCCAGTCTTCCTCTGCATAGCTCCATTTCCAGGAGTACGATGTGGATAAGATCTACATTGGTTCCAAAACCTCTCAAGGAATTAGCATTCTTTTTCCACTGGATTCCCTAGCCTTCAAGAAATCCTTTACAGTATGGTCTCTCAGTTGTAAGCATCCTGCAAACAGTTAGACCTGGCCTGATGCAGCTGAGATCACTATGGACATCCTGCTCTGAAAATAAAAGTTCCGAGTTGTGGCAGAAGTTCCAGTGGCTCAGCTTTCTTCATGGACAAACTCACCTGCTCAGCGTCAGCATTCACCAGCTAATGAAAAGGGAAATACCATGGAGCCTATGTGCCTAATTATAAAATGACATTGATTGACTATACATTCCATCATAATGAGAGATGTAAAAACCAATGAAATTAATACTAACGACATATAACTGGTTGCTACTGTTTTACTTCTAGGATCATTTGTATCTTTTTGCCTGAGAATGGAAAAATGACATAATGACATAATGACATGACAAGGCAGTTCACTATGCCCCAACAACCCACACCAATCCCACCCTCTCTCATTTCTCACTCTCTTAGCCAGCATCAATTTCTGCTCCATGCTTCCAATCAGAACTAAGAACGCAGTTGGAAATGTGACAGGTTTTGAACCAGTGAAAGAGGTGTGGAGTTGCTGTGGTTATGGCTGGGGAATGTGGGGAACGGTAGAGTCAAGGTTTGGACAGTTTAAATGTGAAATATTTTGTGCTGCAAGAACCAAAAGCAAAGACTGGGACAGGTATGGAAGCAAAATGTGTCTGGATGAGATGAATCACAGTCATTCAATTATAAAGTACAGCAACTGAGGAAAGAAGAGAAAATAAGAAGAGAACCAGCAATAAAGAAACACAAAACCAAATGCGGGCAGAGGTTATGATCCCTACAACAGGGTTATAAAACATCTTTTCAGTTCCGATGAAAGGCTGTGCACCTGAAAATCCAGCTCTACCTCTCTCCTCACAAATACTGCCTGATCTACTGAGTACTCCCAGTATTTTCTGTTTGTACTACAGATTCCTGCAGTAGCCTGCTTTTGTACTATTAATTCAGAGGTCTGAATTCACAGAATCTAAATTCTTATTCCACCTAGGCCTTTCCTAAGGGAAGAAACCCGCTGTCCTCAGCCAGTTTGGCTGCTATGTAACTCCAGTCCTATGCCAAAGTGATTGACGTTTATTGGTCACTAGATTATATAAAACCATTAACATTTGAAAAAGCAGCCCACCTCCTTCTCACAGCAACTAAGGAGGCAATGTCCTGTGACACCAGCATCTCATGACATTTTTTAAAAAATGCCTGCCTTGCTAATCACTCCAAAATGCTGAATTTCAAAATAATTCTAAAGTGTCCAGATAGAAGACCAACAAAGCATGTTCGATGTGCACACCAGTGGTATGTGGGTACCTGCACAATATAACCAGATGGTTTGAAATGACTGCTAAGCTCTCATGCTGAAATTTACTGTCTGCACTAAATTTTTCTCAGCAATCTCATTACCATAACCAACAAAAACAAATCTCAGACACAGATTTGAATATTTCAAAGAGATCCATCGAATGAATAGAATGATTCCGAATTGGTCTAAAAATGCTTAATACCTCAGGATAATCTCAAAAGACATTTCACTCCATTGACAGCTTTCACAGAAACTGTATGGGAAGGTCTGAGGAAGTGACAGGCAAGAAGGAAATTAAAGGAGAATGCAAGCATGAACTTGCACTGAAGTGATAACATGGCCCAGCACTTGAGGGTAGAAAATACATTTTTGTGCAAGACTGGAATATTGAATGTATTTGCAAAAGTGACGTTTGAAGCTAGGGGAATCATGACATGAAATGATCCAACACAGAAAGTATGAAATCATCCCATTGTGCTTATTAGCGGTTTTTGAAAGAAAGAATGACCAATTAGGTGCTTTGGCCCTGATCTCACCCCATAACCCTGCAAGGTTTTTTCCTTTGAAGTATGGATGTAATTTTCCTTTGAAAACTGTTACCATTGAAACAGCTTCCATGACACTTTCACACAATGCAATTCCAATCATAACTCGGTGTAATAAATTAGATAAACACTATAAGAATTGAATTAGAAGATGTGTCCAAGAAAACTCATGTGTATTAATTTTCCAAATGGCCTCCATCTGGCTGAATTTCCTGCCATTCAATGACTTTGATGAAAAGTTCATCAAAATGAGCAAACAAATACACTGTAATCTCCCCGGTCCAGAGATCAATTTTTGCAGGATTCCAGTTGTCTGGAAATTTTCTGACCAGACCCAATCAATTTATAGCATCATGTAAGAATAGTACATTGGGAGATGAAACATTAAGGATATTGTTTTGGATTTTAAAAAAGACAATTTTTATTACAACACTATCACCATTTTCTGTTTCATGTAATTATTTAAATTCACAGAGTTTTCTGATCTTACACTCAAGGTTAGGCATCTAATTTAAATCTACCATCCAGAAAATTCTGAAATTTATAAATTACTTGGTCAAGTTTTCTGGATTGGAGAAATTGCACTGTTTTTCTTACAGCAGACTACCTGAATCAAGTGAAATTTAAAACTTTAATCCCAAATGGTATGGCATTCAATTGGGTAGATGATGATATTGTGGTGATGTTACTCAACTAGAATTCAGAAATCCAGGCTGATGTTTTGGGGTAATAGGTTCAAATCCCACCATGGCAGCAGATGGAACTTAAATTTAATTAAAAATTAAATATAATCGAGTTGCAGTAGTGGTGATCAAAAAGTTGTCAATTGTTGTAAAAAGTCATCTGGATCATTAATGTCCTTTAGTGAAGGAACTCTGCTGCCCTTGCCTGGACTGGACAACGTGTGACTCCAGATCTACAGAGATGTGATTAATGTTTAACTGCTCTCTGAAATAACCCAGCAAGCCAATCAGTTGTATTACACTGCCACAAAATCTAAAGGAAATGAAAATGAAATTGACAGACCAGCTGGCATTGACTGAGGCGTTGGTAAATACAACAGAAAACCTAGCCCTGTTGACCTTACAAAGTGCTCCTAATAACTCCTGAGGGCTTGTATCAGAATTGGCAGAGCTGGACAACAGATTAATCTGGCAGAGGTGGTGGTGCACTGATACATTGTCAGGAGGGAGATGCTCTGAAAGTCCCATGGTGTCAGGTTAAATGTGGGCAAAGAAACCTCCTGCTGATTACCGTGTACCACCCACATCCACTTTGGCTGATGAATCAGTCTACTTCACTGCTGAACATCAACCACTTCGAGAAAGCACAGAGGGTAGCAAGGATGCTTAATGTTCAGTGGCTGGGTGAATTCAATGCCTACAGAACTATGGTCCTGCACCAGAACTAACTGAGCTGGTTGAGTTCGAAAGGACTTAGCTGCCGCAAGTGTCAATAGCAGAAAGTGAGGGAACCAACGAAAGGGAAAATGTACTTTCCTCATTCTCACCAACTTGCCTGATAAAGATGTATCTGTCCATGATAGTATCACTAAGGGTGATCACAACACATTATTGCAGAGACAAAGTCCTATCTTCATAGTGATAATGCCCTCCATTGCCTTGTGTGACACTATCACAGTGCTAAACTGGATAAACTTTGAACAGATCTTGAAAATCAAGGAGATAGCAAGAACTGCAGATGCTGGAGTCAAAGATAACAAAGTGTGGATCTGCAGGAACACAGCAGGCCAGGCAGCATCAGAAGAGCAGGAAAGCTGACATTTCAGGTTGAGACCCTTCTTCAAAAATCTGAAATTTCTGAAGAAATTTCTGAAAAAGAAGGGTCCCGACCTGAAATATTGACTTTCCTGTTCCTCTGATGCTGCCTGGCCTGCTGTGTTCCTCCAGATCCACACTTTGTCATCTAGAAAATCAAGACTGCGTTTCCCTGAGGTGTTGCGGGCCATCAGCAGCAGCAGAATTGTACTCCAACACAATCTATAACCTCATGGCCCAGAATATATCCCACTCTACCAATACCATCAATCCAAGGGATCAACCCTGGTTCAATGAAGAGTGCAGAAGGCACGTCAGGAGCCGAACCTAAAAATGAGGTGTCAACCTGGTGAACCTATACAGGAATACCTATGTGCTAAACAGCATAAGCAGCAAGTGATAGGCAGGGCCAAGAGTCTCCATAACTAATGGATCAGCTCTGTAGTCCTGCCACATCTAGTCATGAATGATGGTGGACAATTAAGTGACTTACTGGAGGAGGTGGCTCCTCAAAACATTCCCACCTTCAAAAATGGGGTGGGGGGAGAGTGTCAGTGGAAAACACAAGCCTGAGGCATTTGCAGCAATCTTCAGCTAGAAATGCCAAGTAGACGATCCACCTCAGCCTCTTCTGTAGGTCCCCAGCATCATAGATGCCAGTCTTTAGCTAATTCAATTCACTCGACATGGCATCAAGAAGCAGTTGGAGCCTCTAGATACTGCAAATGCTGTGGGCCCTGAAAACATTTTGAATTCTATAAAGACTTGACTTGTAGAACTGTACTGGACAAGCTTAAACAAGCTGTTCCAGTACAGCTGCAACGCTGACATCTACCCAACAATAAGGGAAATTGTCCAGGTATTGGGCAATGGGGAAAGCAGGACAAATACAACTTGGCCAATTACTACCCCATCAGTTTACTCTTGATCATCAGAACAGATATGTAAGATTTTATCAAGCAGCACTATGCAATAACCTGTGCAGTGACGCCCAGTTTGGATTCCACCAGAGCCACTCAGCTCCTGATTTCATTACAGCCTTGGTTCAAACTTGGGCAAAAAAAGCTAAATTGTAGAGGCTCAGTGAGCGACTGCCCTTGATGTCAAGGCCACATTAACACAGTGTGGCATCAAGGAGCCCTAACGAACCTTGTGTTGATGGAATTCGGAGGAAAACTATGTATAGATTGGAGACTGGTCTAGCATATAGGACAATGGTTGTGGTTGTTGCAGGTCAGTCATCTCCGCTCCAGGACATCACCGCAGGAGTTCCTCAGGGTAGTGTCCGCAGCCTAACTATGTTCAGCTGCTTCAATGGCCTTCCCTCCATCATAAGGTCAGAAGTGGGGATGTTCGCCGATGATTGCTCAATGTTCAGCATCATTCGTGACTGCTCAGATACTGACGAAGTCCATATCCAAATGCAGCAAGATCTAGGCAATAGCCAGGTTAGGACTGACAAGTGGCAAGTGACATTGACACCACATAAATGGCAGTCAATGACCATCTCCAACAAAGGAGAATCTAACCATCACCTCTTGATATTTACCAGCATTACCATCACTGAATCCCTTACCATTCAAAATCTCAGGGGTTACTAAGTATTGGCCATATATACTCTGTCTACTGAAGCAGATCAGAGGTTGGAAATTCTGCAGAGTAAATGATTTCTGATGCCTCAAAGCCAGTCCACCATCTACAAGGCACAGGTTGGAATGTGACGGAACATTCTCCACTTGCCTGGAATGAGTGCAGCTCCAACAAGGCTCAACACTTGACACTATCCAGGACAAAGAAGCCTGTTTGACTGGCACCACATCCACCAACTTAAACATTCAATCCTTCCACCACCTCACAGTGGCAGCAGTGTGTTTGAATTATGAGATACATTGCAGAAACTCACTAAGGCTTAGCCAGTGACATCCAAATTCCATAAACAAATATATAATGAAATACAATTTGAATCGATTAGAATCATACTCATTTTCTTTATTGGACTAGGGGAAGGATCAGAAGGAAGAGGAAGCAAGTCCGCCAGATACACAATCCAATTTTACAGAAATGCTCTTCCAGTCAGTGAGGCTGGAAGAATAAGCTGGAATGTGACCGCGGCAGACTCAGTATTGGTAAAATCCTAAACAAACAGTGAAAATAAAGTGTTTCATTTAATGTTTGTCCTTTTTATTCATCTCACAGGAAGCAGAATGACCTACAAGTTTGATTTAGACAAAATGAAATGAAACTAATTGTAATAGAATCATTAACAAGCCATTCATTTGGTTTAAATTCCATGCCCCTGCCTCAGAGGAACCACAGAACTGAAATACTGGACCTTAATGTTTGCCAGCTGATCTACATGTCAAATATGAATTTGCATCAGTTTTAACAGAGCCACTACGTTTGTTTTCATATAAATTTAAAAACTACTTGTTTAATGTGCTTTAAATAATTAAATTTTGAGAATGAGGTGCTTTAAAAGGAACTATCAACCAAAATGTGGGCATGCAACTGTAATTGGACATAGTGCTCTAGGACCGACCGTTCCAGTGTAGAGCTGTACACACTTTTTATTCATAGAAATATGCAAGTAGACACTGAAATTCCAACAGCACCATTAAAATTAGTCCTCAGCAATTATTTCATTGGGCTGTGCCAAGCTGTTTCATGCCTAGAGTGCTGGCAGAATGATGTTATGGTTTTAGTTACCTCTGAGATCAATTGACTTACGATTGTTATTATTTAAAATTCACCATATGGCTTTATTTTCGGGTTTCTTACTCTGCAAATGCTCACCATCCACCCAAGCCGCCACCACCACCACTCCCAGCACTACCCCATCCCAGTTAATTGCTAATAATTTTTCTTGAACTTTTGCCAAGAGCAGATTTGAGCTGCATCTGGCTGTGAATATTTGATTTGCTCCTGAATGCTTGTGAATAAGAGATTACTTTCCTTCTACCAATAATCCACCAGATTTGCTAGGACAGTTTCTGGGGTCCAGATGCCATCACAAAACTTCCATTACATCTCAGTGAGCTCAGGGATAAATCAGTCTCAAATGACTCTTTAACATTCCTAATTGATATCCCACCATCAGTGGATGCACTTTCTGTAAGAGAGCTTTACTTACCCCTCACTTAGTGTGAGACACTTCTCCCTCCATCTGGAGGTGGGTATGGGACCTCCTGTTCAAATGGAGGGTTACCATTGTAACCCCACTGTTTTTTTAAAAAAAGGAGGGTGAGAACAGAATTGCAAATCATTTAGCCTAAAGTGAGTAATTGGGAAAATGCTCGAGTGTATTATGAAGAACGCGCTAAACAGGTCACTTAGAAAATATCAGCTAGGTTGACAAAATTAATGTGGATTTATGAAAGGAAAATCAAGTTTGACAAACCAACAGTTTTTTTGGAATGTGATTAGTAAAATAGAGAAAAAAGAACCAATGGATGTTGTGCATTTAGATTTTCAGAAAGTTTTTGATAAAATCCCATACTAGGAGCAGAAAATGTTAAATAGGATTGGGAGTATTATACTGGCATGAATTGAAAATGATTGGGAGACGAGGAACAGAGAGTAGGAATTAAAGAAGGACTGAAAGGCTCTTTATTTCAAAATGGAAGGCAGTGACTAATGCACTTTGTATGGCATGTTCTTCCTGTACTGCATACAAAACAAAACTTTTCACTATACCTAGGTACATGTGACAACAATAATGAACTAAATCAAATTGGCAGCTTAGTGGTTAGCACTGCTGCTTCACAGTGCCACAGCACTTAGGTTTGATTCCAGCCTCAGGTGGCCACCTGTGTGGAGTTTGCATATTCTCCCAGTCTGTGCGGTCCCCTCTAGGTGGTCTGGTTTCTTCCCATAGTGCAAAGATGTGCCACCTAAGTGGATTAGCCATGCTAAATTGCCTATAATGTCTAGGAATGTGTGAGATTAGGTGGATTAGCCATGGGAAATACAGGGATGGATGGGGTGTGGGGGCGGTGGTGAGTCTGGTTGGGATGCTCTCCAAAGTGTTGGTGTGGACCTGTCGGGCCGAATGGCCTGTTTCCACACTGTAGGGATTCTTTTCTAAAAAACATATGAGTGGGGTACCATAGATATTAATTCTTGGGCCCCAGCTATTCACAATATATGTTAACTTTTCTCATGAGCGAATCAAATATAATATTCTCAAATGTGCTGATGACACAAAGCTAACTGGGATTGTTGGGGGGATGTAAGCAAGCCTTAAGGTGATTTTGACAGGTTGAGTGAGTAGGCAAACATATGACAGATTCAGTATTTCATGGATAAAAGTCTAAAGCTTTCCACTTCGATCGGAAAAACAGAATGGCAGAGTAGTATTTAAATGGTAACAGATTAGGAGAGGTTGATGTACAAAAGGACGTGAATGTCCCTTTATATTTAAAATCAGACCCCAGACAAGGTTCCTCAAGACATTATGGTTCCAGATAGGATAAGTAAAAATGTTAAGCTCCCAGGTAAGGAGGGAAAAACTGGATCACCTTTGTTAATGTTGAACATTGGGCACACTTAAAAAACAAATTTTCCTAGTATTTACTTTGTGGCGTGAGATTTAATTTAACCACTATTACAGCACTGCTTAACTTTACAAAATTCTAGTATATAAAATGTAAAGGGAAGAATTATGAAAAGTGGAGGTCACAATGCCCATTGAATGAGCATCAACATTCATCTGGCACCAAAGGAACTCTATTATCAGTGCGTTGTTTTCAAAAATAAGCTTGGAAAGAATGGCAAACTAAACCTCAGATGAAGGCAGGCAAGGGACAAACAATAAGTCAACATTATGAATGGCCGTTTCATGAACGTGAGGCCAAAAAGATTCAGACAATTGAGTGGATGCTACTTATCCCTAGAAATGTGGTATGACAATAAGCACTCAGACTCAGAGAGAAATTCTATTCTTGGGGAGTTCTCATCAAGCAGACCTTGCAGGCAGCAGTCCTCATTGGGTGTTCCCCAGACAGCAGTCTTCATGGATGAGTCCTCACCAGGCAGATGGAAGACAGACTAGAAGGAGAGGAGGAGGATTGAAGAAAGAGTTCCCTCATACCTTGGCTAGAAAACTGAATGGTGCCCCTACCACTTTAATGAGACCAAAACATTCTTGCCAACAGCCTGTTTGCCCTCTGGTATCAGTGAAACATCCCCAGTTGTCATGGTGGCATACTTTTTAATCTAACTAGTGCAATATATCCAAACTACTGCTTCGTAATAAACTCAATAAAACATCAGAAAATTATTTACAAATTGCTGACTGCTTGTATTAGGTAATGGTGACCTCAAATGCCTAAAATCAACATATTCAACTGCTACGTCACAACAAGGCTAATTTTAAGAAGATTTCTATTCTCTGGATACCTTTTTCCTAGGGAAAATGAATTAATGTTTTAAAATAATCCAATTTAACTGGATTTTCTTGGGCTTCTAAACATGAGAAGAAGGAAACAAATGAAACATGCATTCACGGATATCTTTTAACTTTTCTTTTTGGACTCAATTCTTATAAAAAAGAAGAATTGAGTCCAAAAAAAAAGTTAAAAGATATCTGGTTCAGTCTCTGGGACATTTGTGATGAGTGAATAGTAGAACATTATGGTTTGTACAGTGGATGTTACCAGAGGCATTCATGTTGGCAGATGAACAGTCGATTTTTAAGTTCTTGACTTTAAAGGTTAATTGCCGTTCTTCTATTTTAGTTTCATTTGACAGTGCTGGAAGCACTTGGAGTAAGAGGGATTTTTTTTTCTTTCATTACCTGCAATGCAAGGCTGTTTAAATGGTTGTTCTCAGAGGTTTGAACTTCACAGCACACTACTTCAACACTAGGCAGTCAGGCCACTAATACACACAGACACAAAGTTGAAGCTTGTTTTTAATCCCAGTCCCCTGGTGTATTCTTGTAAAGAGAAAACTCATTAGTACAATTCTCGCCCAGTCTGCTGTCTTTTACCATTATCTTTACAGTCTGAGATACTTCCAGAGATTACCAGTTCAGCTTGAAGCACATTTCTCCTTTTGAAACTCTTCGATACCTTGTCAGCTGCGACATTCCAAAGTCGCTGTCTCTTTCTAGGCTGATACTGAATTTACACTTGTAGTCAGCATTTAGCTGCTTGTGATTTAAAAAAATAACACATAGCAATTAAAGTTCAATATGTCCATAGGGGAGCAAAGTTATGATCCGTGGTTATGGCAAGGCCAGTCACAGAGTAAACTTGCAGATTAAAAAATCCACAAGACATTTGTCTTTCTAAAGTTTAATTCAAATTTCACAATCTACTATGATGGAATTCAAATCAAGACCATTAGTCCAGGGCTCTGGATTATGAGTTCATACAGTGCGGAGCTGGAGAAACACGGCAAGTCAGACAGCTTCAGAGCAGCAGGAAAGTCGATGCTTCAGGTTACACCATTGCTGGTGAAAGGTGTTAACCCGGAACATAATCTTTCCTGCTCCTCTGATGCTGCCTGACCTGCTGTGTTCCTCCTGCTCCACACTGTATTGACTGACTCCACCATCTGCAGTTCTTGCTATCTCCTAGTTGCTGAAAACCCTACTGCGAAGCCTCTTTCAAGGATGCCCATCTTGAAGAAGTTGCCCTCTTCCCTCCAAAAAGACCTGAGTGGATCTCTCCTACTGCAACCCACTGGTGATCTCCGCCACCCTGAAGCTCTTCGACCACATATTGAAACAAACCTGTTGCTGGAGCCATGTCTCCTTTCTCAGTATCTGCCTACGCAACCAGAGCAGTCCTGATGAAGGATGTAAACCGAAAACATTGACTTTCCTGCTCCTCTGCTGCTGCCTGACCTTCTGTGTTCCTCCAGCTCCACACTGTAATGGCTGACTCCAGCATCTGCAGTTCTTGCTATCTCTCTGGATTATTAGTCCAGTGATATGCCACTGCGCCAGCACCTCCTTGTTGTGACACAAAGAGAGATTTGGTCAACAAGGCCTGTATCCACTGGAGTTTAGATGAATGGAAGAATTTCTCATTGAAACATATAAAAATTCTGACAGGACAGAAGAAACTAGATGCATGGCAGTGGTCTCCCCGAGCTGAGTTGTGTCTCGACAACAGGGGTTTCACAATCTCAGGATATGGGATCAGCCATCTAGCACTGCAGCAGTTCGAGAATGCTGTTCACTGCTACCTTCTCAGAGGACAACAATGGATGGGCAGTAAATGCTGGACCAGCCAGCAATGCCCACTATCCATGAATGAATAAAAGAGAAGGAGGATAAATCTCATCATTCATAGGGTGGCGAACCTGTGGAATTCTCTGTCTCAAAGCTATGGAGGTCAAGTCACTAAATAAGTTTCAGGAAGAAACTGATCAATAGATGCTAAAAGGTACCAAGGTGTATTAAGAAAATGGGCATTTGGTGTTGAGAAAGAAATACAGCGCCACTGAATGGTGGAACAGTCTTAATGGGACAAATGGCCAGCTCCTACTCATTTTCCAAATATCCACGAGCAGGATCTTCTCAGCTGTTGGGCAACATAGGCAATGGCGAGTCAGTTGGGAAAATATGGCAAGAGTGAAAAAAAATAGATTTTGGAAAAAAGAATTTCTATTTTGCACCCAAGGTTTTAACAGTGAGACAAGAATCTTGTCAAACGAATGATGAGGAGCCTAACTGCATGCGTAAACATCTCATTATTATCTGTTCTTGACTCACTTATATGCAATCCCCCAACACAGTTGAGAGGAACTAGACAGCCACATTTCCTCACATGAAAGTCTTAGTGGGTGAACTCCAGTTTACTATTTGCTGTTTGGGCATCCAGCTTAGTAAGGTTCTGAATGTCTTGTCAAGTTGGATTTGGAAAGGAATTTTCCTCCTGTGGCTTAGTCGAGAACCAGGCAGCACATTGTTTTACAATGAGGGTTCACCCTTTCATGGCTGCAATAAGGATAATTTCTTTTCTTTACAGATGGCTGGATGACTTTGGAACTCTTTGCCTGAGAAGGCAATGGAGACTGGGTCATTGAATTTTTTAACATCAGAGTCAGATAAATTCTTGTTAGACAAGAGAATCAAAAGTGATTGGAAGTATATAGAAATGTGGAATTTGAAACACAAAAATATCAAACATGATTTTATTGAATGGGGGAGCAAACTCGAAGGGTTGAATGGTCTACTTCTGTTCCTATGTCAAAGTTTATATCTTGGTCAGCATTCCCCACCACCTCAGGGTATTCTCCATTGTCAGAGACAGTCTGCATTCTTCATCTGTGGAGGTTGGCATAATCACGGCACATCTCAGACTCACTTAGAATCCACTTAACGTTTCATACAACTTTGGAGTGCGGTGACAGCTTTCATGCAATGCTGCAACCAGGCCACTTCACAAAAGAAACCATCACCCATCACATTTTTTGGAAAGGATGCATCCTAGGGTTCTCAGCTTGCTCTCTTAGCACTTACTCACTCTGCATTTATTTAGGTGTTCACACCATTTCTGCCTTGGCTTTTCATGCATTTCTAACTCATTCAGAACCTACAGCCTCACAGTAGGTCTGTCTTTGCGTTTTGGTATAGATATGAAAGCTGGGCAAATTGTCATATTTACCAGTAATGATCATTCACAGGGTGGCTATGGTGCTTATGACTCCATGCTATGTCAACCTCACACCTACAGCATGTACCAGCAGCGTATGCACCAAACACACTGGTCTTTTGACAGTTGGCCGTATCTCAGAGTCCAGGCCAGTCGTGGACAACACATAGATCATGTTGTCTTGGTCTATCTCAGAGTCTCCAATAATTGATCTCACTGCCCCTGTCCTAGTGCTGTATGCATGTCAATTGTCATGACTTCTCTCTTCAGATGCCACATGGCTGGAAAAATGGGCATGCTCTACTAGGCTTTGCCTGCTGGTTGCATCATGTTTTAGTTTGGTCCAGATGAACTATCATTGAAGGGTAAAGTAAGTTTTATGGTGGCAACGTAAACAAATAAGAAATATACTTGGAACTGATATGTGAAGCCAGTATACTGGAAATCAAGGATCCTCCGCAGCCCAACATATCCATGCGGACTCCTGCAACAGCTGCTCAGCTCCTCTGTCTTGTAGATGTGCTGTTTTTCCCATTCAGCTTTTTATTTAATTATGAAGGATGCTCCCCCACCCCACATCCAAAATGTGAGCAATGCAAGTCAACAAGGACTCCCAGAAACAAATCACAGCCATAGAAGTTACTTCCCACTTGAACACTTGAAAACAACAAGCAAATAGCCTTCTGAGTTTTGAAGAAGGGTCACTGGCCCTGAAACTTAATTCTACTTTCTATCCACAGATGTTGCCAGATCTGCTGAGTCTTTCCAGCAATTTCTGTTTTTATTCCAATCAGGAAACTGTTTCTTACAACAATTGATGCTGCATGAGCCATTCTTTGAAAAATAAATGGGCATTTGCACTATTATGGTTTATTGTTATTGACCCATCGACTAAAGGGAGCTGATCAGTTGATATAGAGTTAATTATGGTGCAAAATGATACTGAACTCGAAGTCAGATTAAGGAACAACAGTTTTTGGAGACTTGAAAACAGAGAAGAATACAACTTCTATCATCCTGTGCTTTTAAAGTGAAAGCTTACATTTATTCCATTTGCCTCGGAGATAGCCTTATCGCAAATGAATAGGAATCAAATTCAAGTACCAGCCTCACAGATACCCATTCAATAGATTTTGTCAAAGGAGTTGGTTTGCTCAGCTGGCTGAATTGTTGGTTTTTGATGCCAAGTGACACTAACAGTGCAGGTTTAATTCCTGCTTCAGGTGATATCACCACGAAGGTCCGCCTTCTCAACCCCTCCTCTCACCCAAGATGTGGTGACCCTCAAGTTAAACCACCACCCAACATCTCTCTCTAATGATATAGTCCTTTAGTCCCCGACAATACAGTGACTTTACCAATATACAACTTGCAGCCTTAAACTTCAAGGCATTGACAGATAATGTGCAATCATTTAGTGTCTGTTATACTGAGACTTGTTGCCTAGAGGACAAAATGAATAATTTTGTATATATATTTAGTTTTACATTTATAAAGCACTTGAAGTAACCTCGTTGTTCTATATTTTCATTGGGATAGATCCTGGGTTTCACTTAAATTCAAGAAGTGATTTGGCCTTTGAAAAGGTTGGCAATCACTGGTCGAGGGAGAATAATCCTCAGCCAAGTCTATGGGGACTACTTATCAGGTGGTCTCACCAAGGTCAGTGTCTGATTTCAGTTCAGGGACTTGGACAAAGTCAATCAACTGCCTCGAGTGGCCAGGTTTAGGTGATCCATACCAGTTCACTGCAGTGAGTGGGCCATGGTCCTGTTAGTTCAGAGTAATCAGTCTGGGGATTAGTGATCAGTTAGGCAAGTAGCTGCACAGAGATCGATCAAGGGTTTGCTGAGTCATCAGTTGGGGTCATCCATCCAAGTCAGTTAGTGGTTGGGCCATGGTCATTCTGGAGGCTGTTTGCTGAAAATCATGGTGGGTTATCAGGTGTCATGTTATAGGGGGCAAGTTCAGGGAAGTTAGTTGTAGGGATTGTAGGCAGCATACTGGGATACAGAGGGGATAATAATTGTGATTATGAAGTAACTCAAATTCATGGTTGGGAAATGATTGTGCATTGCGGGACAAGGATTATTGTGTCAGCTTGGGGTCATAGATGGTCACCATCACCCTGGCTTTGATGATGGAGGACTGGCGGCAGTATATCATGATAATGATTGGCACGACAATGCTGTAGAACTGACCTGTGTTACCTTCACTCTCCATCAGAATCACAACAGCACAACAGTAGTGAAAATCAGCCGACACCACACCACACAGGTTAGGTTTTTCCGTTTTTTGGAGGGCGTGGGTGGTGTCACGGGTGTAGGTAGGGAGTTCCTGGACCAAGGGGGAGAAAATGGAGTCAAACTAGGTGGAGCTAAGTTCGGTGGGACAGGAGCAAGCGGAGACAATGGGTCGACCAGGGCTGTCAGGTTTGTGAATTTTGGGAAGGAGATAGAAACGGGCGGTGCGGGGCTGGGGAATGATAAGGTTAGAGGCTGTGGGTGGGAGGCCACCTGAGGTGATGAGGTTGTGGATGGTTTGGGAGATGATGGTTTGGTGGTCGGGGATGGGATCATGGTCAAGGGGGCGGTAGGAGGAGGTGTCAGAGAGCTGGCATCTGGCCTCAGCAATGTAGAGGTCAGTGCACCATAAATCCGACCCCACTACCAAAGACATTTTTTTCCTCCCCATCCTTATCTGCTTTCCGGAGGGACCACTCTCTCCGTGACTCCCTTGTCCGTTCCACACTCCCCTCCAGCCCCACCACACCCGGCACTTTTCCCTGCAACCGCAGGAAGTGCTACACCTGCCCCCACACCTCCTCCCTCATCCCAATCCCAGGCCCCCAGAAGACTTTCCACATCAAACAGAAGTTCACCTGCACATCTGCTAATGTGGTATACTGTATCCACTGTTCCCGTTGTGGCCTCCTCTACATCGGGGAAACCAAGCGGAGTCTTGGGGACCACTTTGCAGAACACCTATGCTCGATTCGCAACAAACAACTGCACCTCCCAGTCGCGAACTATTTCAACTCCCCCTCCCACTCCTCGGATGACATGTCCATCCTGGGTCTCCTGCATTGCCACAATGATGCCACCCAAAAGCTGCAGGAACAGCATCTCATATTTCGCTTGGGAACGCTGAAGCCCAAGGGTATCAATGTGGACTTCACAAGCTTCAAAATCTCCCCTCCCCTGACCGCATCCCAAAACAGCCCAGCTTGTCCCTGCCTCCCTAACCATTCCTCCCACCTCAAGCTTCATCCCCATCTCCTCCCCACTAACCTCATCCTGCCCCCTTGACCTGTCCGTCCTCCCTGGACCGACCTATCCCCTCCCTAACTCCCCACCTACATTCACCCTTACTGGCTCCAACCCCACCTCTTTGACCTGTCTGTTTCCTCTCCCCCTATCTTCTCCTTTATCCATCTTCTATCCGCCTCCCCCTCTATCCCTATTTATTTCAGAATTCCCTTCCCCTCCCCCATTTCTGAAGAAGGGTCTCGACCCGAAATGTCAGCTTTCCTGCTCCTCTGATGCCGCTTGGCCTGCTGTGTTCATCCAGCTCTACACCTTGTTACCACACAGATTAAGTGTTTTTTTTGCTGGGGCTATTGGATCTGCTTATGAAGGATGTGAGACCCTTTGAGAGGCAACTACATTAATCAGGCACTTATAGAGCACAGGTTGAAGGTATTTGTAAGCATCGAATTCTTCACGTGAAATGCATGCAGTGGCCAACTATGTCAAATACAAATCCACAAGCAATTTTGACTGTCATTGGTCATTACATGTTGATCGTTGTCATCTCTGTGAAGCAGAAGACCTCAGAAGTGTGCTTAAAAATCTCACTGGTGGGCCACAATTCCCGTACACAATATAAGGCCACACAGGCCGCACGAGTGCACGGAGCTGATTTCCTCACTGTAAGTAGTTGACAACATGCTCTTAAGTGCAATGTTAACTTTCTTTGTTGAGTTGGGGTTGGGGTTGGGGGTGGGAATATAAAGCTTCAGTAATCCTTACTTACAATCGCTTTTTGTGCTTCATACATTAGAATGAGGTCCACTATGTCAAAAGTCCATCTCGAGGCATTCCATGGCCCTCCTTATCAGGGTTCTCCATGACCCACTGTATCAAGAACAATGCAAAACTGTCACTTATGTTTGATACGAATACCGAATGCTGACCTTACTAAATGACCTGTTCTATCTGATATTCCCCACAGGTTCATTGGAACTGTGACCAACAGATCCAGTTGTAGTAGGTATTGTCCTCACTGACTGCTGTGCAATGAGAGTGCAGAGCAATTGAAGGAGAAACAAATGTACCAGCAAGCCCAGTGCCCAGCAACCTCCTGCAGTGTGAAGTAGTCACACTTATGGTCCCCTTGGGATGCACAGGAGACCCTGAAGAACCAATCATCATCGATCGTATTTTCTCCAGATGTGTGAGGCAGATTGCTGTGACATACTGTGGATGTCCCAGTACATTGTCATCCGCTGGAGTAGTTGGCCATTCCAGTTCACGGGCTGTCAATGTGACAGATGCACTACATGTTTATGCAATAGGCTGCTTCCAATGATAAACTGAGGGACTGAGTGGGATCTCTCAGTCCTCAAACCACAATTCTTCCTGATGCAATTTATGCCAGATGTTCCCACATTGAACAACAAGAAGATGTTGTGCTATGCTGGGCAATAGGGAAACAGTAACCCTCATTCAGACAGAGTTCTAACATATAGTATGGTGCTAAGGACAGGGTATCCTCAGTAGCTTCATTCTTGCACCTACAGTTACTGATAGTCAAGCAGATAGGTGATGTAAAGAGGCAGTGCATTTCCGAGTGTGAGATTGTATTTCCAATGAACTGTTATTCATGCCTCCTATGTACCCTCAGAAGCCTTTCTTTTTATTTTACTCCCATTATGTGTACTGTGAAAAGCCAGTTGTGCTTGCCAACATTTAACCTGGTCCATTTCTGAGCTTTAATTATGGTGCTGGTAGCAGAACTCCAAGAAAAGGATTTTAGAATCCCAGAATACTCCAGGCACTGGAGAGTGCAAGATCGCATGAGAGCAGTGCTTTAGGAGGTGTGCTGCATACATAATGAGATGAATAGTGGAGAATTACATGGAGATAACCCACTAGGAGAGAAATCATCCATGACACTTGGCCAATTTTCAGTACTGTTCAGCCCTTTTGTTTCTATTTTCCCAGACTGCCTGCCACAGCAGGGTTTGTTAACGATGCATCAGAGGTGTTGATTTTTTTTAAACTTGGAAGAAGTAAAGCTGCAATATAACCAAAAGTATGGATCAGTACATGTTAAGAAGGGTGCATTACTTTCAAAATTATATGTTTTTTATTTCTGAAAACTAAGGGCTGACTCCTGGTGTTAAGTTGTAATAGCATCTAATCAAGATGCCATTGGAAAAACAAGCTTCATTATACAGAATCACTTACTGAGACAGCTTCTTTCTAAATATTTGAAATAAGGGAAATAAAGACTTTAAATAATAATTAATTTCCATTTTTTTAGCTCTCCGCTTGTAAATTTGTATTCACAGTTCTTTTACTTTACTCATGGATTAAAAGTACGCAAAGTGGGCAAATGATTTTAAATCTTTTCATAAAATAAAACACTACGGTGGGATCAAAACCTGAATGCTCAAGATTCCCTCACAAAATGACCTTTATGTGGCAATGATTAAAGTTCTTAGACAAAACAAAGGAAATGTTAATGGAAGGGAACAAGGTAGTCAAATGACACCAGATGGAACAAAAAATTGAGACAAATTATGAGAATGCTTCGTAAAGTTTTGACAGTCTATTATCACATTCCACTGCCCTTAACTATACTCCATCAGTTTGATGCCTTGCTGCTTCAGAGTCAGGAAGGTGAAAAGTTAAGCTCATTTGCCGCAATATTTAGTTAGCCCCGCCAACAGAGAGGCACCCAGCACATTTGTCTGATTCAAGCAAGAAATGGTTTTCATACACTACTGTAGGATCCCTTTTGCCATTTAAAAAGAGATCAGTAGAGTGTCCTATTACTTGAATCAGTCTTCTGCTTTCCCCATCAGTGCTTGGATCAGCTGGGGGCTGGACAATGACTATAAATTAGTATCTGTATGCTGCAGGGTGCATGGTCGTCACTGCAGTTTACCAACAACATTAAAACAAGGTCTAAATCCCCGCCAATAGAACAGTTTGAGCAGTCCCAGCTTTGGCAATGTACAAACACCCACATTTGATTTTACACCTGGCCAGTAGACGACTGCCCCTTTGGAAGTCGGTCTTGAAAATTTGGAAATTTTCAGATCCACTGCGAAACTAAATAGATGGGCAACATCAAGATTCTTAAAATCTCATTTATTTACAATGGAATTTGATGAAAGGGAGAACTGTAAGGATGGACACTATTAGCAACCCTGTTGTTTTGACATTGATGAAGAGTGCATAGATTAACACAGATAAATTGAAATTCTCTGCATAACGTCATCATATTGACAGCAATACTTTAATCTAGAGGGCACAAGGTAAAGCAGAAAAAAATATATAATTTCAAAACTGTTTCAATATTGTCTGCATTACGTAAGGCATTGCACTTAAAAGATGAACTGCTTAACGCGCTGCAGTCAGACGTAACATCTCATACATTTCCTATATAGCAGCATAGGACGTAGATAACATAGCATAAGCACAAGGCTGCTACAATGTCTCTTGTTCTCAGAAAAACACTGTACATAAAATACTCTCTCAAACATGACCACAAGTACTCAAAAACTCTCCATGTTTCATTCAATGCAACATCAGACAAGTCACTGTCTGGCACAGTACTTAAACCCCCACTCTTCATTTGCACCATTGCTATTAAAACTGACTATGGCACAAAAACAAATCATCTTCTACAGGTGTGTAACCAGAAAATATCAGTCAAAATATCAAATCAGTGACAAAACAACTGTTCAAAACCCTGTGCTTTTATGCATCCAAAATAAATCGTGCCCTCACAAATAAAGTTAGTGCCTGAAGATTGTCAACTTCAACTTGTTGTTGGGTCTAGTTCAGATGGCAGCGAGATGGAGGAAGAGGGATGGCGGTGAAGGCATCAATGATGATAAGTGGGCTTACGACTGAGGACTCTCTTTAAGCAATATCTTCCTATTTCGTTCTTATTGTTAAAACTATTCAAAATGGTGCCGGATCGTGGCAACAGTGGAAAAGCTTTTCACTGTATCTAACTGTTGTTCTCACTGTAAAATACATTTGACCATAAATCATTCATGCACACAAGCACTAGCTGTTGTGGACACCACTGAAAACTTATTGCATCATATTGGCACAAAGAATATCACAAATAAAGCAACAAAACATTCCACCAAATCTAAGGTGTAAGAGTACAACTGCAATTTCTACGTAATGCTGTGCTAATAGAACAGACATCGTTTAACCAGAGTTCTCAAAATAGCAAGTTAAAAGAAGTGACTTCTCAATAGTTGGCCAAATCGTGAAAACCAGTTCAAATGAGCTGAGTCTCAATCTATCTGGATCTAAAGTCTGATTAGATGAGAGGCCTGCATGTTAACTTTGAGGTGGCTGTTGTGGTGGGGAAGAGACCATTTTTCACCTTCTTTTGGAAAGTGCTTTTGTGAAGTAAGTCTGGAGATAGATGTAGTAATTTTGTTGCGGTTTATCGCAAGCTGGTTTGTTGATGAAAACTCTATGCTCTAAGGACCATTCCCAGGAATGCACATCAAATCAGCAGCTATGCATGGAAGACCTGGTCAAAGATACTCTTTGATCTGCCTAAAACCTGCTGAGATTAGAGTTGTCCTCTGCCTAGTGTGCCACTCTGGCACATTCCAACGGGCCAAGACTACAGGTTGAGAGAAGCTTTCAAGTTTGGGATAGTTATTGCAGAGACACAATGGGGAAAGGCCACATTCTAAGGCCTTAGATACAGTAAGGACTGGAAACTATAGAATCTCATAGGCTGTACGCCTAACAAGGTATTTATTTGTAAACATCAACAGCATTGAAATGATATTGAGGCATCTCAGACTGGTGCATGATGCATAGTGAAACATTTACATTGTAGCACTTGCTGTAATTTTCAACTGAAATGTTTTGTCCTTGGGCTGTATGTCTGATGCATAACATATATTGTAAGTGTTAAGAGCATTCCAATTATTTTGAGGTACTTAAGTATAGAACATACTGTATGGGAACAAATTGAATTTTATTGCAAATTCTATAATTCTCAAACGATAATGCTTTAGACCATAAGAAATAGGAATAGAAATAAGCCATTTGGTCCCTGAGGCCTGATCCAGAATTCAATTGGATCATGGTTAATCTGACATTCCTCACATCTACTTTCCCTCATTCACCCTGTGACCCTTGATTCTCCGACTGATGAAGAATCAATCTATCTATCTCAGCTGCAAACATACACAAGGGCTGTGCCCTCACAAGGGGGCAAGGAGTTCCAAAGACCATCAACCCTCTCAGAAAAGAAACTCCTCCTTATCTCAGTATCAAATAGACACCCCTTTATTCGGAGAATATGTCCTCTGCTCATAGATTCTCCCATCAGGGAAAACATCTTCTCAGCATGCACCTGTCAAGCCGCTTAAGAATGTTTCAATCAGATTGCCTGTCAATCTTCCAAAGTCCAGTGGAGTGAATCCCAACCTGTTTAACCTTTGCTCGTAAGATAATTGCTCCATACCTGGGATCATCCTGGTGAAAATTCTCTGAACTGCCTCCAAAGAAACAATATCTTTCCTCAAATAAGGGGACCAAAACTGCTCACAGTACTCCAGGTGTGGTCTTACCTGGACATTGTGCAGTTGCAGTAAGACTTCCCTACTCTTATAACCAAAGCCTTTGAAATAAGGGCCAAAATTCCATAAACATCCTGATTATCCGCAGCACCGGTTTATTAGCTTTCTGTATTTTGTGTACAAGTACCCCAAGACTCATTATTTTGCAGCTTTCTGCAGTTTTCCTCCATTTAAATGGTATTCTTGTATTAATACTTTAGCAATGTGCTTTTACAATCTTTACGAATAAAATACACATTGCAGGAAAAAATGCTATATGAGAAGATGAACATACATTTGACCAAACAAAATAGAAATCTTCTAATTTTAATCTTAATTTTCTTCATACCACTCCTGATGACAGAGATATTGTTCTATAGGTGCCCTCTATTACCTCTTTTAAATGGAGATTCTTCAAATGTGAGCAAACACAGTAATTAAAGGCAGGCTATTTAACAAGGTGATTCAATTTTCATTGAGCTTTTGCAACCTGTAAACTCAAGTAATGATTATTGGATAATGTGGAGAAGAGGTCTATTTGATTCTAATCACCAAACTATATCTCATTATTGAATGTGCAGGCTATTACCCTGGATAATATTTACTAACGTAGAACCAGCTTTTCTTTTCCTATTTAAATCATTCACAGGACTTCAGGTCAACAATATTTATTATCCATTCCTAATTGATGCTGATAGGGGTGATGGGACACTTTCCTGAATTGTTGCAGTAGAATGTCATGAAAACACAGTGACAGTAGTTTCAGGAAGGGGGTTTCAGGGTTTTCGCAGAATAGCAATATATGTCAAACAAAGGGTTGGTGTGACAAACAGATCCTGGACTGGTGGTGTTGTCATGTGCCTACTTTATTCGTCTTTCTACGAGGTCACTGCTTTGGGAGAGTTGTTAATGCAAAATTCATGGCTTTTTTTGTAGAATACAAGCATGCAGGCAACGAGCAGGGTATTTACCACACATGAATCAAGCAAGGATGCTGTATTTTACTTAACATGTTTTAACTGATGCAAGACTAGATCTTTTATCTGTTGTTCTCATCACACAGACAGGCTACTTACTCACCAGCCTAAAAGATATCATCTCAATGAGAAAATAAAAATCTGCAAACCCTTTTATAGCTGTGTCTCAATATCAAAACATACTTGATTTTAAAACGGGTCTGAATCAAGAAACATCACAACAAAATGAACTAATTTAATGTTGGAATTTGATTTTAGGATTGGCTCAGGACAAACTCTGTATTTGGAACACTGAAACAATTCCTTAAAAATTTATGTAGCGAATGTAAATCCCCGGAGCAAAATGATAACCTCTTCTTTTGCTGAGTTTAAGGCAAATGGTCCGCCATTTTGTCTGTAGAGGGGATGTTCCTTGGTCTTGTACAGCAATGCTGATGTCTGTTTACAAATGCATAGGTTATTTTATAAAAGGCCCCAGAAATTGGGAGTGGCTGTGCTAGCTCATTGTTAAGCTGTTTAGCAATGTCTATTCAATAAAACTGCAGCACAAGATTTTAGGAAGAATTATTTTCCAAAATGAAATAAAGAATGCTCCAGATCGTTCAATTGACACACTTTCATAACTGCAGCAAACTCACTTATTCCCTCTCAGTCATCTAAGCACTTCAATGAGAGATAATGCTAATGAACACTAGTTATGTTTTATCAGTCATGCATATATTGCTTTTCAGATTTTATTTGAGGATTTGTTCCTCTAAATGTACAGATGTTTCTGTAATAATTGAAACTAAGTTTGCTGGTGGCTGGGTCGAATTTGGTGGACCTGTACCTCACTGCATCAATCTCTATTTTTAGCACTGTGCCACCGCCCTGAAAAGATGTTGGAAATGAAAATGTCAGCCTGTTACCTTCCTGCTAAATCTGTTGGTCACAATTTGTCATGTCAAGAACGTGGCAAACAAAATCAAAAAAAAAATCAATATTTGTAACATGAGGACATAATTTGCATAGACGCCAGTCAATGTATATATCAATCTGTGAAAACTTGAAAAATTCTTCCAAAAACAGGTTGACTTATACGCCAGGTATAATAGTGAACTATCAGTTTGTGTATGGTCATATTTTCAAACATCTTCAGCCTAAAATGCAAATAGTACATGTATCTTAAACCCAGGCACATCTTTACAATATAGTCCATATTA
Organism: Ginglymostoma cirratum; assembly: GCA_024137785.1. Lineage (NCBI taxonomy): Eukaryota > Metazoa > Chordata > Chondrichthyes > Orectolobiformes > Ginglymostomatidae > Ginglymostoma > Ginglymostoma cirratum. The sequence continues at coordinate 40,614,595 of JAHRHZ010000013.1, forward strand.
TCTGTTGGATTCCTTCAACTTAATTAACTATATATGGTTCATAAAATGTGCAAATTTTGGATGAATAATTGAAAGTAACTAACAACGTACACTTGGTGTGTCACGGCTGAAAATGGAGGCTGACCTATACGCAAAAACATGAGTTCTAGGGCTGGAAAAAATGAAGTTTCCCTATATGCCAGGCTGACTTATACCTACTATTTACAGCATCCAGAAGAGATTTGCAAACATGATTGTCTTTGATCAAACCACAATGCATCTGAACTAGAGCCAGATGAGGCCAAGTATCCCAAGTCATTGAACATTCCCAGTGTCCCAGGTTCTGTTTCTAGTGTTCAAACAGACATGCTTTTGATGATATTGAAAATAAAAATGTTGATTTTAATTGTCTAAAGTTCCCTATGATTCAACAATTGAGTGGAAAAGGCCTTTGAATGTGCAAACAAACTATGGAGGTATCAGGCCTGATTTTAACTCCCTGAAACAGGCTCTGAGTAAGTTAAAATTGGATTCATCACCTTGAAGTTGTCAGAAACTGAATTTGGACAGACTGGAAATTAGATAAATGCAAGGTGTTGCAGCTGGGAACCAAGAGATCAATCGGCATATACAAGGAACAATCATTGACTGTGCAAGAGAGTGATCTACAGGGATAACCCAAAGTTAGGAATCCAATGTATGGCAGAAGGAAGGAAAGCAAATAAGATCTCTGGTGGTATAAGCAGAGTGATTCAATATATCCCAAGAAGCAACCCTGAGCTTTTATAAATCACATGTTGGTTCTTCCTCTATTATTATGTACAATGTTGGTTACTGTATTGCATTCTGGCTTTGAAGAATGATTAAATAAGGGTAACTAAATGGATAACACTTAGTGAAAACTGAAGAAAGGCTAGTGAGAGGGAACGTTTAAAATAAAACTAGTCACTTTAGCCCTGCAATTCTGTGTTTTATTCCTATTGTGGACTTCTTTTAAAAACACGAACAACGCACACAAAGAATGTGTCCCCGGTTCTAAATATGTCAATCAGGACCAATACTCATCCCATTAAGGTCTGCTTGACAATTTTCGTTGATGGCCAGAGTGGAAGCAGGACAGCTTTCCAGCGGTGGAAGTCTCCCAGCGTGGAACTGGGCTTGATTAAAGAAAATTACATAATCGGTCGCAGAGTTCACTAGGGCCCATTTGTATTGTTTCTAGCACCAGAAAGGTGTGTTAAATTCTGTGTTCAATTTTCTAATCTGTGCTTTCATCAAGGAATCAGGAGGAGAGTAACTTTTGTCAAACGTACTTAATTAATTAACTGTCTGGAAATAACCATCAGTCAGCAACAGTTTTAAAACATTGATGAAATGCAACAATTGGTAAATGAGAGACGCTTCTCATCATGCATATATCTCCCATAATAGTAAAATTCAGTAGAATACCGTTCCATTTAAGCAATCATGAATTGAATTGAATCAAATTGGTTCAATACTACCATATTTTAAAGTCTAGTGAATCACAGATCATAGGATCTCTACAGTGTGGAAACAGGCTCCTTGGTCCAATAAGTCCACACCAAACCTCAGAGCATCCCACCGACACCCATCCTCCTCTTACTCACATAATCTACACATCCCTGGACACTATGGGCAATTTAGCATGGCCAGTCCTCCTAATCTGCACATCTTTGGACTGTGGCAGGAAACCGAAGCACCCGGAGGAAACCCACACAGACACAGGGAGAATGTAAAACTCCACACAAAAAGTCACTCAACAGTGGGATCAAACCCAGTTTGCTGGTGCTGTGAGGCAGCAGTGCTAACCACTGAGCCACCATGCCACCCACAAATACTTAACAATTTAACAACATATCAGACAAAAGGTTGTAGGGATCAACACAGTGAAGCCTTTCAACATAATTAGGAAGCAGCACGTGACTGAAGGTTTGTTATTTATTTACAGCAAGATCAGTAAATGCTTCAGCATGTGTTGTAATAAAGACGTCCAAAGAAGATGACGTCTATCCCAATCTTTCCTCTAATTCAACCATTTAAGTCAACCATTTCTAAATTCTCGAACTAAAAATTAATAAAAGAATGCAGAGGAACTAATAAAACAAAGTTTTTGATCAGCACCAAATCTCTCCAAAGTCTGCAGTGGTAATTCATGCCAACTTTTCATGTTTTTGACAGTAAATGCTGTCACATAAGGCTATTAAGGTTGAGATTACTTCTACCAGTATGCTTGAAGTTTGCCACATTAAATGGTTCTTTTCTGCTCACACACATATTTTGTCTAACCCCATTAAATGCATTTGCAATTCACCAACCAAGTAAGATGTTTGTCTTTAGTACATAGCTCAATTTTATTTTTTGGTAGGTCATGGCCAAGTCATTTAAGTATGAGGCCCCTACAATATTTTGCATAGCTGCTATTTAGAGACCTATTTTTCAGGCAGTGATACATTCTTGAACCAACATTGTCCATGAGTCGTCCATTATCATGGCTTCCATTTGATAAGGCAGTGAAAGAAAACATACTCTGTTCTTATCTTCCCTGTTTTATTTTGCAGTGGGATATAATTGGACTTAGACCTTTAAGGACAGATTGACATTTGTTTATTCCTGTTCCTTTATTGAGAAATACGTCTTTCAACCTATCAAAATTCTACATTCAAATATTATAGGATTAAATATACATGAATAGTTCAAAGGAAAACAGTCAAAGATGACAATACTCACAGTCACCCCAAAGAAGTTGGTTTCATTCATGGAATCAAGGAAGATCTGACCAAGTTCTTTGTTCATATAATTGAAGTCGCGGATAGTTTGTGGATTGCCAAGACGTTTCAAACTATCCATTGCTCGTTGCAATGTTGTAGCAATGACCCAGATTCCATCATATGCAAATCCATGGAATTTGCTATACTCAGCACTACCCCTCATTTTATTGTACTCTTGCTTGTATTGTTGAGGTGTCTGAAGGAGATTATGAGAAGTTTAGAAAACAGTATTAGTACTCAATTGCTTTGGTTTTGAAGAAAAGATAGTCAACTATAACTCTAGTTATTCTGTCTGTTCATCTATCTCCCCCACATTTTCGTCATCGCCTCATTCAATGCTTCCCCCTCCTCATCCCCAGAGTAATATAGCCAGTGTTTACAGAAGGAAATGTATGCGAGGACAGGTTCTTGCTCATGAAATTAGTATTCTTGGTACTTGTGCTTTACTTCTTATTCATTCACACCTTTGTACAACAATTATAAATATTCAAAAAAATCCATACTTACCAGCCCAGATATTGTCCTGATTTCTTTTGTACTAAGTGGTTCAAAATCCACAGCTATATATCCTTCCATAGCAGTGAGTAGATTTTTTTCATTGCAATAACTGGAAGCAATTGGTTTCCACCAGTTTAGCTGGTACCACCCTGGGATAATCCACTGGTATTTAATTCCATACATATTCTCATTGTAGGCCTAAAAATAAAGAACAAACCAACACAATTAATTGCACTGAAGAATGAAGACAGAATTTTAAATATCTTCAATGGAGCAGAGCTGACTAATAAGAGATCTTATTCAGGTGTTTAAAATTTTGAGGAGGTTTGATAAAGTAGGCTGGATTTTCTCCAAACATCAACATCTTGCATCTCTTTCCCAGTAAATCAATTAGCCCTCCTCCTTCATTGCTAACAATCAACCAACTCAGGCTTGCTGCCAGGGAAACATCAGAAGAGGACTCATAACCCCCTTCACTTTGAGTTAAAACCACAGTCCCAAAACATTACAATCTTCTAACTGTAAGACTTTAGCAAAGAAAACCTACTTGGATTCAAGAAAGAAAACCTGTTTTTTCACATTTATTGTTTGCTAAAATTATTGGCTGGAGAATAAAAAAAGGAAAAAAAAAGATGAGGTCGATTAGTATATAAAAAAAGGTAAATTGGGAAAAAATGTTTCCAATTATTAGTGCTCTAAGTGCTCCTGTGGTGCAATGGTAATATCCGCACCTTATAGCCAGGAGGCCTGGGTTCAAGTTCCACTTGTTTCAGATTTGTGTCATAACACATCTGACTAGGTTAGTTAAAAATTTCTATCAGGCTCTTATGGGCTTTTGTGGCATAGTGGTAGTGTTCCTACCTCTGATCCAGGAGGCCTAGCTTCAAATCTCACTGCTCCAGAGGCATGTACTAAAATCCCTTAACTGGTTGATTATAGAATACCTATGAGGGCTCTTGTGTGGCACAATGATACTGGCTCTAACACTGGACCATGAGACCTGGGTATAAGTCCCACCTGTGCAAAAGTCATGTAATATCATCTCTTAGCAGGTTGATTAGGAAAATATAACGTCAGGGCATTTTGGAGGCTCTTGGAAGGTCTCATTTGGTGCAGTGGTGTTGTCACTACCTCTGGACCAGGAGACCTAGGTTCAAGTCCTATCTGTACTGGAAGTGTGTTATAACATTGCAGAATAGGTTGAATTAAAACAACAAACAACTCTTTAAATGAAATACTATTCAGAACTTCCGTATCTCTGGGCTCTTGTGGCACAGTGGTAGTGTCCCTACCTCTAGACCAGAAGGCCTGGGTTCAAGTCCCTCCTGCTCAAAATAACATTCTTGAACAGGTTGGTTAGAAAATATCTGGAATATATTAAGATCTTAATTAGGAGAATTATTTAAATACAGAGTTAAGGCACAGAGATCCTCAATGAGAAAGGAGGCTGCATATAAAAGCGGAAGGCATAGTAACAATTTGGGAGGAAATGGATAGATATTGAGAACGGAAAAATGGATAGGGACAGGAATAAAACAAAGCAATGAAACAAACAGTACAACTTTTATCAAGTAGTATCATAGATAATGCAGGTTATAGACCTCCTTATATCATTCTACACAGTCAATTCACATTGGAAAATCAAATTCTAATATTATAGAACTTTATTTTTCCTTTTTCAAAGAGTTCATTATCTATATCCAAAATTCATTTACAACTAAAACACAAAGTTTTTTTTTGTCCCTTATCAGGCTCATGACTAATGACTACTTTCAGCAGCGTTGCCAATAATGGAGTAGTTGTAATTACATTAGTTACGCACTATTTTAGTAGGCAAATAAGTTACTTAACTAGTATAAAACTAACAACAGTGATTTTCCTGACACATTCTGCAAACTGGAAGGAAAATTCACTGCAAGTGAAATTACATATTTTCTGATTTATTACTCAGCATGTGTACTTTCTTTTTGTAAATATTTGCAACCCTCATTCAATTCCCTTCTAACACTTTGCAGTTCAACCTTGATGGGATTTGCGAACTCAATACCATTAACAGCTTTCTGTTCAACTACCCATAAAAGCCCTCAAGGGTATTGCCAATTAAACTTTCAATAAAATCCCACACATTGAAATCAATATAGTCAAGGCTGACTTGTCAGCTGTTTATTTTCTTCATGTAAATCATTGATTACTCTCATTAGAATGTACCTAAATTAACACTTGGACATGACTTCTTCCTTTTCATATTAGGACTGATTTATCAATGAGCTTATTACTAAAAAATGATTCATTCTCAAATTGAGAGAATATCCGTAAATGGAGTAGAAGGACTAGTTTCTCACCCAAGAGAAATCTAAAATTGATAAGAATCTGATTCTGGAATTCCTGTCCTCATTCCCAGCAGCCTCAATTTTTGGCAGAGGTAATGCCTGTACCTTCAATTTCTGAACTGGCCAGATCCATTGTGGGAACAGGCATCTCCCAGCCTCTTGCAATTTTTACACAGTCAGACCAGCTTCTCCCTGACTCATGATTCAAGTCGGGAAAATTTTGAAAGAAAAGGTCAAAGGCCCCCAGACACTCTGAATAATCCCTTATGCTTTCCATAACAAATCAATGTTAAATTACACTACTTCCATTCCCGTTCACCTAGTGTACATGTGTATGTAAACAGTGAGTCATATAATAACAATGGCAAGTGTGAAACTGCTGAGAGGGGAAATAAACACCCATTCAGAAATTATTATGGGGGATTGAGAACCTAATAGAAGTAAAAGCTCAGGCATGATTCTGTTTTGACAGGTGGAGTAGATAGTTGACATTTTTATGTGCTTGTAATAAGTTTTTTTTCTGTGGTTTCTTTTGTCAAAGCCTGTATACTTATTTGAATGAGATTAAAATATGTGAACTGCTGAGGCCTTTGTCATTAATAATTTAATGGGCTATTTGATGGACACTTTTACATGGATATAGGAGCAGTGGTGTTATCTCCAAAACAAATCTCTGAATGTACGTTTTTGTTTCAGTTCCATGCTTTTCATTAATGAAAATAGGACCCTAAGTATTAATTTCAGATGCCTGTGATTGAGTCACACACAGAGGTGAAGTTACTGACAGGTTTTCCACAACTTCAGGCCGTATCTGTGGAGAGAGAAACAGAGTTAATGGTTCAGGTTGAGTGACTTTGAAACACCTGTTTCTCTCTCTACAGATGCTCCCTGATTTGGTGAAAAATTCCAATATATCTGTTTTTGTTTCAGATTTCCAGAATAGGCTATATTTTAGTTTTGTATCAATAGCTTTGATTACACTAATGGGTGGGTTGGCTTCACAAGTTGGGCTGTGGCATTCACTGGGGCTTCAGCTGACTGTTCCACTGAAGATTAACACCAGGGTTACATTGAGGGTTGACAAGTTGTACTGACGGGCATTATACTTGGTCCATCTGAAGAACAGTAACTGCGCTGATTTCTGTGAGAAGGGTGTTGTACTCAATATTGCTGGAAGGTGGTTGGCTGATGCCTGTCATAATGCACCAATTCTATGGTGAAAATACATAAGTTGTGGATCCTTTCCCGCTCTTTGCTGATCAGACCAGATATCCCAATAGTAAAATAAAACAAAGAACCACAAAATGGCGGAAATCTGAAACAAAAATTGCAAGAGAAACTCAAGGATCGCTGGACCCGAAACATTAACTCTGTTTCTCTCTCCACAGATGCTGCCACACCTGCTGAGTCTCTGAGAACTTTCTGTTTTTGATTCCAACAGCAATCTGTTTGCTTTGCAATTTAGAGAAATGAGTATAGTTTGCACAGAATTCCCTTCATTGAGCTCTTAAAGTTGTTTTCATTTGTCTTCGCCATTATGTTTCAAGAGTTTTGTAGTTCAGCTATTTTTTTGCAGACAACCATTTTTACTTGGCTATTAATACATTATAAACATTTTACTCGCAATTTCAAAGGGCACAGGCAGTACTAGCAATGGGTGTGAAGGGGCAATGTTAATCAGGTCGCAAAGTTGCTCTGCAATGCTGAAAGGTAGCAAGGACCTCATAAAATCAAAATTGAGTCAAAATCCTGGAATTCCCTCCCCCACAATCCACATCCACCCAGTCAAGTCCCCTCAGGCTCTTTTATTTTTTAATTATGTTACTGACACATCTGAACAGTAAAGGATACAGCTTAACCGTCTAGTCTTTCTCATAAGGCACTCATTCCAGATATTAGTTTAGTAAACCTCCAGTTTCCTTTGCATTATCATCCTTCTGTATGTACAGTGACCAGTACTGTACACATTACTTTGGCTACCAACTCATCAATATCCTGTGTAACTGAAGCATAACCTCCTGACTGTTGCACTCAGTTTCCCTCACAATAAAACATAACATCCCATCAGCTTTCCTGATTACTTGCTGATCCTGCATATTGACCTATGCTTCAAGCTCGAGGACACAGTTTTCTCTGTATCTCAGAGCTCTGAAACTTTTTATAATTTTGATCAGGTTTCTTTCTTATTCTTTCTCCCAAAATGAATAATTTCTGACTTTTCTACGTTGTACTTTATTTTCCAGATCTTTGTCCTGTCACTTAGCCGATCCATATCCCTTTGTAGGGTCCTTATGCCTTCTTCATAACTTACTTTCCTATCTATCTTCTTATCACCAGCAAATTTAACTGCCATACTTTTGGTCCCTTCATCCCAATCATTTATATAAATTGTAAAGAGTCGAGGACCCAGAACTAACCTCTATATGGGACACTACTTGTGACATCCTGCCAGCCTGAAAAAGACCGTATATTCATACTGTCTGCTTCCTGTTAGCCAGCCAATCTTCTATTCATGCCAATACACTTCTAACTTCGCTCCTAGCTCTCATTCATTAGTGTTGATTAAATCGTTAGTCAGATCCTGCTGTTCTTTGTATTCTGACCAGTTATCTGAGCTATCACCCACCTCTCAGCAACCTCTCATTACATCAAAAGTAGTTCACACGTCAAAACATTTTGGATAGCTTACATAGATGATCATTCTTGCTTGTCATTTAAGCCATGATGTTGGCTGAAGGATACCATTTTTATAACTAACAAAGCTCTTTTCCATGTAAGTATTAAAAGACTTTACTGTTGAATTTTAATTAGGAAGCCCTCATGCACTCAAAGGTTGACTTACCCAATGGCAAGATTAGGAGCTGCTGATGTGAACGTGGAGAGAGTGAAGGATAAGTGTAGGTAGATCTTTTTTTTTTCAAATGCGTCATCAGCCTGATTTCGATTCTGATTACGCTTTATAGCCGTAAGAGGACTCTTAATTAATCCCATTTGGCCTCAGTTGGCCAAGTGCCACTTTCCAGTGAACAGCTGATCTGACCCCAAAATACCCTCTTTTGAAATGGCTCAGGTTTGGGCACTGACACTGAGACCAGCATTGATATATTTCGTTTCTACCCCGCTCCAATTTTATTTTTTATTGTTGACAATGTGAACAAATTACTGAAAACAAGTTTGAAAGAAAATAATTTAACATAGTGCTTACGGAAATTTCAACACCATTTCTGAAGCTTCCAAGTTTAGATCATAATATTTCTCGATAACATGGACTCTTCACTAAAGATATTTGGCACAAGCAGGCTGGCAATGAAGGTAATGTGAAGGCAATGAATGAGAGTCTGTAACCGTATTTTCTGGAGTTTGGATGAATGAACAGCGATACATTTGAAACGTGTAAATAGATCATAGACTCAAGATAAGAAGTAGATCATCTAGTAGAAATAACTCTACTCAAAGAATTGTGAATCTTGGAATTCTCTGCCCTGGAGATATCCGGAAGTTCAGATATTTAGTACATTAAGGACAATGATCACCCCTTTTTTGGACGCTAAGTAGATTCACAAATATTGGAAAATGGACTTGTGTAGAAAATGAGAAGAGTTTATTGAATGACAGAGCTGGTTCATAAGAAGATTAGACATAGGAGAAGTAGCCATTTTCACCCATTTGAGCCTGTCATTCCAGGAGATCATGGCCGAACTTCTATTCAAAGACAGTAAGAACTGCTGATGCTGGAGTCAGAGACAACATGGTGTAGAGCTGGAGGAACACAGCAGGTCAGGCAGCATCAGAGCAGCAGAAAAGCTGATGTTTCACGTCGGGACCCTTCTTCAGAAATGGGGGAGGGGGAAGGGAGCTCTGAAATAAATCGAGAGGAGGGGTGGGGCTGGGGACCTCATATTCCGCCTTGGGAGCCTACAACCCAATGGTCTCAATGTGGATTTCACTGGTTTCAAAATCTCCCCACCCCCAGCCTCATCTCATGACCAACCCTCCCTCTCATCCCCGCCTCCTTGACCTGACACAACCTGTCTGCTTTCTCTCCCACCTATCTGTCCCTCCCACCTCACTGACCAATCCCCATCACTCCCTACCTGCACTCACCTATCACCATCCCACCTACCTTCCCCAGCCTCACCCCTCCTCTCTATTTATTTCAGAGCTCCCTCCCCCCTCCCCCATTGTTGAAGAAAGGTCCCGACCCAAAGCATCAGCTTTCCTGCTCCTCTGATGCTGCCTGATCTGCTATGTTACTCCAGCTCTACACTTTGTTATCTCTGAACTTCTATTCAATACCATTTTATTGCACTATCCCCATATCCCTTGATACTTTTAATATGTGGAAATATATTGAACTCAGTAGAGATACACAATGATTGAGAGTCCACAACCTCTGTGGCGGATAATGCCAAAGATTCACAATCCTCTTAGAGAAGAAATTCCTCCTCAGCTCAGCCCGAAGTGACATGTTCTTTATTCAGACAGTTAAGTAGTCTACTTTTGTTCCTATTTTTCGCATTTGTATTCAATCAAACTAAAACATTCATCTATCCACAATGTTTAGCCTCAGGGGATAGAAATCCAAATAGACTAACGCTACCCCACAAAGCAGTCCATCCCAATGAAAACACATTTCAGATTAGGCTCGTGCCTTTCTAATAAGTTCACTTGTCTGATCAAGCAGAATGAGAGACTAATCTTTTTCTACCTCAAGGAAGTCAGATTAGAAAATCCAAAAGGAAATGGAAAAATGTACAATTGCACACCCAACTGTCAAAAGAATCAGTTTCTAAATCTTGCAATAAAATATGTATAATCTGATAGCCATTACAGAGACATGGTTACAGAATGATAAAATCTAGGAACTGAATATGTAACAGCACGTGACATTTAGAATGTTCAGCAAGCTAGTAAAAAGTGGAGAAACTCTTTTGTGCAATAGCATCCAATAGAGATTACCTTAGTTCTAGAGATCACGTTGTGATATTAGTTTTGGGTAGAGATGAGGAATAATAAAGGTTAAAAAAAAACACTAATGGGAGTGGTTTGTAGGACGCCATCGGTAGCACACTGCAGGACAGGGTACACAGGAAGAAACTTTGGGTGTTTGTGAGAAATGTATGACAGTCACGGTGGATTTTAATCTACGTACAGACTAGTTGAATCAGATTAGCAAGGGTAGCTGGAAGGTTTCTTAGAGCAGCTCATTCCAGAGCCAACAGCTAATGTGCAATGAAACAGGGCAAATTAATGACCTCTTAGTAAACAGCCCCTGAGATAGCCATGATCATAATATGATTGGAAATTCCATTCAGTTTGAGGGATCTAAAGTCTGAGGAGTCCCCTGGTCCTGATAAATTTCATCCCAGATTGTTAAAAAGGAAAGACTGTACAGATACTTGACTTGATTTTAAAATACTTGATTTTAAATTCCAAAGTTTGCTGGATTCTGTAATGGTTCTATCAGATTGGAAAATGGCAAACGTGACTCCTCTTCAAACATAGACGAAGACAGTAAGCAGGAAACCACAGGAACAAAAACAAGTTGCTAGAAAAGTGCAGCAGGTCTGGCAGCATCTACAAAGAGAAGGTCAAAGTTAATGTTTCCGGTCCAGTGAGCCTTCCTCAGAGCTCAGATAATCGGACCCGAAACATTAACTCTGAGTTTCTCTTCACAGATGCTGCCAGACCTGCTGAGCTTTTCCAGCAACTTCTGTTTTTGTTCCTGATTTACAGCATCCACAGTTCTTTTGGTTTTTATTTAGGAAACCACAGGCTGGTTAGTCTAATTCTAATAGGGAAAATGCTGAAATCTATTATTAGTGAGATTATAGCAGGGCACTTGGAAAATCTTAACGTCATCAGGCAGAGTCAATGTGGTTTTACGAAAGACATATCCTGTTTGACCAAATTATACGGTAAATGGAAAGGCCCTGGGGAAAGTTGATACACAGAGGGATCTGGGTGTTCAGATCCATTGTACCCTGAAGGTGGCAACGCAGGTCGATAGAGTGGTCAAGAAGGCATACGGTATGCTTTCATTCATTGGATGGGGTATTGAGTACAAGAGTTGGCAGGTCATGGTACAGTTGTATAGGACTTTGGTTCGACCACATTTGGAATACTGTGTACAGTTCTGGTTGCCACATTACCAAAAGGATGTGGATGCTTTGGAGAGGGTGGAGAGGAGGTTCACCAGGATGTTGCCTGGTATGGAGGGCACTAGCTGTGAAGAGAGGTTGAGTAGATTAGGGTTACTTACATTATAAAGATGGAGGTTGAGGGTGGACCTGATTGAGGTCTACAAAATCATAAGAGGTATAGACAGGGTGGATAGCAAGAAGCTTTTTCCCAGAGTAGGGGACTCAGTTATGAGGGGTCACGATTTCAAGGTGAGAGGGGAAACGTTTAAGGGAGATATGCGTGGAAAGTTCTTTACGCAGAGGGTGGTGGGTGCCTGGAACGTGTTGCCAGCGGAGATGGTAGAGGTGGGCATGATAGCGTCATTTAAGATGTATCTAGACAGATACATGAATGGGCAGGGAGCAGAGGGGTACAGATCCTTGGAAAATAGGTGACAGGTTTAGATAGATGATCTGGATTGGTGCAGGCTTGGCAGGCCGAAGGGCCTGTTCCTGTGCTGTAATTTTCCTTGTTCTTTGTTCTTTGTTCTATTAGAGTGATTTAAGGAAATAACAAGTAATAAAGATAAAGGAAGCCATTGGATGAACTATACATAGATTTCCAGAAGGCATTTGACAAAGTGCTACATCAAAAGTTAGTATGCAAATTAAGAGCTCATGGTCCAGGGGTAGCACTTTAGAAGGATTTGTTAGTTTATATAAAGCAGAGGTACAAATGGGTTATTTTCAGAACGTTGTACCACAGGTTCAGTGTTGGGACTCAGGAAAGTGAAACTATTAAATACCTACTCTAACTCCTGTGTAACTGTTCAATCACCCTTCAACTAACTTCTCACACCCCCACCTACACTTCCACGAGCCCCTCACACTCCACAGACCCTAATCTGACACAATCCTCACCACCAGGAATTGGTGCCACCTCTCTCCCTTGGACCTGACATCCCCTGCACCCTCTCCTGAGACCAGATCCATCTCCCCTGCTGACAGACCCAACACCTTCCTAACCCAACTCCCCGACAATCATGACCCCCAGACCCCCACCCATATGATGGATCTGTAGTATCAAATCCACCTGATCTACTTTTAACATACAAGTCTGATGAACCTAGAGAGATGCATTGATATTCTAGGGCATGTCAATATAAAAAGAAGGTAGTATTGGATAGAGTCATAGAGATCTACAGCACTGAAACACACCATTCAGCCCAACTTGCCCTTGCTTCCCAGTTTTCACAATTAAACTAGTCCTATTTGCCTCTGTTTGGTCCATATCCCTCCATACCTATCCCAACCATGTGCCTGTTTAAATGTTTCTTAAATTGTACTCAATTCCACCACTACCCCTGGCAGCTAGTTCCAGACACTCACCATCCTCTGTGAAAACATTGTCCCTCTGGACTCTTCTGTACTTCTCCCTCTCAGCTTAAACCTATGTCCTCAGTTTTAGACTCCCCCTACTTTTGGGAAAAGCTGTTGGCCATCTACCTTATCTATGGCTCTCATGATTTTATAGACCTCTATAATGTCACCCCTCAGTCTCCGACACTCCAGGGAAAAAGTTCCAGCCCATCCAGCCTGTCCTTATGACTCAAATCTTCCAGTCTAGATAGCTTCCCAATAAATCGTTTCTGCACTCTTTCTACTTTAATAATATCCTTTCTATAGTAGGGAGACCAAAATTGCATGCAATACTCCAAGTGTGGCCTCACCAATGCTTTGTACAGCTGCAACAAGATGTCCCAACTCCTACACTCAACGTCTGACTAATGAAGGCAAGCATGTCAAAAGCTCTCATCACCACCTTGCCTACCTCTGACTCCATTTTCAAGGAGCTATGAACCTGTACTCCTAGAAATCTTTGTTTTATAACACTCCTGAGGGCCCTACTACTGACTGTTCAAGTCCTGCCCTCATTTGACCCAGCAAAATGTTTTGAAAATCTTTAAGATAGACAAATCCCTGGGAATCTAGTGAGATATTATATTATGATTCTCTTTACCAACTCACTCTCAAGCACTGCATGTTTACTATACTACATTTCCATTTATTTATTCATAAGTCCTTACTAACTCACTCACAAGCACACTGCGTTTACTATACCACATTTCCATTCACTCATTCATAAAGCCACCTTAAACTAAATTAAACATCCCTTCCATCCCTTTCAACTTCTTTACACCTTTCAATTCTTATCGAACCCATGTTGTAAGCAGTGTTTAGATCTGTTTCTGTATCAAAGGCTACCCCCGAATAGGTGTTAATGCTGCAACCTACTGAGAACAGTGCCATCCCTGCCATTGTGCCTGCATAACTCACTCGAAACTACGGAAAGATTATAATATTAATTAGCCCTCAGCAACCGTCTCTTGGGACCTGAATAGGTTGCAGAACATCAAACAGTTTCCTCCACTAGTATATTAAATAGGGCCACTACCCACTTAAGAAACTTGCTATCAAAACAGCACTTCTGTGAAACTGCATGAATGAATGTATAAGAACTACCAAAACCGGCAAGAGTAAATGAAAGCTCACGACCCAGCTGCAGGAGATCAGTTTAATATCCTTCATACTTTTATTTAGTACACGTATAATTATTATTAATTATCACTTATTTAGATCATATAGGTCTAGTATTTTTACTAACATTACTAACTTTAAAGACAAAAGGTGATTGATCAGGGCAGGGTAGTGGATGTTGTCTACCTGGTCTTAAACAAATTCTTTGATAAGGTCTCTTGTGGCAGGTGGATACAAAGGGTGAATTCACATGGGATCAACAGTGAGCTGGTAAGATGGATACAGAACTAGCTTGGTCATAGAAAACAGTGAGTAGTGGTGGAAGGATGTTTTTTTGACTGGAGATCTATATTAGTGGTGTTCCACAAGGATCAGTGCTGGGACCCCTGTTGTTTGTCATACATACAAATGATTTGGAGGAGAATATAGGTGGTGTGATTAGTAAATTTGCAGATGACACAGATTGTGGGAGCTGCGGATAGGGAGGAAGATTGCCAGAGGATACAGATAGGCTGGAGACTTCGGCAGAGAAATGGCTGATGGAATATAATTCAGACAAATGGAAGGTTTAAAATGCACTTCAGAAGGTCAAGTGCAGGAAGGAAGTATACAGTAAATGGCAGAACCCAAGAAGCATTATCATACAGAGGGTCTCAGGCTTACAGGTCCATAATTCCCTAAAAATGGCAACAAAAGTAGATAAGTGATCAAGAAGCTATATGGCCTGGTTGTCTTCATCAGTCAGGGCACAGAGTATAAAAATTGTCATGACATTTTGCACCTGTATAGAATTAGTGAGGCCATATGTGAAATATTGTGTATGCTTCTGGTTGCCACATTACCAGAAGGATGTGGAGGCTTTGCGGAGGGTGCAGAAAATATTTATTAGGATGTTGTCTGGTTTGAAAGATATTAGTTATGAAGAGAAATTGGACAAACTTGTTTTTATTTTCACTTGAACGTCAGACACTGAGGGATGACCTAATAGAAGCTTACAAAATTATGAAAGGAATGTGTAGAATGGATAGTCAGAGTCCCTTTCCCAGGGTTGAAATGTCAATTGCCAGGAGACATGGGGTTAAGATAAAAGAGGGTACGTTTAAAGGAGATGTCAGTGGCAGGTTTTATTACACAGAGGGTGGTAAGTGCGTGGAATGTGCTGCCGGACAAGCTGGCAGAAGCAGATACAACAGCAATGTTTCAGAGGCACTTTGACAGAAAAATGAATATGCAGGGAATCGAGGGATGTGAACGGGGTAGAGGTAAAAAGTTTTTATTTTACAAAGATGTCATGTATCGGCACAGGCTTGGTTGGCTGAAGGGCCTGTTCCTGCATTGTACTGTTCTTTATTCTATAAATGCTGCTTCATAAATGGATATGCAATGGATTTAGCATCCATTGAATTTGTGTATCCTTGTACCTGACTGTAAGCTTTTTTTTTGTTAAAATGTATTTATTATTTAATTCCAACAAACAATTTACCCTTTTCACGGGGTTTCCACTCATCCTTATTACTTTTTGTTTGAAAGCAACATAAAGTAGCAACTATGCTTATCTCACATCATTGCATTTGAACACTCTGCTGCATTTAATAAGCAAAAATTAACACACCTTAATGTTTTAGTTGCTTTTACTGTACAATTGATGTGATGGTCAGGATAATGAATGCTGATTAATGCTGATATCACTGCTTCATACTTACACAACAGAATACCTTTGCTGCCACATTCTCATCAAACTGGCCCAGAATAATTCGGACATCATTATCCTGCAGTGAAAGAAAATTTCACTTATTATTTAGAAACCAAAGTAGATATGCCATATAGTGTGATGAATTAGATGACTATTGAAGAGAAATGCAAGTCCAATAGGCAACTGAACCAGTAAAAACACAACTTGCTGTAACTAACACTTTATTAGCTTTTTGAATGAGCTTGTTTTGGATATTTTCCCAGATTGGAATTTGTGGCAAATTTACTAATAGGCCCTATTAAATGCCAAACTAACAGAACGAGTTGTTAAATACATATTCAAATACATGTCAATTAAAAGTGTTCAGCTTACAAACGTAGGTTCCAACCGCAAATTAAATAAAATAGATGGTTAGATTGAGGACAACAATTACTCCTCGTTGCAATAAAATAAAACAAGGAACTGTAGGTGCTGGAAATCTGAAACAAAACCTGAAATTACTGGAGCAACTCAGCAGGTCTGACAGGATCTAGGTAGAGAAAGCAGCGTTAATGTTTCAGGGCCAGTGACCCTTCTTCAGAGCTGACGGTAGCTGAGAAGAGGTGGTATATCTGCTGAAGAAGGGTGGGAGAGTAAGCGATAGGTGCAGATGTACCCCAGAGGGAGCGAAGACAGGCAGACAAAAGTTAGGATGATGGTGAGCTAGGGGGGAAATAAAGCTGATAATAGGAACAAATAATAGCTGATAGTAGGTAAAAATGTGCTGCAAGCAGCCCCTAGCTTAACAGGGGTGTGGGGATGGGTAAAGGGCATGGAAGAAGGTGCTCAGGCCTTAAAATTGCTGAATCAATATTGATTCCTGAAGGCTACCATGTACCCAAGTGGAAAATGAGGTGTTGTTCTTTCAGCTTGTGCTGAGCTTCGCTGGAGCGCTGCAGCAATCTTGAGACAGAGATGTTAGCCAGGGACTACTGTGATGTGTTAAAGTGACAAGCAACTGCAAACTCTGGGTCATTTTTGTAGACAGAATGTGGCGTTTTCGCAAAGCAATCACCAAGTTTGTGTTTCATGTCCACAGTGTAGAAGAGACCATAGGAAGGATGTTATTAAGCAAGACTTCCCTTGCTGAATTCTAAACAGTTCCTCATCCATAGGCTTGCTATATTTTCTAGCTTTCTGTGACCCCACTCTGAACTGAATACTATCTTTAATTAGTTACTATAATTAGGTCATACTTCTTGTTGCATTTTTTTTTGCACTAGAAAGCAATGCAAAACTGTTTCAATACTTGTATTTGTTTGTTAACCTTTAGCCATTGTTGATCAACTGTTATGCCTTTAATGAACGTTTCCAGACTATCATAGCCTACTTAACCCTCATTTAGGATACTAGATTCACAATTCACAACTACTTCACTTTCCATCTCAATGAAACATTGTAATAGGTTATGGTCACTCTTCCCTGAATGACCTCACTGAAAAAAACCCATTATTAATTAACCCCTTCTCATTGCAAATGATGAAATCAAGCACAGAATATTCCTAGTTGGCTCGTTAACTTATTTGTCAAAAAACAACACCTTGGCCACAATTCATCTACTTTGGCATTATTGCAAATTAATTTTTTTAATGCTCTCCATTGTCTTACTATTACATCTTGAAGACTTATAGACAACTGTCATTGTTGTTTTCTGCCCCTGGTGCTGCTTAACTCCGGCCAGACTGATTCTATATTTGGATTGTCTGAGCCCATATTGTATATGGTGAATATCTCTGTGGGAATATTGGTCCTGGCCATGCTGGGGTGCAAGACATCCAGATTGTACAGATCTCATCTTTCCCAAAATTGGTCCCAATGCCTCAGAAATCTATATCCCTCCCTCCTACACTGTCTCTCCAGCCATGTAACTTTCTGGTCCATTCCCCTAATCCTGATTTCACTGGTGCATGCCATTGGTATTAATCCTGATAATACTGCCTTTTGAGGTCCTGTTTTCTAATTTATTTCCTTGCTTCCCATATTCTGCATGCAGAGACCCAGCCCTCCAAAGAGGTTAAAACCTGAGTTGTTGGTACTGACATGGACTATGACCTCTGGATGATGACCATCACCTTATGAATGCCCTGCAGCTGCTCACAGTGGCATCAGGGAGGCAACTTGAAAAGGTGAGACCGTCATGGTGACCTCAATCAGTGTGCGGTCACTCTGGTGTCAGATCTGCATCTGAAGAAGTGTCTACCTGTTTAACTCATGGTGAAATCCCGTATCAGTATTGTTATTTCATTATTTGTTCTCACCACCCCACAAACTTCAGTGTGAATTTATACTCCTTCTCCTGTCAGGTTATACTGTGGTCCAATTCTGCTCAGCTCTTTTCTATCCCAATTGTAGCTCTATGAGCAGTCTGACAGAGACTGGATGGCAGGTGAGTGGCGGTCAGCAAACTAGGTGCCATGCCAGTGGTACCGTTCTCAGTACCTACTTTCCCATTCCTATTGCCACTTTGCCAGTGAGATTTTATCCATCACAAGAAGAGGCCAATGCAAGCTATCCAGCCCACTGCCTTTCACCAAGTGGTCTTGCGGCCAGGTAAGGGAGGCGCCTCATATCAGAGTCCTTTGTAGCCATCAGAGACCCTTGGTCCACCCATCCAAGATGTATATTCTTCCCCACATTTCCTCTGTTCCTCTGCCCTGTTAACACAACAGGGCCATCAATTGCAAGAAAACATATTTTTTTAAAAAATCCAGGGAATGCAAGTTTCGCCAGCAGTTGTTGCCCACCCCTCGTTCTACTTGTTCTCATGAGGCCAAATGATATAAAATGTGCTGTCATCACATTCAAATGCCGGAGATGAGAAATACATTTTCATACTGTCTTAACTGTTTCAAATGTTTATCATCAATATTCCTGCTGCAGTGCAGGTCAGCAATTGTTTAACAGAAGGACAGATCAAACTCAAAATACCGTTCTGCTTACCTAGGCCTACATTCCTATGAAGCAGCATTGTGCCATCTCCACTATCAGCCTTCATCTGGGGGTGTTGTTTCACTCATGATTGATTATACTTGTCTCAATTAAAACCCTGTGAGTTGCGGGTCCAGGCTGCTCATGCAGCAGCTCCTGAGGTGCAGTCAACAGCAGGAATCTTTCAGGAATCCTAATGGAACACAGCAGCCAGCCACCTCATACCAACCTATGTTAAATTCAGGAAGCAGGGGCTTTGGCGTTACACAGCTTTACAGTAATCAAACTGATAAAGAAATAACGCATTTAATAGCACTCCCGCTGAGTGCTCCAAAAACAAAGTCAGTTACAGCAGTGTACCATATTAAAATAATGGAAAAGTGCTGCCAGGCATCCAATGGATAACTGGTGCTATCACAATGCGATTGGCTTATCCCCAAGGTTAATCCACAGGAATTATCTTCATCATTTCTTACAGTTGTGAAAAAAAACTTTTTCAAGTACATTTAGCTGGAGGGTAGCATGTTGCTCCCACCAGAATGTACATGAAACACATAATGAAACTGATGTAGGCAAATCTATGCAGCTTCAAGGACTATTATCCCACATCATTGAGAATCAAATCAAAACTTGTAGCTTTTTTTTATGAAAGAGGACAGGATTTATTCTGGGCTTTAGGGCCCCAAGGTCAGCACTAAGGTCAGTTCTTAAGTGAGCACTGGTTGGGAGCCAGATCCGGGCAGCTATATTTACAAAGCAACTTCTTACTTGCCTTTTGGGGCTGACAGCTCTTAATTTTTGCAAGTCCCATCAAGTAAGCGAGTCACTGCTGACACAAGTAGAAAACTCATGGGTGCCTCCCCACAGGGGTGAAAATAATCACTTTTGTCTAGAGGGGCAAAGAAGCAGTCCCTTCTAATTGGACAGCAAGCACCCTTCAGTGTCTAGATTACTGCAGGGAGCTCACCTCCATTAAGATGGCAGCCTCCACAATGGTATACGAGTGAGGGCTGTAAAAAGTAACCACTGGAGCCTTACAAATCACAGATTTGCTGCCTGTGACTTTGCATGAGAATCCATCCCAATGCTGCCCTCCCTTATTTTCTTATAACTCCCCACCTCTGTCTTGACTCCCACCACCACAGAGCAAGGAAATTGTGTCCAAAGATTTTAAAATAAGCTTTTTTAAACATCTATCCAATGGGATCCATAGATAGAAGCTGCACCTCCTTCGATGCTAGTGCGTCAGCCTCTGAAGGAGTCCTCACTGTATATCCAGGGTCGGGTGCCAGAGCCTGAGACATATCTACAGGCTGCCTGAACCCAGGAGGGCACCATGTAGAAGTGATTGAGTGTGAAGACCAGCAGGTCAGACAGAGTACTGAGTGTGTGCCTCAAATTTAGTTTGCCTTAAAATGTCCACTTTTTCTCTTATTCAAAGAAATGTAGCAATTGACATGTCGCATATTGTCAGTCATGTGAGTGTCGATGGTAGGAATTTATACAATCCCTGCACATATACAATCAGACCCCACCATCAAAAAGATACTTCCCTCCCCAGCTCTGCCCGCTTTCTACAGGGACCATTCACTCCATGACTCCCTCATCAGCTCCATGCTCCCCATCAACCCCTCCACCACACCTGGTACCTTTCCCTGCAACGCAGGAGGTGCTACACCTGCCCCAACACCTTGCCTCTCACCTCCATCGAAGGCCCCAAACAATCCTTCCAAATCCGACAGAGATGCACTTGCACTTCATCTAACTTTGTCTACTATATCTGCTGCTCCTGATGTGGTCTTTTCTATATCAGGGAGACTAAACACAGGCTTGGGGACTGTTTTGTGGTGTATCTCCGCTCTGCACACACTAACCAACTCGACCTTCTGGTTACCATCCACTTTAACTCCTCCTCCCACTCCTCTGGTGACATGTCCATCCTTGGCCTCCTCCACCGTTAGAGTGAGACCAAATGTAAACTGGAGGAACAACACCTCACATTTTGCCTTGGGAGTTTACAGACCAATGGCCTGAATATTAACGTCACCAGCTTCAAAATCTCTCCTTCTCCAAACTGTCCATATTCCGACTCACCTATCCACCCCACCCTTCCCAATGACCAACCACAATAAACCCCTACTTGCATCATCAGCTTCAAAATCCCTTCAGCCCCAACCTGTCCATTTTCCACTCACCTATCCATTGCATCCTTCCCACTGATCAACCAAAATAAATCCCTACCCTGTATCCACTTATCTCCATCCACCTACCCTACCCCAACCCCATCCCCCTCCCTTTATTTATTTCTGGGCTCCCCTCCCCCTCCCCAGTCCTGACACAGGGTTTCGGCCCAAAGCGTTGATTTGTCTGCTCCTTGGATGCTGTCTGACCTCCTGTGCTTTTCCAGCTCCACAGTTATTGACTCAAGCTTCCAGCATTTGCAGTCCTTTCTGTCACCCGACACGTTGCTTGGTGGTGTCCATATTAAATGGCAAAGCCTTTCTGCAGCCATTAAAACATTATGCCTCACTGGGGTAGTATACTAGAAATTAAGCCCCAATATTGTCAGAATCCTCACAAAAGTTAAAGATTTTAAGTGTGCAGAATTCCCCAAATTACCTGCCTTTTAGACCCAGTTTAACAAAAAGTACAGATCAGGGTTTTTTTTTCACTTAACAAGAATTATTCAATTACAAATAAAAAAAATTTTACAGACAAAGAATTGTCTATGTCTAACTCTGCTCGTTAAAACTTTAACCCACTTATAAACTTCCTCCCAAATACACAGCCAGATGCATACAAATAGAGTTACAGATGGAGGGAAAAATTGGGAAAGCAGTTTGGTGGACCCTATCCACAGGGATTGCTGAGATATTCCTTTTGTTAATCAGAACGTTGCTTTTTGATCTTTCTTCTCCAGGTGCTTTCATTTATTACAGAAGGCACAGTGTGATTGGTTCACACTTATAAAGGTCTTAGCTTTTTCATTAAATGTCACAGCTTGTAGGAACTGGTGAAGGGAAAAGAATTGGCTATCTTCAGGCTTGAGATATTACTTTGCAGAGAAAACACAGCTCCTCCCTTTCAAGAGGCCTGATGGCTACTGACCTGAACACTCGCACCCCCAAGCTGATTAGCTATCTGGCAGCTAATGACATAGTTGTTGGCAGGCAGAAAACCTTCGTGATTGATAACTGGTCACCATTTCAGAGACCAGTCAGCTATGTGTTGCTGGCCAAATCTCCATCCACATACATTCTCTGGTTCCAGGCCATCTGTAAATAGGTTTACCTTCAACTCCGTTCATAACTCTTGTAACAAGTGTCAGGTAACTTGATTTTAACAAGTGCAATAATCTTTCAATAATCCTTAACTATGGAAACAGTTCATTTCCCATTTCAGTCAACAAAACAAAATGCAAAGTAAGAAGATGTAGTCTTTACAGATGTCATGGATATCTCATGCTATTTGCACTGAAGGAGTTGTGAGGGATGAGCAATGCTTGGAAATTTTAAAGAAGCTGCTCATGTCTCAGATGGGTGTGACTTACTGGGGCCTGACAGCAACAAAAGCACTGGAGCAGACATTTTAAGAATGCAACTGAACCTACATTTACAAAATTGCAAGGAACTTTTATAATTATGTCTCACCCATGTCACCTGTGTGCCCTCAGTAAGTTTTTTGTTCCTTTCTATCCTTTTAAGTGTCAGTGCTGTATCTACTGACTTCCATGGCTAGCATGGAGGGTGACTGCCCTGTAGTTTGTCCCATTGGTGTGGAAGACATGATAGGCTAACCGAGTTGGCATCTGGGACTAGAGGGCCCAGGGCTGAGGAAATTGTCTTGCCTAAATGCAGGCTCAACCGCCTTAGCCTGGACTTCTGCAGGTTTGGACATCACAGGCAGGAAGTGCTGGAGAGACCAGGCACCACTGGAGTGTCCTGAGGTGTAGATTCTGGGGTAGGTCCTGTGCATGGCTCCTCTTCCCTGTGCCTGCTCGCGGACACCATCCTGTGTACTCTGGAGTGAGGAGAAAGTCTTTCATTCCTCTCCATCTTATCAGTGGTGCTGAGCACCTCCAAGGCCTGCAAGCTAATAGTTTTAGTGAGCAGAAGTGATAGTACCCAAATTCACAAGTGCACTCGACAGCTGGCCATTTATCTCTATCTGATATTGAGCTCAGTGGAAATTAAAGACAATAATTTAAGGAGAACATTCAACTAAAGCTAAAAATAAATAGAATTAACAGAAGTAGTATGCTCGGCATTTATTTATTTGTTTCTGCTCCATTTTATAATTGATTTTCTGTTGCCACTTAGGTACTTTGTTTTCTGATGCAACTCAAAATTTGCCAATGATAGACTGAACCAGGTATATGTATGACTGTACAATATTTCTAGGCATAAGCACAGAGAGGTATATAGAATGCTTGCAAGCACAGATGTTATGATTTGAATATGATGTCTCACATGAAAGTAGTAGTATATCATAAATGTATACAAATCTATTCCAGTATTTGCTAAATGATGCAGGACTTTGTTTTCTCATTGATATCAAGTGTATCTGATCCAGTAGACATAAGGCACATGTACCATGATGTTTAGATGATGGGTATTTATATTTGAATCACAGGGATACAAGCTGAAAAGAATCAGCAACAAGTCAATGGGTGCATGTCTTAAAATCTCCAGTTCTAGTCCGGTTTTCAGCTCACTATTAACTCCAGTTCACAGTGAGCTTTAGGGAGGCATGTGAAAGCAGTGTGGAATGACTCGTTTGCACAGATTGTCTGACTCTGAGTTCTCTGTGCAGAAATGCTCTATGACTGCCTTGCAATTTGTATCACTATATGAATACTACTAGCCTACAGTTTCTCTAGCTTATTCAGGAAATAAATATAAATAATAATGCTGGGAAACTTGACATCTGTGCAACCATATGATCCATTTTGGTTTCTGTCTGTTTGAGCAAACTGTTTCCAGCTTATTGTCAGGCAGAGGAGTAGATTTGAGATATAGCAAAGTCAGAACTACAACTTTCACAAACACATTTCAGTTTCATCAATTTTCTTAAGCAACTTCCTAAAACTTGTATTCTACTCTGATCACAGCAGCTTAAACAAGATCTAAAGCAAGCTAAAAAGCCAGAAAAGGATCCTACAAGGAGTCATAAGTATAGGCTCAATAGAAGTAATGTAAACTACATCAGGATTTTGATAGAAATGTAGGAACTTAGTGCAGGAATATACCAATCAATCCCTGAAACCTACTCACCATTCAACAAAATCATTGTCAATAGTTACCTGAATGGCATTTCTCCCATCACCCCCAAATCTCTTGATGTCATTATTATCACGAAATCCGTCAAAATCCTGAACATACTCAATGACCGAGCTAGAATTTCAGAGATTCACCAGCATGTGAGTGAAGACATTCCTCCTCGCCTCAGTCTTAAATGCTCTGTCCCTTATTCTGAGACTGTGACTTCTGGTTCTGGAAAACCTGGAGAGACATTCTTTCTGCATCTACCCTGCCAAGCCCTCTATGAATTTTGCAAGTTCATTTTTGATAGACAAGAAATTCTATATTAATAACCAATATCATTTCATTAAGGTAATAGTAGCCTTTATCTCCAGTTTGACAGCTCCAGGTCAGCCCTAGGCTATATTGAAATTGCTAGCTTGTGATAGTTTCTTTTCAGATATTCCTCACATTTCATTTACTTGAGTGACTTTCTAAAATGAAAGAGAAGCTCCATTTTTTATGTGTTTCTAAAATACCTTTAATTACATCTTTGTGGCAAAGTACCAGTGAAGATACCAAATGTGGACACCACACAATAAAATCCATTTTTATTTTCAGTCTTTCTGTTTATCCTAAGTTCAATACTTCATGTTGCTAATTAAAAATAAACTCTACCATATTGGCTGAAGAATTTTTTCTCTTTACATATATTTGGCTCATCAGTTTACTTCCTGCTGGATAATACTCCTGGCTCAATGTCTCATAATTTTCCCCATTCCTTTCCAATACTCTTTGGTGCTGCAAACACAACTAATCTTCCTGCCCAAACAGCAACAATTATACGTAAGACATGTAAACACTGGTTAGATTGATCAGGAATGGCGACCCAGGCTACCAGTAATCTGAATAGAGGGAAAGAAACAAGTCTACATGTGCTACATCACCTGAGGATCATTATTCTGACCAATGGGTATAAGTTGAACAATTGCTTAAAATATTAGATCATTTTTCTTTATTATTATTCATTCTTGGGGTAGGTGTTGCTGACATGGCAGAATTTATTGCTCATTCCCTGTTGCCCTTGAGAAGGTGGGGAACTGTTTTCTTCAATGTTTACAATCCATATAATGCAGGCACACATGCAGTCTGTTTTTGTGGTAAGAGTTTCATACAACTGAGTGGCTGGCTACACTATTTAAGAGGGCAATTAAGAGTCAACTACTTCATTGTAGATCAAGAGTCATATTTAGGACACATTAGGGGTGGCAGATTTCCTTCCCTGAGTGGCATTAGCAAACCAATTTTGGTTTTTGAATAACAATCCAGCAGTTTTATGATGATTAGCAATAAGGCTAGTCTTTTAATTCAGATCAAATACAATTTCCCAGAGCTGTTTTAGTGGAATTTTGATTTGTAACTTCAGAACTTGCATCTAGGCCTCTGAATTACCAGCCTAGTAACATTACCACTAAGCTATCATTGTCTGAGCATAGCAATTAAGAAAGCAAATATAGTGTTGAACTAAGGAAGCAAAAGAACTGCAAAATAGCAGGAAGTATTTGATAAATGACATTAAATTCAAGTCATACCACTTGGGTTCAATTGTTCTGATTCTGTTCTCTGAAACGCAAGGAAGGCATTCAACCTCTGAAATGCTCCAGATAGAAATCTTGAGATTAGCAAGATAGATAGCTGATGAAAACAGGAAAAGACTTAAAGTTTTTAGCCTTGAAACAAGCTAAGTGAGAAATGTATAGGACAATACCAATTGGTAGTACATTGGAATGAAAGAGACCCAGAACCCAAAGTCAAATTTAAAGCAAAACAAGGGACAAGAGTTCAAAACTATGCTGACGCTAGAAGTTCCTTGTAAAGGAGGCCTCTGCAGTGGTGGAGACACAAATATTGGAATAAGTTAAGGAATGCTTGAGGATCGGAGGAGAAAGGATGCTACTCCTGCATCTATCATGTGATTTTGGAAACACTATGTGGGCCTCTTCGACCGGTGGTGGCAGCTCTCGTCGGATCGACATTTTAGCAATCACCTCCAAGCTCACCTTATCAGCAGCTAATTCCTTTTTTGCTGCCTTAGGATATCCAGCTTCTCCCCAGGAGTCCTGGCTAGAAACAGAACTGTGCAATTACCCAGAAGCAGACACTTCCAATCAGTATAAAGCTTCTTCTCTGTAACAGTTTTAAGAGATCAGCTCTCAAGGCACCATACTGTCCTCATGAACTCCCAGGAGTGACGCTATCAAGCAGTGTTCCCTGCAATGTTTCTAGATCTAGTCCTTTGAAGCAAATTATCTTTCTGCAGCAGTTCCAAGGGCAAGTCTCAAGAGCACATAAATCAATCACTATGATCCTCCCAAACATCATTAAAAGCCACACTGACAGAATCAAACCTAGTTTATCTGATCTATTTGGACATAGACTTTTTTTTCCAGATTGCAAATGAACAGGTTATGCATCAGCAACAAAAATTGGTGAAACAGGCTAAAATAATATTAATATTATTAATTCCTCTCAAAAATCTCAGTTTTGGTTTAAACATTTAAACTACTTATTTCACACAGCTCAGCGTTATTCATAATATTTAACTGAGCCAGGCTCTTTTCAAATCAGAGCTTAAAGTTATGATATTGTAAGTCATTTACTAATGCGCTGGTGGAACCGAGCATGCATTGTTAACCAACAGATACCACCACCAGCTAGTGACACATGTGCTCAAAGCTATAATATTATAATTAATGGTATTTTAATAGCTTGGAGGATAGAGGTTTAAAAGCTCAAAAGGGAGTTTGAAACTGGTCTCATGGTGGGCCATCTAAACTGTAAAATGGGCAATATAACCAATGACAAAAATCAATGACAGCCCCATATTTTTAATGTGATTCTCGTTCGAAGAAAGTCAAGGAACTGTGTGAGTCGAGGGATGCAATAAAACTTTAGCTTAATTATTAGGATGGCACAGTGGCTCAGTGGTTAGCACTGCTGCCTCAGCACACCAGGAACCCAGGTTCAATTCCAGCCCTGGGCAACTGTCTGTGTGGAGTTCGCACGTTCCCCACTGCACTCCCCCTGCTACCCCACCACCCCTGTCTGTGTGGGTTTGCTTCAGTTTCCTCCCACAGCACCAAAGATGTGCAAGTTAAGTGGATTGGCCATACTAAATTACCCATAGTGTCAAGGGATGTGGAGGCTAGGTGGACGAGCCATGGGAAATGCAGAAATACAGGGATGGGGTGTGGGTCTGGATGAGATGCTCTTTGGATGGTCGGTGTTGACTTGATGGGCTGAATGGCCTGCTTCATCACTGCAGGTATTCCATGCTATTACTACAACACATGATTTTACAAAGTGAAATAAGCCTCTAGAGACCCAGCATTATCCATGTGCTATATCACAAGGACAAACTGAACATGTTCATGAAATTATAATTTGTCACAGCAAGATCACTCCTTGACTATCCCCCATTCCATCAAACCAACTTACCAAAAAAAACTGAATAGTTTATATACTCTTGAATGATACGTGATGGGTATATATGATTGCGAAAGACAGTCAGATAATCCTGGCATCTTATTAAACCATAAGGCCATTGGGACAGGAGAGGGAGGAGGGGGTGGTGGGGTGGTTGGCACTGATCTGAGTTTTCTGGATTCTGGGTTATACATGAGTGATGGGATGAAGGAGGCTGCAGGGTGAACGTTATGAGGCTTGGTAAAAACGGTGAGGGTAGCTCTTGCAGGCACTCCTTCGGTATCTGATACCAGGTCCCTTGATCAAACACAGAGTGCGTGAGACTGTAGGATCACCACCCCGATACCCATCACCCCTGGAGCCTACAAGAAACACTGCACGTTTGCTTGTCACATTTTCTGCATGGCAACACCATTGCTTGTTGTTGAGTTAACACCACTGAAGGGAGAATAAGGATCTTAAATACCCACTTAAGGGACTCAATTGGTGGTGGAACCGGAATGCATGGAGATTCTTACAATGGACTTAATTGAGCTAGAGATGGGAAGGTGGTGAGCTCCTAACTCACTACCTGCCTGCCCGACTAAATACTCACTGCTACCTGCCTCACCACAGGCAGCCATGAAATTTTACCCAGTGTTTCAGGATTGTGGCTCTTCAGCAGAAAGATGATGAAAGGCCACATTCCTGACATGTTCATTGATGCTGTCTCCATGGATGTTGCTAGACCTAATGAGAATTTCCTGCAAAGTCTTAAAACAGTGCAGGGAAGGGAACCATTTCTTTTGTCTATACTGAATTGGAATAAACATTTTCAGAGTTAAAGAAATAGCACTCTGCCAATTACCCTTCAGCACCTTCATAGATTAATAAAGAATAGTGGGAATTCAATGCAACCTGTATTTAGTTTTCACAATTGTCTTGGTATACCGTCTACTGTTAATGCTTTCCTTTACTTACCCTAAGCTTTCTGACGCTTAGACAAGGATCATTAGAGAAGCTCTCAGTATCTGCAATTTGAATGTCTGCTTTCTCCAGCTCATTGGTCAGATCATTCCTCACCTGTCAGGACAGAAGAGAAAGGGAATATTGGTAATAACTTTATAAAAAACTGCATTATAATTGTATTATTTTAATTTCATACAGTACACGCACTTACATTGCCGTAATAGTACTTTCTCAAAATTCAAATGCCAACAGAAAGGTTAACAGACCAGTGATGATTTTGAACAACTTTTATAAATTTCAGCCATATCTCTTCAGCTATTATCATATTCACCATCTGAACTGACATTATGTGTGCCATATCAAGGGAGAATTTGTCATCATGGAACAACATGAATATGTTTATTTCTGGCAGATTCTTGATTGTTTCAGGGATAGCAGGAACTGCAGATGCTGGAGAATCTGAGATAACAAGGTGTAGAGCTGGATGAACACAGCAGGTCAAGCAGCACCAGAGGAGCAGGAAGGCTGACGTTTCGGGCCTAGACCCTTCTCCAGAAATGGGGGAGGGGAAGGGTGTTCTGAAATAAATAGGGACAGAGGGGGAGGCGGATAGAAGATGCATAGAGGAGAAGATAGGTGTAGAGGAGGCAGACAGGTCAAAGAGGTGGGGATGGAGCCAGTAAAGGTGAGTGTAGGTGGGGAGTTAGGGAGGAGATAGGTCAGTCCAGGGAGGATGGACAGGTCAAGGGGGCGGGATGAGGTTAGTAGGTAGGAGATGGGTGTGGGGCTTGAGGTTGGAGGAGGGGATAGATGGGAGGAAGGACAGGTTAGGGAGGCGGGGACGAGCTGGGCTGGTTTTGGGATGCGGTAGGGGGAGGGGAGATTTTGAAGCTTGTGAAGCCCACATTGATACCATTGGGCTGCAGCGTTCCCAAGCAGAAAATGAGTTGCTGTTCCTGCAACCTTCGGGTGGCGTCGTTGTGGCACTGCAGGAGGCCCAGGATGGACGTGTTGTCTGAGGAATGGGAGGGGAAGTTGAAATGGTTCGCGACTGGGAGGTGCAGTTATTTAGTGCGAACTGAGCGCAGGTGTTCTGCAAAGCGGTCCCCAAGATGGTTTCCCCGATATAGAGGAGGCCACAACAGGAACAGCGGATGCAGTAGACCACATTAGCAGATGTGCAGGTGAACACCTGCTTGATGTGGAAGGTCTTCTTGGGGCCTGGGATGGGGGTGAGGGGGAGGTATGGGGGCAGGTGTAGCACTTCCTGTGGTTGCAGGGAAAAGTGCCGGGTATGGTGGGGCTGGAGAGGAGTGTGGAGCGGACAAGGGAGTCCCGGAGAAAGTGGTCCCTCCGGAAAGCAGATAAGGGTGGGAGGGAAAATTGTCTTTGCTGGTGGGGTCGGATTGCAGATGGCGGAAGTGTCGGAGGATGATGTGTTGGATCCGGAGGTTGGGGGGGTGGTACGTGAGGACGAGGGGGATTCTGTTTTATGTCATGTCAGGTTTTCAAGGCCTACTCTACCTGCTTGCTGTCAGCTACAGACTCAGTCTACCATGTGGAAACAGTTCCACAATGATGACTTGGGGCTGCTCAATCGATTTTTTTTTTCAACTTCAAACTAAAAACGTGCATAGGCGTCTTTTCCAACCTGGGTGCCCTCTCTCTCATTTCGCAAAAAAGGTTAGCTTCTACTCCTCCCAAGCTGGAAGGTCTCTGCAGCATTGCAGCTGAGCTGCAATCCTTAACCAGATTAAGAGACCTTTTTCAAACTATAATTGAACAAATCATGGAAAATCACAGCTGAGTGACTGTTTTCTCAAATGTACAGGCTTCTACTGCACATTTGAGCCTAATGGCAGTGTTCTGAAGCCTGTGACACAAGTCAAGGCAGGCAATTAGATAAAATTGCAAAGACTGCAATGTCAATCAGGCTCTTAATTGAAAAGTACAAAGGCTAGGTTTGGGCAGACACAGAGTTTTAAGAAGCTGAAGTACTTTTTGGACTTATTTTGTTTTTTCTTGTGAAGTTTCCCAACTATCACATCTTTCTTTCAAAGAATTAAACATTAAACAGAGTGATATTCATATCAGCATGGGAGTAAGTAGCACAGCTGTACTCAAGAAAACAATCCGGGTATGACCTTAAACCAGCAATTGTGTCTTATAAATACTGGATCCTTTGCCGAAGGATCACTTTAGCTCAGCATTAAAACCACATACCACAACTTTTCATACTTCTCTAAAATCTGGGTGCTTACTGTTCTGTTTCAAATGAAGTCCAGATTAAATACTTTCAAATAATTCTATATGTATAAATACCTAGTGTTTGACAGGTATCAATGGAATCATGGAATATGCCTTACAAACTGGGTGAATTACTTTGCACTTTCCCAAATATGGGGAAATTTACCCAAGAATGGATGTTTGCGGTGAGCACTTTATGACAATGCCAAGCCAGCAGGTGTACTAGTGCAACATTCCATTTCAATCCTAAACATACCCTTTTCATATGTAAAATATTGCAATCATTGTCATTTATACTGTGAGGTAAATAGTCTTTATGCATAAGCAGTTTGTTACTTTCATCTGTCACTGCATATGCATTCCATCATGGGGCAAGATCATATAGGAGTCAGAATGACATGAGCTGTGGTGAGGTTTGTGATAGAATTGTGGAAGAATTCTGTCAAGGCCTAACTCGACATCAGGAGCATCCTGGACCATCTTTTCTCGTTTTGACGGGTTTCTCACTGGGCAGCAGTGAGTGGCCAACTAAGATGGATTATAGCTGGTTAAAAAACTTTTTAATTCCACAACTTGTCTCATTAATATTCAATTTCCCATCTTATCAAATGCAATTAATAAGCTAGATGTTGAGAATTCTCAATATGCAAGTCAAGCGGGAACCTGGTGACTTCAGCTCACCACTTGCTCTAGAGGATATCCATGTTGGAAATCAGGCACTAACATCTCAAGGCGTGCTTCATTGGCATTGACCACATGCACCCCATGTCCACTGATATATGCACACCTCTAAGAATCCTCAAGGTACATCTTTGGTCAAAACACAGGAGCATTTAGTTGTAATGCTGCAGCAAGGACACTGTGTGCTCAGGAGCACACACCCAAGACCTGAACTAGACCCAAGCTACATCTCTAGACAGTTCGCTTGCTCTTTTAGCACTCACGAACTCTGAGCCTATCTCGATTCAAACAGCATCCCTGCCTTGCGTGCATTCACCCCTCAGCCAGAGCTCCAGGCTATATTATTCTGTCTTGCCATGCTTTTTAGTACAGACACAAAGCCAGGAAGCTGGCCATAGTTGTCACCAGATTTTAGTCAAATCGAGGAGGGTAACCTTTGCTCAGAGGGTCCCGTCACAGTAAGTTAAAGCAGCCTTTGATTCTTCCATGCAGGGACTTGAATGTACTCAGTCAGCTGCTCTGGGTAGTCAGAGTCAGAACTCTCTTCTCAGAGGGGGCAAGGACCCCACCACCCATCTTGACTATTTTTGCCACACTGGGACTTGTTTTCCTCCTGAAATGAGAGAGTGGCAGATATTAAGGGAAAAGGAGGTGGGTGGCACAGCTCTTATTGTTGGTGCAACTGGAGAGGTGTGCCAAGTGAGTGAGCAGGCAGCAGAGGGCATGCAGGATTAGTGGTGTTGGAACTGAGGTGGGCGGGTGTGAGTGAGGGAAGGTGTTGCAGGCATTAGTGAGCATGGTGGAATATAAGCCTCGGTGGAGGATGGGTGAAGGGTACGGTAACGGAAATGGAGTGGGTGCGACATAGCAGGGAGCTCTTACGTTGGTGCAGTGTTACAGCATTAGGCATTCCTGTGCATAGCTGAAACCTGCACTGATCCAGATGGTAATCTTCAGCCAGGCTGCCATATCTGGCGTTGTGGTGTCCACTGCTAGTCCTGGGAGAAGAGGAAGTCCGGCATCTGTCCAGCAAGACTCAGCCCGCAAAGTGGGGCACAGCTTTCCCCTGTCAGCTAGGTCCAGGGCAAACTTCAGGAATTGTGCAGGGCAGCTCCTGACTGACAGTGCTTGCCTGGGTGCATAACAGGCTTTTAAAGATTACACAGGCACAAGGGATGTTGATTAATCACAGGATGTCCCCTGATTGGCAAAATGGGGCTCGGCTCAGACGTGAAGAATGCCACATGGTACGGTGGGTAGTCAATAGGGTGCATTTGGTAAGATACAATGAGAAAACTCGTTAGGCCTCACAACACAAACCCTCCAAAAACTCGGCACAACTTGTTCTTAGCCAATAAAGGTACAATTCAGATCACTGTTACTGTTCTATTTCTGTTGTAGGGCTGCTGTGGACATTGGGATATGACAGCTGATCTGTGTCAATGCACATGATGAGTTTACATAATCTTAATCATCCACCTTCATTGAAGCTTTTTTAATTGTGGTACATGCCTGCATTTACAAATGTATATCTGTAATATTCATATCTGCCCATAAGTCGAAAGAGACAGCTGCTATATGCACCTCCAGTTGCCACTTGTACTGAGTCCTGTTGCGTTTGAAGGTTTGTACCCTGACTAGCTCAACAATACTTAACTCTGGCAATGGCAGTCTTGTGAAAGCACTAAATTTAGCTCTCTACAATTTCACCTTGATTTTGTCATACATGCCTGATACTGACTTCAGTAGCTTTCATGCCAATTGAAAGAATAGTTTAGGTGCGGCCTGATACTGGTCTTTGTGCAAGACTACGTTCTATGCCTTCAGAGGTGCATTTGTTTACTTCCGCTTTGTCTTGTATACATTCATATTTGATTTTTCCATGCTTCCTTTAGCGATTTTCACCACTGCCTCAGCTTTTCCATTTGGATGTATGATGTGATAGCATGGAGATGATATATGGCGTTGAATTTTCCAATTCTGTGTGCTTTAGCTACATCTTTACTCACAAACTGAGGGCCATTGTCGCTCATCACAATATCTGAAATGTTGTGATGATGAAAGCGTGCTTTCAGGCATTGTACAATCAGACCAGTAGTCATTGAAATCAGTCGTTTTATGTCCCAGTAGTCATGGGAGTAGTCTACTATGACAAGCTCCTGTGAAAATGAAGAGATCTACTGGCTTCATTCACAACCTGTCTGGAATGTCATTAGTGATCACTGGTTCTTTAGGTTTGTTAATTTAGTATTTATTACATGTACTGCTCTTGATGATGCAGCCCTTCATTTCATTGTTCATCTTTAGATTGAAGACCACTCACTTACCTTCCTCAGACAACTGAATTCCTTTTTGGTCTACATGGATGTACCTTAGCTTCTCTTCTCTCAACTCCTTTGGGATAATTCAGATTTGTTTTTTAATATATGGCATCTTTGGTCATCCATTCATCTCTTATTCCTAATATCCTCTTGTGAACACAGAAATGATTTTATTTTTTAACGGATCACCCGATCATCACTACTTCTTGCAACACTTGGTGCGCTGAGTCTTTTTGAGTAGTTCTTTTAATTCACAAAGGTGCTTGTCTGCTAGGTTCAATGCTTCTGCTGGGTTAGTAAGTTTCAGAGCATGTTGAGTTAGTGCTTCATGTTGGGTCTGGAAGATTGCATACTTTTTGTAGCATTCTCTACTTCTTTTAATGGAGTATATTTTGAAGCAATTCAGCAATCAACATCTACTTCCCTTGCTTGTAAAACATGTCCTGATGATATGTCTGTCATCACAGTAATATTCTTTACAGATGTTTTGGAGCAGGTGCAGAAGTTTCAGAAAAAGGCTTTGATGTGGCTTGTGGCTGAACTCAACTGGCATTTTGATCCTTCCAAGCAGGCTTTGATGAAAATGCTCACAAGCAAAGGCAAATGACCAGGTCATTCCCCTGGATCTTGGTGTTGTGTTTTACAGTTTGCATTAACGTCCTGGTTGTAAAGCAATCAGTTGTCCTTGCTGCAGTAGGATTGCTTCAATTCCTATCTTGCTGGTGTCACACTGCATGGTGACTATAATTTACATCATTGTATTTCAGCATTGGTGTCATCTTCATGAGCTGCTTGATTTTAATGAACAGTGCCTCTCGTTCAGTACCACAATAACATTGCACATTCTTGGCAGTGAGTTAGTGTAATTGGGAAAGATAATAATTGAAGAATCCAATAACTTGTTCCACTGCCTTTAAGTCTATTGGTCACTGTATCGCTGCTACAGCTCTCACCTTTTCAGGATTCAGCATGGACACTTTGCTATCAGTACATCACCTGTGTATTTGACTTTTGGATCCTTATTGCAAAATTTTTCTTGATTAGCTGCAGATTATCTAGTAAGTTCTGTTTGGCTTTTGCTCTAGATCGTGGTTGGCAATAGCTTTATCCATTATGTGTCTGCATCCATAAGCTATCCTGGAAGATCACTGACTATGTTATAATATCAGTGCTGATACTCCTCTGGACCCATTGAAGTTCCAAACGACATGCACAATCATTAGTATCTCCCTGACAGTCTTCAAAGTGCAGTTTAAAAAGAACTGTTGCTTCTATACAGCTTCACTTGACAGAAACCACCCTTTGTATCTAGCGTTTTGGAAAACTTTGCCTTTGCAAGTTGCGGCAAAATTCCTTCAATGGTTGGCATTGAGCAGTTAAATCTCTTCAGAGCCTTGTATAAATCGTTTGGGTCAATGCATACTCTCAGTTTTCCAGGTTATTCGCTGTTACCTTGCTTCTAAACCATATTTTATTAATTGTCACTCTCTTGGTAACACTTTTTTTTCTCAGCACCTCTACATTATATTTCAGACTAGCCTTGAGGGTAATTGGAGGTGTCCTCAATACAGGCTGAGTTGGTCTTACTCTCTCAAACACTTTGAAATGATATTCTTCAGGAAGATAAGCTAAACCTGTAAATATGTTGCGCTTCTCAAGGATTTGTTCTGCAATAAGTGGTTTATTGTGCTAAGCATGTTGCAAATCTTTTTTGGCAGATTGCTGGCTACCAGTTCAAGCTTTAGACTTGCTCTGGCTGAGGTGAGCAACTTTTGTTTGCCATCTATGATCAGGAACTCCAGATCTTTATTCATGTCATTGCATTGGGCTCTCAGAGTCAGATATATGAATGTCGATCTGACACTTTGTATCATCATCTCAACAGACACAAACCTATTGACTTGACTGAACTGACCTGTTATATAGCCTACAAAGGGATTGGTTAGCTCTGTTGCCTGGATGGATGTTTTGTTTTGCAAAGTGACACTAACAACATTGGTTCAATTCTTGCTCCCACTGAGCTTACCATGAAGGACTGTTCTTCTCAATTTCTCCCCTCTCCTGAGGCAACATAGCCCTCGGATCTCTCTCTAATAAGGGAGCAGCCTTATGGTCCTCTGGACTATGGTGACTTTATGGTGTACAGTGATTTGTCAGACTCTTCAGCTGATATCACTCTGTTGGGTATCTGTCTTGCTTGTTGTGCTTTTGGCTAGACAAACCATTTGCATTAAATATTATTTTGCCTCTTTCAGTGAGAAACTACCTTCTTGATGCTGAATATGTTTCCTTTTCCTTTCTGAAATGTCCTTCGTAGTATTTTAATCTTGCCCTTTGTCCATGATCTTTCTGCTCTTTTGGCCTGGAATGTCTATCAGCATAATGTAAGACCTGGTCTGTTCTACCATGAATATACTCTAGTTGCTGATTTACAACATCAGTGCTTCTGCACATGTTGATTCCTTTCCTGAGAGTATGTTCCTGCCCCAGTTATTAAATGTACTGTCACTGCAGGATTTCATATATTGATTATAATCCTGCATTTGTTTAGATCATTTTTTAGTTGCACAATTTCACATGATTCTGCAGGCTGTGTTAATGTAGTCACATATTGATCAATTGACTATTTTTCAACTTGGTTCCCAATATTGATTACATACTATCCAAGTCATACTTCAAAGTTTGCAAAATTTCTGTTGAAAATTTTATTTGTTCTTTGGAGAGATTTAGGATGGAACACAGTTTGAAGTAGCATTTCCCAACATTGGTGATAAAATGTAACTACTCATAGCTGCTCTGGTTTGCTGCAATTTCATAATTGCAACTGCAAGTGGAAAAAAAAACTGCCACACTGCTTCATATTACCTTTCTCTTTAACTGGTGTCAGGAGAAGAAAATTAGCAACTATTGTCCTACGCTGTGCTTTCAGTTGTGACCTGCAGCACTGAACATGTCTGTATTCCTTTTTCAATAGTTATGTTTCTTTACAGCTCCACTGTGACATTCTGTTATGGGTTCACATAAGAACATTTTCACTTCATATCTAATAGAGGTAGACACTAGTATCAAAGAGTTTTTTCATTAAATTGGTAACTCAGAAGCAGTGAAGCCAGAAGTGAGATAAGATGAACACTGTAAAGTTAATTGTTTCATTCAGCATTTACTTGGCTTCTCTGTTGTCAGTGCTATTTATTTGTAATTTGTTTTGGTAATAAAGGACTCTTATGATTCATTCATCTTAATGTAGTGTTTGTATGGCTGTATAGCACACACATTCATCTATTTTCATGATGTTATTCAATAATGCAGGTACAATAAGCAAGGTACTTTTTAAAGATTTCTTGTTAATGTTATCAGGAATACAAGTGACTGATGGTTAGAAGCTGAATTCTTCAAAGAAATCTGTCATTCAAATTGGATAATAGACTTGAAAAGTTTCTCTGGAAATTAAGGTCAAATAAGTTTTTGAGAGAAAAAAAATGATTTTAGATTTTTTTTCAAACAAGTTCTCTCATGTGCTTTGCCACAGTAAATGTTGGCACCAACATTTGCAAATGTGCAAAACAAATGTAGCATGTAGCTAGCAAAATAATGTGTAGCTAACAGGATATTTAAATTCACAAAAATAATATGGACCATTTCAAAATGTTTGAACTCAGATTTGGAGAATGCCCATGGGGTTTCTTTGGTCTGTAGAGTCCAACTCAACACTGTACCACAGAAACATACAGTTGAAACAGACAAATTGCAGTAGCATTTTATTGAAGAAAAAAACAAAGAACTGTGTGGATGCTGGAAATCAGAAACAAAAACAAAAATTGCTGGAAAATCTCAGGAGACCCAGCAACATCTGTGGTCTTGCACTCTGCTTTCTCTCTACAGATGCTGCCAGACCTGCTGGGTATTTCCAGCAATTTCTGTTTTTATTTGCATTTATTGCTCCTGACTGGAGTGTACTAGCCTCAAAGAACCCTTATGGCACCTCTCTGATCCATTTTCAGGACACTTCTGTCCTTCAATGTTGCAACTCAGGATGCACTGGTGACTATCATTATAATGCTGCAGGAAAGACACCATGGAATCAGGGATCTGCACCCAGCTCATGGGCTGGACCAAGCTGCATCTCTGACCTGTTTGCTTGCTGTTATAGCACTCACTTACTCTGAGCTTACCTGGATGCTCACAGCATCAGTGCCTTGCACTGTCTTACCCTACCTTTATATACTTTGCCCGCTCAGCCAGGGATACCATGCTCACAGTGTTTCTGGATTTCTCTGCCATCTAGCGCAGACATAAGGAGATGGACCTTGTCATGGTTGTTAACAGGCCTCAGTCAAGTGAAGTTGATAGCCTTTGCTCAGGGGCTCCCAGCACAGTAAGTTGAGGGCAACCTCCAATACCAGTCCAGGGGCTTGGGCATGGTCAGTCAATCACTCAGGGCAGTCAAACTCAGAATGCTTTTGACATTAGGGACAAGAAGCTGAATTTTGGGCAGCCTACGCACATCTTGATTTTCTCTGCCCTACTGGGGGCTGTTCTCCTTGAATGAGAAAGAGCCAGATATTAAGAGAGATGAAAGTGGGTAGTACAACTGTTGATTTTGGTGCAGGTTGGGAAATGTCCCAAACAAGTGAGCGGGCAGCACAGAGAGCATCCAGGTGAGTGGTGCTAGGATTTTGGGCATGTGAGAGTGATTGAAGGAAGATGCTGCAGGCAACAGTGAGAGTGGAAGAACATGAGCCTTTGTGGGAAGTGGGTGCAGAAGCAGAGATAGAGTGAGGTATCAGAGAGAAGATGGTGGCAATTACTATGGCAGAGTGGAGAAGATCATTACTCTTTTCCCCTTGGTACTGGATATTCTTCAAGATGCCTGACATGGCACTGACCTGGGTATGAGAAATGATTTACTGGAATGCTTCCAGATGTGAGAAACTTCAGCTTGTAAAAGAAACAAGAACGACTTTAATGTGATGTGCAAACGAAGCAAAGGTGATGTGAGAATTTTTTTTCACACAGCGAATAGTTATTGTATGGAATGCACTGCCTGGAAACATGCTGGAAGCAAGTTCAATTAAGGCATTCAAGGCAGAGTTTTCCTTGGTGTTTAGATAGTAATGATGTGCAGGGATATGTGGAAATGGCCACTGGATAATACAGCCAGACTAGATAATAGAGTCACCGCAGACATGATGGGCAGAATGGCGTCCTTCTGCATTGTAATAATTCTTTGATGGCAACCTCAGGTCTGGCTGGCATGGTCTGGGAGTGTGGCACATCCCCCTCTGCTGGTCCTAGGAGAACAGGAAGTCCCACCTCCACACCATCCTCCCCACAATGACTTCCAGGTTCTTGCCTGCAGGGCTGCTGCCAAATTTCTCTAGATTGCCATGTCCAGGGACAAATGTCAGGTGCCATGCAGGATAGCTCCTTACTGACCATTCTATCATTAAGGGATGCCAGTGAATTCCAGGTGTTCTGAGTTGTTCAGGAATGGTGTGTAGTAAATTGGGTCTAGAATCAGGCAAGAAGGATGCCATGGGGTGGTGTAGGCAGCTAATGAAGTGAGTTTGATACGATATGGTGAGAAAACCTGCTATGCCTCATGATGAAAATCACCCCATAAAACCTCAACACAACCAGCACTTAGCCAAAACAAAAAGTAAAATTCAATCCTGGCTTCAAATCCCACTATTGCCGATCATGAAATTTAAAATATTAATAAATCTCGAATGAAAAGCTAATCTCATGGTGAATGTGAAACCATTTGCAGATCTTCATTAAAAAATCTGACGATAGTCAGTCAAGCCACACCGGGATCATGATCTGAGCTTGGAGCAGGCTAAATCTTTTTTCTCAATTCATTTGTGAGATGTGGGTGTCGTTGGCTGACCAGCATTTCTTGCTCATCCCTAGTTGTCCTTGAGAAGGTGGTGGTGAGCTGCCTTCTTGAAGCGCTGCATTCCTCCTGGTGTGGGTTGATCCACAATGCTATTAGGGAGGGAATTCCAGGATTTTGACCCAGCGACAGTGAAGGAACGGGCAATATATTTCCAATCTTAAACATACAAAAACATAAATTGCTTCAGAAACTCTGCAGATCTAGCAGCATTTGTAGACAGAAAACAGAGTTAGTGTTTTGAGTTGGGTGCCCCTTCTTCAGAACTGATAGCTGCTCGGAAAAAGAAGTCTACATGCTGAAGACAGGGAAGTGGGGAACGAAAAGAGTGTGCAGATATGTGGAGTCAGAGGCCTGATGGGAGGAGAGAGAGAGAAAGAGAGAGAGAGAGAGAGAGAGAGAGAGAGAGAGGAAATATATTAGGTAGACAGAGGGATTGTTGTTAGCAAGCCATGGAAGAAGTGAAGCTGGGCAAGATACAGTGGTGCCAATGAATGGTGAAAATGTGCTGAAAGCAACCTATTTCAATGACAGGGCCTGCGGTGAGGAGATGGGAAATCAACATGGAAGAAGGTGATCATGCTCTAAAATTATTAAGCTAGATGTTAAGTCCCGACGGCTGTAATGTCCCCAAGTGGAAGATAGGGTGTTGTTCCTCCAGCTTAAGTTGAGTCCTACTGCGGCACTATAGCAAGCCTGAGACAAAGGCTGGCCAGGGAATATGGTGGTATGTTAAAGTGGCAAGCAACTGGAAGCTCAGGGACACTTCATATACAGAATGTAGGTGTTCCATAGAGTGGTAGCCCAGTCTGTGTTTCATCTTCCAGTGTGGAGGAGACTGCATTGTGAACAATGAATACAGTAGACTAGATTGAGTAAAGTGCAGGTAAATCACTGCTTCACCTGGAAGGTGTGTTTGGGGCCTTGGGAAGTGAGGAGGAAATAAACAGGGTGGTGTTGCACCTTCTACAATTGCATGGAAAGGTGCCATGGGTTGCTGTGTGCTTTTGGAAGTGGACCAGGGAAGGAACAGTCCTTGTGGAATGCTGACAAGGTAGGAGAGGGGAATATGTGGTGACATCCTGCTGGTGGGAGCTAATGATACTTTGGATGCGGATGCTGGTGAAATAGAAAGTGAGGACCAGGGGTACACTACTGCTGTTGAGGAAGGCAAGGAAAGGGTAGAGGACAGGAGTGGAAATGTGTTGAACATGACTAAGGGCCCTATTAACCATGGTAGTGGGGAATCCCTGGTTGTGGGAAAAGGTGAACATTTCTGAGGTCCCCCTGTGGAAGGTGACATCTTCAGAACAGTCTGGTAAACAAATTGATTTAACAGAACAGTCAATGTCAAATAGTACTGATTGATTAACAACTTTTCATTAACACAGCTGTGAGTGTGAAAAATTCCATTTTGCCATTCAAATAACCATAATGGATAAATGAAGGCATCTAGAATGCTCAACAACTTGAGATAAGCGGCATATGACTCCAAGGAAGTCAGTTGAACACCCACAGATCCAGGACACAGTCAAGGAGAAGCAACTGTCCATTCAGGATACTGGCAAAAAGAGACTCTGTTTCCAATTAGAAAACTATATCTTGATCCAAAAATCTGGGACAGTTAATGGAAGAAAGTACTTATTTCAATAGGGCAGCTATCTACTAGGAAGGAAAGATTAGAAGGTTAAGGATCCCGCAAATAATGTAAAGAAGTAACAATAACGTCTACAGAGATCAACATTCTCTGAAGGGGGTATTGAAAAGATAAAAGCAGCTTTAGCGGAAATCAGAACCAAGGCTACAAGTGGTCAAACAAAAGACCTCCCATTTTTCCAAGTTTGAAGAGGGTACATTCTGAGAAAAATATGAAATGTTCAGACACCCTTTATAAAAACAATGACTTTGAGGAGGTGGGGCAGAGCTAAATGTTATATAATAATATAGATTGTATAAAATTTTAACAATTGGGAAATGAGCATGGGGGAAGATGCAGCGTAACATGACCATTCTAATCTAGTTAATGTTCGTGATACATTTGCTCCACTCTTTTATAGAGACATCACATAGTCCAAGGGCGAAGACAACGTGTTTTATACTAGCTTTCAGAGAGAGCAGTTCTATCCATACCAGCTCCCTTTAGGTCCCAGTAAATATAATTATATCTCTTGCTAACATACAATCAGACCCCTTGTTTTTTGAGGACAGTGCCTCTGTAGATAGTCTATGATGGTGTATCCTCTACTATGAATCTCTAGATAAGCTCAAACCAAGGAAAGATGGGAGGAAGATTGGTGGCTGCAAAGTATCTCAAATAACTCGGAAGTAATACCACAAGGTGCAAGCAGCAGTCATCTGGGAAGAGAGCACTCACTGCCTATGCTTCTCAAAGCCCAACCTTCGAAGACTGATCTGCTTCTTAGGCCCCTAAAGCAGGTAGCCTCCAGTGGTCCTTCTCTGAACCCCTTCCAGGAGCTTGATGTCCACCATCATGGGAGGAGGTGAAAATATGATGCTTTACATGAGGATATGATAGTGAATGGCATGTACAATTTCAGTATGGGCAGATTTTATTTGGAGTCTTTTGGGTAGGGTGTGTAATGGCAGTGGTCTTACTATGACCTCTTTAATTCTCCCATCCAAATGTCTGCCACTAAACCCCAAGGTTGAAATATCAGCAACATGTTTCACATCCTGGTATTACATCACAGCATTATTCACTTACAGTCTTTTGGCACTTATCATGCTCTTACAAAAGCTCATGTGCTGTCACCTCCAGATGCTTTTACTGAACATTATTTTTACCATACAATTTTGCATGGTGTATACATAGTTGGACTTAACCTAGCCTAATGAATGTCTAGATTAAAAGGGCTACTGCCAGACACATTCATCCATTCCACTTAAATCCCTCTAGTATTTGTTTTATTCATGATCTTACATTTACAGTTATATTTGTGTCATCTGCAAACTTACAGATTGTTCTTTTCACACCTTTATCCATTTGAAAAACTTCCTGGCACCGGTATTAGATTTGTCTTTTATCAGTTTGAACTTACGGGTCCTTATCATGTGCTTGTAAGTTAATTGAAGACTACGAACTATGTATTAGCAATTCAAAGTCATGAGAAAATTGCATAAGCAATCAACAGCAACATAGAGAGTCAGCTGGGCACCTCTCTCCAAAGCCAGTAACAATTTCGAAATAAATTGTCTCACTTTCCCCACAGAAAGACAAAATAATTATTTTTGATAGTGGAAAAAAATGAAATTATAACACATCTAATATTCCTCAAAACGAGATATGATGAAGATTTTATTATTTGAAATTTCCATCAAAGGTCTAATTACTTAATTTATTGATAAATTTCAAGGTAAACAGGACACTACATTGTGTCAACAATTAAATAGCAGGATGAAAAGTCTGTGTGGAAATTACAATGATGATCATGAATCCATTGCTGATTATTGAAAAAACCCATTTGGTTCACTAATGTCCTTTAGGGAAGGAAACTACCATCCTTTCCTGGTCCAGCCTATATGTACTCCAGACCCACAACAATGTGGTGGACTCTTAAACTGCCCTCTGGGCAATTAAGCATGGCCAAACTAGTGATGCCCTCATCCTGTGAATGCATAATAAAAAACGAAACAAGTGCTTGAATAACTTCAGATAACTTAGCACTTAGTCATTCAAACTCCTCAAGCGAGAAGGACAAAACAGA
Organism: Ginglymostoma cirratum; assembly: GCA_024137785.1. Lineage (NCBI taxonomy): Eukaryota > Metazoa > Chordata > Chondrichthyes > Orectolobiformes > Ginglymostomatidae > Ginglymostoma > Ginglymostoma cirratum. The sequence continues at coordinate 40,658,055 of JAHRHZ010000013.1, forward strand.
AAGGATGAGAAAACCATTTAGCCCCACCATTCAACATGATCCTGAGTGATGATTGTCACTCAAATCCACGGTCCACTCATTCTCCATATTACTTGAGTCGCTGAGAGATCAGAAACCTATCTGTCTCAACCTGAAATATATTCATTCTACACTTTTCACTGTAAGTCAGTACATGAGACAACAATAAATCCAACTCAAACTGAAATATATTCAACAATGGAGCACTTCTCTGAGAGAGACAATTCCGAATATTCATCGCTTTGAGTGAAGATATTTCTCTTTATATCAGTCCTAAAAAAAAATTCTCTTATCCTAACTATGCCCCTATGTTTTGGATTCCCAGCTAGCAGAAACAACATCCCAATGTCTATCCACTTCATTGCATTATCCAAGCAATGAATCACTTGTAGCATGGTTATATTTGCAAGATGCATTCAGGACTAACCATTTTCTCTCAGCACAAATGTTCCTATTTACAGCAGATTCCTAGAATACAGATTTTGAGTCCAGGGAGACAAATGAAAGTTAAGATTTTCATCCTGTATAAGAAATGCCAAAATAATTCAGTGTAATGCTACAAACATTAAATCTGGAAGGCATCATTTCTCCCTTCAGGCATGATGCAAGAAAATAGGTATTTTAGCTAAAACTTGATTCCTACTGCAAAATGCCTAAGAACTTTCTGATTAAAGTTGTTCTTAATTGTTTCAAATTAAATGCTGCACTTTTAAATTCAAAGTTGTCCCACATCTGCAATTAAATAATTATGGAGCATCAGATATTGTGAATTTCCATTTATTTGTAATCTTACTATTAAACAGCATGGACTGCACAGAAAGATCAGGGTGTTTAGCTGCACTTTTAGTTGGGACTACACAAGAGATGCTGGTCTCAGCGGCATCAAGAGATTTACAGTTGGTGAAAGATGACTTCACACACCTCAGTTCCATTGAACGTGGTTCACAAAGTAGTCCTGCCTGTGTTGATGCTGTGCTGAAGGATGCTGAAGGGGCTGTTCCTTCTGCAGAACGTCCTCATGTTCTTTCTCGGCACAATGCTGAGCTTTTACAGATCGTCATTGTACATCGCACAGCCTCGGTGTGTCCTCCATTGGCTGGAGCAGAGATTCCAAGGACTAAGCAGTGATCTTTCTCTGTTCAATAATGATCAAATCCCCAGCCATGACGTGTATGGAAACCTGATGTGGAAGTGACATTGTGTAGCCGTCAGTGGCCCCAGTAGAAGAAAATCCTCTGTTGTTGGTCACTGGACATCATGATACAGTGTTCTGACCACCACTTCTGGATACAGTATACAGTCACCACCCACCTCGCATCTGCATGGTATTCCATCTTCTGTGGAACTGGAGGTTGATGTTGGCCCTGGTCATGTGGATCAAGCATTTATCTAGCAGCCTTTAGTGCAGCAGCCACAGAGACGATCACAGTTACCATGTGTGGATCTGCTGAGGACAGTCCAAATGGGCAATATTAGGAACAAAGCAGTTGCTTGGAAATGTGATTATTGTGATATAAGCATTGGGACATGGAAGCTCCTGACAAGGAGGCCAGCGGGATGTCTCTACATGGACATTGTACATTGCTCCCTTGACTCAGATGTCTGTTACTCCAGCCTTTTAGTGCACATACAGTAGCAGATTGTAAGTCTAGCAGCAGTAAAGGGGTTCTGTCCTCACACCACGAACCCCCACTGGCCTCAAGAAAGGCAGCATTGCATATAGAAAAATAGTGTGGACATTTCATAGAGCATAGTAAGGAATGAGTAATTCCTGCACCTTGTACAGTCTAGAGAATCTTGGAAGGGGATTGGAACATGGGTGAATCTTCCCCGATCACCATTAGTAGGGATGCTTTGTAATGGTGAATGATGTGGTCAAGAGTGCTTGCGGCTAGGATTTTTAGTCAATATAGTACGTCAATATATGAGGCAGAAAGCACCATGTCCCCCAACAGGAACTGCTGGCTGATCAAAGGCTAGCAACTCTCCAGTGCAGTCAGAGCAGTAGTGGCAGCTGCTGACGATCAACACAGCAGAGGCCCAGGGTCAGAAACCCAGGTTAAAGGTGAGGGAATTTTGATATGGAGTGGAGGGCACAGAAGGGACAGAACTAGGAAGCATCTTTAAGCAGTAAAGTCTTCACCCCACAGCTTGATTAAATTTCTCATCTCTGTCTCTAAACTCATTGTTGCAGGGCATTAAATGTAACCCATTTCTGTTGTCTCGGCTGGGAGAGGGATCATCAGTTGCAGTCTGTTGAGAAAAGCTGCTCAAACAATGAACAATCTAGGCAGCTGCACAAACTGACTGTGCCACAAATCAAATATGTGCCATCATGCAAGTCTTTGCCATGACAATTTCACACATTTTTTTGACTTTCAATTGAAGCTGTAATAAATACATTTTTCACAATAACAGCTACAATAAATTGATATCAACATGTTAGTGTCACTTCATTCAACGGACCCATGTGTCTAAACTAAATGAAGGACCTTGCTGATCAGCTTCACCTGCATGGAATAACCTGCCAACAGCCAATTCCTGATGGAAAGAAAGGCTGAAATAAAGGCAATGTTATATATTTACTTTTGTGTCTCCTTGGGGATCAAGAGAAGTGGGCGTGCTCTGGCCACCCTATCTCCAGGTGTCCGCTATCCCTGATTGTGAAAGGAACTCCCATTAACTACTAGGGACCAGGCTGTAGTCTTCAGATGCTCATTTGTCTTCCTGCCTGCCAGTCAAGCAGTCAACATAGCTAGCTGTCGTCAGGCCAGTCATTGCAGAATGTTATTTAAATGGGTCTTACTTTCGATATCAATGGCTTTACTGAGTTCTCCTAGCAACATCATGTACCTTGTAGCCCACTATTAATAGTCAGTGACCGAGTGGCTTCCAGATTCAGCTATTTTACATTTACAGTGGAAATGCATCAGACACTGGCCGACACCACAAAGGTCTGGGAAATTTGGGCACAGGTGCTATTTAAACAGGTAATTCAGCTGTTCAAAGATCCTCCTGGAGAAGATAGGCAGCAAAGACTCATAGAAAATAGAAGCAAGTGTAAGCTTTTGGTCCCTCAAGCCTGCTCCGCCATTCAATATGATCACAGCTGAACGTCCAACTCCAGTCGCTGTTCCCGCTTTCTCCCCATACATTTTGATCCTTTTAGTCCTAAGAACTGTATCTAACTTCTTTTTGAAAACATTCAATGTTTTGACCTCTTTGCAGCAGTGAATTACACAAGCTCACCACTCTCTAGATAAAGAAATTTCTCCTCAACATAACCCTAAATAGCCTACCCTGTATCCTCAGACTCTTGGTTCTGGATTCCCTTGTCATCTGGAACATCCTTCCTGCCTCACCCTGCCTAACGCTGTTTGAATTTTACAGGTTTCTATGTGAACTCCCTCATTTTTTTAAACTCCCGTGGCCGTGAAAACAACAGATCTTGGTTGCCTGATAACTCAAATGGAATGATTGATGTAAGGGAAGTGGATTTGCGTGAGAAGGAATCATCCATGTCAGGCCATCAGTTGACTGGTCATCATGAAGCTCCCAAGAGGAGGATAAGCTGGCAGTGAGAAATGATACAAAATAAAAACATGTCATCATCTTCAATGTTCTCAGAAAACTGCGTGTTTGGAGCTGCATAGGAACTGTCCCCACAAAAGGGAGACCCATCTCCTCTGCAAATCTCAAGAGATGCAGTCACCCCTGTGCCACTGGCTTTTCTCTATGCCCTTCTATTAATTGATGACTTTGTTTTACAGGAGAGAGTAGAATGTCAGAGATTGAATTACACTGATATTAGACGATGTGGTGACCATGGCTGAGTAGCTGAATATATGAATGATGAATGAATGATTTATTTATTGTCACATACATCTTGGAGATAAAGGAAAAATTGTTTTATCACCAAAATCCGTCAAGATTTTGTGGTAAAATAAGGATAAAAATAAATTTCTTAAATAAGAGTTCATCTTCTGTTAAAATTGGGGTCTCAAGCACCGCTACAGGACTTCTGCAAGGTCCTTGCAAGGTATTCCGGCCCTCAAGGAGTCCCATATGTGGAGGCAGCAGGAGATGGATCGTGACTGGCAGAGGGTGTAAGTGTCTGAGGGTGAGGTGGAGCATCTCTGGATGTTACAAACCAGGGAGTATTCCTGGGTGACTGCTGGAGGGTGTGCTGGATTGAGCAGTGTGGGTGATGGAGGGGTGTGGTATATTGAGCAATGTGAGTGATGGTGGGTCTAGTACATTGAGCAGCGTGAGTGATGGATGGAGGGTGTAGTCTTTCAAGAGTGAGAGTGATGGAGGGAAGGTGTGGTATATTGAGCAGGTGTGGTACATTGAGCAGTGAGAGTGGTGGGGAGGTGTGGTAAATTGAGCAGTGAGAGTGATGGGGTATATGGTACATTGAGCAGTAAGAGTGATGAGGGAGGGTGTGGTGCATTGAATAGTGTGAGTGATGGGGTGTGTGGTATATTGAGCAGCGTTAGTGATGGAGGGAGGGTGTGGTACATTGAGCAGTGTGAGTGATGGGGGGAGGGTGTGGTACATTGAGCAGGGTGAGTGATGGGGGGAGGGTGCGGTACATTGAGCAGCGTGAATGATAGAGGGTTTGGTATATTGAGCAAGCAGAGTGATGGGGAGTAGTCATGGGTGTGAGAAACCTTTACAGATACATTCACTAACGTTGATTACCAACATGAAATCATGAGATTTCTGGTGGCACAGTCACATCATCCTCCTCTCCAGTTTCTTGGATTTAACCCTGTGGCCTCCTGTCTGTACTTTACTTTGCGGTGATCTTTTTGTATCTCCTGGCCCACAGTGATGGAGGGGTCTGGTATAGAGGTGCTTCTCCTCCACCACTAATGTCACCACCATGATTTCAATTTATCTGTAACATTCTCTTTGCCCCCTGTCCAGTTGACACAATTAAAGTTACATACTAATTTTTAATTAGCACAGGTTGGTTTCCAACCAATGATGCTGGAATTTCTGCTGAACGCTGAAGCTGCAGGTAGCATTGCAAAAGAGACAGCAGTCAGATCTCACTCCATCTGATGTAGTTACCTATGTTATCAGCTGTGCCCTCTGTCTTCAGGCATGGACCCTGTTATTGGTTCCTAATCACAAGTTCCTACTTGTTATAACACACGTCTGGGACAGATAGGACTGGACTAGAGGTGGGGACACTATCACTGCACCACAAGAACCCCATCCACCAGATGTGCAACCATTCAGAATGCTTCCCACTTTCGCCCAAACAGTGGGTTGACAGGCTGAGGATCAAAATATCATGCCTAAAGAAGTGAAAATATTCGACTCATAGCCCCAGCTTTCTTTTGATTTCTAAATTCTATTAATAAACAACTATTAACTGGAGACTTTTGTTCAATATGGACATAATAAATGTCTGTGAATTCCCCACTGCGAATGACAGGAAAATGTTCACACATTCATGTCTCTCCATTCATTGTCATTACATTAAACCTGACCTCTGAACTACTTTCAGCAAGTGATTGTCAGCAAACAAATTATGAGCAGAAATGTGACAGGCATGATCTCTGCCTCACTTCTGACCCCCCGCCCCCTTCCCCACATGCCCAAGTTTACTGTTGGCAGGAACCATTAGAAAATGTGTGCATGGGCTGCAGGCTCTAGGTAAAGACTGGATTCTGCTGTAATGCTATCGTCGAGCTTGAATGAGGAACCTCCTTCTCTGCAGAAGCTTTGATTTCCTGCAGACTTTTTAGACTGTGGTGAAACAGGTCTTTGTGCAGTGAGAGCTTTCATGTTATAATGTATCTGAAGTTTGTGACATTTGTGGAAGCAAACCAAGCTGTAGGTTATACTAACAGCCTGAACAGGCTCGATTGTTTGGTGAAAAGCTTTTTTTTAACTAAAAAGAATGAGTTTCTTCGAAACAGCAGGCTCAATTTCATTCAGTGTAAAATGTACATCGCAGCAGGAATGCATTTCCTGCAAGACAAATCCAGGGATCTATTATGTTGGTCCAAATTATAGAGTGTGGCATTCTAACCTTAAGCTGAAATTCTTTCCACCCTGCTAGTTCCATTGTGTTTTTCCTCTGTTGGCTTTTCATTTGTTTATATGTTAGGAAATTAATGATGGACCTCAGGAAAAGAATGAATCAGGTTAAGTGAGCCATAGGATAACAACCTAAAACTCTATAAACGGGGATATCGACTTGGGCACTGGATAAGTTTTCAGAATATTTTATACTGGTGTTCCGATTTGAATCATTTTGTGACATCAGCCCCTCTGTGTTACAAGAGAATTTTAACTCAGTTCGGGCCTAGAAATTGTTTGAAAATAATCCCAGTACCAGAATGCATAGTCTTAAATGGGGCCAACTCAATACTTGGGCTGAGTTCTTATTTAAATAAATGGCAAGCTGTGGATATATACTGCATACACAGAAAGTAAGGCCAAAGATGGCAAAAATGGTTTAATAAAAGATAGCAGACTGTAAGGCCCTGCATCTGAATGTATGAAGCATTAATAATAAAAGGGATGAATTGTTAGCGCACATAGACTTAAACGTGTGTGACCTGATAGGCATTATAGAAACGTGGTTGTAAGATGATCAAGGCTGAGACCTGAGTATTGAAGGGTATTCAATATGTTGGAACATGAGGAGAATAGGAAACGGTGGTGAGGTAGCTCTGCTAATTAAGCATGTCATTAATTCAGTACTGAAAGGTGACCTAAATTTAAAATATCAAGATTTAGAATCAGCTTGAGTAGAGAAAAAAAAGTTATCTTGTGGGAGTTCTTTATCGGTCTGCTAACCGTAGTTACACTATATGGCAGAGTGTACCAGGAGAAATAACTGGTGTATGTAATAAATGTTCCACAATCACAGGAAACTTTAATCCACATGTCATTTGTGAGAATCACATAGTTGGAGGTAAATTAGTTGGACAGTTGGAAAATGAGTTCATAAAGTGTTTTTGGAACATTATTAGAGCAGTTTGTTCCAAAGCCAACCAGGGAAAAGACCTGGTAATGGGCAATATGACAGGATTACTCATTAACCTCACTGTAAGGGAACATCTAGGTGACAGAGATCACAGCATATTGGAATTTCATGTTCAGTTTGAAACAGTGAAGTGTGTCCATAATTGATATTTTAAACTTGAGGAAGGATAATTATGAACTGAGAAACTAGGATAGTATTGTTGTAGTGCCGAGCTTTTAAGCAGATATGTGATAATGCTCATCAAAGATTCATCCCAGTGAGAAAGAAATACACTTTGAAGAGGATGCATCATCTGTGGCTCAATTGGATGTTAAAAGTAATTAAAAGAAATACTCAACAAATCTGTAAAGTTTAGTGGTAGATCAGAGAATTAGACAGAATTTGGTATCCAACACAGAATGATTAAAAAGATAGTGAAGATGCAGGAAGTAGAGAATGACAGAACACTGGCAAGTAATATAAAAACAGTTGGTAAGAATTTCTGCATGTATTTGAATAGGGCAAAAATAACAAGGGCTAGTGGTGGTCCTCTAGAGAGGGAAAGTCTGGGGAACTAAAAATGGAAAATAAAAAATTGGCAGAGGTTTTGTGTCAATGTTTTGTGTCTGTTTTCATGGTAGAAGATTTAAACTTAGTCCCAAGATATTGAAAATCAAGAGGTAAGGATGAAGTTAAAATAATCATTATCATCAAGGGAAAGGTACTACAAACATTACTGTTCCTAAAGGTTACTATGTTCCTGGATAGTCTGTATCTGAGGGTCTTAAAGAAGTGCCAAGACAGATAGTAGATGCATTGCTTATAACCTTTCAAATTTTTAGAGTTCAGAAAGGTTCCAATGGAATGAAAAATAGAAAATGTGACACCTTTCTTCAAGAAAAGTAGAAGCAAAAATGGAAAATGATAGAAAGTTAGTCTAACACCTGTCATGGGGAGGAATCTAGAATCCACATTTATTAGGTTATAGGAGGATCTATGAAAAATGATGATGTGAATAGGCAGAGGCAACATGAGTTTGTGAAAGGGAAATCTTGTTTAGCTAAATTCACGGACAGGGAACAGTGGTAATTTTTTTTTCCTTCACGTCTGCACGTAAGCAGAGGTGTACTTTTAAAATTTTTCCTTCATTTCAGTTGAAATAGCTGTAGTGTGTTCCCCAAACATTCTGTGGAATCTATTCTTTACATGACTTGCAGCATTGATCTTCAGGATTTACAACAGAAGCATTTATGCATTCAAAATACAGAATAAATGTCAAGAAAGAAAGAAGAAAAAGGAAAGAGGTTATAAATAAGAACAACTTTAAAAAAATTAAAGATACAGACATTGATTCTTTTTTGTTTGTCCAGAAAGTCAGTCCCCAGTCAAGTTTCTTTACCCATTGGCTGAAATTGCAAAGTTCCTTTTGAAGTTGGTGAAAATGCAAGAAGATGATGTTGGGATACAAAACCTGTTTCTAGAGATAACAGGAATCTTTTGGTCTTGACCATGGAATGACATGAAGTGGGAAGGCAAGAGGAACTTAGTGAAATTACAATCACTCAGGAACAACATGAAGAAAACTTGATGGAGCCGCAAGCTGACAAGTCTCTGCATCCAAATGGACTTCATACTAAGCTCTTATGGGAAGTGATAGATATAGAAGCAAATGTAATGGGGTTAATTGGCGTCCTCTTGTCAGAGAGGCTAGAACTAGGGGACGTGGTTTATGATTTGTAGTCTCCCTTGATGACAGCAATGAGAGAAAGTTTGTTTTTCCTCTCACAATGTTATTAGAATGTGGAATTCACTTCCCCAGAAGGTATTAGAGGGTAGGTTTTTAAGTTTATTCAAGGTTGAGTTAGATTTTTGATAGACAAAGGGAACAAGGATTATGGGGTGCAGGCAGGAAAATAGAGCTATGGACATCGTCAGATCTTATTAAGTGGTAGAGTAGGCTTGAAGGCCAAAATAGTCTAATCCTGTTCCTAGGACCTGTATTCTCACTTGAATTCAGGCAACTAGGAAATCAATACTGAATTTTCAGCCCATTACATTGCTGTATCTAGCCTCAGGTAAGTTCTGAAGGAGGGTCAGAGAGGTAGACAATCAGCAGTGTTACCTTGGTAAATTTCATGGTTTGTAAATCTTATTACAGTAAAAGTTGCATTATCTGGCACAAAACAAGATCAAGTGGTGCCGGTAAATCAAAAATGTTGGTTAACCCATTTCAGTTTCCGCTAATGGTAGGAATCAATGGAAAACATGCCTTGTTGTTTACTGAAAGTTACAGAGACACAAAGCCCTTCCACCTTTAACTCTTTTCACTTATGCATTGAAAGTACTTTAATCATGAGCAAGTTCACTGACAATTCCTTGAGATACAGCAACGTTGAAACTTGCCAGTGATATTGGAGATTCCGATTGATGATGCAGTTTGGTTGGTCAGGTACTGGTTTACACAAATTTTACCATATTACATAAAGTCTTGTTTAAAGTAATAATCTATCTTGACATAACATATCAGATTGTAACACAATGTGGAACTGGAGGAACACAGCAGGCCAGACAGCATCAGAGGAGCAGGAAAGTTAACGTT
>JAHRHZ010000013.1:40672662-40725364 GCA_024137785.1 Ginglymostoma cirratum
CGACACCCTCATCCACTTAGCCGAACTCATCCTCACCCTCAACAACTAAAAGAAAAAAGGCATTTCTGATGAAGGGTCTAGGCCCGAAACGTCAAGTTTTCCTGCTCCTGTGATGCTGCTTGGCCTGCTGTGTTCATCCAGCCCCACGCCTTCTTATCTCGGATTCTCCAGCATCTGCAGTACCTCTTATCTCTGCTCTCAGAATTGCTTGCTTTCTGTTTGTTGTGGATCCTGACCACTCCTGCACAGAGAGGTGGGGTGCCCTATCACAAGGATTCTGCTGGGTCCACTCCAGAGCTAGACCTCAGTTCCAGGGTTTATATTTTTTAATTGTTCGGGTCAAAGTAGTTGGGTGAAACTCATGTAGGTGAAGAACAAGTGGAGGTGTATAATGGGAATAAAGAAGAGTTTAGTTGGGATTAAGAGCAAACCCATTGGAAGGAATAATGTCATACCAACGATAGTTAATGTGCATCATTGACTGCATCACCAGAATTCTGGACAAATTAACTCACATTCCCTTGATTTTGGAAATTGAAGGGAGATTTGATACAGCTGTTTAAAGTTTTAGAAGGATTCAACAGAATGGAGGTATGAAAGGACATTTGTGGCACAGTGGTAGTGAACTAGGAGCCATGGATCCAAGTACCATCTGCTTCAAATGTATATAAAGAACAAAAAATAAGGAAAATTACAGCACAGGAACAGGCCCTTCAGCCCTCCATGCCTGCGCTGATCCAGATCCTCTATCTAAACATATCACCTATTTTCCAAGGATCTGTATCCCTCTGCTCCCTGCCCATTCATGTATCTGTCTAGATACATCTTAAATGACGCTATCGTGCCCACCTCTACCACCTCCGCTGGCAACATGTTCCAGGCACCCACCACCCTCCGCGTAAAGAACTTTCCATGCATATCTCCCTTAAAATTTTCCCCTCTCACCTTGAAATCGTGACCCCTCATAACTGAGTCCCCTACTCTGGGAAAAAGCTTCTTGCTATCCACCCTGTCTGTACCTCTCATTATTTTGTAGACCTCAATCAGGTCCCCCCTCAACCTCCGTCTTTCTAATGTAAATAACCCTAATCCACTCAACCTCTTTTCACAGCAAGTGCCCTCCATACCAGACAACATCCTGGTGAACCTCCTGTGCACTCTCTCCAAAGCATCCACATCCTTTTGGTAATGTGGCGACCAGAACTGTACGCAGTAATCCAAATGCAGTCAAACCAAAGTCCAATACAACTGCAACATGACCTGCCAACTCTTGTATTCAATACCTTGCCTGATGAATGAAAGCATGCCATATGCCTTCTTGACCACTCTATCGACCTGCGTTGCCACCTTCAGGGTACAACGGATCTGAACACCTCGATCTCTCTGTGCATCAATTTTCCACAGGGCTTCTCCATTTACCGTATAGTTCGCTCTTGAATTGGATCTTCCAAAATGCATCACCTTGCATTTGCCTGGATTGAACTCCATCTGCCATTTCTCTGCCCAACTCTCCAATCTATCTATATTCTGCTGCATTCTCTGACAGTCCCCTTCACTATCTGCTACTCCACCAATCTTAGTGTCATCTGCAAACTTGTTAATCAGACCATCTATACCTTCCTCCAGATCATTTACGTATATCACAAACAACAGTGGTCCCAACACGGATCCCTATGGAACACCACTGGTCACAGTTCTCCATTTTGAGAAACTCCCTTCCACTACAACTCTCTGTCTCCTTTTGCCCAGCCAATTCTTTATCCATCTAGCTCATACACCCTGGACCCCATGCGACTTCACTTTCTCCATCAGCCTACCATGGGGAACCTTATCAAATGACTTACTGAAGTCCATGTATATGACATCTACAGACCTTCCCTCATCTATTAACTTTGTCACTTCCTCAAAGAATTCTATCAAGTTGGTAAGACATGACCTTCCCTGCACAAAACCATGCTGCCTATCACTAATAAGCCCGTTTTCTTCCAAATGTAAATAGATCCTATCCCTCAGTATCTTCTCCAGCAGCTTCCCCACCACTGATGTCAGGCTCACTGGTCTATAATTACATCATATAATAATGTCTCTAGTGGTGCAGTGGCAATGTTCCCACCTTTGAGCCAGGAAGCCTAGGTTCAAGTCCCACCTTCTTCAGAGGTGTTTAAAAGTATTTCTGAATAGGTTGATTAGAAAATGTTTTTGGCTGATAGCCAATCTGATGCAGTGCTATTGTCCCTACCTCTGAGCTAGAAGGCCCTCAGTTCAAATCCCATCCTACTCCAGACGTGTGTAATAACATCTCAGAACAGGGTAATTAGAAAATTGACTAGATTGAAAGAAATAGAAGTAAATTACTGCTTCATCTGGAAAGTGTGACTGTGTCTGTGAGAAAGGAGGAGAACAAAAGGCAAATGCTACTCCTGGCGGGACATTATTTCTATAGTTTAGTGATAACATTTTTCATCAGTGTGAATTGTGCCATGTACGGTATGCTGTGATAGCAGGGACATGATTTACGATATCCAGATTTATTTTTATAAAGTATTCCGGATTTTTATGTATATTTTTAGGGCTGTCTTGGGGACGATGACCTAAATGTCCCACCCCCAGATGTGTCATTTCCAGTTTTCATGGAGGCAGCCTGTACTTCATTGGTCCACGATTCACAGAGACAGCAGGCCATTCAAACATCTCCATCTGATTCTAAATCATGTATTCCCTCTGTTTGACCTGAGCAATTAAGGATGGGCAATAAATGCTGGCCTAGCCAGCATTGCCGACACCCTGTGAATGAATAAAAAAAAACAGAAGACCATGTTACAGCAGGTCTGTTTTAGTAAATTTATTTTGGAAGGCCAGGGTATACTTTTGGAGAACTGAGGAGATATGTTTCCAGGAAACCTTACGACGAGGGTATGTAGGGAGTCAGGTATCATTTGTACTTGCTTAAAGCAAACATGAATTGGCCAAGATTAATGTAATAAACAAGTTTTTATCAGTCTCAGTACAAGCAAACATGAATTGGCCAAGATTAATGTAATAAACAAGTTTTTATCAGTCTCAGTACCACTACCTGTGTATCTAACTAGCAACGTGCAAAATTGCAGAAGGGATGTCTCTTGCACAAAAAGCAGGACAATTCGAACCCAACTGATTAATGCCCACATGTCTACTCTGAAACATCAATGAAGGGGAAGTGCCACTGACGTCATCAAGAGCCAATTACTCAGCAATAACCTGCTCACTGATGCTCAGTTTGGGTTCTGCAGGGCCACTCAGCTCTCAACCTCATTACAGCTTTGGTCCAAATTCCAGAGCTTAGGTGAGAACAACTGCCCTTGATATTAAGACAGCACTTAACCAAGTATCTCATTAAGAGCCCGAGCAAAACTGAAGTTAATGGGAATCAGCACAAAAAATCTGCACTGTTTGGAGTCATTCCTAGTTCAGAAGAAGATGGCTTTGGTTGTTGGAGGGCAATCATCTCAGCTCAACCATCATCAGCCACTTCATCCATGATCATCCCAACATCATAACAGCAGATGTGGGGATGTATGCTGATCATTTGTGCAGCTCTCCACTATTTGTGACTTTTCAGATACTGAGGCAGTCAATGTTCATATGCAGACAGAACTAGACGACATCCACGCTTCAGTTGATAAGTGGCAAGTAATATTTGCACCACACAAAGCCAGCAATGGCAATCTTCAATAAGACAGAATGCAACTATCTTCGTTTGACATTTAAAGATATTACCATCACTCATTGTCAACATCCTGGGAGTTACCAATGGCCAGAAATGGAAGTGAACCAGTCATGTATATGGTGTAGTTACAAACGCAGGTTGGGGACTGAAAATTCCGTGCTTAGTTACCCACTCCTGTTTTCCCACAGCCTGTTCACAATCTAACAGTCAGGAGTGTGATGGAATTCTCCTCACTTACCTGAATGAGTGTACCTGTAATGACATTCAAGAAGCAGAATGTCATCCAGGACAAAGCAACTAGTTTGATTGACGCCTGATCCACCACCACACAAATTCACTCCTTCAATCACTGATGCACAGTGGCAGTTACAAGAGGATTACGGTAACGCACCAAAGTTCCTTTTAGAACATCCTACAAAGCCATGAACTCTACCAGGTAGAAGGAAAAATGCAGTTGCAGGTTCCCTCCTGTGGGAACCCCACCAACCTGGCTATGAAATATATTGCTGCTCTCTTTCAGCCAGTCTTGAAGGAGGCCCACCACAATCCTCTAAATGGCCCATTAAGCAATGTCTACATCACATGAGCTTATAATAAAAGAAGGCCCTGAATCCACTAGGTGCACTGATTTCACCTTGGAGGCAGCATACTTCTGCTGCTACCTTTCTCAGCCACTTACATTAAAACTGCCTGGACTGGGAGGCCAGCCTCTCCCTCCTCCAAGAGAACGTTCACATAACTGTATTTCCTCAGATCTCAGGTCTTTAGGTAAGAATGACAGACTCATGGAGGCAGCCTTCGTAGGTTCCCCCTTTTACTGATGTGGTCTCAAAAATTCAACTGCACGTAAGCCATTGTAACTGACATTTCAGATTCTAAATCCCTTTGGAGCTCAGCTGCAACCTCAGTCATGCAGACAAGCAAAGGCAGTTTAATCATTGTCTGGCAAAACATTCTACAAAATGTAGTTCTTCAAATTTGGACACCCATTTGTCAAACCATTGTTTGGGACACACATTAATATCTAACACAGCATCTATATTGTTAAAAGCTGCAGATCCGGCTCAGTGGTTAGCACTGCTGCCTCACAGCGCCAGGGACCCAGGTTCGGTTACGGCCTCGGGCGTCTGTCTGTGTGGAGTTTGCACATTCTCCCCATGTCTGCGTGGCTTTCCTCCGGGTGCTCCGGTCTCCTCCCACAGTCCAAAGATGTGCAGGTTTGGTGGATTGGCCATGCTAAATTGCCTGTAGTGTTCAGGGAGGTGTGGATTAGGTGGGTTGTTGGGGGGTGGGTCTGGGTGGGATGCTCTGAGGTTTGGTGTGGACTTGTTGGGCCAAAGGGCCTGTTTCCATACTGTAGGGATTCTATCCTGCCAAGTTAACTCATTAAAAAGTATTGATCCAATTGAGAATGTTGCTTTCCCCTTAATTAGGAATCCAGCTTTTGACAGAATGGAGGCATCACCTTTCCAGGAGAAGGAGCTTGGGATTGGAATGCCATAGCTCTGTAAAGAGCCTCAGCAGAGCCCACTGTTTCACCACTGACCAGAAGATGAACTGAAAGAGCTATATCAATACTGTGGTTACAAGAGCAAGTCAGAGGCTGGGAAATCTATGGCAAGCAACTCAACTCCTGTTTTCCCATGCCTTCTCAATGTTCTCAACTTGCAAACAGTTTTGCTAGCAAAGTCTAAGCTTTCGATCCGATGATTTTAATCTGTTGAAGATAGAACGATATGTGGAGATCTTTCAAAATATAAAAGATATGAGCGATGGAAAAGGAAAACATGAACCCCATTCTTGCATGGCAGCGTGTATAAAGTGAGAGCGTGGAGAGGTTATAAATATAAAGATTTTTAATTCAGTGCTTTAGGAATACTGTGAGCAATGAAAATTACTGTAGTTCGGCAAATGGGACTTAGTGAGAGGGTACCCAAGTTTTGACAGAGTTGTTTTTTATGTAGGGTAAAATTCAGAAGGTCATTGAAGAAACTTTGGGGAAGTTGAACTTGGAGATGATGATGGATTGAATGGGTTCAGCAGCTATGGGCATTAAGAAGGTATGGAAGCTGCCTATTCGATAGAGGCGTGTTTTGTGATTCTTTAACTTTCAAATCAGTTCAGAACCAAAGAGGACACTGAAGGTGTGAGCCCTTAGAATAGAAATGAGTGAATAGCCAAGGAGGAGGATGGAATCAGTGGCAGGATGTGGATTTGCTGGATTGCGCTGAAGAGGGTAGCTTACAAATGCAAAGTTGGAGAAAGTACTGCCTAATTCAGGATAGCTTGAGTTTGACTTAATGTACATGTAGACAGACAGATCGACAGAAAAGCCTAAAGTGTGTTAAGAACAAAGAACAAAGCACAGTACAGCATAGGAACAGGCCCTTCGGCCCACCAAGTTTGCTACAACACATGACACCTTTCTAAACTAAAAATATTTTGCAGTTACGCGGTCTGTAACCCTCTATTCCCTGCCTATTGATGCATCATTCAAGATACCTCTTAAATATTGTTATTGCATCTGTTCCTACCACCTCTTCTGGCAGCGTATTCCAGGCACTTACCGCCCTCTGTGTAAAAAATTAGTATGGGAGGATCTCTGATCAGAAAAAACAATGCATGTAATCTGTTTGGGTGGAATTCCGAAACTCCAAAAGAACAGCAGACAGTTGTTGGAGTTATTTATAGGCCACCCAATAGTAGTAGTAATGTGCAATATGGTATTAGTCAGGAGAAGAGAGAAGCTTGCAGCATGGGCAACACCAGTGATCATAGGTGACTTCACTCTGCATAGAGACTGGGTAAAAAAATGAGCACTAAAACTGTAAAGGACGAGTTTCTGGTTTGCCTTAGGGATGGTTTTCTCGAGTCACAGACTGAGAAGCCAAATAGAGGACAAGCTATTTTAGATCTTATAAATGATCTATGTAATGAAAAGGGATTTATTAATATTCCTGTTATAAAAGATCTTCTTATTAATCTTTTAGAGATGAGTGACCCCAATATGGTAAAATTTTACAATTTGGAATTGAATCTGAAGCAAGGGTGTTAAATTTGAAGAATGGAAAATATAAAAGTGTGGATGCACACATTGAATGGATTGGATGGGGAAATACATAAAAGGCATAATTTAGGAAAGGCAATGTACAGTCTTTAAAGAACTATGACAGAGCTTATAGTAGCTTTACATTCCTTCAGCACGCAAAGACTTCAAAAATGTAGGCCAATCGTTGCTGACAGAAAAAGGACAGTATAAGATTAAAAGAAAAATCTTACAATGTGGCCAGAAATGGGAATTATTTGAGGATTAGAACATTTTAGAATACAACAAAGGAGGACTAAAAAACTGACAAGGAAACAAAGAATGGATATGAATGCATATCCAACAAAAAATATAAAATTGGATTGTAAAAACTTCAACAAGTATATTTGGCGAAGATGAGAGTGAGTTCATTATGGCAGAGTCAAGTTAATTTATAATGAATAATACAGAAATGTAAGAGAAGCTAAATTATTACCTTGGGCAGAGCCTTCTAGGCTCCAGAATGATGTCAGCTACAATGAGAAATGTGATAAAATTGTGTGAGAAGTCCAACGAGGCCCATCTTAATATCACGAGCGAGGCACTACATCTTTAATCTAAGTTCTGGGTGTCGTGGTGAGATTCCCACTAGGCAGCGGTGAGGTGCCAATTAAAGAGGATTATTGCTTGGAAACAATCTTATTAACTGCAGATCTTGCCTTATTAACATGCAGTTTCTACTTAACGTACTACCTGCTGAAAGCAAACTGGATGTTAAGAACTGTCACCAGGGAAGTCACAGTAGGTACCTGTGGACTTGTGCTTGCCACTTGCACCAAAGGATATCCAGGTTGGACACCAAACACTAACTCCTCAGGGCACATTCCCTGTGCAATGGCCACAAGCACCCCTTGTCCGCAGACAATGGTATCCAACATGTGCCTGCCTCTAAAGTTCCTCATGCACATCTCTGATCCAATTACAGTACACTCTGCACATCAATACTGTATCTTGGGACACATCGGCAACTATCATCGTATTGTTGAAATAAGGACAAGGTGAGGGTGAGAAGACAGGGTCTTTATGGTAATCCCAGCTGAGCACTGGAGGAGGTGCGAGACCTGCGCAGCCTGACCATCACCAGCTAAGAGATGGCGGACACCTAAGCAACAGTGGCAGCGGTGACAGAAAAGGAACAAATTGCCAGGAGCCCAGGGACAATATTGGACAGCGGGTGAAGTCTATGTAAAGGCAAAGATGAGCTTTTGAAGCTGTTTCTGTTTCAGTAACATCAATTTAATATCAATTTATGCAGCATTTAACAATTTATACAACCTATTCTGCAATCCAACATGGTGCTGGAGCATGGCGACCTTGTACACTTTTCACTATACCTAGGTACAAGTGACTATATTAAACAAATCAAATCAAACACAAGGATTGATGTTGGCATCACTCTACATTACAAACCAGCTAACCTGCCAACTGAACTGACCAACCTCCAAATTGTAGTAGGTGATAAAACAACTTCCTTTCACTCAAGAATACCTTGAAATTTAGTGAAGTTTAAGGGTGATATCGACATACGTTAAAAAAAGTTTAAAAATTTAAAAATGCTATAACAAGCTGAAAGAGGGGAGTCATGGCCCCTCCTCACCTGGTGATACTGATCAGGCAGAAGGAATTATGCTGGTCGCAAGAAGCTTCAGCCCAGTCATAAATAAGTCATAGATACATTCAGCTGCACTGTCTGGAACCCTGGATGCACATCACAGTGGGTGAAGAGGATTGATTAAAATGTTACTACATCCCTCAAACAAGACCTAACTTCTGTGATGAAAATCCTTAGAATGCCACCAACCAATGTGGAAGCTATTACCACTAATTGTGGTCTCAACTCCATTTTCCTGTCTACTCTGGTAGCTTTTGACTCTCATTATTGATTGTCATACTAAAGAGAAGCAATTAGCCACTTTGGTAATTGAATCAAACTATTTACAATAATGACGCATCTGGTGGAGGAGTGGGGTTTGATTATAAGTGAATTCCTCCCATTACAATAGTAAGGCTTTGTTTTCTTACTTCTACTTAAATTAATTCTACATTTTGATTTGAGACTTGGGGTAATTGCTCACTATTGTATTAATATCATTCTTAATTAACAGAAATAGTCCAACCTCTTTTCCTAGCTTGCTGACATTCCATAATGTCAAGTAGCTTTATCTGTTCAAATTCCACTATTTGTCACTTTGTACCTTCTGTAATGGCTATCAGATTGAGCATATTTATTTTTATTTGTGCTGACAATTTATTCATTTTGTAAGAATCTTACTCACATTCAGATTCAGACCCTGTCTTTACTGTTTGTGCAAGTTCTGTCCTTTATTTCCTAGTACAGTCTTAATATTTTATACCCTGTTTCATTCTACCATGCTTTATCATTATATTTCTTGCTAATTTGCACTATTGCCTTGTTCTTTCACTTTAACTTACCACATCTTTATTCAAATGATCTTTGCCCACTCCCACCCTCCCCTCTGCACTATTCAGTTTAAAACAACACTCTATTGCACTAGTTATGCAACTTGACAGAACACTAGTCCCAAATCAACCCAAACATTTCATTAACTCATTTTAGCTTTGTCAATGTGCATAAAATAATTTTGTGCTTTCTCATTTTACATTAGTTTTCTTAATTAACTAAGACAGTGCAACAACGTAGGTGAGTTTGACCTTTGATATTCCATTCAATGTATACATTTGCAATAGGAGCATCTGACACTCATGTTACAAGACCATTGTCCATTGATTACAGCTCCATCATACTGGGGACTGGTGCATTGTAGATATGTACAGTGTAGATACGTACATTGTTTTTGGCTGCTAAGTCCAATTGAGAATTTCAGGGGAAACACACAACAGTGTAATTTTACTGCAAAGTTATCCTTTAATGAGGAATTGCGGATTTTTTTCATTTGGAAATATTCATCACTGTGCAAAGTGCAAATTATAACAATATTTGTCTATTATGCCAGGAGAGAACCATATCTTTTCTTGAACAATTCGCTTAGAAATCTGAAAAACACCATGAGCCATTTTGGTCATTCTTTGTAAGTGCCAATGAAATTAAAATGGCAAGGGCGAGAATATGAACTGATTTTTATACCCATAATGGTCTCCAAAGATTGATTCAGGGCGATCATTACTTTAAAATAGTTCCTCTGTACTTTTACTCAAAAGAACATATTTCTACTGTAATTTCCAGTAACTAGAAATAATGGTGCAGATAGGTATTGGAAAACAAATATAAAATTATTTCAGATAACAACATGTCGAGCTGGATGAATACAGCAGGCCAAGCAACGTCAGAGGACCAGGAAAGCTAACATTTCGGGCCTAGACCCTTCTTCAGAAATGGGGGAAGGGAAGGGGGTTCTGAAATAAATAGGGGGAGAGGGGGAGGCAGAAAGAAGATGGATAAAGGAGAGGATAGGTGGAGAGGAGACAGACAGGTCAAAGAAGCGGGGGTGGAGCCAGTAAAGGTCAGTGTAGGTGGGGAGTTAGGGAGGGGATAGGTCAGTCCAGGGAGGACAGACAGGTCAAGGGGGCGGGATGAGGCTAGTAGGTAGGAGATGGGGGTGGGGTTTGAGGTGAGAAGAGAGGATAGGTGGGAGGAAGGACAGGTTAGGGAGGCGGGGACAAGCTTGGCTGGTTTTGGGATGCGGTTGGGAGATGGGAGATTTTGAAACTTGTGAAGTCCACATTGATACCATTGGGCTGCAGGGTTCCCAAGTGAAATATGAGGTGCTGTTCCTGCAACCTTTGGGTGGCATCGTCGTGGCACTGCAGGAGGCCCAGGATGAATATGTCATCTAAGGAGGGGGAGGGGGCGTTGAAATGGTTCGCAGCTGGGAGGTTCTGTTGTTTGTTGCGAACCGAGGGTAGGAGTTCCGCAAAGAAGGCCCAAGCCTCCGCTTGGTTTCCCCAATGTAGACGAGGCCACAATGGGTACAGCGGATGCAGTATACCACATTAGCAGATGTGCAGGTGAACATCTGCTTGATGTAGAAGGTATTCTTTGGGCCTGGGATGGGGGTGAGGGTGGAGGTGTCGGGGCAGATGTCGCACTTTCTGCGGTTGCAGGGAAAAGTGTCGGGTGTGTTGTGGCTAGAGGGGAGTGTGGAGCGGATAAGGGAGTCCTGGAGAGAGTGGTCCCTCCGGAAAGCAGATAAGGGTGGGAAGGGAAAAATGTCTTTGGTGGTGGGGTCAGATTGCAGATGGCGGAAGTGTCGGAGGATGATGCGTTGGATCCGGAGGTTGGTGGGGTGGTACGTGAGGACGAGGGGGATTCTGTTTTGGTTGATATTACGGGGAGGGGTGTGAGGGATGATTTGCTGGAAATGCGGGAGACACGGTTGAGGGCACTCTCGACCACTGATGGGGGGGGTGGAGTTGCGGTCCTTGTAAAACGAGGACATCTGAGATGTTCGGGAGTGGAATGTCTCATCCTGGGAGCAGATGCGGTGGAGGCGAAGGAATTCGGAATAGGGGATGGTCATTTTGCAGAAGGTGCAAGTGTATAGGGACTGGACGTCCATGGTAAAGATGAGGTGTTGGGGACTAGGGAATCAGAAGTTTTGGAGGAGGTGGAGAGCGTGGGTGGTGTCACAGACATAGGTGGGGAGTTGCTGGACCATGGGGGAGAAAATGAGTCAAGATAAGTAAAGATAAGTTCAGTGGGGCAGGAGCAGGCGTCCAGTCATATGTCCAGTCCCTATACACTTGCATTCCCCATGCAGATGGCCTAAAGACCCTCTGCTTCTTCCTGTCCCGCAGGCACGACCAGTCCCCCTCTACTGACACCCTCATCCACTTAGCTGAACTCGTCCTCACCCTCAACAACTTCTCTTTCAATTCCTCCCACTTCCTACAGACAAAGGGAGTGGCCATGGGTACCCGCATGGGGACAAGCTATGCTCCCTCTTTGTAGGTTATGTGGAACAATCCCTCTTCCGTAGCTACACTGGCCTATCCCCCACCTCTTCCTCCGTTACATCGATGACTGTATCAGCACTGCCTCGTGCTCCCACAAGGAGCTCGAACGGTTCATCCACTTCACCAACACCTTCCACCCCAACCTTAAGTTCACCTGGACTATCTCTGATACCTCTCTCTCCTTCCTGGACGTCTCAGTTTCCATCTCTGGCAACCACCTGGAAACCGATATCCATTTCAAGCCTACCGACTCCCACAGCTACCTAGAATACACCTCCTCCCACCCACCTTCCTGCAAAAATGCCATCCCCTAGTCCCAATTCCTTTGCTTCCGCCGCGTCTGCTCCCAGGATGAGGCATTCCACTCCCGAACATCTGAGATGTCCTCATTTTTCAAGGATCGCAAATTCCCCCCATCAGTGGTCAAGAATGCCCTCGACCGTGTTTCCTGCATTTCCAGCAACACATCCCTCACACCCCCTCCCCGCAATAACAACCAAAACAGAATCCCCCTCGTCCTCACGCACCACCCCACCAACCTCCGGATCCAATGCATCATCCTCCGACACTTCTGCCATCGGCAATCTGACCCCACTACCAAGGACATTTTTCCCTCCCCACCCTTATCTGCTTTCCGGAGGGACCACTGTCTCCGGGACTCCCTTGTCCACTCCACACTCCCCTCCAGCCCCACCACACCCAGCACTTTTCCCTGCAACCGCAGCAAGTGTGACACCTGCCCCGACAGCTCCCCCCTCACCCCAATCCCAGGCCCCAAGAAGACCTTCCACATCAAACAGATGTTCACCTGCACATCTGTCCGCTGTTCCCGTTGTGGCCTCCTCTACATTGGGGAAACCAAGCAGAGGCTTGGGGACTGCTTTGGGAACACCTCGGCTCGGTTTGCAACAAACTGCACCTCCCAGTTGCGACCTATTTCAACTCCCCCTCCCCCTCCTTAGATGACATATTCATCCTGGGCCTCTTGCAGTGCCACAACGATGCCACGCGAAGGTTGCAGGAACAGCACCTCATATTTCGCTTGGGAACCCTGCAGCCCAATGGTGTCAATGTGGACTTCACAAGCTTCAAAATCTCCCCTCTCCCAACTGCATCCCAAAACCAGCCAAGCTTGTCCCCGCCTCCCTAACCTGTCCTTCGTCCCACCTATCCCTTCCTCCCACCTCAAGTCCCACCCTCATCTCCTACCTACTAACCTCATCGCGACCCCTTAACCTGTCCGTCCTCCCTGGACTGACCTATCCCCTCCCTAACTCCCCACCTATGTTCACCTTTACTGGCTCCAACCCCACCTCTTTGACCTGTCTGTCTCCTCTCCACCTATCTTCTCCTTTATCCATCTTCTATCCGCCTCCCCCTCTCTCCCTATTTATTTCAGAATCCCCTTCCCCTCCCTCATTTCTGAAGAAGGGTCTAGGCCCGAAATGTTAGCTTTCCTGCTCCTCTGATGCTGCTTGGCCTGCTGTGTTCATCCAGCTCGACACCTTGTTATCTCAGATTTTCCAGCGTCTGCAGTTCCTGCTATCTCATAGTATTATTTCAAATCCCTTTCAAAGAGGTTTTTTTGTTTCAATCTTGGGGCACCTGGGGAGGTAGTGGTGTAGTGGTCATGTCACTGGATTAGTAATCCAAAGTTCTACATTAATCTCCTGAGGACATGTGTTCAAATCGCACTATGAAAGGTGAAATTGAAGATTTAGAAAATAATTTGATTCTTTGGTGTCCTTCATGGAAGGAAATCTACTGTTAATACCTGGTCTGTCTATATGTGACTCCAGACCCACAGCAATGTAGTTGACACTTAACTGGGATTGGGAATGGGGAAATAAATGGTGGCCTCACAAGTAATGACCAATCCCACAACCAAATAAAAATAAAACCAGAAAGTATCTTAATGATTGATAGAGTAATTGTACAGTAATAACCTGCCTATATTAATTTTAGCAATTAAATCTCCCCCATTCAATTTACAGTCTGAAGATAAGCGAACCATTAATTAGTGTTCTCAGGGTTTGTTTATTAGAACCAAAGTATTACATCCTTCTATTTTGTACTGGTTTAATGTAGTTTCGTATTCATTTTTGGTGCCTGCTTTGTGATGTTACTCTGCGTACTGCTTCAAGGGCTAAAGCAGGCTTTCAGCAAAGCATAATATTACTGTCATTGACTGGAATACAACATGCTGGCAAAGTGATAGCATCTTTATCTTATGATGGGATCTGGCTGTTCTCGTCATGAATTAATGCTATTCACATAAGGCTGTTTAAAACCAAATTACGGGGTTATGTCTAAATATATAAAAATGGGGTGAGAAAATGCCTCATATTGCTCTCTGTGGTTTCACATGCCTCAAGGCACTTCCTGCATGGCATTCTGCCAAGATAAGGGCATAAGCAGGTGTCTTCTCTGCTTGCGCCAGAAGACATTTGAGTCTATGTTGACGTAACCTGGCCCGACCAGCTGAAGTGTCACCCAGATCCCAGTTTGATTAATGAATGGCCAGGCAGTATCTCTGTTCTTTACTCAATAAAGCACAATTGAAAATAAGCTTGAAGCTGCAGCTGGGTCCTGCAGTTATTTTATTTTACATTCCAGGCATCCTAATTGCATGTTAGGTAATTTGGTTTAGGACAGGCTTGAGAGAATGACATTCGTCTAAAATCAGTCAGATTTTGTCATATCAGTGTTTAACCAGTACATAGTAATCTAGTCGACTCAATACCAATAATACATTAATTTTTTATTCTGTTTCTATTGTTAAATGTCTGGAATTACTCTGGAATATTTCTGGATGTGTTTTGGTGAGTTCCTCCATTTGCCAAAAGGTGTTTGTGCATGAATCCACACAGGCGTAACCCAGGACAAGGTGGCTGGTGAACACAAGAGCTGTAACAGATGACAACAGCAATGGTAGTATTCGGGGTCTGCAGCATGACAGGGAGATGGAGTACAGGTGACAGAGAAGGCAACTTCTACATGATATCTTCTGCCAAGCTGAAGTTGGACTCTTCCTTTGCTCCTTGACAGTGACATGAGTCTGTCTGACCAGCCAATAAAACTAACATCTCAGAGTATACGCCCTCTCCCTACTTTGCTGTGTGTTGCCTATTGAGATTGTCAGCTGAGCCCTCTACAGCTGAATTCATCTGTGGCTTGTGCTCTGCTGAACTGGCATATAAATCAATGTTATCCATCATTTGGCTACAGTTCCCTGGTGTCCATCTGGCTCCACTATATTCTGGTCCAACTCAATGCAAGCCTCCAAGGTATGTACAATCGTATCTGAGCTGGTAACAGCAAGTACAAGTGACAGAGTCTCTTCATCATTGCAACTTCGACATTCACTTCCCTCCTTCAGGGAATCTGTGATTAAGGAGGTAGCAGCTCTGAGATGGTGTGAAAACAGAGACTCAGAAAGGGAGGGTTGGGATGAGGGAGGTATGTTGTATAAGAGAGCAGATCTTCTATGGTCACATGACCTTCAGTTTCCTTGCGATTCTGCATCTCAGGCTGATTGTGAGGAGGCAGTTGAGAAGGACGAAATAGCTATCACTCGCCATCATCCTAGGCAGCCTCTGCTGTGTCAGGTGCCATGGGCTGTGTTGTCTCTGGCCCCTCCTTCTTCGGGCACAGGGGAAATAGGGAGTCACAGTGAAGCCCACCTCCCCAACCTTCCACTCTTCTGTCCCTCACTCTGATATTATGAGCACCCTCCTTCTGCAAGGGAGAGATGGAAAGGTATCAGTGCCTGACTGGGTCAGGACTGAATGCTTACAATTGTTGACCTCGGGAATTAGTTCTTAATTGAATACAGAAGAGGAGGACATTGAACGTTTGTTAAGTGTCTAGTAAGTAACGAAGGCTTATTCTGCTCCTAAGTTTCAACATAATATAGCAACTGCTAGTCAGGTTAATGAAATATATAAAATGACAAAATTAAATGTTCAATTTAATAAAGTAATTAAGTTATTGCCTAGAATACATTAAAGATGGCAGGATAGATGATGTGTAACAGTTACTGAATGTGGAAATTCCTGGATGCTAGTTTGCTCCAGAGCAAACACGTCTGCAGCAAGTGTCTGGAATTCAAGCAGTTTTGGTTCAGAGTCAATGAGTTGGAGATTCTACGACAGACACTGCAACACATCAGGAATGGCAAAAGGTACCTGGTTTCTTTGAAACAGGTGGCTGTCACATCTCGTAGGGTTAGTCACCTGATTTGTTTAGTGTTTAGAGGTAGGAGCGTGTGACTGTAAATAAGGCAGGTAAGGAAAGCCAAAGGAATGCAGAAGCTTGAAACTTTGTAACTGTTCAACATAATTCAGCTTCTTACAGTTTAAAAGGGTAGGTCAATAAAGATGCAGCAGAACCAGATTAGGCAGATTTTTTAAAAAAAATCAAAAATGGCCAAGAAATTAACAAAAAAGTAAAAATTAAACTAAGAGTGAAAGCTAGCTAGAAAATATAAAAACAGATTGCAAGGGTTCCAATAACTATTTAAAGACGAAATGAGTTAACAAAGTTGGATCTATAAAAAGTGAGACTGCAAAATTAACAAATGAATAATAAGGAGATTGCAAATGAATTGAACAAGTATTTTGTATTGGTCTCCAGCAGAGAAGACACAAATAACATCCCATAAGTAGGGGAGGGCAGGGTGGGGGTTATGACGTTACCTCTAAACTATTAATCCAGAGATCCAGGTAATGTTCTGGGGACCTGAATTTGAATGCCGCCATGGTGGAATTTGAATGCAATAAAAACCTGGAGTTAAGAGACAAATGATGACCATGAAACCATTGTTGATTGTTGGAAAAACAACATATGGTCCACTCATGTCCTTTTAGAGAAGGAAATTGGTGTCCTTGCCTGGCCTAGCCTACATGTACTCAGGTCCTGTGTGGATCAGCTGGCAGGAATATTGACAGACACCTTTAACCTCTCATTACTACGACCCAAAGTCCCCACCTGTTTCAAGAAGACCTGCATCATCCCGGTGACAAAGAAAAGTCTGGGACTTTTCTTTGTGCCTCAATGACCGCTACCCATCAGCTCTGACCTTCATAATTATGAAGTGCTTTGAGAGGTTGATCGTGGCTCACATTAGCTCCAAATTGCCTTGATCCTTAGCAATTTGCCTACCAGCACAACATGTCCACAGCAGACGCCATCTCCCTTGCCCTTACACTTGTCCCTGGAACATCTGGATAACAAGGATATCTATGTCAGGCTCCTACTTATTGACTACAGTTGCACCTTCAACACCATAATTTCAAACAAAATTATCTCTAAACTCTGAGACCTCAGTCTCTGCTCCCCTCTCTGTAACTGGATCTTTTACTTCCTGACCCAAAGATGACAATCAGTAAGACTAGGCAACAACACCTCCTTCACCATAATCCTCAACACTGGTGCCTTGTGAGGCTACGTACTCAGCCCCCTACTATATTCCTCATACACTCACGACAGTGTGGGTAATTCTGCCCCAAGTCCATTTACAAGTTTGCTGATGACACCACTGTTGTAGGTCGGATCTCAAACCATGATGAGACAGAATATAGAGAAAGATTGACTGCTTAGTGGCATGGTGTAAAGACAACCAACAATCTCTCCATCAACATCAGTAAAACAAAGGAGCTGGGCATTTACTTCAGGGAGCAGAGTGGAGGATACACCCCTGTCTGTATCAATAATGCAGATGGCCAAGAGTATCAAGTTCCTGGGAGTGATGATCATCAACAATCTGTCCTAGTCCATTCACATTGACACAACAGTCAAGAAAGCACAAAAATGTCTCTACTTCCTCGGAGGCGAAGGAAAGTTGGCATGTCATTGAGGACTCTTATCCATTTTTATAGGAAGCATCCTATGTGGATACATCACAGCATGGTATGGCAACTGCTCTTGCCATGACTGCAAGAAGCTACAGAGAGCCGTGAACACAGCCCAGCCTATCATGCTAACCAACTTTCCATTCATTGACTCCATCTTTACCTCCCACTGCCTTGGGAAAACAACAAACATAATCAAAGACCTTCCTACCCCAGTTACAGTCTCTTTGACCCTCTTCCATAAGACAATAAGACCATCAGACATAGGAGTGGAAGTAAGGCCATTCGGCCCATCGAGTCCACTCCGCCATTTAATCATGGCTGATGGGCATTTCAACTCCACTTACCCACACTCTCCCCATAGCCCTTGAATCCTTGCGAGATCAAGAATTTATCAATCTCTGCCTTGAAGACATTCAACGTCCTGGCCTCCACTGCGCTCTGTGGCAATGAATTCCACTGGCCCACCACTCTCTGGCTGAAGAAATGTCTCCTCATTTCTGTTCTAAATTGACCTCCTCTAATTCTAAGGCTATGCCCACGGGTCCTAGTATTCCCACCTAACGGAAACAACTTCCCAGCGTCCACCCTTTCTAAGCCATGCATTATCTTGTAAGTTTCTATTAGATCTCCCCTCAACCTTCTAAACTCTAATGAATACAATTCCAGGATCCTCAGCCGTTCATCGTACGTTAGGCCTACCATTCCAGGGATCATCCATGTGAATCTCCGCTGGACACGCTCCAGTGCCAGTATGTCCTTCCTGAGGTGTGGGGCCCAAAGTTGGACACAGTATTCTAAATGGGGCCTAACTAGAGCTTTATAAAGTCTCAGAAGCACATTGCTGCTTTTATATTCCAGCCCTCTTGAGATAAATGACAACATTCCATTCGCTTTCTTAAGCACGGACTCAACCTGCAAGTTAACCTTTAGAGAATCCTGTACTAGCACGCCCAGATCCCTTTGTACTTCGGCTTTATGAATTTTCTCACCGTTCAGAAAATAGTCCATGCCTGTATTCTTTTTTTCAAAGTGCAAGACCCATTGAGCAGAACATATGAAAGTTTGAATACACGTACAAATAGATTCAAGAACAGCTTCTTGCCCACTGTTATCAGACTTTTGAATGGAACTCTAAAATGTTAATTCTGATCTCTCTCTCTGCACCTTCCCTGCGGCTGAAACTCTGTATTATGCATTCTGTTCTGCTACTCTTATGCACTTTGTATGGTATAACCTGCCTGCATATCGCACAAAACAACACTTTTCACTGCATCTTGGTACTTGTAACAACAATAAATTAACCAACATGTGACTTTGCTGCCCTTTGAGCAATTAGTGATGGCTTAGTCACTCCCCACGAATAATTTTTAAAAAGTGGAAGGGATGGAGAAATTTAAGAAAATTACAATCATCAGGGAAGTGGTACTGAATAAACAGTTGGAGCTGCAGGCTGACAAGTCTGCAGTTCTGTTGGACTTCAGCATATGGTCTTAAAAATGGTTCATGAGGTTGTAGATTCATTCATTTTAATTTTCCCAAACTCTCTAGATTGAGGAATATTCCCATTGGATTGGTAGACAGCAAACGTAACTCGTTTATTTAGGAAAAGGAGACGGAAAGCTAGAAATTACGGGTCAGTCATCTGTTACAGAGAAAATGTTAGAATGTATTATTAAAGAAGTTATAGCAGAGTACCTTGGCAAATTCAAGGTAAATTCGACAGAGTCAACATGGTTTTGTGAAAGGGAAATCATATTTCATCAAACTATTAGAGTTCATTAAGGAAATAACGCCCACCATCTATAGAGAGCCATCATAGTAAGAACTGCTGATCCTGGAGCCAGAGATAACTACGTGTGGAGCTGTAGGAACACAACAGCTCAGGCAGCATCAGAGGAGCAGGAAAGTTGACGTTTCGGGTCGGGACCCTTCTTCAGAAATTCAGAAATTGGCAAAATATAACAAGTGGTGTGGCAGAATGTTCAACTATTTACAATTTATATTACTGGCTTAGATGAAGGAAGGTTTGGTAGGTTTAAAGAGGAATAAAGAGGTGACAAATGGATATAGATAGGTTAAGTGAGTGGCCAAGGATGTAGCAAATTAAGTATAATGTGGGAAAATGGAGTTGCCTATTTTGGCAGGAAGAATAAAGAAGAAATATATTATTTCAAATGGTGAAAGATTGCAGAGTTCAGATGCAGACAGCGATCTGGGAATCCTAGTGCTTGAATCGCAAAGGGTTAAAATGCAGATACACTAAATAATTAGCAAGGCTAATAGAATGTCATCTTTTATTACAAAAACAATTGCATACAAAAGTAGGGAGGTTACACTTCAGTTACGGGTACTCGTCTCTGCATCTTGAATATTGTGCACAATATTGGTCACCTTATTTAAGGAAGAATGGAAATACTTTGGAAGCAGTTCAGAGAAGCTTTGCAAATGTGATATCTGGAACGAGTGATTGTCTTACGAGGAGAGGTTGGACAGGTGATGCATATATCTTCTGGAGTAAGAGGTGACTTGATTGAAATAAGACTTTGAGGCAATATCATAGGGCAGATGGGGAGAGTGAACGTTTCCTTACATGGGAGAAGTTAGACCTAGTGGCCACTGCTTAGAAATCAGCAGTCACCCATTTAAAACTGAAATGAGGCTTCCATTCCCCCACACCCTTGAGTGGTTTGTGAATTTTGGGAGTGCTCTTCCTGAAAGGATGGTGGAAACAGGGACTTTAAAAAGTTTTAAGGCAGAGGTGGATAGATTCTTGTTAAACAAGAGTGTGAAATATTATTGGGGTAGTTGGGAATGTTGATTTGAGGTTACAATCAGATCAGCCAAGATCTTATTGAATGGTGGAGCAGGATAATGGAGCTGAATAGCCTACTCTTGCTCTGATTTTGTTTGGTTGTAGCTCTGTTTTTGGGTGACGTGTCTGCCATAGCTGAATAGCTGTGGGTGTGTGGAAGGTCAGAGAGAGAGATAGACGTGACGTTGGCACGATGAGAAGGCATGTACAGATTAGGCCAGGCATCTGGATGCTAGGCAGACAGAGTCATAGATATACACAGTATGGAAACAGACCCTTCGGTTCAACTTGTCCGTGCTGACCAGATATCCTATATAAATCCAGCCCCATTTGCCAGCATTTGGCCCATAGTCCTCTAAACTCTTCCTATCATATACACATCCAAATGCCTTTTAAATGGTGCAATCATACCAGCCTCTACACTTCCTCTGGCAGCTCATTCCATTTATGCACGACCCTCTGAGTGAAAAGTCTGCCCCTAGGTCCCTTTTATATCTTTCCCATCTCACCTTAAACCTATGCCCTCTAGTTTTGGACTCTGCAACCCCAGGGAAAAGACCTTGCCTATTTACCCTATCCATGCCCCTCATAATTTTATGAATATCTGTAAGGTCACACAGCCTCCGATGCCCCAGGGAAAATAGCCCCAGCCTCTCCCTATAGCTCAAATCCTACAACCCCGGCAACATCCTTGTAAATCTTTTCTGAACCCTTTTCTAGTTTGACAACATCTTTCCTATAGGAGGGAGACCAGAATTGCACTCAACTCTAAAAGTGGCCAAACCAATGTCCCGTACAGCTGCAATATGACCTCCCAATGCTCGTACACAATGTACCGACCAATAAAGGCAAGCAAACCGAATGCCTTCTTCATTATTCTATCTACATGTGACTCTAATTTCAAGGAATTATGAACCTGCACTCCAAGGTCTCTTTGTTCAGCAACACTTCCCAGGACCTTATCAATAAGTGTATAAGTCCTGTCCTGATCTGCCTTTCCAAAATGCAGCACCTCACATTTATCTAAATTAAACTCAGTGTAAGTGCTAGGAATGGTGTGGGGTAAGTGAATTGGTGTGTGATAAATTGGGCAGAATGAGTGGCTATTGGTCTGGCGTAATGTGAGAATTTGTTGTCAGAGAGCTTTAAAATGCATTGTTGCTCATCAGTGGGATAATACTGTGTATTCAAGTCCCACGTTACAATCTCCCACTCATGTTTCACATTGTATCTTATAAATTCATAAGTTCATAAGATATGGGGACAGAATTAAGCCATTCAGCCCATCGAAGTCTGCTCCGCCATTCGATCATGGCTGACATGCTCCTCGCCCCCATAATCCTTCAACCCATTACCAAATAAAAATCTGTCCAATTCTTCCTTAAATTTTTTCACTGCCCCAGCATCCACTGTACTTTGATGTAGCAAATTTCACAGATTCACAAACCTTTGGGAGAAGTAATTTCTCCTCCACTCTGTTTTAAATTTGCTACCCTTTAACCTAAAATTATGACCCCTCATTCTAGCCCCACAAGAGGAAGCATCCGCTCCACATCTATTTTATCCATACCTTTTATCATCTTGATTACCTCAATTTGATCTCTCCTCATTCTTCTAAATTTCAGAGAGTATAGGCCTAAACTGTTCAATCTCTCTTCATATGACAAACCCCTTATCTCTGGGATCAATTTAGTGAACCTCCTCCGAACTTCCTCCAATGCCACAACATCTTTCCTCAAAGAAGGGGACCAAAACTGTGCACATTACTCCAGGTGAGGTCTCACCAAAGCTTTGTATAGTTGCAACAGTATTTCCTTACCTTTATGTTCTATTCTTTAGTTATAAAAGCCAACATTCCATTCACTTTCTTTATTATCTATTATACCTGCATGCTGATTTTCTGTGACTCATGAATGAGGACACCCAGATCCCTCTGCACTGGAGCACCCCAAAGTCTCTCTCCATTTAGATAGTAGGTCACCTTCCCATTTTACTGACCAAAATGCATGACCTCACACTTATCCACATTAAACTCCAGCTGCCACATTTTGGCCCACTCCTAACCTATGTATATCCATTTGTAATGTTCTTTTTTCCTCATTGCAATTTACCATCCCATATATTTTTGTATTATCTGCAAATTTAGCTACAGAGTTTTCTATCCCTATATCCAAGTCGTTAATGTAGATTGTAAATAGCTGGAGTCCAAGTACCGAACCCTGTGGCACTCCACTTGTTACTACTTGTCATCCAGAAAAGAACCCATTTATCCCGACCCTCTGTCTTCTGTCCATCAGTCAGTCACCTATCCAAGCTAATAAATTACCCCTAATCCTACATGATCCAATCTTGTGGATTAACCTTTTGTACGGCGCCATATCAAACACCTTCCGGAAGTCCAGACATATTTTATCTACAGGATCCCCATTATCCACTTTACTTGTTACATCTTCAAAGAACTAAAGCAAATTAGTCAAACATGATTTGCCATTCATAAAACCATGCTGACTCTTAATAGATAGCGTTTCGGCTTTCTTGATATTGCTTCCTTGATAATTGATTCTAACACTTTCCCAACAACAGATGTTAAACTAACTGGTCTGTAATTTCCCACATCTTGCCTCCCTCCATTTTTGAATAAGGGCATTACATTAGCATTTTTCCAATCCACTGGAACCTTTCCCTTGTCCAGGGAATTTTGGAATATTGTAACCAATTCACCATCTCTGCCACCACTTCCTTTAATACCCTAGGATGTAGGCCATCAGGCCAAGGGGACTTGTCTGCCCTCAATCCTAATGGTTTGCTGAGTACCTTTTCCCTATTGATATTGATTGTTCTAAGTTCTACCCTTTCTATTGCCTCTGACTTGTCCTTTCCAATAGGAATGGTACTATTGTCCTCCAACGTGAAAACTGAGGCAAAGCACTGATTTAGCATTTCTGCCATTTCAGTGTTCCCCACTTTTAACTCTCTGGTTTCATTTCCCAAGGGACCAACTTAGCGCTGTCTTCCCTTTTATATACCTATTGAAGCTTCTGCTATCCTTTTTGATATTTTGTGCTAGTTTCCTTTCATAATTTACCTTACCTCTTTTTATTAATGTTTTTAGCATCCTTCCGTTTATGTTTGAAACTTTCCCAATCTTCCAGCCTGCCACTGGCCTTTGCAATATGACATGACTTAGTTTTTGACTTTATATTGTCTTTGACCTCCTTGTTTAGCCATGGATTTTTTTTTTACCCCGCACCCCGCCCCCCCCCCACCCCCCCTTACTACCTTTCTTCCTCACTGGGATATATTTTAGTTGTGAAGAATTGAGTAGCTCCTTAAACAACTGCCATTGCTCATCCGCTGCCTTCCCTTTTAGCTTTCCTGCCCAAACTACTTGGGCTAAATCTGACCTCATGCCTATGTAATTCCCTCTGTTTAATTCTGGAACACTACTGTGGGATTGCAGTTTTTCACCCTAAAACTGAATTTTGAATTCTATGGTCACTACTCCCTAGAGGATCCTTAACTGTGATGTCATCGATAAGTCCCTCCTCATTACAGAGTACCAAATCCAGAGTAGCCTGTTCCCTGGTTGGTTCCACAAAATACTGCTCCAAGAAACGCAATCTCTTATATATTCAATGAACTCTGCCTCCAGGTCACCTTTGCCAATTTGATACTTCC
Source organism: Ginglymostoma cirratum (assembly GCA_024137785.1). NCBI lineage: Eukaryota > Metazoa > Chordata > Chondrichthyes > Orectolobiformes > Ginglymostomatidae > Ginglymostoma > Ginglymostoma cirratum. The sequence goes on from JAHRHZ010000013.1 coordinate 40,696,734, forward strand.
AATCTATGTACATGTTTAAATCATCCATTGATTATTGCCTTACCTTTCTTGCAAGCCTCAAACATTTCCTGTTTATACTGTGCCCCACTGCAGAACTAGTGTTTGGAGACCTATAGATCACTCCTACCAATTACTTCTTCCCTTTGCTATTTCTTATTTCTACCCTGACTGATTCCATGTCTTGATCTCCTGCGCTTATGTCATTTCTCATTATAGCACTGATCCCTTCCTTCACCAGCAAAGCTACACCACCTCCTTATCCTTTCAGTCTATCCCTCCGAAATGCCGAGTACCCTTGGATATTGGATTCCCATACCCAATCAAAATAAATATCTGATTAAATGTTCACTCTGTTGAGTTTGAGTTCCATCAGAACAAATCTTGGTCCAAAATGGAAGAAAAAACTGAATTCCAAAGTTGATGACAGAGTGACTGCACTTGACATCAAAGTCTGATAGCATAGACACCGAAGTAGAGAGGATCAAGCAGAAAATATTCCAGTGGTTAGAATCATAATTGATGAAAATAAAAATCATTGTACTTTCTGGAAGACAAATCATCTCGGTTCTAGCAAAAGATTCAAACTTAGCTTTAATTCCACAATCTACTTCACTAATGAACATATGTACTGACTATTGGTCCCTTTTCACATTTTTAATGATTTTAAGTTGATTAACTTGCCCCATAACAAATATGGATGATTACTGGTCATACTGAATTATCGATTGTCAAAACTGCTAATATTGATGATGGTAGATAACAGGCCAAAAAGCTGCTGGATATATTGAATCCCAAGATGAGAAATGAACAGCTGACAACTATGCATCAGAAGTCTTATTAGAATTCAGTCAGTGAACATTTTCTTTTGATAGTTCTAAAGCCATTGGAATCAATCATTAAAAATACTGGTTTACTGAATCACAGGAACTGATTCAGTTTCTGTCTTGTGAACATTACAAACCACTGGCAACTGATATATACACATGCTGACAGTGATGGGGAATAACATTGATCAAAACTGAAAACCTTTCATTTCTCTGGGATAATTCTTTACTAAGTATAAAAGCTGTGCTCATCTGCTTGCATTAGTAAAGTTTCTCTTTACAGGGATAGTGGTTGGATTTTTCACTTGTTCAAAAAAAAAACTGCACACTGTGTAATCTTTAGGATAATAGAATAGTTACAGCAAAGAAGGAGACCATTTGGTCCATCATGTCTGTATTGACTTTCTGAAGAAGCACTTGACTCTGTCACTTATATGACTTTTCACTGTAGTGTTGCATATCTTTTCCTTTTGAGATACCCAAGTTCCCTCTTGGAATGTTCTGATTGAATCTAGATCCACCATGCTCACAGTTAGTGCATTCCAGATCCTATTCACTCACTGTTTGAAAAAGCTTTTCTACATGTCGTCCATTCTTTGTTCTGTCAATGACCTTAAAACTGTGGTCCTTGATTCTTCCATCACTGGGGGTTACAAAATGTATATCAGTTTTTCTCCACCTACTTTGTCCAGAGCCTCAAATTTTGAATACCTCTGTCAAGTCAGCTCTCAACCTTAGCTTCTACCAGGAAAATTGTCCCAACTTTTCCAATCCTTGCATGTAATTGAACTTACTCATCACAGGACAATACTTGTAAATCTGTTTTGAACCCTCTGTAATGTCTTAACATCCTTCATAAAGTGTTATCCCCATAACTAAAAGCATTACTCTAATTGAGATAAAAGCAGTGATTTAAGTTTGTCACGACTTCCAGTCTTTTGTATCTATGCCTCCATTTACATTGTCCAGGATGTGTATGCTTTATTAAATAGTCTCCCAACCTGTCTTGCCACCTTGAATGATTTATCCACATATATACTCCTGCACCCAGTTTAAAATCGCACCCTTCATTTCGTATTGTGTCTGTGTCCTTCCTATTGAAATGCTCACTTCACACTTCTCTATTAAATTTCATCTGCTATTTAGCTTCCCATTATGCTATTTTCAACTTCAACACTATTTTCCTCTTACTTCACAATGTTCCAAATTTCATACAATTGTCAAATTTTGAAATTGTCTTCTATACTGCAAGGTCTACACATACAGCAGGAGGAATGGAAATCCTAAGATCAATGTGTGGAAAACTTGACCATTAACTGTCCTTCAGCCTGAAAAAGACAATGGTTAACTTGTACTGTTTCCTGTCAGTTAGCTAATTTTGTATCCATGTCACTACTATCCGATTAATTCCATGAGCTCTAACTTTGCTCACAAGTCTCTTACTTTAATCAAATACTTTGGAAAATCCAGATACACCAAGTAGCTGTATAATTCACAGCAACCCTCTCAGCTATTTCGAAAAGAATTCAAGCAAAACATTTAAACACAAGGTCCTTTCATAAATCTGAGTTGGCTTGCCTCAGTTAATATAAATTTTGTCACCCCCACCCCCTGCCCAAGTGAATTTTGTCCTGAATTATTGTTTCTAAGAGCTTCCCCAACATGCAGGATGAAATGACTGTTGTTCCAGTTGTTTAGAAAAAAGGAGTACAATTTGAAAATTCTTTAGTTATAGAACATGATGTACAATGCCCCTGCAATTTCAAATCACTTCCCTCAATATCTTTGATGCATCTCATTAAGGGTGCCTGTTCAACTTTATATACAGTCTAATACCTTCTCCTTATCAATGTTAAATCAAGTATCTGAACTATTTCCTCTTGCAATAAAACCTTAGCAGCATTATTTTCATTGTTGAATTATTATTTAATTTCATATTCTCAGCCATATTCCCTGTCTCCATGCAGAAATTTCCTATTTAATCTCCAATTAGGCCCACTCTTTTTAATACTCTTACTATTCATTTGCCTTTTGGATTACCTTTGTATGTTAGTTATCAGTTTCACTATATCTTCTAGGATTTGTTTTCTGTAACTTCCCTTTTCATGGGAACATCTTGACTGTGTCTCAACAACTCTTTCTTAACAACAAGATATTGTTTGATTATAGTTTGCCTCATAATCTTTTAATTCCAATTTATTAGAGCAAAGTCTGCACTCATCCAAATGAAGTTGAATTTCCCTCAGTTACTTATCTGGACTCTGGAATAGTCCTCGTTAATTTCCATAGCTAACCTAAATCTTATGATACAATTGTCACCACATCCTAAGTATCTTACCTGATCCACTTGGACCATTTCATTCCCAGGGACCAAACACAGCAATGTCTCTTTTTCCTCATTATCCGTAAACATACATTTTGTTTGAGTACAGTATATTTGAAAATTTGTTGAGTATACTCTAAGAACTCTTGCTTCTCTCTGCCCTGTATATTATTTTTCTGGAATATAATTATACAATTAAAGTCCTTCATTACTATTCCAATTCTTAGACTGTAAATTTGTTCTCCTACATCTTCCCAACTGCTTGATGGTCTTTAGACTACACCAAGCAATGTAAATGCACTGTATTTTGTTCCTTAGTTTTCCCACATAGATTTTGTCCTTGACCATTCTGGTACATCATTTCTCACCAGCATTTCAATGTTCTTCTGAAATAATGCTACTACCTCTGCCCCAATCTATCCTTTCCTATCTCCTAAACAGTTTGAGTCCCGGAAAATCTAATATGCAGTCGTTCTTTGAGCCAGGTTTTCATTACCAGTGCATCATATTTCTGTGTGGGGTTATGCATGTCAACAGCTCACCAAACCTATTTACAATATTCTATTTTTGCATGCATGCACAGTAATTTAGAGTTTATTATTTTGTCCTTAGTATCAGCTCACATAGTAACTTACTATTTTCTACTCACATGCTATCTCTCGCAATATTCTACATACCTTGTTAGTCCCATTGTTCCAATACCCCTACTAACTTCATTTAAAATCACCCTCATTGGCATCAGAAAAATTATAGAATCCCTAAATGGGGAGGCAGGACATTCGGCCCATCATCCCATACAGATAGGGTGGTTAAAATGGCATTTGGCATGCTGGCCTTCATTGTTCAGTCCTTTGAGTATAGGAGTTCAGGAGTCATGTTGAGATTGGACAGGACATTGATGAGGCCTCTTCTGGAGTGCTGTATTCAGTTCTCATCATCAGTTATAGGAAGGGTATTATCAAGCTGAAGAGGGTTCAGAAGAGATTTAGCAGGATATTTTTGGGTATAGAAGGTTTGAGTTGTAAAGAAAGGCTGGATAGGCTGGGAAATTTTTTTCACTGGAATGTAGGAGGTTGAGAGGCAACCTTACAGAAGTTTATAAAACTTCTGAAAATAACCAGAATATTCCAGAGTACAAATAAGTAACCAAGGGAAATTCAAATTCATTTAGTTTAGATAGAGTTCTGAAGTGTTGTTGTCTTTTCCCTAGGATGAGGGATTTCAAGACTGAAGGGCACATTTTTAAGGTGAGAGGACAGAGTTTTAAAAAAGACATGACAGGCAAATATTTCTCCTTTTTTTTAACACCGAGGATGGTTTGCATTTGGAATATGTGGCCCTCTGAAGAACATCCCCACCAGATCCACACTGCTACCCTATCCCTGTAACCCAGCATTTCCCCATGGGGAATTCACCCAGCATGCACATCCCTGGACACTATGGACAATTTAGCATGGCCAATCCATCTAACCTGCACATCTCTTGGCTGTGGGTGAAAACCAGGCCACCCAGAGGTAACCCATGCAGACACAGGGAGAATGTCTGTGTGGAGTTTGCACAGTCACCCAATGCTGGATTTGAACCCAATTCCCTGGTACTGTGAGGTAGTGGTGTTAACCACTGAGTTACCTTGCTACCCCATGAACACCTATGCTTTCTGTCCTAGTACTGTACTTAAATATGGGCTTGATCCAATTTCTAAGCCAATAAATTTTATGTTAATATATTGCAAAAGATAGCTCAGTTTCTTTGAACTCCCCCCCCCAGTCTGTTGGATTCTGAATCTTTCCATTTTGCTCCGTGCATTTTAGATATTGCAAAATTGCATTTCACATATACAAATGCTTCAGGATCAAAGTGCAGAAAACTTTTCATTAAGTAAAATCAGGGTAGGAATCTCCCTGGAGTTTGTGAGTTTGGTGTAATAATTTATAGAAGAGCTTGCTGTCAAAGCCTGGTGGTGAAAAATAATGCACAAATAATGCAGCTATTGGTGTCTTCCACTGTGAAGACTGATGCAAAGTATTTATTCAGCTAGCCCCCTTATCCCTCCTTTTCTTTTTTCCCCATTTACTTCTTTTCTCTTTAGACCAGTGGTCTAAAGCCCGCTCTTGCTTCCATCTTACCTTTTATATATATATTTTGTATTACTAGCTAACTTACCCTCATTTCATAATCTCCCTGCTTATTGTGTTTTTAGTTGTCCTCTGCTGGTTTTTAAAAGGCTTCCCAGTCCTCTGGCTACCCATTAATTTTCACCACGTTGTATTCTTTTGCTTTTATGCTGTCCCTGACTTCCCTCATCAGCCATGCTTACCTCATTCACTCCTTAGTAAGTTTCTTCTTCCTGGGGATGCATTTCTGCTGTGCCTCCCGAAAAACTCCCAGAGAAACTCCTACCATTGCTGTTCCACTGACTTACCTTCCAATCAACTCTGGCCAGCTCCTCCCTCATATCTTTATAGTTAACGTTTCTCAGTTTGTAATACTGTTACATCTGATTCCAACTTCTCCCTCTCAAACTGCAGAGCGAATTCTATTATATTATGGTCACTGTCCCCAAGGGGTTCCTTCACCTTCAGCCCCCTAATCAAGTCCGTCTCATTAGACATCACTAAATCCAGAACTACCTGTTCCCTAGTGGGCTGTATCACAGGCTGTTCCAAGAAACTGTCTCAGATTTTTCACAAATTCCTTTTCTTGAGACCTAATACCAACCTTGTTTTTCCAATCCTCCGACATATCGAAGTCTCCCAAGATTATTGAATTAGTCCCTTTCTTACATGCCTTTTCTATTTCCTGATTTATTTTTCCCCCACATCCTGATTGCTGCTAGGAAGCATGTACACAAGTCCCAATGGGATCTTTTCTCCTCTGCAGTTCCTCAACTCTACCCATACAGATTTTATGCGTCTGACCCTAAATCAATAGCAAGAAGCGATAAAATTTCATCTCTTACTATTTAGGCAAACCCACCCCCTCTGCCTATCCTTTTGATAGGATGTGATATTTAGTTCCCAGCCCTAATCCCCTTGCAGCCATGTCTCTGTGATGCCCATAACATTATACCTGTCAATTTCAATCTGCACTACAAGTTAATTCACCTTCTTTCATATACTGTGCACTTTTAAGTACAACACCCTCAGTCCTGCATTGACCACCCCCCTTCTCACAGTTTTTCCTTATCTGCTGTGCCTGAAGTTAGATTACTGACCTTTTCCATACTCTCTGTCCTATTACTTGTTCTGGAAGCTTTAACCTCTGCTAAGCCCTCCTTCCCTTCATCTTTTCTCATAATTTTTCATGCAACTAAACCCACCCCCTTACTATTCAGATTAAAGTCCTATCTGCAGCACCAGTTGTTTGATTTGCCAGGACTCTGGTCCCAGCATGACTCAGGTGGAGCCCGTCCCATTGGAACAGCTCATTCCTTTCCCAGTACTGGTGTCAATGTCCTACGAATTCAAAACTGTTTCTCCCACACCAATCTTTGCGCCACATGTTTATCTCCTTAATCTTGTTGACAGTGAGCCAATTAACTTGTGGCTTTGTACCTTTTTGGTTCTGCTTTTTAAATTTAGCCCCTGGCTATGCATATTCCCTCAGCAGAATCTCTTTCTACTGGTACTGTCGATACCTATGTGGACCACGACAACTGGATCTTTCCCTTCCCACTCCAGGTTCCTCTGCAGCCCAGAGGAGATATCCCAAACCCGGGCACTAGGCAGGCAACATGGCTATTGGGACTCTCGATCCTGGCCACAGCGAAGAGTGTCTATTCCCCTGCCTGTACTATCTCTGGTTGCAACTGTATTTCTCATTCTTCTCCGCTCTTGAATAACTCCATGTACCACAGATCTCCAACCAGTTTGCTCATCCTCCCTACAGCAGCCACTCTCATCCACACAGGGAACGAGAAACATAAACCTGTTAGACAAGGTCAAGGGTTGAGGTTCCTTCAGCACTACCTCCTGGATCCCTTATATCTGCCTCACTTGTAGCCGCACCATCTTGTCTCTGATTACTGACTGATTTTGAGTTGTTTATCTGAGGGGTGTGAGTGCCTCCTGAAACACAGCATCCAGGTAACTACCACCCACGCCCCATCCCACCTCGCCCCATGTATCGCAGTGTTCAAAGCTCAGACTCTAGCACATCAATTCTGAATTTAAATATCCAATACTTGCTACACATGTGGTCACAATGAGCCACAATGGGGTCCACTAACCCCTACATCATGTAGGTACAACACATTGTCTGACCCAGAAGATTTTTTTATTTACTTAATTTGTTTCAAAAATTTCCTACTGATCTTTTAGTTGCAATCTGTAAATATTTCTATTTACTTTCAATTTGAAAGTACCCAATAACGGGAACAAAAACAGAAGTTGCTGGAAAATCCCTGCAGATCTGGTAGCATCAGTTCTGAGGAAGGGTCACCGGTATCCAGCATCGGCAGTTCTTACTATAGCTGTGCCTCACTCTAGATGTGTTCTCTCCTCCTTAACTGTGCAAAGCTTAATGACTGTGCTGTTTCAACAGGCCTTCTTTTAAATCCAGTTGAGATGACTCACACTAGTTAAGCTTCCATACAATCAACACCCATTGAGCCCTTATTCGGGCTTTGGTTGATAGACAGGTAACTGACCTCCGTCAACTACTGTATTAACTTTTTGACTAGACCATTGAATTTTAAACTTAATTGAAATACAAATTGAGAGGCAGAACTTTGGGTTCTGAGCTATGTCTTCTTCAATTTGCTAACATTGCCTCTCTATTGCAAGACAAGGAAACACATCAGAGGAAGACCATTATTTGAAACTACTGGTCCAGTTTAAATGAAAAATGACTGCAATTCAAGATCCTGATAACGTTTCAAACCATAACTTATCCACAACCCATAATCCATTCAAACCTAACCACTAATTTGATAAAAGATTCAATATTCTAGTTGTAGTGATCACTTCTGAAATCTCCAGATGTGGGTTTTGTTTTGTTGAAAAACAAAGAAGTAAACACTGAAAGCTCAGATGTAAATTGTGGGTGCAGCACGGCTTGCAGACATCATAATGGGCGGCACGGTGGCACAGTGGTTAGCACTGCTGCCTCACAGCACCAGGGACCTGGGTTCAATTCCAGCCTCAGGTGTCTGACTGTGTGGAGTTTGCTCTCACAGTCCAAAGATGTGCAGGTTAGGTGGATTGGCCATGCTAAATTGCCCATAGGGTTCAGGGAGGGGTGGGTCTGGGCAGGATGCTCTGAGGTTTGGTGTGGACTTGTTGGGCTGAAGGGCCTGTTTCCACACTGGAGGGACTCTATAACCTAAATGGCATGTGCAAACAGTATTCAATTTAAAGCATTACAGTGCAAAGGTAAAATACAGATCAGTTATCATAAACCAATAAGGCTGACCTTAATCTAAACAGCCTGGAAAGAAGCTGCTGGGGTGAGATCAGCTGTTCATTTCCTAACCTGTCCAATCTTATTATCCATGTAACATTAGGTGGACTATGAAAACGACAGCAAACTGTTACTGTCAGTTTCCTACAGAGCAGGTTAGATTCAAATTATTCCCAATGCTAGAGGAACATTTAGTATGCCCTTGCGTTATCTAAATGTAGCACAAATGAACAACATGGATTATGTTCATTTGAAAATCACTGCTGGGTTTACTTAATGCTAAACTAATACAGATGGTAGAGAATAATCTCCCAACACATCCTTTGCCTAATACAGAGCGATTGTGGCTCCTGCTCACATGATGACATCCAGGTGCTTGGCTCATCTCCATGTTGAGTCTCTAAAAGGAACATCACTCTTGAAGTGATAGTCCAAAGGCAGAACCCTGTCATATATCAACAACATCCCAGCTGTAGAGCTGAAATCTTGTTCTCCAGAACTAGCCATACTCCTACAAATGATCAAAAACAGAAGTTGCTGGAAAAGCTCAGCTGGAAAAGTTCGTCCAGGGGTATGATTCTTGCTTAGGGTGCTGTGCAGCATTGTCATGCGAGAGGTCCCAGGTTCAACTCTTGGATGAGCTCAGGTTTCTTGCTTCACTTGGGGTGGCACAGCGGCTCAGTGGTTAGCACTGCTGCCTTACAGCACTAGGAACCTGGGTTTGATTCCATCCCGGGGGGACTGTCTGTGTGGAGTTTGCACATTCTCCCTGTGTCTGTCTATATCCTCTGGGTGGTCTGGTTTCCTCCCACAGTCCAAAGATGTGTGGGCTAGGAGGATTGGCCATGCTAAATTGCCCATAGTGTTCAGGAATGTGTACATTAGATGGATTATAGGGGAATGGGCTTGGTGGCATGCTCTGAGGGTCAGTGTGGACTTGTTGGGCCGAAGGGCCTGTTCCGACACTTTAGGGATTCTATGAGGTCTTTCAGCATCTGTGAAGAAAGATCAGAGTTAACAATTTGGGTCCAGTCCCTTCCTCTACACAAGATGGTTCAGTCCAGCTACAGCACTAGAGACTAGATGAAAAAGTGGGGAATTGCCCGTATAAATCGTGTTTACGAAAAACAAAACAAGTCCATACAATCTAAACAATCACTGCCCTATCAATTCATTCTCAATCATCAGCAAAGTGATAGAAAGCATTGTTAATAGGGCTTTCAAACAGCACTTTTTTTTAGCAATCAGGCTCAATTTGTATTTTGTAAGGGTCACTCAATTTCAGATCTCATTACAGTCTTGATCCAAACATGAGCAAAGGAGCAGATATCTAAAGATAGGATGAGAATGGCTAGCATCAAGGAGTCCTGCACCTCAGATACTGAAGCAACATGCGTTTGCATTCAATAATACTGGATTATGTTTCAACTTGAGCTCATAAGTGGAACATAATATTTGAACCACATAGGTGCCAAGCAATGACCATTTCCAACAAGATAGTGTCTAGCCACTATTCCTTTACACTCATTGGTACAACCATAGCTGAATCTGTCAACATTAACATGCAGCAACCTACTTTCTCCCTATTTTTTGCTGCATAAATCTCTGAGGTCCATGTGTGATAGCGAATACCACACGTACAAGTCAATCTGTCAGCATGACAATCAGCATGCATCAGGCCTCCGAGTGGTTGCATAGTTTAGAGGGGAAGTTGCCCACAAGTCATCACAATTTAACCACAAATTTAACTTAACCAACCACATAAACACTGTGAAGATAAAAGCAAATGTGAGGCTGGGAGTTCTGCATAAATAACTCACTTTATGACTTCCCAAAACCTGTCCACCATTTACAAGGTACAAGTGAGGAGCGTAATGAAAAATTCACTATTTATCCAGATAGGTGAAGCTCCAGGAACTCTCAGGAAGAGCAACATAATCCAAAATAAAACAGTCTGCTTGATGGCAGATCACTTTAGCCGTTCACTCACCACAGCACTGGGCACATTGGTAGCAGTATGTACTTTCTACAAGGTGCACTGTTACAACTTGTAAAAAATCCTTTTGGCAGATGGAGTGTAGCATGTGAAAATTTTCACTTTGGCAGGAAGTCTAGAAAAACAGTATATTTCTTAAATGGAGAGAGAATGCAGAGCTCTGAAGTACAGAGTGCCTTAGGTGTCCTGGTTTAGCAAATGACTGGGAATACAAATTGTCATCTATTGCAAGGATACATTATGAAGTTTTGCTAAATTGTCTAGTTTGCTGGTGAAATCCTATCTGGAGTAATGTGTGGAGTTTTAGTCTCCTTTTTTAAGATAGGATATAAACACAACAAATGTATTTTTGCTAATGTTTGATACAGGAGTGGAGTGATACCTTATGATGAAATATTGGACAGGCTGGGTCTGCTCATTATAGCGTAGAAGCATGAGATGACTTTATTGAGACATACAAGGCCCTGAGAGGATTTGGCAAGGTGGCTTTTGGAAGAGGTTAGATCTATGGGACGCAACTTTAAAACAAGCCATTTAAGGTGGTGATGAGGTGTTTTATTTCGCTCAGAGGGTCATGGTCTTTGGAACTCTCTTTCTAAGTCAGCAGTGGAGGAAGGATTACTGAATATTTTAAAACAGAAGTAAATATCCTCACAGCTTTAATGTGAATGTAAATAGTTTACTTTCATGTTTTTTGTTGCGATCAGATTGAAGCTTTTATTCCACTGCATTTTCTAGAAAGTAAGCTTTGCATTTGTATTTAGTAATCAATAATTTATGAATAAAGTATGCTTTTGAAATAAAAAAGTAAGTCTTTGCTAATGTAGCTGCAAAACTAGCTGATGTTGTTACATCAAGATGTCTGTTGAAACAAGAAACCAAATCTTGTTTATAAATGTTAAATAGACTAACATATAGAAAGCAACAAAGTGCATTACTAACTTTTTGATTCATGTTCATGTATGTCCAAAAATCTTGATACTGTGCATCTTGCAGTCTCTCAGTTAAATAATACTCTAGTTTACTATCCTTCCTGCCAAATTGGACAATCTCACATTTTCTCATGTCATACTTCATCTGCCAATCTTTCTCCCACTCCCACCCATTGATATTCCTTTGCAGATTCCTTTTATTCTCACAATTTGCTTTCACATTTGTATCATCAGAAAATTTCACTATGATACAGTCTGCCCATTCACTGAAGGAATAAATAAATATCATAACAGTTGAGGTCCCAAGACAGATCCAGTTGAAACTCCACTAGTTATTAGTTTACCAATCTGAAAATTCTGACTCTCTGATCCCTGCCAACTGGCTAATCCTCTACCCATGTTAATCCAGCACTCCCAGCACCATGAAATTTTGTGCAGTAACCTTTTATCTGGCACCTTGCTGAACGTTATTTCAAAATCCACATACACTCTACTTGTTCTCCTATATCTACCCTCATTGTTACATACTCAAAACTCTAATAAATATGTCAACACAACATCTCTTTCGCAAATCCATGTTGAGTCTGCCTAATGATATTAGGATTTTATAAATGTACTGCAACTACCTCCTTAATAATGGATTCTTGCACCTTTTCCAATGTCAGATGGTTGATCAACTGGCCTATAGCTTCTTACTTAATGCTTCTGTAATTGATTGAATAAATGTACTAAATTTGTAGCGGTTTTTTTGTTAGCTGGGACTTTTCAGAATCTTGTCCTCAACCTTCTATTCTACTTAATCTATGCTTTGGAATGGCGAATTGCGGATTCCCATTCTTTTTGGCTCAAAAGACAGTTGTGAGACGAGTGGGTATTTGTTTTAACTAGTACTTAACACCAGCTTTGACACTGTTAATGGCCATTGTTGGCAGTACTCAATCTGTTTGCTTGAATATTCTGACTAATAGTTGTGTATAATAAATGTTCTTGATTATCAATGTTCTGACTCAATTAGATAAAAGTGTAGATTAATTTCTATGTCAAAGAATTCAATCACATTTTATGAATGAATCTGTATCCAGGCGGTGAAAAATATTGTCAATTACCGAATAGCATGCGCTTAATGTTTACTGGAAATGTAAATATTGATACAAGTCTGAAAAACATAGACTCGGGGTGATCACAAAAATATGCAAAGGTGCTTTGATGGCAAACATTTACTGAAGTGTCTCTTTTACATGAAACACCTCAGAGCTCAGTGTTACATTCATCTTCAATCTATAAACTCAAATTCTCATCATGGCAGTTATGAGTCAGACCATTCAGAGAACAAACTCCAGCTGTGACCATGTGATACACATGGTCTTGCTTTTTACAGTGTAGTGAACCAAAGCACAAACATTACTTCAAATTGCTGGGCCAGATTGATTTGATCTGGTTTATAAAGTGTTTTCTGATTGGGCTCCTGACAAAGACTCAGCAATGAAGGAGTTAAGATTTTTTTTCTATTCAACGAAGCAGCATTTGTACAACATGAACCAATACAGAAGTTTGAAACCATCTGATTTCATCACTATTTTGTCACCAATAAACAGGAGGAATCCAATTTTAATTCCTCCAGTAGAAGAGAAAGATGTATGGATGCAGTAGACGTCTTTGAGAGATAAAAGAATTGAATTTTCTGACACCTTGCAGAATAGGCTTACCAATAAAAATAACAATGCAATGTGTGGGCATCAGAAGAATGCATGTTTATTTTTTGCAACAAATGTTTCAGAATTATTTGCAAGGAATGCCGGATAATATTGACCATGATTGATTAAAGTATAATTTTCGGAGCTAGCATAACAAAAATAGTTAGAAATGTCCAATACTATAATAAAGAAGGAACATTCAGAAAGATAAACTCTTAACAAAACTACTTCTCAAATTACTGAAGAACAATTAGTTCAGGAAGTTTTGTTTGAGGGAAGTATCTTTCCAGTAAACAACTGTGGCTGCTTACATAAATTGATTGTTTCTAAAGGATTGAGAAACAGATACATAGTGGGGATCTTATCTGTAACATGTACCCTTGATGTAAGCTGCAGAAAAGAGAATGGTTTTCTGCAGTCATTTTCAGACTCAAAAGACGGAGAAACTGAAAGCCATGCTCGACAGAGATAACAAGGTGTAGAGCTGGATGAACACAGCAGGCCAAGCAGCATCAGAGGAGCAGGAAAGCTGACGTTTCGGGCCTAGACCCTTCTTCAGAAAATGCCATGCTCGACAGTTATGTTGATCTCCAATGCTGTTTGTAAAGTAACTCTGTTCAAGCATGCTCCACTATCAAACGCCATGCTTACTCAAAGCATGCTAATGTGTGCCTTACAGGGAAGGTAGTTGACAAACAGTTGATCCTAATAATGATGTTTAAAATCAGGTTTGACATATTGGTTCTAAGACCACTCCATTCCCTATCTTACTTTGTTCTGTGTTGCCACCTTTCAAGTTGCCAGGACTCTTGCTATGGACAGATGCTGTCTATCCGAGATACAAAATTTGTGATCTGATGATGTAAATAGTGTCACAATGCTACTTTTTTTTCTGGAACCTTCCCAGGAGGATCTGCTTAGCCTCAAACCCACCAAAGAAAGCAGTGGGAGAAAGTAAAGTGACCGGAAGAACCAAGCTAAGTTAACTTGATGACGTTTTGTAAAAATTCCTTTGGATCCAGGTTTTGCAAGAAACCTTTAGGTGGCTTGGTCAAGCTCCTTTTTAATCTTCTCATCACCAGCATTGGTCATGGTATCACACTCACTTGCCTCAGAAACCTGAAAATAAGGTCCATCAGTTAAAACCATCAATTTGCATTCTCGAGATACAGCATCTGCTTCAGGCTGCTTAGCACTACGACTGCAGGGTTGAAATTCACCTCTATATCAGAAAGGTATATGATTTCCTGTGATCCATGCTCAGCTTCATTGTTGATAGGACATCAATGGAACCAAACCAATTTCATTTACAAGAAACAACAGATCCCAGTGATGGAATAACACAGATGTCAATAGTCCAACCGAAAAAACTAACAAACTCTGACATAGCTCAAAAATATTGGCAGTCATAATCCCTTTCAGAGATGTGTAGAAACAAAATGTTGGACCTGGATTTTAGCAACTCCATCCAGAGCCTCTCCATTCTTATGGCAATGGCAGAGAAGACCAAAAATCAGAAGTCCCAACCAAAAAATAGCTCTTAGCATTTTTGTAATAAGGAGGAGGGTCACATTTCAAATATGCTTTCTTTGTGGAGGCAGTAGTCTACATAAACCAGCACCCGCCTCCAGTCATGCATGATTTTGAATGAGGTAAAGTGCATTATATGTAGTTTAGCTGTGGTGGAAGCAGGGCTCAATTTTACTTGAATAGCCAATGTACCCTTTTGGAGAAATAGAGTACTCCTTTGCAAAAGATCCCAAGATAACACTGTTAGAGGTAGTTGTCTTTTGAGAGTGGTAAGCTTTCATTTAAAGTTGTTAAACATAGACATGGTTGAGTGTGAAAAGTGCATAAACTCATGAAGATCAAGTTCATTGTGACTGTCAAAAGGATCTATAAAAAGCAACAATCAAAAGTGCCAAAAGGAGTTGTCAAAAGTATTATGACTAGACCAGGCAAGATTCCCAAACTTGTTACAATTATGTGAGATAACAAGCATGGGGCTGGATGAATACAGCAGGTCAGGCAGCATCACAGGAGCAGGAAAACTCGACGTTTCGGGCCTAAACCCTTCATCAGAAATGGGGGAGGGGACCAGGGTTCTGAAATAAATAGGGAGAGAGGGGGAGGCAGATAGAGGATGGATAGAGTAGAGGATAGGTGGAGAGGAGGCAGACAAGTCGAAGAGGCGGGGATGGAGCCAATAAAGGTGAGTGTAGGTAGGGGGGTAGGGAGGAGATAGGTCAGTCCAGGGAGGATGGACAGGTCAAGGGGGCGGGATGATGATAGTAGATAGGAGATGGGGGTGTGGCTTGGGGTGAGAGGGAAAACAGGTTAGGGAGGTGGAGATGAGCTGGGCTGGTTTTGGGATGCGGTTGGGGGAGGGGAGATTTTGAAGCTTGTGAAATCCACATTGATGCCATTGGGCTGCAGGGTTCCCAGGCTGAATATGATTTGCTGTTCTTGCAGCCATCGGGTGGCATCACTGTGGCATTGCAGGAGGCCAAGGATGGACATGTCATCTGAGGAATGGGAGGGGGAGTTGAAATGGTTCGCGACTGGGAGATGCAGTTGTTTGTTGCGAACTGAGCGCAGGTGTTCTGCAAAGCGGTCCCCAAGCCTCCACTTGGTTTCCCCGATGTAGAGAAAGCCACAATGGGTACAGCGGATGCAGTATACCACATTGGCAGATGTGCAGGTGAACCTCTGCCTGATGTGGAAAGTCTTCTTGGGGCCTGGGATTGGGGTGAGGGAGGAGGTGTGGGGGCAGGTGTAGCACTTCCTGCGGTTACAGGGAAAAGTGTCGGGTGTGGTGGGGCTGGAGGGGAGTGTGGAGTGGACAAGGGAGTCGCGGAGGGAGTGGTGCCTCTGGAAGGCAGATAGGGGTGGGGGGGGGAAAATGTCTTTGGTGGTGGGGTCTGATTGCAGATGGCGGAAGTGTCGGAGGATGATGCGTTGGATCCGGAGGGTGGTGGGGTGGTATGTGAGGACGAGGGGGATTCTTTTTGGGTTATTGTTGCGAGGACGGGACGTGAGGGATGTGTTCCGGGAAATGCGGGAGACACAGTCGAGGGCGTTCTCGACCACTGTGGGGGGGAAGTTGCGGTCCTTGAAGAATGAGGACATTTGAGATGTGCAGGATTGGAATGTCTCATCCTGGGAGCAGATGCGGCGGAGGCGAAGGAATTGGGAATAGGGGATGGCATTTTTGCAGGAGGGTGGGTGGGAGGAGGTGTATTCCAGGTAGCTGTGGGAGTCAGTGGGCTTGAAATGGACATCTGTCTCTAGGTGGTTGCCCGAGATGGAGACAGAGAGGTCCAGGAAGGAGAGAGAAGTGTTGGAGATGGTCCAGGTGAACTTCAGGTTGGGGTGGAAGGTGTTGTGTGTGTGATAGTCACAATTGTTATGCTTTGCCTGAAGAAGGATGAACTGCTAATGAAAGGCTAATTTAAAAAGCGTCCTTTGCTTCGTCCCAGATCCAAATGAACATGTGATTTTAAGGGAGCTAATTTAACCAGGCTTTCTTGAATGAATAAAACGTGAGTTTATTAATTATACACATAGGAAGAAATAGTAATGCAGTATGCATAAACATAGAGTGGAATAAGAGGAGAATCTAAAAAGATAAAAATCAAAAAAATGACGGATCAGTCTCTGAATTGTTCGTGAAGAGCAGACACAAACACATAGTGCCCATTAATCAATGATACTGGTAGCGTTAATGCTGGCATTTGAACAGTTAACCTTAAGATTCTTGGTTTTGTAGGTTGATTGACATTCCTTTCTCCTGATGCTTTTTGAACTGTCTGGCAGCGTTCAAACTGATAGAGAGAGTCTTTCTCCTGTGTTTTACCTGCAGTGCAGTGCTGGGATAATTTTCTTTCAAAGCTGTGGTCTTCACAGCACTCTAGTCCACACTGTAGGTCATCTGGTCAATAACATACACCAACTGGCATTGCAGTCAATTCCTGATGCTTTTCTAAAATATATTACTAGAGGGTAAAACAAACATGCCTGCAAGATGGGGCTTTCAGCTGAAAAGGGGAGTGGACAGTCAAACACCTTGCTATCTCTACTTGTTAAGTCTCTTCCTGTTTGAAATTTCACTGACTCTTTACAGGGTCAACATTTTATTGCTTCATATAGGACTTTGCCAGTGAATTTACACCCAGCATTTTTTTAATTCCATGGTACTCTTCTTTTTAAAAAAATTATGCATTTTAGAATTCCAATTACAACTTTATAAACAGTTTAGGTCTCTGTTACATTATTATGAGAAAAAGTCAAATATATCAAAAGGCTATGTCAAAAATGCTAACATCATTTAAAACATTTGTTTTTAACATTTGGAAAACCCTGTTTGGGATGTTTAAACAAAAAAACATGGCTTGCTCCATTCATTCCATCTGTTGACGTAAGCCTGAGGGATACAAAAACTAGAAAAGCACTCGATGACTGATTTTACAATCTTCCAATGCCATAGTAGAGTAGTTGTCATTTACAGTTTTATTGCCAGCTTCAAGTGGTTATAGACACTTTGAAGTGGATCTATCAACTTGAATGTTTGTTTTTATAGGGGTCATGAACTTAAAATGTCACCACAGTCAAGACAGGTTTTCTACCATAGCACATAGGAGCCTGCACTCTCATTCTAAGGTCACCCAGCCTCACCCCTAAAGGACATGGCCAATCTGGAAGGATAACATCAACTTCAGGTATACTTTCTCCTTGTCAGGTTTATCGTGCTGAGAAATAAGCCGACTATACACTCCCAACCCAAGGCTAAGAATTCAGCCATTGGACTTAAAGTGCAGAAAATATCTTTTGTCATAATTTACACTGCACCCAATATCCAACAGTTCTTTTTGCAGTGGAGAACAACCAAAGTACTCAAACATATAGCTCAGAGCTGTACACAACTTAGAAATTGTTAGAGTATTATGATTTTTAACCTATGGAGCTTAGTGTCTGTAAATATCTGGAAGAACATTCAACAAAATTGTTTTGATTTTTGTCTCATTGGAGTAGTTATTACAATTATAAGGTGTAGAAAATTTCTTACTTCCAAATATAATTTACAATAGAAATTATGGGCATTTTAAATGTAAAAATATGAAAATAAACAGGTATATTCACTTCAGTATAACTTTACAAGCTGATGTCACTTTCATTGGGAAATTATCCTCAGATTAATTATTAAAAAGAATTGAAAACATTTACAGCATATGCCTTCAGCGAATGGGACACAAACTGTCTTTCCGTATACTCAGAATGACATTTTAATGTTTAGATTCACCCGCAGTGCTGGTGGCTGGCACTGGGCTGAGAGCACAATAATTCATAGAACAGAGTTTTCCAAGGTTCGTCAATCAAGCTGCAGCATGAACAACACACTTCTAGACTTCCCGAAGAATAACTGGAGCATTGAACACAATCAAGACTGACTACACTTGAAGGAACCATTAATAAGGGACAGAATGAAACTATTCTACAATTGGCATCTGATGTGGGGTCAAGGTTCCTCATCCACCTGTTGGCTTGGCTAGACTGATGGAGTACAGCTCAGTGCGTATATCCAGCAGAATGTTGCACCTGGGTCCCCACAGCAGCCATCAACTTGAACATGGAGGCAGCCAAGCCTGAGGCAGCAGGGGTCCCAATGGTATTGCCCTCCTCTACCTCTGAGGCGGAGATCATGGACACCTCAGGGGAAGAGCTGGCCAGACTATCTCCTGCAGCCTCCACCAGCTCAGGCATTGACACCTCAATGAATATTTTATCTAGATCAGACTGAGGAGCAACTCCCAGTGAGCTCATCATTACCAAATTTCTGCAGGTGTCTGGGGAAGAAATATCCTAACTCCCTGGCACATTGGTTGACTGCTGGAGACCAGGTATTTAGTCAGCCCGGTCAGGAGAAGGACCTATGGTAACAGCAACTGGGGCCTTAATAGATGGGCAGAAGCAGATAGAGGCTGGCAGGGTCTAGTGTCATGGACTCCTCGACTGGTCCTGATGGAAGAGGGCTTCTCTTCTCTGCATCACACTATCCAGCAGAATCTACAGGAGTCCCTTTCTGTAAAATGGGATATCAATTTCCCCCTTGTGTGCAGAGCAGTTCCAGATGACCAGTGCTTAAATGGGTGCTCAATGGCCTTTAACTATGGCATCAGTGCCAGGGATGCCAGGATAACACTGCAGTGATGAGAGCTTCTAGCCTTGTAGGAGAATCAGGCTAACATCAGATCTGAGGAGGACCACAGGGACTGGGTAGGTAAGTAATGAGATGCGTTTGGGATGATCACTTGAGTAAACTCACAGAAACCCATGAACAGAAACTCAACAAAAATTACACAAAGACAAAATATGAGAGAATTCAGCCCATAGTTTAGTGTTTGGTCCCTTCTGTATTCCTTTTGAACCTGGAAAATCCTCGAGGACTATCTTCTTTGTCTTTCGTTCTCTCCTGTTTTCTACCCAATCACAGATCACCATTTTGGCCTTGCCCCACCTATCCCTTCCTCAAAACCTATTACATCTATAAATTTCCCCAGTTCTAATGATAGCTTGCAGATATGAAACATTAATTTAGTTTTTCTCTCTTCTGACAGATGCTGCTTAGGCTACTGAGATATGACTTTTAATTTTAAGTAGATTCAGAGGAAGAAGTGTGATCAATATTATTGAAAGGAAAATTTAGAACTTCTTTATGATCAAGATTCACACTGAGATAATAACCTGAATTTTGGCTGCGAGGTGTCAATCATCCTGCTGTGCATCTAAAGAATTTTCTGTTTTTAAAATGTTAAAACATGGAACTAGAAATAACAGTTTGAGATAATAGCAAATACTTAACACATTTGTATGACAGTCTGTTAATAGAGGTATTAAGTCATTTAAAATAAGCAGTCATTCTATTTAACTCTGACTGCAAGCACTGCTATCGTCCAACTGATCTGTATGATTGGTAACCTCAAATCTCAATTCTAGAAAGCTAATTTATCTTACAAGATCCTGACAGGTTGACACATGGGTTGCAAAGCTGACTGTCAGCTTAAAAGGTTGATGGTTGGCCTTTATAGGTAGATTCACAGCATCTCCTTCCTTTACTTGAGTTTGAATAGACTGATATCATCTAACTCAATTACAGGACTGTCTGCACGTCTTTCAGGCATTTTGATTTATCACTTTTCCTTTAAAACATGTGTACCATGGTGAATACTTCAACTGAAAATAACTACATATACTATGTCAAACAATCGAGCTGCAAATATATTGTTGTGGTATGCAAAACAGACTTTAAACCACAAAAGAAAGTTTTATTTCTTTAGTTTTAGTTATAACCATTTTATAATGCCTTAGCCAGCGTCTTCCATACCCACGACCATTTCCATCCAAAATGATAACAGCAGCAGATACATGAGAACACCACCTACCGCAGGTTCCTCTCAAAGCTATTCATCATCTTGACTTGGAAACATATCGCCTTTCCATCACTGTCACTGGGTCAAAATCCTGGAACTCCCTCCCGAATGCATTTTAACTATACCTACACCAAATGGACTGCAGTCGTTCAAGAAGGCAGCTCTCCATCTTCTCAATGGCAACTAGCGATGGACAGTAAATACCAAGCTACTGACACCCACATCCCATTAATGAATAAAAGAATGTAATATAGACCCATATTTAGAATAACCTTTAACCTGCTCTGATGGAAGATCTTCACCGATCTAAACCATTAATTCCATCCACCAATGCTGCCCAGCCTTCTGAATATTGGCAGCATTTCATGTTTTCGTTTTAAAATGACTCCAGTAGCCTAACCATCCTCGAACCAGACTTTGCATATATGGTGGAATTCATCACCCAGTTCTACACAAATGCAATGCCTGTGTGTGGGAATTCTACATTCATGACTCCCCCTGGGTATTCACCCATTGGTAGTCTTCATCATTGGTATCAGAACTCATGCTGTTTGGTTCTGGATGTTCAAATTAGATTTGTGAATAGGTTTTCCTTTATAAGAATATGATGCTGCATCAGAAGCCTACGTTTGCCATAATAAATGAAAATTTGCAAAACTGATTTCTCTGAATGGTTACTCCTGCAATACTTTGATTTTATAGTTTTCTTGATAAAATGGGCAGAATATTACCAGCCCTTATTTCGTGGGCTAGGAGGTGGTAGCAGAGGACAATAGACAGTTTAGAAAGCCACTGGAATTTTGCCAATGATTCTGCACATCCCCAAAGTGCGGAGAGGTTGTTAACTCAATGGAGGTGTTCTCTCTACAGCAGACCCATGGGTTGCAGGAGGTTCAGGCTTTGTGGGTGCATATAAAGGGCCATGGGAAGTGAAAGGACTCCTCGCACAGCCTCAACAATCACCCTGGAGGACTTCCTATCTGATTCTTGCCTCCGAATCATTTTTTGTCTTACCTGTTGGAAGCTTGAAGTCCCATACCTGTCTCTGTGATGGTGCTGCTGAGGCTTCAGAGATGCAGGGTCTCTAGCTGAATGGCAGAGAATGAGGAGACAGACTGCTGAGCTACTTCTAAAGCCACTAACTGAAAGTTTAGGGCCTCATTTTGTCCTAACATCAGGAACCTGAAGCTTGTAGTAAAATTTAGGCCAATGTGCAACTATGTAAGCTCCTGAATATCTACAGCCACAGCTAAGAGTGGCCACTGCATAACGTCTCTTCTTATTTGCATAATGTCAAGCCCAGGTGTATTTTCTATAAGATCTTTAAACATTAGGAAATTAAAGAACCAATTAGCCTAATATCTGTTCTTAGGAAATTAACGGTCTATAATTATGTGGACAGTGACAAAATGCTTTCAAAATTTTCAAACCAGAGTGTTGAAGGAAATGACTACAGAGATAATTAATACATTGGTAATCATCTTCAAAAATTCCATCGATTCTGAATTGAGACCTACAGATTGGAAACTTGCAAATGAAACCCCATTATTCAAGAAAAAAACCAAGGGAAAATCAAGAAACTACAGATCAGTCAACATTACATCAGTCGTATGGAATATGCTAGAACCTATCATGAACGATGTGATAAACAGATACTTGGATAAAAATGATTTGATTGGGTGCAGTCAGCATGGATTTGAAAATGAAAAGATCATGTTTACAAATTTGTTGGAGTTTTTGAGAATGTTACAAATAAAACTGAGAAAGGGGATTCAATGAATGTAGTAAATTCAGATTTTCAGAAAGCTTTTGATAAGATCCCCCACAGGAAGTTGGTTAGCAAAATTAAAGCATGTGATATTGGAGGTAATGTACTGACATGGATTAAGGATTGACTACAGACAGAAAACAGAGAGTAGGGATTAATAGGTCATTCTCAGATTGGCAGTCTGGGACTAGTGGGGTATTGTAAGGATCTGTACTTGGGCCCCAGTTGTTCACAATATATGTCAATCATTTGATGAGAGGACTAAATATAAGAGTCATGAAGTCATACTGTCAAACAGCAAGGAAACAGACCCTTCGGTCCAACTCGTCCATGCTGACCAAGTTTCCCAAACTAAGCTAGTCCCACTTGCCTGCATTTGGCCCATATCCTTCAAAACCATTCCTATTCATGTACCTGTCCAGATATCTTTGAAATGTTATAACTGTACCTGCATTCGTCACTTTCTCTATCCGTTTATGCCACATATGAACCACCCTCTGAAAACATTGCACCTTTGGTCCCTTTTAAATCTTTCTCTTCTCACCTAAAAAATATGTCCCCTAGTTTTGAACTCAGTCATCCTAGGGAAAGTGGTGGAAGCATTCATCAAGCTGAATATTCTGCTTTCTGATGGTGTTGTGTTTTAACGGTGTGCTTCAAGAGTGTTGTTACAGCCGCACGGATCTAAGAAAACGTTGTCTACACTAGAGGAAGAGGTCAATGTGACAAACATCCTGAGGAAGCTTATTGAATCACAGAAAAGGATTTAGCAAAATTAACACGATCAAGAGAATAGTAATGGAGCAAGAGCAACAAATCTCCTGACACAGATAGACTCTATTCTAAGACTTTTAAAGAGGCAGATAAGAACACTATAAATGTCCTAACTTAACCATAATCTTCTAAACTTGTTTCAAATTGAGAACTGTTCCTTAAGACTGGAACATTGTATATGTCATTCCACTATTCATGAAAGGTGAAAGAAGGAAACCAGGGAATTAAAGAACTAATTAGCCTAATATCTATTCTCAGGAAATGCTAATGCACAATTATAGGAACCTTGGTAAATTTTCAACTCAGGTAGAGAGAACTATTTGTAAATGTAGGTCATATGTAATGAACTTGATTGAATTTTTTTGAACAGGTAACACAAGTATTGGGCAGGGAACGATCTATAGCTGTTATTTATATGGACTTCCAGAACGCATTTTGCAAATTTACTGTTAGCATTGAAGGCAAATCAAATCCTTGAGGGTCTGGTTAGAAAATTGGCTGACTGGAAGGAGAAAGAGAATAGGGTCAATTACAGGTATTGTAATTGGCATAATGTGACAACAGGATTTTGATTTTCAAATTGGGTTCAGGAATAATGCAACATGATCTTCGAAAGTTGATGCCCTATCTGAGCCAGAGCTGACTTCAGTGCCCAATGAGGAGCTTAAATCTCTGTGAGGAGAGGCCTGTTGCAGCAGGAGCATCAAACACAGTTGCCACCATAACAGAACTTGCTGTCCCTTTGCACAAAACTGCAGGCAGGAATGTGGATTGCCAGAAGCTCAAAGAATGGTCCAAAAGGTGAGCAGACGGTCCTGTGCCTAATTTTGCAATAAAATCTATGGTAATAGACATCATTCCAGTTTGGAAATAACTCTCCACATGCTCCGTTGAACTTGATCATTTAGCGGTAACGTTCACCAGATGTTGGATTTTATTTTCAACTTAAAATTCATCTCCTGACTCCCCAGCTTCTCACTGCCCCTTTAACAAGGTCAGAAATCACACAACACCAGGTAATAGTCCAACAGGTTTATTTGAAAACTCAAGCTTTCAGAGTCTTACTCCTTCTTCAGGTGTTAATAAGATGAAGTATCCGACACAGAATTTATAAGTAAAAGATCCAAGGGGCACGCTACTTATGAGGATCCACCCCAGTCCAACACCGGCACCTTTGCATCATTGCCCCTTCAACAAGCTCCTTAATGGGCCGTGAGTTGAAGACAAGTAAGTTCCTCTTCCTGAAAATTGTGCTGCACTTTTGAGGAAACACAATCGTGTGACACCCTCCGGGGAACTTAATTTTCAAATGCATCCATACCCCTGCTCACTCCATCTTGCAATTTAAAATTCAGCTCATGGTGACCCTCAAGAGTCCATGTTAAGGCATCAACCAGTCATTAATGATGTAGAGGATTGGCCAGAACACCACAAATCCAAATGTGCTGATGCTCCAAATAAAGGTGGCATTGTAAGGAAGTATATTGTATCACATACGACATTGTAAGCCTAAAAGCACAAGGAAATGTTAACAAATGAAATAAATAGGCAACACAGATATTAATGGGATAAATGTGAGATCATCTACATTGAACCTAAAAAGGCTAGAGTAGGGTATTTTCTGAACGTTCAAAAGCTAGAAACTGCATAGGTCCAAAGAAACTTGGAGTGCCCACACATACACTTCATTGAAATGTCAGTGAAGAGTGGTGTAATGGAGGTTTACCCAGTTGGCTGGATGGCTGGCTTGTGATGCAAAGTGATGCCAACAGCATGGGTTCAATTCCCACACTGGCTGAGGACGGATATTCCATCACCTGAGATGCGGTGACCCTCAGGTTAAACGCACAATCAATTGTCACTGCCCTTATGACAGAACATGACTGTAATCTGGTAGGACTATGGTGACTTTACATTTCTTGTTAAAATATCATACGCAAGAACAGAAAATAATCAAAAATACCAGTAAAAGAAATACAATATAAATGTAGAAGTCATTTTTCAGGAAAACAAAGCCCTGTGGTGAGACCACACCTTGAGTACTGTGCACCACACTAGGAATATACTAGCCTTGAAGGGAGCGCAGCATAGATTTATTACAATGATGTCTGGACTCCAAGTGTTAGCGTATAATGAGAAATTACATAATCTATTGTTTAGTCAATAGATATAATCAATAATATTGATTATTACATAATCATATGTATTGTAGTCCTTGTTAGCTGCATTGAAAGCAACAGATGAAGCACCTGGATAGAGGTTAAGCTCCATCAGCCTGCTCTCATCCAGCCAGTCAATAAATGTATCTATGGCTCAAGTATTGAAGAGAAGGTCCCCACAGATACCCAGCAGGTACTGACTGTCCTGCTCAGGTGGCACTCCCCGGCAGCCGTATGTCATTCCATGGAGGTTCGTATGCCAGATCTAAGATATCAGACACATGTCGGGCAGACCCTCCCATCCTTTGCTCTCTGCTAACTCATGAATAGCTGAGTCTGGAGACTCATCATTTGTACTGAGCTCAGCAGAGGCCTACTCTCCTGCAGTCCTCCAGTGTCAGAGATGTCAACAATTTCTACCTCCTCTATTTGCAGACTTGTGTCAATGCTGTGCACCTCAAAATATGTTGGTGAGTGTCTCTCTGCTCGTGGAGATGAGGAGGAAGCACTTGATGGTGTGTTGTCTGAGAGCATTGACAGTTCCTCTTCAGTGGTGCGCTTTAAGGGGCTCGTAGAAATTTCCCAGGGGGCTAGGGTATTTTTTTTTGCCCTGGCTTGGCAGTGGGATCCTCAGTCAGTCTGGATAGTAAAACATTAGGATTTGTTAGTGTCACAGGGTACCACTCGTTCCCAAAGTTTTATTAAGATGCTGGTGTTTGATGTGCAACTGGGCGAAGCAGATTGAAGATTCTCTCACTAGATGGCTGTAAATTTCCAATCTCCCCTTCAATACTGGCATGTTCTCTTTGCTCTATCAACTGGTCAGCAGCCTGCTCTTCAATAGGGGTCAAAAGCCTTATGTCTTGAACACAGTCACTGTGGATTTATGAGGGAGAAGTGATGCTTTACAAATCTGCTGGAATTCTTTAAGAGAATAACTAGTAGAGTCGATAACAAAGATCCTGTGGTTGTGGTTTACTTAGATTTTCTGAAGGCTTTCAATAAGGCTCTACATGAGACATTAGCAAGTAAAATTAAAGCACATTGGTGGTTGTGTACTGAAATAGATAGAAAACTGGTCTTCAGACAGGAAACAAAGACTAGGAATAAACAGAGATAACAAGGTGTGGGGCTGGATGAACACAGCAGGCGAAGCAGCATCATAGGAGCAGGAAACTTGACGTTTCGGGCCTAGACCCTTCATCAGAAATGGGGGAGGGGAAGAGGGTTCTGAAATAAATAGGGAGAGAGGGGGAGGCGGATAAAGGATGGATAGAGGAGAGGATAGGTGGAGAGGAGGCAGACAAGTCGAAGAGGCGGGGATGGAGCCAGTAAAGGTGAGTGTAGGTGGGGAGGTAGGGAGGAGATAGGTCAGTCCAGGGAGGACGGACAGGTCAAGGGGGCGGGATGATGTTAGTAGATAGGAGATGGGGGTGGGGCTTGAGGTGGGAGGAGGGGATAGGTGAGAGGAAGAACAGGTTAGGGAGATGGAGATGAGCTGGGCTGGTTTTGGGATGCGGTTGGGGGAGGGGAGATTTTGAAGCTTGTGAAATCCACATTGATACCATTGGGTTGCAGGGTTCCCAGGCTGAATATGATTTGCTGTTCCTGCAGCCTTCGGGTGGCATCACTGTGGCATTGCAGGAGGCCCAGGATGGACATGTCATCTGAGGAATGGGAGGGGGAGTTGAAATGGTTCGCGACTGGGAGGTGCAGTCGTTTGTTGCGAACTGAGCACAGGTGTTCTGCAAAGCAGTCCCCAAGCCTCCACTTGGTTTCCCCGATGTAGAGGAAGCCACAACGGGTACAGCGGATACAGCATACCACATTGGCAGATGTGCAGGTGAACATCTGCCTGATGTGGAAAGTCTTCTTGGGGCCTGGGATTGGGGTGAGGGAGGTGGTGTGGGGGCAGGTGTAGCACTTCCTGCGGTTGAAGGGAAAAGTGCCGGGTGTGGTGGGGCTGGAGGGGAGTATGGAGCGGACAAGGGAGTTGCGGAGGGAGTGGTCCCTCCGGAAAGCAGATAAGGGTGGGGAGGGAAAAATGTCTTTGGTGGTGGGGTCTGATTGCAGATGGCGGAAGTGTTGGAGGATGATGCGTCGGATCCGGAGGTTGGTGGGGTGGTACGTGAGGAATAAACAGGTCTTTTTGTGAGTGGCAAGCAGTGACTGGTGGGATGCTGCAGGGATCAGTGCCTAGACCTCCCCTATTCACAATATATAGGAATGATTTAGAAAAGGAAACTACATATCATGTCTCCAAATCTGCAGACAACACAAAGCTGGGTGGGACAGTATACTGTGAGGAGGATGCAGAGATGCTTCAGTGCAGTTCAAACATGTTAAGTAAGTGGGCAAGTACATGGCAGATGCAGTATAATGTGGATACATGGGAGGTTATCTATTTTCGTAGCAAAAACAGGCAGATGAAGTATTATCTGAATGGTGATAACTTCGGGAAAGAGGTGGTGCAATGAGGCCTGGGTGTCCATGTACACCAGCCGCTTATGATAAACATGCAGGTGCAGCAGGGGTTGCAGAAGGCAAATAGCATGTTGGTCTCCATAGCAAGAGCATTCTAGTACAGGCATCGGGATGTCTTGCTGTACAAGGCATTGGTAAAAACACACTTGGAGTATTACATGCAGTTTTAGTCTCCTTACTTGTGAAATGATGATCTGGTTATTGAGGGAGTGCAAAGAAGATTTACAAGATTGATTCCTGGCATGATGGGACTGACGTATGAGGAAAGACTGAATCGGACTGTATTCACTCAAGTTAAGAAGAATGAGTGAGGATCTCATAGAAACCTATAAAATTCTGACGTGACTAGATAGGATAGATGCAGGAAGGATATTCCTGGTGACCATGGAACCCAGAGCCAGGGGTCACAGTCAAATGATAAGGGGTGACTCTTTTAGGACTGAGATTATGAGAAATTTCTTTACTGAGAGAGTGGTGGGCATGTGGAATCCATTGTAACAGTACACTATTGAGGTCAAAACATTGAAGACTTTCAAGTAAGATATAGATATAGTGCTTAGGATTAAATGGATCAAAGCATCTGGGGAGAAAGTGGAACAGGGTACAGAGTTGGATGATCTGCCATAAACATACTGAATGGCAGAGCAACCTTGAGGGGCTGAATAGCCTATGCCTGCTTCTATACTAAATAAAAACCAAAAGAACCGTGGATGCTGTAAATCAGGAACAAAAACAAAGTTGCTGGAAAAGCTCAGCAGGTCTGGCAGCATCTGTGGAGGAGAAAACAGAGTTAATGTTTCGGGTCTGGTGACACTTCCTCAGAACTGATGGTGGCTGGGAAAACGTCAGT
>JAHRHZ010000013.1:40740613-40765720 GCA_024137785.1 Ginglymostoma cirratum
CATCAGAAAATTTTCTGATGAAGGGTTTAGGCCCGAAACGTCAAGTTTTCCTGCTTTTTCTGATGAAGGGTTTAGGTCCGAAACGTCAAGTTTTCCTGCTCCTATGATGCTGCTTGACCTGCTGTGTTCATCCAGACCCATGCTTGTTATCTCAGATTCTCCAGCATCTGCAGTACCTTTTATCTCTGATACTATTTATGAAACAAATGCTAAGTGAAGCAGTATGACTTTGATTGTTAGGAAATTCCATGAATAGGTTTCCTCAGTTTTTTTCTTTTAGAGTCATAGATTGATACAACATGAAAACAGGCCCTTTGGCCCAAGCTGGTCCATGTTGACCATGGTGCCCACTCAGCTAGTTCCAATTGCCTGCATTTGGTCCATATCTCTCTAAACCCTTCTCATCCATTTACCTATCCAAATGTCTTTTAAATGTTGCTATTATACCTGCCTCAACCATTTTCTCTGGCAGTCCAGTCCATATAAGCACCACTCTCCGCATGCAGAAGTTGTCCCTCAGGTCCTTCTTAAATCTTCCCCCTCTCACCTTAAACCTATGCCCTCTAGTTTTCACTTCCTCATCCCTGGGAAAAAGACTGTATGCATTCATCCTATCTATGTCCCTCACAATTTTATACACCTATAGAAGGTTACCTTTCAGTCTCTTACATTCCAAGGAATAAAGTTTCATCCCAGCCAACCTCTCCCTACAACTCAGGTCTACTAATCCTGGCAACATCCTCATAAATCTTCTTTACACACTTTCCAGTTTAACTATGTCTTTCCTATAACAGGATGACCAAACCTCTACACAATTCTGAGTGCGGCCTCACCAATGGTTTATACAACTGTAACGTAACAGTGACAAATACTATTAATGTATAGTGGGGCAGCACGGTGGCTCAGTGGTTAGCACTGCTGCCTCACAGCACCAGGGACCCAGTTTCAATTCCACCCTCGGGTGACTGTGTGTGTTGAGTATGCACATTCTCCCCATGTCTGCATGGGTTTGCTCCAGTTTCCTCCCGCAGTTCACAGATGTGCAGGCTAGGTGGATTGGCCATGCTAAATTGCCCGTAGTGTTCAGTGATGTGTAGATTAAGTGGGTTATAAGGGTATGGGTCAGGATGGGATGCTGTGAGGGCCGGTGTGGAAAAGCCTGTTTCCACACTGTAGGTGATTCTATTCTATCCCAACTCCTATGCTCAATGACTCGAATGATGAAGGCCAGCATGCTAAAAGCCTTCTTCATCACCTTGTCCACTTGTGATGCCACTTTAAATGAACTATGTACTTGTACTCCTAGGTCCCTCTGTTCCACAACACTCCTCACGACCTAATAATCTAGTGTATAAGTCCTACCTTGGTTTGACTTTCCAAAATGCAACACCTCACATTTATCTCTTGAATTGCATTTGCCAATCTTCAGCTCACTTCTGCATCTGATCAAGTCCCTCTAATTTTTGATAATCTTCTTTGCTAACAACAATACCTCCTAATTTTGTATCATCCACAAATTTACTAATCATGCCTTGTACATTCACATCCAGATCATTTATATAAATAATAAATAACAAAGGTCCTAGCACTGACCCTGTGGCACACCACTAGTAACAGGCCTCCAGTCCAAGAAACAACCTTCAACCATTACCCTCTGCTTCCTACCATTGAGCCAATTTTGAATCCAATTAGCCAGCTTTCCCTGGATCCTAAGCGACCTAACTTTCATGGCTAGCCTGCTGTGCGGGACCTTGTCAAATGCCTTTGTGAAAAGAAAACATTTCACATAAGAACAAAGGGCTATATAGAATATCAAGTTTACTCATTATAATGGGGCTTTAAATCTTTGCTCCCCTTCTTCATAATATTTCATGATGGTGGTTCGGTGGAATGAATTGTCACAGTATAATCACAATAGATCTCCCCGTAAGTTCTCAATCTTCCACCAAAGCAACAACAAAAAATTTTCAGAATTCCTGCTGAAATAACATTACCAGCTGTTTCCACCATTGGTCTCAAATTTATGTTGAAGTTACATTATAGATGTGGAGAAACCCTCATATCTTGCCATGGGGTAATTCTTCATATGTCAGTTTAGATAGAGAGTGTTAACAGGTCACTTGAGCCTGAGGAATATCATAACCCAACTCAGTCGTGCTGTTACCTAATGTCCACATAACATTCTGAGATGAAACAGTGATGTTGCATAGTGATGTTATGGACCAGAACAAATCCCCTCAAGAAGACAGCCTAGACCCTAACTTTTCTGTTCAGTTTAAAGGTAAGTGCCAGGCGTTGCATTAAGGATGAAATTTGATTTGTCTTGAAGCCAAACACACTTTATTCATATACTATAATTAAAATACAACAGAAGAAAGAAGAAATTGGAATAACTTAACTCTGTTGGAAAACTTAGAATAATAGATCATTTAACTGCTAAATAGTACCTGTTCCAAAAATAGTAACATCCCATAAATATGCCCTCGGCAAAGGCAAACTCAGTAAAATAGATTGTTTCACATGCGATTCTAGCAGCAGGAAGAGACCCCCCAGATTTTAGCTGTAGCAGAGAAAGGAAAAACAGCTTCCACATCCAGCTTCAAGTCCACAGCAGCAACTGCTACTAAAAGCGAGACCTAAAACTCTTTGTTTTGTGAGGGCTTGACTCCATCCATTCAGACTGCTTCTATTGTTCCAGCTTTTTTAAAAAAAAAAAGGCCTCATAAACTGCTGATTTCATTAGCTTTGAGCAGATTGCTCAATACCTCTCTCTCAACTTTTCTTCATTAAATAAGGACAAAATACCCTCTCTTAAAGCCACAGCATTGACACAGTGATCAAAAGAACTAACCCAAGAGTAATAAAACCTGTTGTACATTTTTTACTGAGATAAATGGTTGGACGGAGAGTTGGGATCAAACGTGTTGTGCTCTTGGTCCCTATAGTTCGGCTACTTATTGACTAAACTTGCTGAATTATTTGTACATGCACTATACTTTTTCCTTACTGAAAGGCTTCCTTCTGCACTGGTTGTGTTTTGTTTTGTTTTACTCATTCGTGGAATGTGGGCATTACTGGCTAAGCCAATATTTATTGGCTGTAAAGAGTTAAACACATTTCTTTGGGTCTGGAGTCACATGTGGGCTACAGCAGGTAAGGAAGGCAGATTTCCTTCCCAGAAGATTATTAGTAAAAGAATGGAGCTCATAACAGTTGACAGTGGTTACAATTAGGCTAGTTTTTTTATTCCAATTTTTTTCATTGGATTTAAATTCCACCATCTGTCATGGTGGGATTCAAACTCATGACCTCAGAACATTAATAGTCCAGTGATTTTACCGCTACCTCCTCCAAATCTCTCCTTATGAAAATTACTTCCCAATTGGAAAGGAACCCAAATGAATCAGAATAACAGATAGGTAATCTCATACAAATGAACAATTTTACAAAAGATTGGCTTGAGGAAGAGAGAAACAAAATTCTTCTTGGTTGCCATAGAAATCCTAATTAGAACTGTTCTGGGTCATTTCTTCAAATCAGATTCATAACAGGTTAATGCAATCACATGTAAAAATATATTGTATCTCCCCCCTCTGCACTGGAACAGGAAGTTGGTGCACTGGTGTCTTTGCTGTGCATTTAATGTTGCTGTCACCCAGTCTCCACCTCATTCTCCATTTCACTTGCTGGTTATACTCACCACCGTGCTTGCTCTTTCACACACTGCCTCCCTTGCTGCCTAGTTTTTTTTAAACACCTCTCACTGTCCCACTCGCTGCTTACTCATTGTACCCTTTCTCCCCCAATGCCTAGCTCACTTTTCCCCTTCACAACCTCACTTGCGGCCTCCCTCGCTGCCTGGTTCTTCTCACTGCCTGATTTGCTGCTCCATGCATTGTATGGGGTAATGGGTAAGCCTGTTGATGAAGCTGAGAGAGCTCTAGGGTTGGGAGCAAGGCATCAAGAGGATTAACAAGAGGAGCAATGAATGGAAGGTGTGTAAGCTGATGTGCAGCAATTGACAGGCTTCCAAAACATTGCTCTTTGATGCATGAAGCTATCTGTGCCATTGCTGACAGTGATGTCACATCATGCATTTACAGTTGCAATGACAGCAAAAAGTGAAACAAAAATATTAAGATCTTGTGACACCAATTATAAAACAAACTGGCTACTTTAGGGAAATTATATAACTGGTATTAAAATAGACTAACCGCAGCACAAAGCAACACATTGACCCATTCTCGCAAGATAGAAATAGTAAGGTTCCTTTGCTCTATTAAATCATTATAATCAACAATCTGAAAAGACCCATTAGTATGTTTCCCTCACACAAATAAACTGCCAGAGAAACTCAGAGATAACAAGGTGTGGAGCTGGATGAACACAGCAGGCCAAGCAGCATCACAGGAGCAGGAAAGCTTGACGTTTCGGGCCTAGACCCAAGGGTCAAGCAACATTGTTATTGACTCTTCAACTTATGGGGATACTGTTTCCTATCACACTGTTACTGTCCCTCATAATTATATACACCTCAATAGGTTCCCCCTTCAGCCTTCTCTGCTCTGAACACCTTTGCCCAAGGGTCTAGGCCCGAAACGTCAAGCTTTCCTGCTCCTGTGATGCTGCTTGGCCTGCTGTGTTCATCCAGCTCCACACCTTGTTATCTTGGAGTCTCCAGCATCTGCAGTACCTATTATCTCTGCCAGAGAAACTCAGCAGGTTGGGCAGCATCGGTGGAGGGAAGCAGAGTTTCAGGTCCAGTGACCCTTCTTCAGGATAGGAAGTCCAAAACCAGATGGCATAGGCTTGAAGTGAGAGGGGGAATATTTAAAAGAGACCTAATGGATAACTTTTTCATGCACAGAGTGGTGCATGTATGGAATGGACTATCAGAGAAAGTGGTGGAGATTCGTACAATTACCGCATTTAAAAGGCATCTGGATGGGTATATGAAATAGGAAGGGTTTAGAGGGATCTGGGCCAAATGCTTGCAAATGGGACTAGATTAATTTAGGATATCTGATTGGCATGGACAAGTTGGACCAAAGGGTCTGTTTCTATGATGTACATCTTTATGACTCTATGACTCTGTGTTAGGCAAAGTACCCTTAACACCTTTGCTGAAGGGCCAATTATATTCATGCTTACAGTGAACATGCATCTTTGTTGTGTCCTCTTGCTCTTTCTTTTCAGAAAATCTTACCCAGGTGTTTACCCAGATATGCAGTTTCAATATTGTCATAGACATACAGTCATACAGCACAGAAGAGGCTCTTTGGCCATCAAGTCTGTGCCTATCCACATTGATCCTAGTTTCCTGCACTTTCCCACAGCCTTGAATGTTTTGACATTTCAGATACTCACCTATGTACATTTTAAACTCGTGAAGTTTCCCACTCTACTACCCTCTAGGCAGTGCATTCCAGATTCCTACTACCCTCTGGAAGAAAAATGTTTTCCTCAATCCCCTCTAAACTTCCTGCTCTTCATGCAACATTGTTATTGACTCTTCAACTTATGGGGATACTGTTTCCTATCACACTGTTACTGTCCCTCATAATTATATACACCTCAATAGGTTCCCCCTTCAGCCTTCTCTGCTCTGAAGAAAACAATCAGAGCCTATCCGGCCTCCTTTCATAGCTAAACTGCTCCATCCCAGGCACCATTATGGTGAATCTCCTCTGCACCCGCTCCAGTGCAATTACATCCTTCCTATAGTGTAGCAGCCAGCACTGCAAACAGTACTCCAGCTGACCAAAATTTTGTACACCTCCAACATAACCTCCATGCTGATTTGAGCATTACCTCCCTGTATTGATTAAACTGCAGGTATAGAACTAAGAGCTAAAAATTTGAAAGTACCACTTTCTAATGCAACAATCATGATCTGTTACCCATCCATGCCTGTCTTCAGAGGCCAGCAATCTAGAAACTTTGGCTGCTCACTTCTATGATCTCTGGGTCCTCAGTAGGATCCTCGTGACAATGTGTGAGGTTAGGACATATTTCATGTCCCAAAGGCTGTCTTTCCTTTTAAAGAGAAATCACCTTGATGAAAGAGGCTTTTGCTGACTGTCATTGTTGCCGATTGAAAGAATAGGGATTGCAGAACCAGGGCAGAGATAGGACTCTCTTTAGCCGTGAAGGCAAATCCTGAAAATGCTCACCAAGCTAACGAGTATCTTCAAGAAAAAATGGTTCATCATCTTGAGAAACTACAGGTATCTTACTGCTATGCTGATTAACTTGCTGTGAAGTTTCAAGTTTTTCATTTGTTATAATATTAATAAATGGCAGGAATGAACAAACAGCAGACCTCCACAAACTGAGACAACTACTTTAATGTGCACTCTACAGTACTGAATGGTTCCTTCAGCCAGCTACCGATCTTGTTCTACGAAGCAGTTTTACAGTGTCAGGTGTTAATGGGCTCGGGTAAATGAGTGGTAACATCCGCGTGCTGAGCAATAAGCCTTTGTTTTTGAGTAACTGGATGTTCACAGTCTGGTTCTTCCTGATGGTGTGAAAAGGGCAGGAATCGCAGACAAGCTCAGAATGAAGGTATCATTGGGACTGCATCGTGGGCATTTGCCAATACAATGTGCTGAGTGTGATCACACATTGACTGCACAACAATTGAGTGGAAATCCTTGCGGTTCCTGTACCTCTCCCGAATGAGATAGGAGACCTGCAAAGCCAGGCATATACAGTCAATGCTGAACTGCTCCTGGCAAAGCCTAATGCTGTTTCACTCTGATTCTCTCTTGTCAGAGATAATGATGTATTCTCCCTTCGCTGTCTGATACAGCTTCTGTCACTTCCCAAACACATTGATGGCTGGCATGATGGGATGTGGCACTCATGTGGCACTCACTCCCACTTGCAATTTAGATGCATGGAAGTTCAATTTTTTTGTGTGTGTATCACTGCCTGGTGTGAGGCTGCATGTAACATTGAAAGTGATCATACTGTTCTATGACCACCTACTTAGTGAACCTGTGTTGCTTCAGGCACTACTCCTGTGTCAAGTACAGGTAAGAAAAATGTTCTTGTTAAAAAATACTCTTGTTTATGGGGAGGTGGTGGCATCTTGGTAACATTACAAAACTAGTAATGTAGAACCAGAGGCCAATGTTCTAGGGATATCGATTTGAATGCCACCATGGCATATGCTAAGATTTGGATTCTTACCATATTGAAAGAGAAAGCTTGAATTAAAAGCTAACTACTGTTCCTTTTCATAAAAGTGCACCTGGTTCACTCAGGTTCTTCAAGGAAGAGAATCTGTCATCTTTACCTGTCTACTTGTGATTTCAATTGACTTCTAACTGCCCTGTGAAGTAGTCAGAACACCCGTGTCTCATGAATGAATAAAACAAACTTCTGGTGTATAGGCCTTCTGTATACACTCAGTGTTCTTCTCCGTCTGTGCGGACCTTCTCTTATTTCAGTTCTGCTACATTCCTCGATCGTATTGCTGATCCAATGTCACTAAAACAACAGCCTCATACCGCCTCCAGTGTTAAGTCACCACACCCTCTGGCCTCTTTGAATGTATGCAACAGTCACCATAGAATGTCTAAAAACAAGCCACCACAATCTACCAAGCTCCTTCACAGCAGAACTAACTCAAAACCCGATCTCTTTAAACAATGTAATGTTGATGAGCCCTTCATGCTGCTGAACACATGTTCAATGAGTGTCATTAGCACAAGCATTCATTTCACAAGCGTCTTTAAACTGTGTGTCAAATTATCTAGGACGCTGACTCAGGCATAATAGGACATCCCCTCATGTTTGAAGCACATGCTTGGCATGTCCACACTAGCACCCTTCCCAGCGACAATCATCATGTGAGCCTTAGAGTGCCCAGGAGTGTGGCCCTCACTTGGGCCAATACCAATGGCTCTACAAAAAAAGTATAAAACCTGGAAAGCTGGGTTAATAGCTCAGAAATGCTAAAGAATTTGTGTTTCCCCAAAATGGCCAAACAATGAAATGGCATCCAATATAATTTGCTCCTGCACTCATATGTATGACACCATTTTGTAACTCTATGCACATTTGCAGTATCCAGAAAATTTCATCAATGAGTTTCATTTATTGCTTGTTCTTTTTATACAGTAACTTTTATTGTAACTTTTGTCTTTATCTTGCGCAGGAGTTAGTTGCTTATGTTTTATTGAATCTTTGCCCATTGTAACTTTACCAGAAAAAATGATAAAACTTGAGTAAAGGATGGGCAAGTGGGAAAAGTTCTGTGAAAATTTGTTGCATTTTCTCAATTTATTTTGCTTATTTTTCATCATTTATTTAGAAAGAATTGTTGCTAATATTTCCTACTGGATAATTTTACTGCAAATATTATTCTCTTAAATTTGTAGTACACAGTATCTCAAGTTTTCCAATCCAAAAAGTACAAGAAATTGACAATGTTCATTATGTGCTTGTCATCTGTAAGATTCTTACAGTACATAATGTTAATGGGTTTACTCCATTCAGTTGCATCAAGACTTCAACAAAGACTTCAGCATTACCTTTCAGTCATACAATACCATATTTAGACAGGGTGAGTGAGTGAGCTCCATAAAGATTAAATGCTTGTTACAAATCTTCAGACTCTCGATCACTTGCTGGCAGAAATATAAGTTCAATATTATGTTTAAGATGTAGTTTCTTCTGTGTTCTAAATAAAGCTGCAGGGAGCTTCCCTGAGTACTAGTCGATAAGCCGTTACCTTCAGCTTGGTTTGAGGGTTGTCAGGTAGTTTGAAGTAGTTTGAGAAATTATAATTCTGTTCAATTCCAACTCAATTCTATTGCCAGTGTGCCAAAATGCAAACAATGATATGCCAAAAAACACATACATTCTGTTTTGCCATATCCTATTGTAATTCCTACACAATTGGAATAGTTTTGGAAGACTGACCTCAAGGGAAGTGGCTTGTATATAGGTCAATCAAATACAGGGGCATAGAAGAAACTGACCTGTTTGTTGCTGGTTACAATGAAAACAAAAGGAAAGAATTTCTTACAGTGGTGATGTACCATTAAGTTGCTTTGAAGGAAGTAACAACAATATGAACAAATCCTACAGATTGCAAAATAGAAAAATCTCCCAATTTTACAATCAAATAAGCTCCACCACTTAACAAAAAATTATTGTGACTTGAATTGGAATATGGGAATAAGAATAAGCTATTCAGTTCCTCAAGTTTATTTCACAATTCAATTAGATCTTAGATTATCTGTTTCTTAATTTCGTCCACACACTTTGGTTCTCTTACAGTCAATGTCACTAACTGACAAAAATCTATCAATCTTGGTTCTGACCTTGTCATTTCACCCAGCCTGAATGATCTTTTCATGGAAGAAAAGTCCAGATACATCTCTGGAGGTGTCAGCACAGGTAGACAGGGTGATGAAGAAGCTATAAAGGATGTTTGCCTTCATTAGTCGAGGAAAGAATATAGGAGCAAGGAAGTCATGTTGCAACTTTATAAAACATTGTTTCAGCCACAGATGGAATACAGTGTGCAGTTCTGGTCACCACACTATTGGAAAGATGTGAATGCACTGGCGAAATGCAGAGGAGATTCACCAGGATGTTGCCTAGGATGAAAAGTCTCAGTTATGAGGAGAGACTGAATAGGCTAGGTTTGTTTTCATTTGCGCAGAGGAAGCTGGGGTGGGGGGGGGTGGTGGGGGTTGGGCGGGCGGTTTCTGATTGAGGTATACAAAATTGAGAGGCAAAGATAGGATGGATTGTAAGAATCTTTTCCCATCGCAGACATGTCTAAGACCACAGCGTAAAAAATTAAGGTGAGAAGTAAGTAGTTTTGAAGAGATCTGAGAATACTTTCTTCACCCAGAGGGTGGGGGAAATATGGAACGTCCTGCCTGAGAGGGTGGTGGAGGCAGGTAATCTCACAGTATTTAAGAAGCATCTGGATGCCAGAGAAGAGAAAGCTATGGACAAATGCAAATAAATTAATGTAGTTTGGTGTTTGTTGGTCAGCATAGACGTGGTGAGCTGAAGGGCCTGTTTCAGTGTTGTACGACCCTATCACTCCATTTCCACTTTCATCTATGTGAAGAGGCATCTCCTCATAAATCTTCTGAATGGCCTAGCATTAATTTTATGGTTATGTCCAGTTATTGTAGACACCTCAAAGAGTGGAAATAGGTTCTCTCTAACTAACCTATCAGCTTCTAACATCATCTTAAATACTTAAATTGAATCACCCTTTAATCTTCTACACTTAAAACAGTAGGCTCCTAATCTAAGATAACAAGGTGGAGAGCTGGATGAACACAGCAGGCCAAGCAGCATTAGAGGAGCAGGAATGCTGACATTTCGGGTCTAGACCTTTCTTCAGAAATCAGATACCAGCATCTGCAGTTCCTACTATCTCTGAGACTCCTAATCTATGCAATTTGTCCTCAAGGTTCTTTGAGCTTAGCACTCTCCAAATTCTGCACTTTTTCCAAGGCCGATATAACCTCTTGTTATGTAATGTCCAGAACCCAATGCTACAATACAATTGAGGGTCTAACCATAGCACTGTACAGTTGTAAGATAACTTTTTTCACAACCCTTCAAATTAAAATGGTTAACATTCCACTAGCTTTGTAAGACTTTTTGTACCTGTCTCCTACCTGCTTTTAATTTCTGTACTTAAACACCTAAACCCATCTGCTTCTCAACATTTTCTCATCATTTAGAAAGAAATCTAAATATTTTTTAGGTTGAAAGTGCAGATAATCATATTTTTCCACATTGCGTTCCATCTGCATTAGCTTTGCCAGTCTCTTAATATACATTGAGGTTATATGAATTGACAATTTCAATCTACCAATGTCCCTTTGCAACTTATGCTGTAATCTAAATGGTTTACTGCATTGGAAACTAGCTATGATCAGCAAACAGAGATATGCAATTCTTTATTCGTTCATTTGTCTATAAATATAGTGAAAAGCTGAAGTCCTTCCTACAAATCTAGTTGTCAATTTGAGCACACCAACATCAACATCAACTTCCCTATTCTCTTCTTGCCACCGCCCAACAAACTTCTTACTTATGTTACTAACTTGTTTCCAGTTCCATTGAATTTTATCTTCATTAACATTTTCCTATGTGGAGCCATATTGAATGCCTCCTGGAAATCTAAATACATAACATTCATTAATACTCTTTTATTTACCATGTTCCTTGAACTTTTTGTGGTGATTAAGTTCATGAAACATGGCTTAGCCACTACAAATCTATGCTCGGTTCTCTCTGATCATGTAAGATTGCATACAATAATGTCTGTGCCAGTATTTATGCTCCACTCAAGCCTGCTCCAATTTTTTTCTTACCTAAGTCTATTATCATTATCATTAGTAAGGCCATATTTTGAGTGCTGCATACAATCTGGTCGATCTGCCATAGGAAGGATGTCATTACACCAGCAAGGGTGAGAAAAGGATTTACGAGGATGTTACCATGACTGGAAAGTTTGTGTTATAAGGAAAATTTGGATAAGCTGTGACCTTATTTCCCTGAAGCGTAAAAGGTTGAAGGGTGACCTTATAGAGGTTTGTAAAATCATGAGCGGCGTAGATAAGGTCTATCCCCCAGGATAGGGGAGTCTTAAACTAAAGGGTACAGGTTTAAGGTGAGAGGGGAAAGATCTAAATGGGCCCTGAAGGGCAACTTTTTCACACTGAGGGTGGTGCATTTATAGAACAAGCTGCCAGAAAAAGTGGTACAGGTGGGTACAAATAGAACATTTAAAAGACATTTGGACAGGTAGATGGATAGGAAATATTTAGAGGGATATCGGCCAAATGCTGGCAAATTGTGACTAGTTCAGTTTAGGAAACCTGGTTGGCATGAATGAGTTGGGTTGAAGGGCCTATTTCTGTCCTGCGTACCTCTGTGACTCTATGATCCTAATGATCTATTCCTTTCTCACTCATATGCTTTTCCAGTTTCCCCTTAAATGTATCTTTAGCAGGTTTAACCAATAGCCAGCTCGCAGGCCATCATGTGGCCCAGCCAGGAGTTTGAAAGATTCTGTTTAAGCAGCTTTGGTGAATTTCTGTAGTGCATCTTGTAAATGGCACACCGTGCTGCTAATGAGTATCAGAGGTAGAAGAAGTGAACACTTTTCGATGTGGTGCCAAGCAGTTGGTTGCTTTGTCCTGGATAGTGTCAAGTTTCTTGAGTATTGTTGGAACTGTACCCATACGGACAAGTGGGAGTATTCCATCACACTCCTGACTTGTGTCTTGTCGATGGTGGATAGGCTTTGGGAGTCAGATGGTAGTTACTCACTGCAGAATTTCCAGCCCCCAAGCCGATCTTGTAGCCATTGTATTTATGTGGCTAGTCCAGTTAGTGTTCTGATCAATGGAAACCCCCGGGAACACCAACAGAAGTTGCTGGAAAAGCTCAGCAGGTCTGGCAGCATCTGTGAAGAAAAAATCAGAGTTAACGTTTTGGGTCTGGTGACCCTTCCTCAGAACTGATGGTAGCTAGGAAAATTTTGGTTTATATGTAGAAGATAAGGTGGGGGGAGTAGACGATAGGTGGGGATAGAGCCCAAAGAAAGAGAAGAACAGTTGGACAGGCAAAGGAGTTAATATCGATCCAGCTGAGAGGATAAATAGCTTTAAATGGAGGCTGTTAGCGGCTAACAATATGTAGTGTGTTTTGGCAGGCTATGTGATAACAGGGTCTGGTGTGTGGGGCAAGGGCTAGGACATCGGAGAAGTCAAGGCCCTAAAATTACTGAACTCGATATTGAGTCCAGAACAGACGTTGCTGGAAAAGCTCAGCAGGTCTGGCAGCATCTGTGAAGAGAAATCAGAGTTAATGTTTCAGGTCTGGTGACCCTTCCTCAGAATTGATGGTACCTAGGAAAATGTTGGTTTATGTGTAGAAGATAGGGAGGCGGAGGGCGTGAGGAGTAAACAATAGGTGGGGATAGAGCCCAGGAGAGAGAAGAACAGGTGGACAGACAAAGGAGTTAATAATGACCTGGTTAGGAGGGTGAATAGCAGTTAATGGAGACTGTTAGTGGCTAACAATAGGTAGTCTGTAATGGCAGGCTAATGTGACAACAAGGCCTGGTAACGGCTAGGACATAGGAGAGTTCAGGCCCTAAAATTATTGAACTCGATGTTACAGAAGTTGCTGTAACCGTCAGGATGTTGTCAGTGGGGGGTTTAATGATGGTAATGCCATTGAATGTCAAGGGATGAGAGTTAGACTCTCTTTTGTTAGAGATTGTCTTCACCTGGCACTTGTATAGTATAAACATTACTTGGTACTTTTCAGCAAAAATCTGGATATTGTCCAGGTCTTGTTACAGTTGGACATAGATAGCTACTGGGTTGAGCATTTGTTGTCACCTCCATCATACTCAGTGAATACGAACAATTAGAGATATCGCAACAAACATAGTTATTTAAATACAACTTGGGAAGCTGTTCCTTCACTACAGACAGCTGAAACAATGTGATCTCATCACTGGCACAGAGGACAGAATGACCATCAGACCAAGAGTCCACATTCTCTGGAACAACAGTAACCATGGCAATGGTCCTCGGCAAGGGAACAACATTCTCTGCAGAAGGAACATCACTCTAGGAGCAAGCAGATACTAGACAAACAGCGAATGGAAGCACACTCACAATTAGGAAACACACACAATTTAAATA
Source organism: Ginglymostoma cirratum (assembly GCA_024137785.1). NCBI lineage: Eukaryota > Metazoa > Chordata > Chondrichthyes > Orectolobiformes > Ginglymostomatidae > Ginglymostoma > Ginglymostoma cirratum. The sequence goes on from JAHRHZ010000013.1 coordinate 40,754,329, forward strand.
TTATATATGAAATGCATGTGTACATGCATGTATAGAGACCATCAGAGATGGAACTGACTGGAGTTAACACACAGTTCTATTAACAAATGATCATATTCTTTGTGACCATATATATTGGGTAATATTTAACATCAAATTAAGGTGCATACTTCTTGTGGTTTTCCCTTTGGCAGTGTTTGGTGACACCAGAACTTTGTGGTGACTGCTTCACTCAGCAATGCAGGTCCAAGTCCTGTATGTCATGAGCAAATGTCTAAATTGAGCAAGTGCACAGAAAAGGCATGGGCTTGAAATGGGAATCAAGGGTCAGAAGGGAGAGAACGGACAGGATGCTGGGGGAGAGAGGGGAGAGTACAGACTAGGGAGAGGGGGATGGGGGAGAAGAGACTAGACCGGGTAAGGGGAGGTTAAAAAGAGACTGTACAGGCTTGGGGGATGATTGGGTCAAAAAGGGGGAATCACAGGCCCCATCCAATCTCTCCCCACGCCTGCACAATCTCTTCCCCCATGTCCCAGCCCATGTTGAATTTCTTCCTATAACTCAATGGTCTAAAATGAAAATAGTTAAATCTATATCTTCAAAAAAAATTCAAAGGCATAACTAAAGTCTGAAAGTGTGTTCAAATGCAGACATGTTTCTGAAGACAAAGAACCACATGTGGACACTTTTTGATAAATCTCATCCATTAGTTCATGCACAAGTATCTCCCACGAGCACGCTGCATGTGCTCCTAAGGAGTCAGGAACCACAACAGCATAAGAACTAGGAGCAGGCGTGGGCAATTCAGCCTCTCGCGTCTGCTCTGCCATTTAATATGATCACGGCTCATCTCATCTCGGCCTCATCTCCACTTTCCTGCAAGTCATCATTGTCCTTCAACACATTCCTAATGAAAAATCTGGCTATCTCCTCCTTAAATTTATTCAACGTCCCAGCATTCATCACAGTCTGGGGTGGTGAATTCCACATATTCAAGAACGTTTGAAAGAAGTAGTTTCGACTCAGCCGCTTTAAATCTGCCACACCTTATCCTATAACCATGATTAAATGCAGCCTTTTTATTTATGAGGAGGAAGATTTTTGGTGAAATGTCATTACACCATTCATGTTCTTGTAGACTTGCTGTAGTCATGTGACCTCTACCTCTTGTACAAACGTCTCTGTGGTCTGTCTGTGGTAGATATTAGATATACATCATTTGGAACATGTCACACCACTCTTACAGCTTTCAGTAACTTTGAATTGCAATATAAAGAACCACACTAGCTGAGCAACATCTGATATCAATCAACTGGTGCCTAACCTAAGGATGGATAATGATCCTTTTAAATAGCGCTCCTGGGAGTATCATTTCTCATGTTAAATGCATTCTTAGTTGTGTTAGGATAAGCGAGGGTGCTAGCTGGAGTACTAAGGTTGAGCATGACGTGCTAGTGTGAAATCATTGTTTCATTTTGACTGAGATCATAATTTTCCTGCTGTACGTAACTAGAGTGTTTGCTCCAACTGCTCAACCAATGATCTCAACAAATTGGTGCACCACACCAGAGGTGTGTGTAATGTTGGCACCTATTGACCCGAAACACCATCCATAATGTTGAATGTACAGATACTTTGCATTGAAATTTCATGGCTCCTGTGTTGACTAAAGTAGAATAATAATTGCTGCTAACTCGATGTTTACTTCCTCATTATTTGTAAACCATTTAACAAAAATTCCAATTACTCTCTTAACAAAGGCAAAGTATCACCCACGTAGCTTACTTTATGAAATAATTTAGGCTACAGAAAAAACCCGCACTAACTTTATGGTTAAATTTCATTCCTACATGTCTGAACTTGATCCTTAAGACATTTCTAATCTTAACATTAAAATAGTTTTAATATTATGATGTAAATTTCATTCTCTCAGTGAATGCACTGATAGAGGCTGCCTGTGAATTAATGGCCCTGGTAGGACTATCTTTCGAGTCACCACAACTTGTGTATCTGGATGTAGGGTGCCAACAGCAGCAGAATAATTTTCCTCAGCTATATGTGTCACATTTCCTGGAGTGTTACATGAAAAAACTTTTTGGAGAACTGTTGCACCACTTTTGTCAAGAGAGCGCATTTTCAAGGGCCGAATGGATTAATGGAGGAATATTCTCTGAAAATTCTTTTTCTGACTCATTCACAGGATGTGAGCCTCAGTGGTGATAATATGATGAGATGCCTGGATACAAACCACTGATGGCTTATTGCTGGGAAACAGAGCAGCCACAGATCCTCCTTCTTATGCTAGCCTAAGGGGCTGACTAATGGTGGAGAATGGACCATTAGTAAGTCTCAGAAGAAGGCTTGTCTTTCATAGCAAGTTACAGCATCTTATGTTACTGTAACTACATACAGGTTACATTAACTTTTTAGGCATATTTGCTATTACTATTAAGAGGCAGAGAAGATATGTCTCTCTCAGGAGACTGTGAGAGACTCAAACTGATCCTCTACCCAGAAGCTGGGCTCAGCATTGCTCAAACAGTAATCTTTTCAGAACCATTACCTAATATGGCATCTCCACCCAAGACATTTTCCCTCAGTTAAGCCATTATACAATCATGTGTATAACTATTTCACAAATACCCCTACTCTTTCTCTCCTTCTTCCCATGCAATAATCCTGTAAAATCTGTGTCTTCCTTTCTGCTAATGGCTTTACTGAATTTTTTTTCCAATGTATGGCTGCCTTTTCACCCTGAAGTGCAGTTACTGCTTCCGTGAGCTTATGCTGTTTCACATCAGTTTAAATGCATTCTGCTGCTGAATCTTTATGAAAACAGCAATGCAGTGGACATGTTCTGTCCACTGTTGATCTCTTCTGGACTTTACACAACAGCACCCGCTACGGCCAGAATGTTCTAATCTGATGTGATGACTGATTACGAACCACTGGTGGTTTGTGCTTCAGATTGAGTGATGCCATCAATCCCCTTCCTCTTCTGGTCTAAGGTGCTGTCCCGTAGTTTGTGATGGAGGACAGACTGCAACACATCTTAGCAGAAGAAATACTTGTCTTTCATAGCAAGACATAGTTTATTACATAATACTAACAATATATAGGTTAGATTAAATTTTAGGTACATTAGCTATTCCTAACAAGAGGTAGAGAAGACATGTGTCTCCCTCAGGAGACTGTGCCAGATGCCAATTGGTTCTCTACCTGAAGACTGTGTGTCATTATCAGAATGGGCAGCTCAAACATGAATCCTTTTGGAACCATTACATTACACAGTAGCCAGCAAGGCCATCAATCATTGCCCATCCTTGACTTGCGCTTGGGAGGGCAGTGAAGCACTGCAGTCTGTAGAATTTATATTCATCCACAGTACTGTAGAGCCTAGCAACAGTCAAGAAATGTTGATATAGTCCCAAGTCAAGATGGTGTATGATATGGAAAGCATCTTTTAATTGGTACTGTTCTCGTGTACTTTCCAGTCTAAGTAGTTAATATTGTAGGTCTGGGCCTGCTGTTGAAGTACACACTATTGACACAATGCACTGAAATGTAGAGCGAATGAACACTTAAGGTGGTGATGGATGGTGTGGCAATAAATGAGCTGCCTTTCCTGAATGGTGCTGAGCTTCTTTGTTCTATTTGCAGCCACAATGGCCCAGGTCAAGCTGTCCAATCCACTCTTATCTCATCCACACCTTAACCACTTCACTTGCTCTACCACTGGGACATGGTAGAAGCAGCACGTACTCAACACCAGCTCCTAAACACATGTTCCACATTTAGTGGCAAACATTCCAAACACTCCTGATATGTTGAAGGTGGTGGAAAGATTTTATCTAATCAGGTGATGGGGTAATTGTCACAGGATTCCCAGCCTTTGACTTTATTTTGCAGCTGCATTATTTATTTGGCTGATCAAGTTCAGTTCCTGGTCAATGGCGATCCCTGTGGGATTTTCCCAGAAGACCTTTCCTGGTCTCTCAATGTATTTGCCGCCTCTACTGGTTTGTGATACTAGAAAAGAATTATTTGTGATAGTTCACTGTCACCAATCCTCCTTTGTCTTTGCTCTGTCTTGGGCCTATCCGTTGATTAGTTGCAAAACAAACACCATCATAGAATATGTACAGAAGAGGAACTGTTCTTCGAGAATAAGAAGGTTTATTGTATGATGGCAATAAGTGCAGCTATATTTGGTCAGGCATAATTATTACACCTTTGGGGTGCTAGCAAAGATAAATCTGCTACTTCTGAAAGCTAGAGTAGACCTCCCTTTCTCCATCAACAGACGGTGTGTGACACTAGTACCGTGAGTTGATCCAATGTATCATGAATATTAAATGCTTTAGAAACATTGACGTGTACATGAAGCCCCAGGATGCCGATGGTAGAGAAGTCAGCATTGATAATACTGTTGAATATCGAGGGGAAATGGTTAGGTTCTTTTATGATGGAAATTATCATTGTCTGTTGCTTCCGCAGCATAAATTTTATTTGCCACCTACCAACCCAAGGCTGAATAATGTCCAGGTCTTGGAAGGTATGGACACTTTGCAATTGTGACTGAACATCTTCTGACCTTCTGATGGAGGGAAGGTCATTGATAATACAGCTGGAGATGGTTGTGCCAGAGTAGTCCCTGCAGCAGTGTCCTAACAGTGAGATGACTGGCCTCCAACCATCATTTTATGTCATTTTATCCTAGGGGTTATTCCAATCTGTAAAGAGACCCCACTTCCTCAATTCAATTTAACGAGAGCTGCTTTATGCCACTCAGGCTGGGCTTGATTTTAATGGGGCACTTTAATTTCCAGATTGCTAGGCATAGATGAGCAAAGATGGAAGCTTTAAAGGAAAATAAATTCGTTAATCAGGCAGTTTTAAGCAATTTTGGCCAGCTATTCTTACTAACCTCAGTATTTCTTTCTCCTGGTACTCAGACTCTCATAGGTTTGTGAACCTTTTTTTTTCTTGTTATCCACAACTTATTCTAAGCCTCAATAGAATTGCCCATGGAAAATCTAGTATCCACAATGCTGGATAAAAGACGAAGGACTACCTGGTTGCACTACATGAGACATACTCTGTTCTTAACTGCCAATTCCGATACACCAGCATCCATGGTGAGTGGTGAGCATACCTGGCATTTCCAGGTAATTGCTTCATGCTGATGCTCCAGCTTTGAAGGTAGATTGTGACAGCAGATTCAATGGCACAGATAAAGAGGATGGCATGAATTTGTTCTGCTAGATAGTTCTTCAGAAGCTCTTCAATCACAGATTGTCATTCTCTGCATGGCACTGAATGACAAGAAAGTGTGCCAGAATAATGACTTGCCAGCAAAATTACAGTTGCCAAAATGTCACCAATCACATTTAAATATATCATTGCAGGTACTTAACTGTGGGAAATGTTCTTCATCTGATCTTTGTTGTAGGGCTGTGCCATATTCTGTGAAGAGGCTGAATGCAGGGTAGAGCTGTCAGTCACAGCCTCAAGCTTGTGCATGGGTTTTCTTTTATTTCACTTTTGCTTTTACTTATAAATCTCTGCACCTTCAGACATGGGAAAAGTTGTTAATTGTTATGGTGCCTTTTAAACCTTTCAGAAGGATAATTTGTCTTCATGGTCTCTGTGTTCACGTTCCTTTACTTATTTCTGTTACAATTACATGTGTGCGAGATTTAAAGTATGACCCCACATGCCTAAACTCTGTACTTGTAATCTTTGAATAAACATGCAAGTTAGCTGACCCAAAGAATTTGAATTTGGTAGAACATTTGTGTAGGTATAGCATCAGTTCTTAATTGTTCAGCTAGGACTTATCAGCAGTGCCACTTATCATCAAATGGCTCATATTAACTCCTGGTATGCGTGGGCTGATTTTTTTAGCCTATCCATAGACGTAAGCAGAACTACCGCTGCATACAAAATGTTCTCCAACATGTCAGTTCCTGATCAGATTTTTAAAATAGTAAGTGGAAATTTAAATAAAATATGCGCAATGCCTTGCAAGACATCTATCAATTAGAGTAGCTATGCATTCATATATTTTAAGTAGGTCAAGTAGGTTCAACTTGATTACAGTACGACTTTGCAAAGCAACTGAGATTGATAGAGTGTTCAATTCTGCTCAAGCTTCTGAGATCTTTTACTTTAGTTCCAAAAAACATTGCCCATGAGATTGGCCACATACCCAGGTTGAATTTGATTGGAAGTTTCCATTTGCTGTTCTGTGCAGTCCCTTCAGTAGGCTTTGAAAGCATTAACTAGATTTTTAGGAGCAAGGACACTTTAAGGCATATATAAATTGCTTTTAATAGTAATTTTATTTTGAAAAGAAATTAATTAATTTACCTCAGTATAATGAAAAAATTATTCTATGTATTTTTCAGAAGTGAATTTGAGTAATGTAAACCCAAGTTACTCTGAGCTGCTGTAGACAGTGATTAAAACATTCATTTGTGAAAACCCTATTTTGAGATGTTTTCTCAAACTTGGCATTTTCACATGAAAAATCTTATAAAGTTTAAATTTCTTTTTAAAAGTTATGGTCCAGATATTCTGAGTAGTGCCAATTGAAGTCAGACTGCCAATCTGCTCCAATTTTCATAAATTAGGGCTGAGTTCCATATTTCAAGCTGTTAATTCTGATCCAGCTCCTTCTGAAATATGGAGTGTCCAAGTCAGATGTACCCCCAATTCATTTATACTAATGGGTATTCCGAACAAATCGTATCAGACTTGAAACATTGACTCTGCTTCTCTCTCCATAGTTACTGCCAGACCTGCTGAGTGTATTCAGCATTTTCTGTTTTTAGTTCAGATCTCCAGCATCCATGGTGCATGCTTTTATTTGTGTGGGAGTGCAGTACCAGAATTGTAGACACAAACTAAACAATCACCAAAATAAGAGAATTTCACAACTCTCTCTTCTCATAATATGGTTAATGTGCATTCTAAACAAAATACAAGGAGTTTACTGGGCACCTGCTGTGTTCTGTACCTGGTCTGGAAGTAGAGGGAGTGGACAAAAATTCAATCTCTACGTTCACTGGATGAATAAATCCTTCTAACATGTTCAAGATGGTTGTTTGATTGTACAGACTATTTATACACCTGAGACAGACATTCAAGCTATTGATATGATCAGATTGCATATCACTGTTGCTTTTATCCATGGTGTTGCACACTGATTCTTATGAAATGTGTGAAGATTGTTCTCCATAAAGATTTACTGTGGAAACATTTTTTTAAATACTTTAGCAACATATATGTCACATTGGTGAGCAAATTGTTTCTGTTTATTTATTCCTTGGATTACTCATTTTGCTATCAATAATTTCTGACTGCAATGCTTCTTTTAGAGAAAGCGTTACATTGTGGATACATAGAGTGCAACATCCCCATTGCTTTCACACCAGTCAAACAAGCTCTCTGCCAGTGTCAGTAACTGACACTCAGCTGTTCCTATGACCTTCTAGAAACAGACATCTGCTAGAGGTATTATGATTGAACAAGCAATTGTGCCACTGTGAAAGAATGCCATGAAATCGCATTGCTTGCTGCCTCCAACCATTTAAATTCTCCTCATGTGGCTTGTGCTCAAAATGGCGCTGACTGATCTACGCATCTCCTGCTGCATAGTGCAGGAATCCAGAGGAAAACAGAAGAGCCTATAAAAAGTCCAAGACCAAGACTCTTTGCAAACATTTAAAGAATACGGAAAATAATACAATTTTGAGAATTTGTCTCAATGATTTTTACATTCTTCTAGATACAAACATTTCAAGTTACTATATTATGAAAGTAGTTGTATAATGCCATTCAGAAACAAAATTGAATACAACTAAGCTTCTCTGACTCAAATTGCACCTTTTTATTAATAATTCTACTGAGGAAGGGCTGGGTGTATTTCCAATAAGCAATGTTCCCATATTGAAGGCCCAGTCCAGATCCTTACAGGATACAAGAACAGAAATTGCTGGAAAAACACAGCAGGTATGGCAGCATCTGTGCAGAGAATGCTTTTTTCTAGCAATTTCTTTTTTTTCTGACTTCCAGCATCCATAGTTTTTTTTTTGTTTTTTTTCTTACAGGAAAGCACTAGTCACAGCATGCGAATCAGTGGACCTGCCCATTATCCCTCACCCCATCTCCTGCCACTCAGCCAATTTGTCCACCAGGTCAAGAATTTGCTTTTAACTACATGAGCTTCAATTTTAGCTAAAAGCCTCTAATGAGGATATTATCAAATACCTTCTGGAAGTCAGTACAAATAACATTCGCCATTAGCTACATTTGTTACCTCTTCAGAAGACTTAATCAGAGTTAATTTGTTTACAAATCAATGCTGGCTATTTTTTCTGAAGTTTTTCAAGCCATTCGGTCAGCCTATCCTAATCAAAGCATGGTACTTGTGTGTGTTGGGGGGGAGTTCTATGTGTGTAGCAAGTTATCTTCCACGTAACAGCATTGGAAGTGGCAGTTCATTAAGTATGCTGGAGGAAGCCATGCCAGTTCTTCAACATGTTGTTGTTTTCTCTTGATTTTTCTTGGGAATTTTTTTTATTGTTTCACAGAATGTGGGTAGAGCTAGATGGAACAGCATGCATTACCCATCCGTAATTACCCTGGAGATATTGGTGGTAAGCAGCACTCTCAAACTGCTGTAGCCACAAGACATAGGAATAAAAACAGCCCACCAAGTCCATCCACTATTGAATGAGATCATGGTTGATCAGATCATCCTCTACAGTACTCTCCTGCCTCTTCCCCACAATCCCTGTATTGTCTACTGTTAAAAATCTATGTGTCAGCAGACTAGTACATCCACAATGCTGTTAGGGAGGCTGTTCCAGGATTTTGACCTGATGACAGTGAAAAAATGGTAATAAATTTCAAAGGTAGTAACAACTGCAGATGCTGGAGTCAGACATAACACAGTGTGGAGCTGAAGGAACACAGAAGAAGGGTCCCAACCTGAAACGTCAACTTTCCTGCTCCTCTGATGCTGCCTGGCCTGCTGGGTTCCTCCAGCTCCACATTGTGTTATATCTAATAAATTTCAAAGTCAGGACGGTAAACCATTTCAGTTTCTGGCTAGTGGTAACCTCCAGGGTGTTAGTAATGGGTGCCAAACAAAAAAAAAATACAAAGAAATGCAGATGCTAGAAATTGGAAACAAAATCAGAAATTAGTGGAAAACCTTAGCAGGTCTGGCAGCATCTGTGGAGACAAAGCAGAGTTAATGTTTCGGGTCCAGTGACACTTCTCTAGAACTAACCCAGTGATATTACCACTAGGTCACCATTACCCTGCCATATCTTGCTAATGGTGTTGAAGCACACATTAGAAACAGCCACCCTGATGACTGTGAAGAGTCTGATGGCCACTGTTGGTGCACACTAAAGAGACTGTGTTAGAGGAATTTTGATGACCGGTTATTGAACTAATATCATTTCTTAACAGTGACAAGCTTAACAGAAGTAAACTGAGAATTTTAAATGCTACTTAAACACTTTCTCAGTTTACAATGTTCCCTTGTTACAATAGGATTGAAGAGCACGTTTGAATCAGATCAAGTGGATTTTTGGTGACATTCTACCACCATTTATTCCTGAAATTCTCTGAAGACAGGACAGAGGTACAGGCGGACAGGGTGGACTCCTGCTAGGCGCATGAGACATTTCTCTTCTTATCTACCTGGACCTCTACGATATTGAAGAATCTTTGCAAACTCTTCCTTGGTTTCTAAGCCATCCTGGCATTTGCCACTGTGTGGCATCCAGCATCATTTATACTTTCAGCTGATATTTTTGAATAGAGCACTTCAGTGTTAAATATTCAGGCATCCATTTTAGTATGTACAGGTAAGTTAAAACTATGGTATTGGTAATTCGGCTCAAAGTTGTGTGCAAAACCTACACTTTTGAATATGTGTGTGTTATTAGCTCAACAACTGAATGGAAGAGCTGTGCAATCTCAAGATTGTGCCGTGCTGCATGCTGCACTGTATGACCATCATGAGGGTACGGTCCTTGCTACCACTGTCATCAGGCAGCAAACAAAGCAGTGCAAGGAGGAAGAGCAAGGGAGGCTGCAAAAATGTAATTTCAGCACATGCCAAACAACTCTCTATCAACAACTGAAAGTTTAGCCAACTATAAGTCATAGAAATTCATAGAATCCTAACAATCACCCTGTATATAGCCAATGGTCCCTTTAAATAGCAGTGAACCTGAGGATGGGGTTTTTGGAAGGCAGTGGGGTGGGGGGGGGGGGCACCAGTGCTAGGGTGTGGTGGTCATTACTGCTGTTTATGTTATGGTGAGCTGTGGGAGTTTAAAAGGGACATAGTTGAAGCACAGATCTTCAAAATGGCAACTGATGGCACAAAATCAGAGTTGCTCTAATAATGCCAGACCAAATATACCTGCATTTATTGCCATCATACAATATATTTCCTTGTTCTCAAAGAACAGTTTCTCTTCTGTACATATTCTCTGATAGTGTTTGTTTTGCCATTAATCACTAGATAGGGCCAAGAGAAAGCAAAGACAAAGGAGAATTATTTACCTGAACAACATAATATCAGCCGAGGTTAGATTCGCTTGTACTAACCCATTTGAAATTATGGAATCCATTGTGCTGTCTATTGAAAATGCACATGTGCATTGCGAATATGAGTTTGGATGGAACAGGCCTCATCACATCTAAAAACAGATTCTTCAGAGTCCAATTACACCCTTCCCTCATGTTTTAAAGAGAAACTATATAACCTCAGTTACTTAATTGAGGCAAAAAAGTGAGCAATTTTAATGAGGAATTGAAGATCCAATCAGGATAATTACAAGTTGATCTTGAGTTAACCTCAAGAATGTGACCTCAAGAATGACAATGGAAAGCCAAGAAATGAGACTAAGAAAGGAGAAGCTAGGAGGATCATTTGACTCATATGGCGCCAGGACAGACAATCAAAGCTGACAGCTTTCATAAATCTAAGAACAAGTTGGCGAGACTTTTGCTGGAAAATCAGCTGAGGGAACAAGGTAGTAAACAACATTCTCAGATTCACAGAATTGTTACAGTGCAGAGGGAAGCCATTTGATGCATTGTATCTGCACTGGTTCTCTGAGCATTTTAATTTACCGTCGAACTCCTCCATTTTTCCTGTATCTCTGTATATAGTTGCTACTTAAATAATCGTTCAGCGCCCTCTTGAAGTCCTCAGTTAAGCTTCTTCCACCATGTTTCCAGGCTGTGCGTTCCAAACACAAACCACTTATTGTTGCCGAGATAGTAGGAACTGCAGATGCTGGAGAATCTGAGATAACAAGGTGTAGAGCTGGATGAACACAGCAGGCCAAGCAGCATCAGAGGAGCAGGAAGGCTGAC
>JAHRHZ010000013.1:40766120-40918738 GCA_024137785.1 Ginglymostoma cirratum
TATGGGAACAGTTTTTCCATATTTACTATGTCCAGAGCCCGTATGATTTTGAAAACGTCTACCAAGTTTCCTTTCAACCTTCTCTCCAAGAAAAATAGTCCCAACTTCTCCAATCTATCCTCAACTGACGTTTCTCGTTCCCGGCATCAGTCTTGTAAATCTCTTCTGTACAGTCTCCAATGTAATTCATATCCTCCTTAAAGTGTGGTGCTCAGAATTGTACAGCTGAAGTCTAACCACTTTCCTATACAGGTTCAGCATAACCTTCCTGTTGTTGTCCTGTGTGTCTCTATTAATGAAGCCGTGAAAATAGCATGCTTTATTAACAGCTCTCTACCTGTCTTGTCACCTTCAGAAGACTTTAAGATATAGGAGCAGAATTAGGCCATTCAGCCCATCAAGTCAGGTCTGCCATTCAATTATCGCTGATATGTTTCTTAGCCCCATTCTCCTGCCTTTGTCCCATAACCCTTGATCCCCTTACTGATCAAGAACTTATCTATCACTGTCTTAGATGCACTCAATGACGTGGCTTCCACAGCCCTCTGTGGCAATGATTTCCACAGATTTACCACTCTCTGGCTGAAGAAATAGCTCCTCATCTCAGTTCTAAAGAGTCATCTCTTCACAGTGAGGTTGTGTCCTCAGGTCCTAATTTCTCCGACTAGTGGAAACATTTTCTCCGTGTACACTCTACCCAGGTCTCCAAGTTATCAGTAAGTTTCAACAGATCCTGTTTTATCCTTCTAAACTCCATCAATTACAGACACAAAATCCTCAACCATTCCTCATGCGACTCTTCATCCCTCGTCGACTAATACCAACACATCCTTCCACAGAAACAGGGCCCAAAATTGCTCATAATATTTCACATGACCACAGCCTTATACAGCCTCAGCAGCACATCTCTGCTCTTGACCACAAACCACAGTAACACCAGTCTATTGATACAGCAACATTTTGGGCCTGCCATGCTTGCATACATTCTCAACCTATTGTTCTTGAGATCCCTTCTTGCTGTTGAAATCAATTAGGTGTTTCACACTGTCTTCAGTGCAACTTGCATGAATTTTGTTAATTGAGTCAATGTACTCTGGCCATTGGATATATATTACATTAGATCATAATCCTGCCATTGGGTCAATTTATCCTGTAGCTGGAGAAATATGCGAGCTCCAACTTGTTGATTTACAGAATCCTTCAAACATAACTTAATTAAATCAGGTTTATGAAGTTCCCAAAATGCTAATACTGTATAGATCTGTGCAGCTTTACTCTCCTGGTGTGGTATGAGCAACAGCGACAAAGCTGGGAAATACTGTGAGAGTGAAAAATCTGATTTCTGAAGTTGAGAAAATTTTTCTAATTTTCTTCTCAAGCTGTAAATGTTAAATTCACAATCTAGCCATTGATGAATGACTGCATTATTTTCATGCATTTGTATATCATTTAAACTATATCTCACCTTATGTCTACATCATTTCCAATTTTTGTCTCCTTCACTGAGAAGTTAGATGTGCAAATTCCTGACATGTAAATAACAGCAGATACCTGACAGTTTTCGCTTGCTAAATGCATGTCCCACCCATCATGTAATTCTTTCTTCAGGACAACATTTTTGCATTCTTGTTGATCTTTAACCCAGGCAAATCATTATTAGTCATCAATTCATCATGCAAACCCTCACACACCAAATCAGTCCTTCAACAGTTTACTTTGTAGCTCAGAGACACCTCTGACTTGCATGCTTTTGCCAGGCCGCTTTGTGTGAGGGACAACATAGGCATCTACTCAGGATCCATCTTGTAGCTCTTTGCCTGCTTTCCTAATTCTTACTAATTTTATCACTGACTTGGAGGCTGCCAACTTCTGCCTACTTCACATTATGCATGAAGAAAGCATTCATTGATTTCCGAACCGTCTTTTGGCCTGCCAACCTTGGTGCGATGTGTATTGCTTCCTCACTACATCCAGTCTTCAGAGCTGTGTTACAGGTTGCCAGCCTCTTCGGAAAAGTTTCATTTGACTCATTCTTATTTTATGACGAAATGTTGAACAGGTTGGGCTTACACCAATTGGAGTTTGCAAGAATGAGAGAGGATCTTATTGAAACATATAAGATCTTGAGGGGACTGATTGGGTTGATGCCTTCAGGAAGTTTCTACTTGTGAGGAACACTAAAACTATGGACCTTGTTATAAGAAAATATCTTGCTTTTAAGACAGTGCTGAGGAGTATGTATTTTCTCTTACAGGGTTGTTAGGGTATGGTACTCTCTTGTCCAGAAGGCAATGGAGTATGGGTCTCTAAATTAATCAAAGTGGAGTTCAACAGATTTTTGATAAACAAGAGGTCAAGGGTTTTGGATGTTTTAAAATATGTTTGTGGGATGTGGCTGGTGCTGATTGGACCAGTATTTACTGTCCATCTCCAACTGCTCTTGAACAAATAGCTTGCTAGCCCATTTCAGATGACTAGATTCATAGAAACATAGAAAATAGGTGCAGCTGTAGGCCATTGGGGCCTTTGAGCCTGTTCCACCATTCAATGTGATCATGGCTGCTCATCCAACTCAGAACCTGTTCTTGCTTTCTCTCTATACTTCTTGATATCTTTAGCCCCAAGAACTATATTTAATTCCTACTTGAAAATATTCAGTGTTTTGGCCACAACCACTTTCTGTGGCAGAGAATTCCACAAGTCCACGCTCCCTGGGTGAAAAATTTTCTCCTCATCTCATTCCCATAACCTTAAACTATGACCCTTGATTCTGGACTCCCCAGTCACTGGGAACATCCTTCCTGCATCCACCCTGTCTGCTTCTGTTAGAATTTTATAGGTTTAGAACATAGAACAGTACAGCACAGAAACAGGTCCTTTGGCCCAGCACGTCTGTATCCATCATGATGCTATTCTAAACTAATCCCAACTGCCTGCACATGGTCCATAACCATCTGTTCTCGGCCTGTTCATGTGTGTGTCTAAATGCCTCTTAAACTTTGCTATCATATCTGCTTCTACCAGCTACCCTTGCAGCATGTTCCAAGCACCTACTACCCTCTGTGTAACTCTCTCCTGGCATATCTCCTTTAAACTTTCCCAGTCTCACCTCAAACTTATGCCCCCTAGTACTTGACATTTTTACCCTGGGAAAGAAACTGTAATTATTCATCCTATCCACGCCTCTTGTAATTTTATATACTTCTATCAGGTCCCCCTGCTCTCCCCAACACTTCAGCCTCCGATACGCTAGCAAAAACCACAAGATGTACCACAAGGATCTGTCCTGGGTCCTCTTCTATTTGTGATTTTTGTAAATGATTTGGATGAAGGAGTGGAAGGATGGATTAGCAAGTTCACGGATGATACAAAGGTGGGTCGCATTGTGGACAGTGCGGGGGGCTGTTCTAGGTTACAAAGGGACATTGATAGGATGCAGAGCTGGGCTGAGAAGTGGCAGATGGAGTTTAACCCTGAAAAGTGTGAGGTGATTCACTTTGGAAGGACAAACTTGAAAGCAGAATACAGGGTTAACGGAAAGATTGGCAGTGTGGAGGAGCAGAGGGATCTTGGGGTTCATGTTCACAGTTCCCTGAAAGCTGCCACCCAGGTGGATAGAATTGTTAAGAAGGCATATGGAGTGTTAGCTTTCATTAATGGCGGGATTGAGTTCAAGAGCCGTGAAGTTACGCTCCAGCTATACAAAAGCCTGATTCGGCCACACCTGGAGTACTGTGTCCAGTTCTGGTCGCCTCATTATAGGAAAGATGTGGAAGCATTGGAAAAGGTGCAGAGGAGATTTACCAGAACGTTGCCTGGAATGGAGGGAAGGTCTTATGAGGAAAGGTTGAGAGAGCTAGGGCTTTTCTCTTTAGAATGACGAAGGATGGGAGGTGACTTGATAGAGGTGTACCAAATGATCAGAGGTATAGATAGAGTAGACAGCCAGAGACTTTTTCCTAGGGTGGAGGTAGTTATTACGAGGGGGCGTAGTTTTAAAGTGAGTGGAGGTAGATATAGGGGAGACGTCAGAGGTAGGTTCTTTACTCAGAGACTGGTCGGGGTGTGGAATACATTGCCGGAGAGGGTAGTGGAGTCGGCCTCATTAGGGGCATTTAAGCAACTATGAGATAGGCATATGGATGATAGTATAAGGTAGGGGTGGAGGTTAGATAGACCTTAGGATTAGGGTAAAAGTTCAGCACAACATTGTTGGCCGAAGGCAAATCGAGCAAATACACTCCAATCCATGCAACATCCTGGTACACCTCTTTTGCACCCTCTCCAAAGACCCCACCTCCTTCTTATAAATGCAGTGATCAGAGCTGTACACAATACTCTATTTGTTGCCTGGCCAAAGTCTTATAGAATTGCAACATGACTTGCCAACATTAATACTCAATGCAACGACCGATGAAGACAAGCGTGCATCTTTACCACATTATCCACTCATGTTGTCACTTTCAGAGAGCTATGGACTTGGGCCCCAAATCATTTATAAATATTACAAATAACAGAGGTCCCAGCACTGTTCCTTGTGGGACACCATTGGTCACAGACCTCCAGTCAAAAAAATTTCTCCACAACTACCCTCTGTCTTCTGTGGCCAAGCTAATTTTGTATCCAACTTGCCATTGACCATGGATTCCATCTTCGGGACCAGCCTACCATGAGGGGAATTGTCAACATCTCAGTAAAGTCAATGTAGACAACATCCACTGCCTTGCCCTCATCGATCGTCATCATCGCTTCCTCAAAAAACTTAATTAACCTCCCTTGCATAAAGCTATGCTCACAATCTGACAAGGTTTTAAAGTTGGTTTCTTACTAGATTCTTTCTAGTTTATTCTGATATTCTGTAACAACTGTCTTTATCATCTTTTGGCCATTCTTTGCTGTTTCCGAAATCTTCATCCAGTCCTCAGGTTTGCTGTACTTGATAATATAATAAGCCGCTTCTTTTGATCTAATACAATTATTAACCAAATTTATTATCCACGAATGGACTACCATTCCTGTGTTTTGGTTACTTTTCCAGAGAATGCATAATCATTGAACATAATGAAAATTTTCTTTAAATCTTTGCCATTGGTTACCTACCTTTTAGCAAAATTTTTCAAGCTACCAATGTTCAAAAGCCATTAAGCACTCAAGATGGTTAATCTGTGCTCTTTTGTTTCTGTTATCTGTGCCAGAGTCTTTCAGTGTGATTGTTTTACATGGTGTTTATTGCAAATCTCATCACAACTTCAGCATTTCTATCCACTGTATCTGCTCACTCACTCAGAAGTGAGATTACTTCTGTGTGTCATAGTTGCAGAGTAGATACATCACAGAAATACAAGTCAGCAGGAAAATATATAGAGTTAGCAGTGTTCTTATGAAGCATGCGGCAAGTATCCAAATGATGTATGAAAGTAACAATGAAAGTAATGGTGAGAAAACAATTTGCATTGGCTTGTCCCTTAAAGCAACGATTACTTTGACATTTATCTTTCAACTTAGGAAAAAATAAAACACTTTCTTTGGTGTGCAACAAACTTAGCATCTTCTTTTTGTTTCTTCCTACGTGAGCAACTTACAATGAACTCATACTGATAAAGAAAAATGACATTGCTTATAGATTAATCTCATCATGGAATAGTAGAAGCCCAAAAAAAAAGTTGAATATAATCAGTCTATGTACAATGGTTGTTTACTCCAATGATACATGAAAGAAAAATTTAAAAACAAATTAGCAGACACAAGTAAACATAAAGGACATTTGTGTGTTACTAATAATAGGAATGACTACTGTACTTTAACAAAAGTTTTAAAATGGTTCTTAACATTTGGACAGCATTGTGGCTCAGTGGTTAGCACTGCACCACGGACCCAGGTTTGATTCCAGCCTTGGGTGACTGTCTGTATGGAGTTTGCACATTTCCTGTGTCTGTGTGAGTTTCTGCCAGGTGCTCTGGTTTCCTCCTACAGTCCAATGGTGTGTAGGTTAGGTGGATTGGTCATGCTAAATTGCCCATAGTGCCCAGGGATGTGCTGGCTGGGTGGATTGGCCGTGGGAAATGCAGGGTTGCGGGGAAGGAGTGGTGTGCTCTCTGATGGGTTGGTATGGGCATGTTGGGTCAGTTGGCCTGTTTCCATACTGTGAGGATTCTATGATGATTTAAATCTGAAAAGATATGGAACAGGAAACCTAAGGTTCTGTTGAGGTTTATCTTTGTGCAATGTATTTTCTGACTTTAGCAAATATAACTAGTAAAGATGATTTCACAATTAAGCTATCACACATGTTTGAGAAGGAGTTACATAGAAAGTTCCTGCAGGCAAATTTCATAGTGTAGCTAAAATGTAACTGTGGTTTGATATTTATGAAAACAGCCAACTATATCCCTGAAGGTAGAGAGGAAACATTGTCTGCACCAAAAATGCTAAGAATTATAAACATAAATGAACCAGAGGAAATACACCAGAGGAAAGTAAAATGATCAGATTGAAATGCATACACATTTTTTCTTAGATGCGCCTAATTTGGAAGTTTATTGTATCAACGATCCTGTTACCTTATTTGAAACTGACCTCAATAAAAATGCTCCATGGATTGATCCCTTGAACATATGGACCTGTCATATTTCAAAAGAGTTTTTTTTTACTGAACACCTTTTCCCAGCTAATATGTACCAAAATATCATTAGGCTCATTTGACAACGTGGCGATTGCAATGTACTGTTAACCTAAGCCCAAGCGAGATGAAGCAGACAAATTTCAGGCTGCCTGCTCACCTCTATAATTACCGCTTGTAACTCAGTGTTAGACCTACTACTGTGGCCACATGCTCAGCTGGGGGCTCAGGTGCACATGCAGCGAAGGAGAATTACAGCAAATCAGCACCTTGAGAAAGGAAGCTGCCTACCAGCCAGCAGCTTTCAGAACAGTCTGAAAAGGCGATACTCAAAAAGGACCAATGGAGCAATAGGCCAGAGTGTGGATTCGTAGAGTCTCTGTTGCAGTGCTGAAGGCCTTAGTCCAGAGGGTGGAATGGAAGATAGATATCATGTTTATATAGGGGATTGAGAGGCCCTCTTAGGGTAGACAGTAAAGGAAATGGAGGTTTATAAGCATGGAGGTTTATACAAGCATTTGAGCCTGGAGGACTTTGCTGCCATAAAATTTGAATGTCCTCATACAAATTCATGAATATATCTTTAAATTCCATCTGCTAACCACTGTTCAATACAGAACACACCCCATTCTTCACATATTAGCTATCTCAAACAGCCGGATCAAGTTTAATATTCAGATGCTCTACTTCACCTTTACTAATGCTGCAAGTTCCATAACCACATCTTGTAATTTTAAACTACTTCAGCTTTGATAAGCAAACACACTAAGAAGAAGGAACAACTTGAATTTATATAGCATTTTACAGCGAATGAAATACTTTTAAAGTTTAGACATTGTTGCTGTGTAGGAAATGCAGCCTCCAATTTGCGCACAGCAAGCTCCCACAAACAGCATTATGGTGGAGCAGGCTTGAAGGGCCGGACGGCCTACTCTTGCTCCTGGTTCTTATGCTCTTATGATAAGGAGCAAACAATCTACTATTATCATGTCGGTTGAGGACTAATTGTTGGCCAGGAGAGCAGAGAAACTCCCCTGCTGCTCTTCAAAATACTGCCATGGGATTTTCTACATTCAGAGACAGAAGTGGTCTCAGTTTAGATCTCAACTGAAAGATGGCCACTCTGTCAGTGCAGTGTTTTCTCAATGCTGCATGGGACATTCAGTTTGATTTTTGTGAACTACAAGCTACAGATGGTGTGAACACATGTCTCCAACTTTTATCCAGAGCTAACATTCTTTACGTCAACCTTTCACCTTGACCATTTATATATTCATATATCTAAGAACTGCCAGCCACTACAGTCTGACAGCAAAGGCAAGAACAAGAGGAGACGTATGATAAAGGAAGGCCATCACATGATCAGACACTCACAACCACCAGTTCAGATACTAGAAGATCATGTGTTTTAGAGGGTAACCTGGTAGTAGGATCAGCAGGGCTGTGTGTCACTGGCCACCATTAGGTTGCAGCCAGGTTCATGGTAAATGATAATGCACATGTCAGCTTTGTGAAGGTCCAAGTTGTAGGTCACCTCAGCATCACACAACTCAAATGCAATCTTCAATAATGATTTCCTCCACTATGGGAAATCCTATTCCCTTGGCATAGCCATGGCCTCTCATCCTGCTTGTCTCTGCTTCAAAAGGAGACAATGAAATTTGCTGTCCACATATACAGGTTCTTGGAGGTTATCCAGATGCACAGTTACGTGACAGACGTGGATGACACAGCTGACTCCAGCTCAGAAAAATTGTGAAGCATAGAAATTAAGGGTGATGCTGAGCTTGCCCTGCTTAGCAGTTGCAGCTCAGTTTGGAGGAAATGATGCAGTTCTGTGACTATCTCTTTAGAGAATTGTAAACATTTGAAACACTCGTTCTGGCTGAAGTAGAGCTAGATGTGCTCTCTGAAGACCTGAGGTGGATGCAGACATTTGTTGAGAGTCTTCTGTGCAACTTTTGCACTACTGCTACCTGACTTCAGCTCAACACCACACTGCACCAAAGAAAGATTGAAACCACAGTCACGATGAGCAAGTACAAGCTTCCTGCGAACAGTTCTCCAAACTCTATTCAATTCCTTGCAAATATCCAGATTCACTCTTTTCTGACTGGAAGAACTAATAAAAAAGTAAAATAACAACTTTTAACAACACAATGCTTACACTAACTCTAAAGCAGCAAAGGAATTGCAAAGCACCTTACATGCAAGTTCCCAACTTTAAATAGTGCTGGTAGGGGCATCCTGCATGCAGCTCAATGCACATTCAACTGAGAGTGTTTAGGAGAGGGACTTAACAGGATCTTGTGTGGGCCCAAAATGGGAGGTTGGGTACCAAATCCATGTGAGATAGCGACTAATGTCATGAGCTGCCTAATTAACATCAATCTGACATGCACATAGACACTACTGTCTTTTGAAGTAAGGCTGCAGTAGCTGCGGTGCGAGTGAATCCAGTATTTTTTAGCCACTCGGAGCTCCTTAACATCAAAACCGGTGACCCCACAGACCCCATTTTTGTGGCCATCGTGTCTTAGCCTGTTTGATAAATGGAATACTGAATCTTGATTTACTTGTGGCCAAGTTCAGGCCAATGTGAATTTCAGAAGACTATTATGCTTTTTATAGAATTGACAGTACCCAAAATGGATCAGCCAGTCATTCATCTTGTTGCTGTTTACCAACCTAGAAACACACAATGTTTCGGTGATTTTTTTTTTACAAAATAACAGTCAGTACACTTCAAAGAAATTCGATCTACCTGAACTATTTGAGATAATTCTGAAAGATAACATGAGGCATTACATAACTGCCACTCATTCTTACAAATCATTCCTGATATTTCACTCATATAGGTTAACTCACTTTGGTGCTAAAACTGTAATTGTTGTTTAGCACTGTGGCAGGTTAATACTAAGCACATTCTTGGCAGAGGACAGCAAAGGAAAATTTTAAAATGAAGTCTCTTGTGTATGGCAAAGCTAGAATGGTCAATGATGTTAGCAGAGATAAATTGGGTAGCACCGTAGTGTGTACATACACAAAGTAGTAATTTGCTAACATTGTACACTGATCAGCGATTCCATATTCTTCTCCCGAACCCAACCGTTACAGTATAAGCATGGTCTAGTGTGTAAAATTCTCTTGCTTCAATCAGCCGACCGTGAGCCAGGCTCCCAGCCAGAAATTGAACACAGAATCTGATCAATACAAATAGGATTATGACACCCCAGAAATAGCACTGCCCCTGCCAAGCAGTTCCAGTATAACTGGAACAATGCATAATGTTCAGCAGTGTTTGGAACTCCTCAGATTCTGAAGCAGTTCATGCCCAAATGCAGCAAGACCTGGACAATATGCAGGGTTGGGCTGAAAAATGGAAAGTGATGTTCAAACCATATAAGTGTCAGGCAATGACCATCTCCAACAGGAGAGAATTTAACAATCTCACCTTGACATTCAACAGTATCATTGTGACTGAATCTCCCACTACCAACAAACAGGGGGCTGCTATTGACCAGAAACTGAACAGGACTTGCCATATAAATACTACAACAGCAGGTCAGAGGCTATGAATCCTGCAACGGGTAGCTTACTTCCTAACTCCACAAAGCCTGTCCACTACCTACAAAGCAAAAGTCAAGAGTGTGATGGAATATTACTCACTTGCCTGGATGAGTGCAGCTCTGACAACACTCAAGAAGCTTGACACCATCCAGGACAAAGCTTGTTTGGCATCACACTCACAAACATTCACTTACTACACCTCCAATGCTCAGTGGCAGCAGTGCATACCCGATACACAGTATAAATTCAACAGGAGATAGTAGGAGCTGCTGATGCTGGAGAATCTGAGATAACAAGGTGTAGAGCTGGATGAACACAGCAGACCAGGCAGCATCTGAGGAGCAGGAAAGCTTACATTTCGGGTCTGGACCCGTCTTCAGACTCGAAATGTCAGCTTTCCTGCTCCTCTGATGCTGCTTGGCCTGCTGTGTTCATCCAGCTCTACACCTTGTTATCTCTTCGCCAGTTGAGCTCTTCATTTCATTTCATGGAACAACGACATATTTCCAAGTCAGGATAGTGAGTGGCTTGGAGGGGAACTTGCATGTGGGAGTGTCCCTATGCACCTGCTGCCCTTGTTTTTCTAGGTGGTAGTGGTTGTGGGTTTGGAAGGTGTTGTCTCAGGAACCATGGTGTATCTTTGTCCTTCTCCACAACTTCCCTAAATCTCATTGAATTAATCAAACGTTAACCCTTTCACTCACCAAACATCATACCCTAAAAACAAAACCGAGAACTGCCCCCGTGCTTTCTATTTATTGGCTGAACAATTTCCCCGAATGTATTTGAAGAATGCTGCTTCCGCACTAATTCTATGCTAGTTAATATTAACATTGTTGAAATCCCAGGACCATTATTGCCCAAATATTTTTGCATTTCTCAGATATTTACCAACTGGCTTGAAATGGATCTGACACACACTCTCAATTGTTCGGTTGGCTCTTTGCGAAGATTTTCCTTTCAATAGATGTGACCTCTTTCTATGATCTTTCTACCACATCATCTCTTGCCATATTCTTCATATTATTATTTCTTTAATCAATTTTGAGACTAGTCCCTTTCTTGGAATTAAACCACCTCTCTAGCTTATCTGAAAACACTGCAACCAGAATTGTGAAGCTGCTAACTTTTGCCTTTGTTCTGTCACATCATGGTAATTACTGTAATATTATAATGCCACGTGTCAATCAGCGCTCTCAGCTCATCCATGTAATTCCGTGGACTTCTTGTGTGGAAGTATCATTTAGTGCTGCCAAATTCTCCTGTCATTAACTTTCTACCTTCACTTTGTTAGACTTCTGAACAAGTTTATTAATTTTCTGTCTTCTATTCCCAGATTTCTTCTCTTTCTTCTGAATCGGCACTAAATTTCTCAATCCCCCGCCTAGCTTGTTTAAACATTTCCCAACAGCATATGCAGAACTTCTTGTGTGACTACTGGTTACAATCTTCCTAAGGTGAAACTGGCCAGCTTGTAAAGGTCCCAGCTCTCCCAAAAACGGTTCAAATGACCCAGGAATTTAAAGCCCTTCTGTCTGCACTGTCTCTATTTTCAATCTCTCTCTGACTGCCTAAACTCTTCTTCAGGACCTCAGCCTGCTCCTGCTGGCACCATGAACCACGTAACGGAATCTTACTGCAAAAAAACAGGCCCAGCACAACATCAGCAAAAACAGAAATTAATGAAAAAACAACAGGTTTGGCAGCACCTGTTGAGAGAAATCAGAATTAACATTTTAGGTGTGTGGCCCTTCCTCAGAACATCTTTTAATAGAAACAGACCTTTCGGCCCACAATATCTATGCCAACTAACGAACACCAAGCTACATCAATCCCATTTACCTGCACTTGGTCCATAACCGACTATACCCTGGCATTTTAAGTGCTTTTCCAGATGCTCCTTAACTGCTGTGATAGTACCTGCATCCATCACCTTCTCAGTCAGAGCATTCCATGTTTCCACCAGGAAATCATTTTTCCTCAGATGTCCACTAAACCATTTAATCCTCACTTTAAACCTGTGCCCTTTGGTCTTAGACACGTCTGCCATGCAGAAAAGATTCTCATGATCGACTCTGTCTATGTCTCTCATAATTTTATATATCTCAGTTATATCTTCTCTTCAGCCTCCTCTGCTCTGAGGGAAAAAAACCCAGCCTATCCAGCTTCTCTTTATAACTGAGACTTTTCGTCCCAGGCAACATGCTGGTGATTGTCTTCTGGGTGTTCACCAAGACCTCTGAGTATGTCCTGCAGCTGCTCAGTCACCCATGATCTAATCAAACACTGGGGGTGTATAATTGTGAATCAAGATCTAATCGCTTTATAACAAATGTTCACCTCAATTTTCAATGTGATTTGATGCAATTTTAGAGCATAGAACAGAGAACCGTACAGCAAAGTACAGGCCCTTCAGCCCATGATGTTGTGCCGAAATTTTACCCTAATCCCTAAGCTCTATCTAACCTCCACCCCTACCTTATACAATCATCCATATGCCTATCTAATAGCCGCTTAAATGCCCCTAATGAGGCCGACTCCACTACCCGCTCCGGCAATGCATTCCACGCCCCGACCAGTCTCTGAGTAAAGAACCTACCTCTGACATCTCCCCTATATCTACCTCCACTCACTTTAAAACTATGCTCCCTCATAATAGCTACCTCCACTCTAGGAAAAAGTCTCTGGCTGTCGACTCTATCTATACCTCTGATCATTTGGTACACCTCTATCAAGTCACCTCTCATCCTTCATCATTCTAAAGTGAAAAGCCCTAGCGCTGTCAACCTTTCCTCGTAAGACCTTCCCTCTATTCCAGGCAACACCCTGGTAAATCTCCTCTGCACCTTTTCCAACGCTTCCACATCTTTCCTATAATGAGGCGACCAGAACTGGACACAATACTACATATGTGGCCGAACCAGGTTTTTGTATAGCTGGAGCATAACTTCACGGATCTTGAACTCAACCCTGTATTAATGAAAGCTAACACACCATACACCTTCTTGCCAATTCTATCCACCTGGGTGGCAGCATTCAGGGAACTGTGGGCATGAACCCCAAGATCCCTCTGCTCCTTCACACTGCCAAGAATCTTTCCATTAACCCTGTATTCAGCTTTCAAGTTTGTCCTTCCAAAATGGATCATCTCACACTTTTCAGGGTTAAACTCCATCTGCCACTTCTCAGCCCAGCTCTGCATCGTATCAATGTCCCTTTGTAACCTAGAACAGCCCTCCGCACTGTCCACAACGCGACCGACCTTCGTAGCATCTGCGAATTTACTAATGCACCCCTCCACTCCTTCATCCAAATCATTGACAAAAATCACAAATAGAAGAGGACCCAGAACAGATCCTTGTGGTACACCACTCGTAACTGAGCACCATGTTGAATATTTTCCGTCCACTACCACTCTTTGTCTTCTAAGCGTCAGCTAATTCTGAATCCAATCTGCCACATTTCCCCCTATCCCATGCCTCCTTACCTTCTGCATGAGCCTACCATGGGGAACCTTATCAAACACCTTACTTAAATCCATGTATACCACATCCACTGCTCTACCTTCATCCACGTGTTTGGTCACGTCTTCAAAGAATTCAGTAAGGTTTATGAGGCATGACCTACCCCTCACAAATCCATGCTGACTATCACAAATCAAACTGTGCCTTTCCAAGTGATCATAAATCCTATCTCTCAGAGCCCTTTCCAATAGTTTGCCCACCACTGATGTAAGACTAACTGGCCTGTAATTTCCAGGTTATCCCTATTCCCTTTTTGGAACAAGGGAATGACGTTTGCCTCTCTCCAATCTTCCGGCACTATACCCGTGGACAGTGAGGACGAAAAGATCATCGCCAAAGTCCCTGCGATCTCTTCCCTCGCTTCCCACAGAATCCTTGGATAAATCCCATCAGGCCCAGGGGACTTATCTATCTTCAACTTCTACAAAATTCCTAGTACATCTTCCTTACTAACATCGACCTCTAGCCTACCAGCCTGTTTCACACTGTCCTCCTCTACAACTATGTCCCTCTGAGTTGTGAATACCGAAGAAAAGTATTTTTTTATCTGATTTTAAAACAGGGCACTGGGTATGAAGTTTGTAGAACCAGCAAAAATAAAAGGTAGGATTTTTCACTCTTTCGAACAGTGTGGCCAGTGATGACATATGCAGGAATACATGACAAAAATGAAAAATTCAGTATCTCAAAAGGTTTAAAGTTTGATTTCAGAATCTCACTAATACATAATATCTACATTATTTCCATATATTTGCATTGCATTAATAGCTCAACTCATCTCATTTCTGTGTAGTTTCCAATTCTCCTCTCCATCCATGAGAAACCAGATAGCACCAGTACCCAAAATAGTCAGAGCAGTAACCTGGCAGCAGCAGTAGTGTGGGTCTTGCATCTCAGGGATTTCATTCAGCCGTGTCATCACCACAATGTCCCTGCATACTCTATGGAAACTGTCCTCTTTCACCCTTTCCCCAAGCAAGTTATCATCACTAGCTTCTCCACATTTTCATGCCTGCCTTGGGCCACCTCAGACATCACTTACGCCATTCAGGACTTCACTCTAGAGCTCAGGGATACCCAGGACCTACACAATTCTGTCAGGTTCTCTTTGTGTGCCCATGACATGGATGTATCTCATGTTTCTACACTGGATACATGTTATGGCTATAGGCTTGCTTCCTTCACACTCACTCATTTTACAATGGCGCGGGACCAGAATGTGAAGACCAACTCCTGCTTGCAGAATCTGATGTACCGTAGAGTTGGGGATTAAATGTGGTGCCAGAAGCACAAACATTGCAAAGTGCAGGACGGAACAAGCACTTCTGCCTCTCCTGCCATGTGATTTCAGGAGATGGTCGCTATTGAGGCTGGTTGCAGAATTAATGAGATGGACAGCAAAAGGACATGTGTGAGAAAGATTGCAATTGGTCATGATGAGCCAGGCTCCAGGAATCTCATTCAAATAAACTATTTTGTCTAAAAATAGAAAGGTTTAACCCAAAATATGTGGAAACAATGCAAATTCACACACATTAACATCACAGTAATTCTATAGCCAATGCGTAATTGTCAAGTTTAAAGTGGAAGAAAAGTTGACAAGATAATTAAAGAAGTGGTCATAAATTTTAGATTGGCAGAATAAATGATTTTGGCACAAATGTTTTCGAAGCATTTCAGGGAATCAGAGTGGAGCAGTACAATTGTAATTTGCTATGGCATTTGAATGCCATGTGGATGCCTTTCATTTCCTGATTACAGAACTGCCAGCAATATCATGTCAGTAATTTACCATGTCACTAATTTGTCATGTGAGCTGACATAAAAGACCTTTCTCTTACAATATTGGAACTGTAAAGACTTCAGAGTTTCAGGCACTTAATTGGTTCTGCAGCAGAAGACTTGTGAAATGATGCTTCTATTGGTGAATCATTTTAAAATTACACACAACAAACGATAATGAAACACAAGTGTTGTCTGTCCCTTTGCTACTCCTATAAGCATATATTAACCTCTATTTCTTCTACAATGACTCCTTTAGTTTGAGGTCTTCTTTTCCCCCTGCACCTAATTATTTGGGAAATGCATTAAATGCCAACAAAATTGTCACTTCAATCATATTTTCTTATTACAAATAATTTGGGTGGAAATGTGACAGGCATGAACATTCCCATCAAATACATAGTGCATAAGGGCTATTCCTCACCTCATTAGACTTTTCTGTAATGAAACCTACACAACACTGCAGCTTTTTCATGTTATTAAACCCATTAACTGTTCTCTGTTTCGATATAAAAAGAAACATGATGGAACTTGACAAAGTAGTTCAGAAACCAATCTTCTGTGACTGAAATCTATAAATAGCTGAAGCAGTTTTTGTTTTTTTTTGAAAAGTGCACAACTCTGGACAGAGTTAATTGCATTAACACAATTCATTGGATTTGTTTCTTCAGGATCTAAAATTCGATAATCTTTCACAGCTACAAAACTATATTTCACAGAATACAATCCCTATAGCGTGGAAGCAAGACATTCAGCACACTGAGTCCAGACTGACACTTTGAACAGCATCCCACCCAGACCCAATCTGTATGCTGTCCCCGTAACCCTGCATTTCCCAAGGCTAATCCAGCAAGCCTGCACATCCCTGCACACCATGGGCAATTTAGCGTAGCCAATCAACCTAACCCACACATCTTTGAACTGGGAAGGAAACCAGAGCTCCCAGAGGAAACCCACACAGACACAGGGAGAATGTGCAAACTCCACACAGACAGTCACCTGAGGGTGGAATTGAACCCAGGTCCCTAGCACTGTGAGACAGTAGTGCTAACCACTGAGCCACCATGCTGCCCCCATTGTTGCTATGAAAAGAAACATGCAATGCTTTACAATGCAAACTCTAGCTTTCAAATTTTATTAAATTGGCAAAAAACTCTTCTCCTTGTAAGGCAGTTACATGGGATTGAGGAGAACTCACTGTCACTCTGATGCATTTTGAGCTAGCTGATGTACAGCCTCTGTTGTATACAGGACAGATCATGTCTTGTTAGCAATATGAATGTCTCCTGATGATATTTGAAGATAAAGGAGCTGAGGCCCTGCTTCTCTCTGTCTTGTCTTCAGTACCATTGTTCATCCACCTGGGGCAGAGGAGCTTGGTTGTTACAATCCATACGTATGACCCCCATATGCTGGCAGCAGATGTCCTGGCCTGTACAGCTTTAAAGGAGGCAGTACCGATGCAGTTGAACCCCTTTGGGATCTGGACCAGAAAAAAGCAGGCCAAGGTCACCCTAAAGGTGGATACCAACAGGAACATTCTCCACTCACCCTCCAGCTTCACAATTGGAGGGAGCTGAGGGTATCTGATGAGGTATCTGATGATAGAGCATGCCAAACCTGCAGGAGGTTAGGGCAAATGGCAGGGGACTGCAAAGTAACCCTCTGCAGGAACTGCAGACTTGACTAAGGACTGCAAAGACTCCATGACCTGCCAGATGTGTGGGGAAACAGGCCACGTGTACAAGGCCTGCCCAACAAGGTGAGGGCACATATGCCCAAATGACCAGAATTAGCAACATGAGCCATGGACAGTAAGACACAACCCTCCAATGGGACCACTGAGGAAAAGGGAGAAAAGTGAGAAGGAAGGACTTGCAGAAAAGAAAGGAAGATGCTCCAGAGAGTGATAAAAACCAACTAAGCATCCACTTGAGAACACAGAGTCAATGGAGGAGGAGAGAGTGAACAAACAGCAGGGGCTATACAGCAGACGGTGAGGAAAAACCACAACAGGAAAACCCTTCAGTCACCCAGGGCCAGCACAGGCCAGCAGCAGAATGGAAAGAGACAGCTGTTTGAAGGACACACCACCGACTCCTCCTCCGATGAAGATATATGGGGAGATGGCCATTAACAGAAGAACGGGAAAAGCACAAAGACAGGGGAGGAGATGAGCTCCCCCAACCCTAAATGCTGGACTCTGTGAGAGGCCCAGTGAAACCCCACCTCCTGATGTCGGGAACCACAAGGTACTCAGCATAGCACAGCTCCCGGAAACCAGGAGCAACAGTGCTCTGAACCAGGAACAGAGAACAACAGCAGCTCTGCCCAATTCGGAGCAGGGCATGAAACCAGACCATCCTGGCTTTGTCTCCACCCTGATGACACGGGATCAGGAGAATTTGCCCAGGGAGGAACAGGGCAGCTACCTCAGGCCTGCAATGGTGCAACAGTACACCCATACCACTAGGATACAGGAGCTTGCCCAGGGACAGGACCAAGTTTAAATCTTTATTGGACAGCACAGTGATCTAAAAAACATCTTAAAATGGGTTTTAAAACTTCCAGTATTGACGTGCATAGCGTTAAACCTACTATGTGATTTCCACTTTAGCTAACCTGGCCAAGATCAAAGTGGACCTCGTGTTTCTGCAGGAGTGTGGAATACTGCACCTTAGCAGCTACAGGAAATTGTTGAGCTTACGGATCCAGGGGCCTTTGATTTGGTCAGGGGAAATAACTGCCTGGGCTGAGAAGTGGCAGATGGAGTTTAATTTGGATAAATGCAAAGTATTGCATTGTGGTAAAACAAACAAGGGCATAACTTATACAATTCATGGTAGGGTCATGCGTAGTGTTGTAGAACAGAGAGACCTAGGGGTTTAGGTATGTAATTCGTTGAAATTTGCATCACAGGTAGACAGGATGGTTAAGAAGGCATTTAGCACGCTTGACTTCATTGCTGAGACCTTTGGGTATAGGAGTTGGGATGTCATGTTGAGACTGTACAGGACGTTGGCGAGGCCTCTCTTGGAGTATTATGCAGTTCTGGTCACAGGGCAACCAGAAGGATATTATTAAATTGGAGAGGAAAAGATTTATTAGGATTTTGCCAGGGTTTGAGTTATAAAGATAGGTTGGATAGGCTGGGAATTTTTCACTGTTGCAAAGGAGATTGAGGGGGAAACCTTAAAAAGGTTTATAAAATCATGAGGGGCGTAGATAAGGTGAATAGCAAGGGTCTTTTCCCTAGGGTGGGGGAGTTCAAAACTAGGGGCATATATTTAAGGTGAGAGGAGAAAGTTTTAAGAAGGACATAAGGGGCAACATTTTTACACAGAGAGTAGCTTGTGGAATGAACTGCCAGACGACATTGTGGATACAGGTATAGTTACAAAATTTAGCAGACATTTGGATAAGTACATGAACAGGAAAGGTTTGGAGGGATATGGACTAAATGCAGGCAAATGGGACTAGTTTAGTCTGGGGACAGATCCTGGAACCCAGAGCCAATAGATGTGAGGCTGGAAAAGCACAGCAGCTCAGACAATATCCAGGGCACAGAAAAGTCAATGTTTCGGTCCTGACGAAGGGTTTCAGCCTGAAATGTTGATTTTCCTGCTCTTTGGATGCTGTCTGACCTGCTGTGCTTTTCCAGCTTCATGTCTATTGACTTTAGTTTAGTTTGGGAACATGGTTGGCTTGGACTAGTTGGCCTGAATGTCTGTTTGCATGCCGTATGACTCTATAAGTCTATTCTACTACAAGGAGGTAATTTCACCATCTCTGAGATTAAGGAGGTGGTGGGTGGGTGCCTCCTCATAGCAGACGTTATGTATAGAAACCCAGTCAAACCTAATTAACATATACACCTAGTGGTAAAGAATGAACGGCTCACCATCCTACAGTAGCACCCATTGTTGCTGGCGACGACCAGGCCAGTCATTCTGGTTGGAGATTACAACTGCATCATTGATGCAGGTGGAAGATCTGGAAGGCTGACAGCCAACCTGTTGCCATGTCCAGATTCCTGATGGAAACAGTCAAAGTTACCAAGCTGCACGACTTCTTCAGCACCCCTACCGACAGAGCGCAGCATAGATACTCCCGGTTGTAGCCAGGCAGGTCTATCTGCTCAAAGACAGATATCCTGTTTGCTTCCTGAATGTTCTTGGTCAATCCACCATCATGCCAGTGTTCTTCTCTGACCACTGCCTGCTGCTGGCCGATTGTCATCTACAGGACGACCAGCAGGCTGCCAAGGGAACATGGAACCTGTTGACCCCAGAACACACTGAGGAACTCAAAATGGATTACATAGGATGGAGAACTGTGAAGCCTCACTTTGAGTCTCTAGCAGACTGTGAGAAACAGTCAAGGGGAACTCAAGAACTCTTTGCAGGAGACAAAAAAACTGCAAATGCTGGAATCCAAGGTAGACCAACAGGAAACTAGAAAAACACAGCAAGACCAGCAGCATCTGGAGGAGGAGAAGTCAACATTTCAGGTATTTTCAGTTTCAGTCCTGAGGGGTTTTTCCTGCAATGTTGATTTCTCCTCCTCCAGATGCTGCCTGGCTTGCTGTGTTTTTCTAGTTTCCTGTTTGTCTACCCGTTTGTCTATTGAGAGGTTCTTCATCCTCAAAGGTGTTCAGAAGGTGAGAGAGAAAACTGTCCAAACTCCAGAAAACCATGCAGAACCTACATCTGCTGCAGATGATGGGGGTTGGTGTCACGGAGGATTTCCAGGAGGTGAAGAGCCAGCAAGCCTCACCCTTTGCCTTAGAGGCCTGCAACATAATCTTCTGGTCTGGGGTCCATACCGTGGAGCAGGGTGAGACTTGCTCGTGTTTCTTCTTCCAGAAGCTGCACAAGGACAGCTCTCTGCTCTGAAGGAAGAAGATGGCTCAGTAACATCATCTCAGTCTGACATCCTGAGGATCAGCAAATCCTTTTATGCCAGTCTGTATGACACGAAGACCACAGACAGTGCGGCCGCTAGTTGTTCCTATCTTCTATTACAAAGGTCTTAGACAACAGCATGGAGGAGAGGCTGGGCCAGCCGATATAGATAGACGAGCTGACCAAGGCCCTTGAGTCCTAAGAAAAGAATAAAAACATCTGGAAGCAATGGCTTACTGGCCAAGTTGCAATCCACTCAATGGGACTTGATTGGCCAGAACCCGGTGGAGGTGTATGACAGTATGCTTCTGGCAGGTAGCATGTGTGTGACTCCATGAGGAAAGGTGTCATCACCCTCATCTACAAGCGGAAGGGGGAGAGGGAGGACATTAGAAATTAGCGACCAATCTCACTGCTGAATGCAGATTAAAAAATCCTGTCTAAGGTCATCGCCAACTGGATCAGGTCTGTTCTGGGATCAGCGATTCACCCCAACCAAACGCATGCAGTACTGGGCACAACAATCTCTGAGAGCCTCACACTCCTCAGGGATACAATCGGCTACATGCAGGACAGTGTGGAGGGTGAATGCCTACCTCACCAGCCTGCACCAGGAGAAGGCCTTTAACAGGATGTCACACACTTACATTTTGGATGTGTTCCCCAAAATGGGCTCTGGGGAGGGAATCCACAGTTGGATCCAACTACTCTACATTAACATTGTTAGTGCAGTCTCAATCAATGGGTGGGATTCAGTAAGCTTTCCAATCAGATCCGGAGTTCAGGCAGGGCTGCTCACTCTCTGCTGCCTTGTTTGTGTTTTGTATAGAGCCATTTACTGATTCTATCAGGAAGGATGTAAGCCTGAGAGGAATGACTATTCCAGGCAGTGAAGGCCTACAGCTCAAGCCTCCCTGTACACAGGGTACATTGCTGTTTTCTGCTCAGATCTGTTGTCGGTGCACAGACTCATGAGCATCTACAACCTGTTTGAACTGGCCTCAGGAGCCAAGGTAAATTGAAGCAAGAGCCAGCCCATGATCCCTGGGACCTGAGCCAACCAATCCTTTATCCTCTTCACCTCCAACCCTGTCAGGTCAGCTTACCTGAAGGTGCTGCGAACATGGTCCAAAGGGCGAGAGTATGTGCAAAAATTGTGCAGTCTCAATTGCGGGTAAAAGCTTGGTCATCAATTATGAGGCACTCTCTGTTGTTATACTCAGCGCAGGTCTTGTCCATTCCTGGAACGGTACCTTTGCAGTCACCCGAGTCATCTTCCACTTCATCTGGAGGTCAATGATGGACTGTGTCCACAGGGACACCATGGACAAAGCTCTGGATAAAGTAGGGAATAAATATATCTAACACCACCCTCATCCTGCTGGTTACCTTTTTGTGTGACTACATCCAAGCTGTGCGTAGACGGTCGGTGCACAAACACCAAATATTACAACATACTGAGGTCTACCAGCCCCCGGGATTATAAAAGATGGGGCCTGGCCTTGGCACTGCATCACAGAAAGCTCCAAGTAGTTGGACCATTCATTTTACCTGTCCTCCAGGGAAACATTTGGAAAGGAAAACCCCTTGGATCACAAGTCCATCAGGAAGTGGTCAGCATGTAGCATCTTTGAGACCCTGCGGGAAAAGGAGAGGGTGGATCTTGTTGGGTTGTTCCCTGAGCAGACTGTCAAAGACATTTAGTAAAATGCCTCATCACCAGAACTTCCCAACAAGGACCAGGATATCACGTGGTTCATGGTGGGAAGGGCACTACCTGTGAGATTCTCCATGTGTACCTGGTCTCTGTGAGCCATTGCACATTGCCATCCGAGCAGCTGAACTGGTGAAGAGATTGTCACACACCTCACAGAATCATAGAATCCCTACAGTGTGGAAACAGGCCCTTTGGCCTAACAAGTCCACACCTACCCTCAGAGAATCCCACCCAGACCCATTCCCCAAACCTACCTAATCTACACATCCCCAAACACTATGGGCAATTTAGCATGGTCGATCCACCTAGCCTGCACATCTTTGGACTATGGGAGGAAACTGGAGCACCTGGAGGAAACCCACTCAAACACAGGGAGAATGTGCAAACTCCACACAGACAGTTGCCCGATGCGGAATTGAACCCAGGTCCCTGGCGCTGTGAGGCAGCAGTGCTAACCACTGAGCCACCGTGCCGTCCACCTCCTTCTGGAATGTCCTTTTGCAAAGAAGTCTGGAAAGAGATGCAGTGGTTTTTGTCAAGGTTCATCCCAAGCAGCTCCATGACACAGGACTCTGTGCTCTATGGCCTGTTCCCCTGGATGCACACTGAGACAAACATTGACTGCACTGGGAGGATCACCAACTTGGTGAAAGACACTCTTTGATCTACCCAAAACGTGTTGGTCTTCCAGAACAAAGAGTTGACCTTGCTGCAGCCTGGCATGTTCCAAGGTTCAGGACTCTGTGCTGAGGTATACTCTAAAGTTTGGGGTGGCTGCTGCCAAGCAAAGTGGGGAAAGACCATAGTGTAAGGTCTTTCGGACAAACTGAAATGGGGGTCTGTTCAGTTATCAGACCCTCTCGTCGCCTGAATGTATGTAAATAGTGTTTGGTATGAGTAAGAAATGCCTTTGGGTTTTTGCAACTCCAGGGCATGTCAAATCCCTGTGTTTGTTTTTCTTGATACTCAAAGACTGTAGAGAACAGCTTTAGTAGCTGTGAATGTAGGTAAAGGTTTTTTAATGGATAAAGTATATTTTTGCAATAAAAAATGTTCGCTTGCTGTGAGTTTGGGTTTGAGTCTGAGATACATTTCCGCTACTTGGAAAAGAAGCCAAAAGGAGCACACTGATTTGGAGGATCTTGCAAAGGCATTGCTGGTGATACATCTCCAGTGCTTTGGGTTGTGGGTTGCCTGAGTCTCTGGAACATAAAGTGAACACAGAGATCACTGTTGCCAATTAAACCAGTATGTTCATCTCAAGCTTAAAATTCTGGTCCCTAATTCTATTTTTCCTCAGTTGGCCAACAGTTGAGTTTTCCCATTGGAAGCAATGATGAATTTTGTCATCCATGTTTTTCTTCACCGAGAGGAGACTCTCAAGATATTTTAAATAATCCATAATGTCTAGGATCTCGTGACTAATCTTAATTGATGGGACAACATGTTGTGGGAGCTATTTGGTCGGGCACCTTGGTTCTATAGATGTTCTATGAAACGACCATTTTCTCATACATTTCAAAAGAGTTAATAATGACCTAGAGCTCAGTGAGACTGAACACACATAAGTGTCATCCTCAGGATGAAACTTGATGGCTTAGGTTGGAGTGATTTGGGCTTTGGATTGAAGGCAGCAAAGGGTGAACAGTCTCCTGCCTATGATTGTGGATAATTTTCTGGAGGTGAGGTGCAGTATTGCCACGAGGAAAATAGAAAAGGTGTTTGGCGTAATGACACAAACTTATTTAGCTCCAAGCATTACTGAGATAGAGTTTGGGCTGATTCTGTTGATAAGCATAACGGATTGGATATTATGTTTGACTCAGGGAGGATACTCCATAAGGCCATCTATAGTGATTGATGTTGTTCCTTGTATTTTTCTTAGATTTTCACAGTGAAGATGATGTCTATGATGCCTCTTGAAGGGTACAAATTGGATTGCAATGCTGGAAGGAGCCAGTGGGAGGAGATGATTGGGAAAGATAATGGTAATTATCTTCCTTACGGCAGATAGCAGGAAGACCCCTCTATAGTTATCTCAATTTGACTTATCTACCCTTCCTGAATATAATCAGGATTACAGCATTCCCAAGATTCCCCACCATCCCCTCCCCTCCCCTCCCCAGGTTTGAGATACGAGGCTACCTAATGGTGCCAGGAGAGTACCTTCACCATGTTTCAGGATTTCTACAGGAATTCCATCTGCTTCAGACGCCTTGTTGTATTTCACTTGTTGAATGGCTTTTTAAATTTCTACTCATGAATTAGTGCGAAACTTAGCCTGATGGGCTATTAAAGAATGGAATCATTCGAGTCAATGATAGAGTAGCAGTTGAGATGTTCTTCAAAATGCTGTCTCCAGTGAGTGGTAACTGCCATACTGTCCTTGCTGAGCTCTACTCCATGCTTGGCTCTTGATGGGGTAAGTCCTTCATCTCCCTTTGGACCATATATTGTTTTGAGAGTGCTGAAGATAGCTCGCATCATTGATGTTTGTGAATTGTTGGATCTCCAACACTCTCCCTGCTGACCATTTGTTCTTCATTCTGTACTATTACATTCAGTCCCCTGCAGGACTGTCACCATTTTTTTAAGGTTAAGTTCCCCGGCACCATACTAACCTTGCATCACCTCTGAGTACAGATTAGATTTGGGTATCCCATTGCAGAAAGTTGAAGTTTGTGATGGATAGATCAGGTTTGATGACAATCTACTTCCTCATAGTTCAATTGATAAATACAATGCTCAATATATTGCTGAACTACACACAACAGGAGGTTGTGAGATTTAAACAATCTCAAATAGGCCAAAAATTGGATTACCTCAGTAACTCTTAAGACTCCTGAGTTAGAGGGACGATAGCCCAGGTTCTAGCTCCCAATTGTTTCTTAGTTACTTCGATTGGAAAATGTACAAAGATGACTTTAGGCTGAGAATAATTGAATCAGCACCTTCTTGACTAAATTAAAGAAAATTGGAACATAAACAAAAACCATTCTCTTGTTGTAGTTTTGCATCTAATTTAAAAGTGATGGCCAGAATTTTGTGAGGAGCATCCAGCTCACTGCCTTCACTGCCCAAACTGAATGATTTTGAACAAGGCTGCCCCACAGCTTTAACACATGCCAGGCAGGACTTGATCTGATCTTCCATCATGATCGGCCATAAACACAGTAATGGACTTCAGCCTCGCCTTCATACTTGATGATGTGATATTTATGGTAGCTCCCATAACATAAGAATTATGTGGTACTGAAAGATCTAACAAACATCTATTACAGCTCCTGGTGTCTGCATATACTACAAGCCTGGGCAGTTCCACGCCTGGACTAGTAAAGGCTAATTTAGTTACATGCTGTAGCATTCTTCCCTCAGTGAGTCATCATGCCATGCTACAAGTGGCCCCAATAAAATGGATTGTGAAACCTTTATGCCAGTTGTCACATGCCATGATATGGTGAGCACATCTCTTACAGGTCTTTACCTACACACCGTGCAATTTTAACATAACAGTCCTAAAGAAATGTGTTGGAATTCAGCCCCTCAGCGGGAGCAAGTCCTGCCCTTGACAGCAGCCAACCACTCTGATTTTCCAACAGCT
The DNA here is from genome assembly GCA_024137785.1 of Ginglymostoma cirratum. Lineage (NCBI taxonomy): Eukaryota > Metazoa > Chordata > Chondrichthyes > Orectolobiformes > Ginglymostomatidae > Ginglymostoma > Ginglymostoma cirratum. The sequence goes on from JAHRHZ010000013.1 coordinate 40,791,838, forward strand.
CTAACAATCCCAGCAGAGCTATGCATCCGTTATGAGAAGAGCAATGGAGACTAGATTTAACCCCCAGGCTTTTAAGGGAAAAGGGATCAGGCAATGTGGGACAAGGTGGGGTGTTGGAATACTTAGTGCTCAGGTAAGGAGATACAAAGTTGCAGGGGGCAAAATCTCTGAGACAGGGATGCACACAGGACACTCACAGATTATTTGTTCTGTCTTCTTGCTTTTTAACTAATTGTTTTAATAAAGTGGCCTTTTGGAACCATTTGGCCTTGAAATGTTAACTTTGGTCTTTTCTCTGTCAATCCTGCCAGACCTGCAGAGTTTCTCCAGCACTTTCTGTTTCTGTTGCGGGTTTCCTGCATCTACAAGTATTGTTTGTATATTAGTGTTAATGCCTTTGTCACTTCTGCCCGCCTGCCACTGCCCATACTGTTATGGAATTGGATGCAGATTAAAGGTCTTTATTGGCCAGTTTAAAGTTCTCAATAGGCCTAAAGGCAGGCAAACTAGTGGGTAATTTACCCAGTACCTTTATTATGGGTACTGGGTTCGGGTGGGTGGGCTAACTACTGTGCATTATATTAAGTCCTCCCCTGCTGCAAACTTGGATATGGTGAGAGGGTCTGTAAAATTCAGCCTGTCATTCTCATATTGCTACATTATTGATGGCCTTAAGAGCTCTTCTAAAAGAAAAACCTCATGCACCATTGGATTACAGTGGTTTGGGGCTCTTCTATTCAGAGTATCAGATAAATGAAAGTAGACATACTTAAAGAACAAAACACAAGTTTCTTGTTACTTCAGAGAGAAATACTTCATATTCAAAAAGCAAGGTTCTACATGGTTTGGTGTTGGATAAATTGTATAGCATTATCAAGAAGTTGTCTCATGATTAAGAATGTAAGTTATTCTCATGGTAGCCCAGTACCCGGTAGCCAAATCTCATCAGTCAAGTTGCCTCACTGCCTGACATTGCTTGATTATTAACAAGGAATCAATGATTGTTCATGATAATTTTATTTTCAGTCTGATGTCAACTTATCAACACAATTGTTTCAAAGCTCTCTGGACATTATCGATCTTCCGTCTACTTGTTACCTGTCCAATCACTTTCCGACATGTAACACTACCAGAAAATTGTCTGATACTGAGTAAACACTTAATTGATCTAGACAATTTGGCAACTATTCCCTTTGCCTTAAGTACTGGTACTGGCTGTACATGAAAATGAATATTTTAAAATACATTAAAACTATTTTTAGAATCACAATTACGTATATCATCTGCCTTACTCTCATGTGGTATAGTAGATGGTTCCTCGAAGAATTCCATCCATCAAAAGTAATTGTTTCAATAACAAATCAAAGGCTGTTGACTCTTTGTATATTTCCCCACAAATTGGGAACTCGAAGAAAGACTAAGAAAGAATTTTATTTTAAATGAGCTGTTGCTTTGCAGACATTAAGTTTCCATTGCTGAGTACCAAGGCATGAGTGACATTCTCATTATTCTGGAAAACACAGAGCCCAAGTGCAAGTGGTTATGTTAGATTTCATGTACTTCGATAAAAAAAATGAAATTAAACATCAAATTTTCCCAAGTACTGGTCCTATTTTTATTTTGGTTTTATTCATAAATGATGGTTTGCTGTGTGAAACTAATCTGCTCTAATGTTTTGTTTAATATGGCAAGGATTTGTCATCCAGTTAAAAATTTCCCATTTGCAGAATTGTTCAGACTGTTGGCACCGGATAAAATGATAACTGTATACAGTAAATTAAAGAGGGAAGTGATGTTATAAAGATGAATGGTTGAAAGCATGAATGTCACCAAAATATGAAACCCTTAATAATTGTGCTAATGGTCAAAAATTAATACTGTAAATGATGAGTTAAACATTTGCAAATTGAACTTAAATTGAGACATATATTTAACATTAGTAAGATTCTGGATGCAAGGTGAAAATCTGTACTAACAGGAGTAAAATAGAACAGTGAGTCACTTATGATACTTCAGTACTAAGTGGTTTTTGAAAGAAATGTGGAAGACCGATTTTCATTAGCTGGCTGGGATAAAATATTATGATGAAATTTAACAACTCAATCTGAAATCTTGAGGGTTACTTACCATCTCCCCATTTCCATGGCCTTTAATATTCAAAAATATTAACTGGTCAGCACCACTCTGATGCAATATTGAAGAACAATCATTTTCTAGGTGATCTCAATCATCTTACTGCAAATCACAGTAATTCAGATTCCAAAAATACTACATTCTATAGGCACAGACAAATACTCTGTGACATAAGGATAAAATCCCCCCCACAGTACCATGTAGAATTTAAATATGATTCATAAATCTGGAATATAAACTAGTCTCAGTTATGGTGCTATAAATCTACTATTGATTGTTGCTAAAAATCAATCTCATTCACTAATGCCTTTTAGAGAAGGTCATTTGCTGTCCGTACCTGGTCTGGCCTATTCGTGATTCCAGGCCTATATCAATGTCATTGATTCTTAAATGCCTTTTCTTCTTAGGGAAGGGCATTTAGGGATGAACTGAAAATGCAGGCCTTAAGAGAAATGCACGTATTTCATCAATGAATAAGTAAATAAAAATCTTTCTTGAACATATATCAGTTGGTACAAGCATGTTCTCGGTGATATCCTTGAAGTTACGTACCATTTCTCTTCTGCAGTCAGTGTTCTGCTCTCTTGTCTTAGTCACAGTCACTGATTCCGAAAGTCTGTCTCCTATTTTTGTCTTGTTATTTGGCTCAAAGCTTCTCATTATTAACAGGAGAAATATTTTCATCCTTTCACTTTTCATCTTCAGTCTCAATTACCTCTTCAGAACAACTTCCAACTTACTGTGGCTATTTATATATATTTTAATCCTGCACTCCAGTTTCTTGTTCTTTCCAAAGACACACATCTCCAGTCTCACATTTCCAAGTTTTCTTGCATTAACTTTAAATAAAAGATGCTTCTGACCAGGCAAGGAAGAGGATTCAGCTCCCTTTTTTTCACCCCTAATGGACAACCACAAAAAAATCGCTATATCACACATGCATTAAAAATATTGGAAATGAGAGTAAAAGGAATGCCAACTATAATGCTTTCTTGAGTGAAAGGAGGCGAAACATCATTAGTTTATAACCCCTAAAAAATATTAAAAATGTAACATCAAACATGCAAACAGGAAAAGGTAGAGAATAGAGGGATATAGACCATGTGCAGGCAGATGGGATTAGTTTAGAATGGCATCAATGTTCTTGTTCTAAACACAAGTAACAGGTTTCTGGCAGACAGAGGGGATAAAGGATACACAGTTAAAAATTCCTTATTGTCCTTAAAATGCTTGATCTTTAATCTTGGACTGCAATTGTATCCTCAGTAGTGGTAGAATCAGTAAAATTGTTTAAATTCTTGATTAATGGTAATTTTCCAGATTTGCTTTTTTGCTGAGTGATGATGAAGAACAGGGAGAGGAAGATGCTTCAATCCTTGGTGTTATTAGTCCTTGCTCTTTCTTTCTTTTTGGCTGCCCCAAAGCAGCTGTTGAAAGAAATTTCAGTGCGATTTCTGAATCTGCCGTCTATGTGTTTCGAAGCTGGCAAACTGGCAGCCTTTCATTTCCCAATATGTGAAATTATCGTCATTTCAGTCAGCTGATTTGAATTTGATGACATTAATTCAATCGCCTTGTTTGGACAGCAATCTTTCCTTTTGCGGCAAAATATCTGTTGTGTGATTTTCTTTGAGGGTTTTTCACTTTCAGGCCTAGTGCCATTCCTTTCCATAAATTACCAAATTCACCTCATTCACTATGTCATCCTACATCAATGATGGCCCTCTCACCAATTCAAGCCCAATTCCAGAACAACTCACCATTTACTCACCTGACTTCCATCAAAAGACTTGTATCACTTGTGCTAATGCTATCTTTAAAAGGCATTATGCACCAAGACAAATATTCACAATCCAGCATTGCCCTTCACTGGCGACATAATGGTGCAGCAGCCACAAAACAACACATGCCCACTGCATGTAGCTGACATGCCCAACACTCCCTCGCACATATAACTCCATTCTCTCATTCTAGTCACTGCTGCCTAAAGACAAGGCCCTGCATAGTTTACCTGTCCTTAGCTTTATCCTATCCAAACACTCCTCTGAGTCACCACCACTCTGTCCCCAGTGCCCACTGGAGACCCACAGCCTCTTATCATCCAGTAGAACATTACCTACAGGCAAACAATCGGACAAGTCCAGATATGAGCCTTTATTTACAGCCAACAAAAGTGAACACTTAAAACAAATGGATGCTGCAGTATGCTTCCACAATGAAAACCAAATGCTGGTGGCACGGCCAATAACAGTTGAACGTATCATGATAGTCTGCTGCACCAAATCCTTATCTAATGGAGAGAGATAATAGGTACTGCAGATGCTGGAGAATCCGAGATAACAAGGTGTGGAGCTGAATGAACACAGCAGGCCAAGCAGCATCATAGGAGCAGGAAAGCTTGACGTTTCGGGCCTAGACCCTTCTGATGAAGAAAAGGGTCAAGAATTGGGTCTCAGTTGGGTCCTGTCTGGCTTTTATTGCTTAATGCAGCTGAGTTCTGTCATGTATAACGACAGCTTCCTCTTCCCCACATCAAAATCATTTCCATAGATTGTGAACAGCAGTGATCAAAGTATTGATCCTGGGATAGTCAACTGGTAATAGCTTTCCACCCTGAGTGATCCACTTATTGGTACTCTCTGCTTTCAGTCCATCAGCTACTCCCAGTTCATACTACTACATTATTAAAAAGATCCAACGCACTCTAAGTTTATTTAGTAATATCTTGTGTAGGACCTTATCAAAACCTTCTGAAAACCCAAATATACTGTATCCACTGATTCTCCCTTATCAAAGCCAAAAATAATATCCTCAAAACTTCAACACGTTTGTCAAATATGATTTTTTCCTTGATAAGCCCATGTAGGCTCTGCCTGTTTTTGCTACTCTCTTGTAAATGGTCAGTTATCGCCTGCTTAATAGTAGATTCTACTATTTCCCTTACTACTGATATCAAACCCAGTGTTCTGTAGTTGCTTGACGGTACAAGACTTGTGTATTTCTGCAAAACACATGTTTGTGGAAGCTTTTCAACAAGAATACAAATAAAAGTGGAAAAGTAACTTTTATCCTGCTTGAAAGGAGATTGCTGTTCATGAAACAACTGCACAGAAGCTGGCATCCCATCATCAAGTCACCCTTTATTTACTTGTGCACAGTACACTGGCTGTGACCAGCTAGCTCGGAGTCAGTCTCCTGAACCAAGGAGATTCTAAATCTCCTGTTAATATTGGTCAGCCAGGACTTTTCTGATAGGCCCAGGTTAACAATCCCAATCAAGGACCTCGTAGTCAACAAGGTCTACCTGGTTCCAATCACTGTAGTTCGCAAATGGACTATGATTGTTAGAGGCATTGCCTTGGAGAATGACCCTATTAATGCTAATTGAGGCAGTGGCCCAGTGGTATTATCATTAGGCTATGAATCCAGAAACTCACCTAATGTCCTGGCAGATGGTGGAATTTGAAATTTGATAAAAATCTGAAATCAAGAGGTTAATGATGGAATCATTGTGAACTCACATCCCGTGAGTGAATTTGAAAAAAATGCTAATTTAGGATTGTCCATTGGGCTCATACTGTGGTGCACTTACACATTTTGGAAGCTACAGTACGCTGCCTTTACTAAACTGACTTAACATACCTGGTTTGAAACTGAGCAAACCATGGCTGTTAACTGTCAAGTTAATAAGTTCTATGTTACCAAATAACCATTATTACTGTATTAGAGTGTAGGACCATTAGTCACAGGAGCAGAACTAGGCGATTCGGCCCATAGAGTCTGCTCCACTATTTGACCATGGCTGATATGTTTGTGCAATTTTAATTTCATGATTTATATCACGCCCAATATTTTACTACACATTGGTAGCCGATAAATAACATCCACTTGGAGACAGTAAGGACTGCAGATGCTGGAAGCCAGAGTCTATAGGTGTGAGGCTGGAAAAGCACAGCAGGTCAGACAGCATCCGAGGAGCAGGTAAGTCAATGTTTTGGGTCAAATCTCTTTGTCAGGACTCAACATTCACCACTGTTTGTTTCTACACTTTGTATTTTTAGCTCCACCCAAACTGACTCTACCTAATGATCGTTTAATTTAAGATCTGCTCTTGCCAATGTTCTGATCTCCTCCATTAGTAATAGTGCTACAGCAGTCTTTTAGCCTTTTGTCTATCCCTCCTAAATGTTGAATATAACACAGTGTGGAGCTGGAGGGACACAGCAGGCCAGGCAGCATCAGAGGAGCAGGAAAGCTGATGTTTCGGGTGGGGGCCTTCCTTCAGAAATATCTGTTTACCTTAATATGTGTATTCAAATCATCAAGCCTTTTTTGCAAATGCTAAATTCATTCAGATGTAATACCTTTAATTCTGTCTTTTTAACATTTTCTTTTCTGATCCTACATGATGCTTGTCACCTGTATTCTACTTTTGCTTACTACTTCCAGAAAGTTAAGAATTTCCGAGGAGATCCATGTCTGAGTTTTATATTGTATATGCTTGTATAACGATGTCGATTTTGGATCAGTCTGATTGTTGTTAACTGATGGTTGCAGGGCTCCTTCCCCCGGCTTGGAGGCAGTAAGGACTGCAGATGCTGGAAGATGGCGTCAATAAAAGTGGAGCTGGAAAAGCACAGCAGGTCAGAGAGCATCTTGCTCCTCCGATGCCGTCTGGCCTGTTGTGCTTTTCCAGCTCCAAATTAATTGACTTCTTCCCTGGCTGGTCGATTGGCTTGGCATTGTAAAAACATGAGACCCTTAAGGATTTTCACCTGATTTTCTAGTCATTTCAATAATGAGATGGGAACTTATCTCAGCCTCTACAGCAGTACACTCCTCCCAAATTTACAGTAAAATTGTTGAAGATTCTGTCTTTGAGTTGAGGTTTGAAACTGAAAACTTGTCTGATAGTTACATTTAATGTAAAACACCCCCTGGAATTATTCAAAGGAAGTTAGGGAGTTTCCTCCATTTCCTGGCCAAAATTCATCCTTAAAAGAAAGCACCAAATTAAAACAACATTTTTTTCCCCCGTTGAGAGATCTTGCTTGAGATGAATTGTTCACATAATTTGTTTACTGAACAATGGTGAATATTTGTGAAAACAAATCTAAAGCAACATTCGGTAATGTGTAAATGCTATGTAAATGGAAGTCTTTATCTCCCCTCTCAACACATTTTAATGAGATTGAACGGTGTAAATGTCATGCAGAATTTTGCACTGGGATAACGTCAGAAGTCTGAAATTTAACAGATGCGTTTTAAGCCATAGAAATACACACAGTCAGGTTGATTCACAGTTCTGAATTTTTACAAGTGGGAACTCAGAAGCTGTGCACATAAACTCAGTAGTGGCAGTCCATCCAGACAGGTCAATGGGGTGAACGCTGTGCTGATTTTAATTCTAGTCTCATCTAAATAATACTTCACAGTGTCCAAGCTGATACTCAAAGCAGGCTGACAACCAAATCAGCGGGTGGGAGCACGAGATTGGCTACAACAGGCTGTAGCTGTGCAATAGATACTATTGTGGAATAGATACATCAGGGAATGTCAAGGCTGAGATTCCCAAGGATACCTTGCTGCACCTAAGCAGAGCGCTCCTGCTCCCCAGCTCAGAAGAAAGTCTCCAAAGTATATCTTGGCTGCTCCCCGACCAGGTGACCACCATCCCCCACCCGGCTCCCCCCCAAACCCTCCTGCCCCCAACTATCATTATCCTGTTGCCAGGCAACACTATGTATGATTCTGCCTGGCTTGCTGTTCATGTTATGGTTTGTTGATTCTCATTTAATTGGGATGTAAGTTTTGCATCCTATGTTTAGTGGGGTACTCATTGAAAACCTGTATCATTGCCTCTAATATTATTGCAATAGGGAGTGTGGCGAGATATGGAGATTGAGTTTCTATTTTCAAGATTCTGATCCCTCACCCGGCCCTGTTCAGCGTGACTGAAACAGTGGTGGCATGGAGTGTGATTAAATTCAATGCCATGATTTCAGTGAGTTCACAGGAATTTGCTCAAATTACAGCAAAAATAATATTGGTGGTGAGACAGTGGAATAGAGTTAGTATCAGTGGTCTAGTAATCTCAGGTAAGTGTTCCAGGGGTGTAAATTTGAATCCCCCATGGGTAAATGATGGAATTTGAATTCAATTAAAAAAACTAGTCTAATAGCAATCATATAACCATTGTTAATTATTGTAAAAGCTCATCCAGTTCTCCAATGTCCTTCAGCAAAGGAAATCTACCATTCTCACCTAGTTTGGCCTACCAGTGACGCCAGACCCATAAAAATGCCACATTGAGCAATTAGGGATGGGCAATAAATGCCGACCTAGCCAACAATATCCACATTCAATAAACAAATAAAAGAAAACTGACATTTGAAGTTGCAGAGGACATAGAAACTGATCATAAAAACATAGATAAATATGTGAAGATAAACGTAGGACCCTTACCCTCTCATTATGACAGAGATAGATAGATAGTTGATGAGTAAGGGGATCAAGGGTTACAGGGTGAAGGCAAGAGAATGGAGTTGAGAAACAATATCATTCATGATTGAATGGCAGAGCACAGTAGAAAAGGCGGAGTTGAAGGAAATTCGTATTAGTAAGAAAATGATGCTGGGGAAAATAATGGTGCTAAAGGTTGTCAAATCATCAGGACCAGATTATTTACACCCCAGAATACTAAAGGAAATGTTGGATGCCTTAATGGTCATCTTTCAAAATCCTATAGATTCTAGAGCAGTTCCTAGAGGTTGGAGGCTGGTAACTGTAACCTCATTATTTAAAAAGAGAGACAGAGAAATAACAGAATTACAGGGACAACAAGGCGTAGAGCTGGACGAACACAGCAGGCCAGGCAGCACCAGAGGAGCAAGACAGCTGACGTTTTGGGTCTGGACCCTTCTTCAGAAAGGCTTGTGAGTGTAACATCAGTGGTGGGGAAATGCTGAAGTCCATTATGAGACATAATAACAAAAGATTTGGAAAGCACTTACAAGACAAATCCAACATAGGTTTATGAAAGGCAAATCTACTGGACTTTCTTAAGTATGCAACTGGTATAATAGATAAGTGAGAACCAATGTAATTGGTGCTTAAAAAGCTTTTGATAAAATCCCTCATAAGAGGTGAGTGGGCAAATTTAAAGCACATTAGACAGGAATAATATATTAATATAGATTGAAAATTAGTTGATTAAATGGGTCTTTTCTCAAGTGGCGCAAGTGCTGGTGGTGAGGTACCACAAGGATAAGTGTTAGGGCCTTATCTATTTATTATATATGACTTAGATGAGAGAATCAAATGCTACAGTTCCAAGTTTGTTGATGACACAAAATTGGGAGGGATTGTGAATTGCGGGGAGGCTGCAAGGAGGCTTCAAAATAATTTACACAAGTTGAGAGTGGGCAAACACATGGCAGATGCAGTACAATGTAGCCAAATGCAAAATTATATACTTCAGAGTGAAAACAGATAAGTTTTATTTAAATGATGACATATTAGGAAGAGTGGATGTACAAAGGGATCTGGGTGTCCTTACACATGTCAATGACAATAGGCAGGCAGCTGCAGCAAGCAATTAGGAAGGAAAATGGACAATTGGCCTTCACTGCAAGAGGATTTGAGTTCAGATGTTGTGATGTCAAGCTACAGTGGTACAAAAACTTGGTGAGAACACACCTACAGTATTGTGTGCAGCTTGGTCTCCTTATGAAAGAAAGCACAAAGAGGGAGTGCAATACAGCTTCACTTGGCTGATACCAGGGGCTGGCAGGACCGTCCTGTGAGGAGAGATTAGTTAGATTTGGCTTGTATTCATAAGAGATTAGAAGAATGAGAGGGGACACGATTGAAATTCTAACATGGCTGGACAGATTGGCTGCAGGAAGGATATTTTCCCTAAATGGGGAGTCTTGAACCAGGGCACACAGTCTGAGGATATGGGATAGATTATGTGGGAATGAGATGATGAAACAGATCTTCACTCAAAGAGTAGTGAACTTATGGAATCCTTTACCACAAAAAGCTGTGGAGATCAAGTCACTGAATATATTGAGGAAAAGAAATAGATACATTCTTAGATTTTAAAAGAGCAAAGGGGTAATGGGGAGAAAGCAGGTATATAGCAATGAGATAGAGAATCAGCTATGATCATATTGAATGATGGTGTGGACCCAACGGACCAAGTAGTCTCCTCCTGCTCCTGGTTTCAATGTTTCTATATTTTCAAAGTTTCCTGGTGTTACACATTTTGCATGCTGTAAGAGCAGTTGGCGCCAGCCGAACAAAAGCTATCAGGGTTTATTATTATCATACAACATGACGTACCTATAATTACAACATGCAATTTATAATAGGATGACATATAGAGCATAAATTGCAGTCAGGGATGCTATTATATTAATGCTTAATGCGCCTGTGTCAAACGTCACCCTTTGTTATTTCAACAGAGTTATTAACCCAATTATTTTATATAAGCTAATACTGCTGGCAAAATGACAAAAAAGGAAATTGCTGGAAATGGCCAGAAAGTTCCAGACATGAAAAATAATGCATATTTGGCGTTATTCCCTGGTCCTGACCCCACATGCTCATGGATGTGTTGACTGGGGGAACCTTTCAGAAGGCAGCTAACTAAGAGGTTGCCTCTGCATTTGCTACACAATTAGAGACAGCAGGTGGCTTCCAGAGGCAGAAGCCCAAGGCATTTTGGGCCACGTCAGTGGAGGCCGGCAGCCCCCACTCTGATACCTGTGGAGCATATTGCTGAGGATCAGGCACACATTAGCTAAGGGAGGCACTGCGGCTAACATTAATGTTTGTACAGCAGATTTAAAAGTTCTCTAGATCCATATGACTATTAGAGACATTCATCTCGAGTTTATCACTCAATGGCAAGTCTACAACAGGGACTTACAGTGTGTTCTTCAACCACCTTTGAAGCTACAAGGGCTGAGCTCCTGCTGTGAAGCTGGAGACAGCGGGGACCATGAGCTGTTTGTAACACCTCATTGTAAAGGATAAAATATGAGCTAATTGGCCTTTCAATCATTCTATTTGAGTCCCCACCATTTCCACACAGAAAGAAACCCTAGAAATCTGCTTTTGGGAAAAGGCCATAGAGGCAGGAAAACATCAGGGAGCTGACCTGATCCACAAGTATCTAAAGTTCCCTGTCCTACCACAACCTTCCCTCCAACAGTCCTGCCCAACTCCTCCATGGTCCTGGGAAGATCCTGACAATTTCCCTCTACTTGTGCAGTAATATCATTCATCAAAGTGTTGACTCTATCAGGAATCATGATGCATCTCCAATGTTACAACAATAGGTCAGATCCACACAGTACAATGGCTGTTTTCAATCCTTCAGTAGAAAACATGTTTTTATAAGAGGACTGATACAGAGGCAAAATAATTGTACATGTAAATACAGTGGCTGGCTGGCAAAATTTCTATGTGGGGCCAATGAGATGTAACACCTAATGGTACCCAAGAAATTTTGCACACACTGCACAGTGATCTCTTGTGACTACAAAGAACACCGATTACTGCCTACTTAACAGCCAGCGAAGAACTATCTACTTGTTACCTCTATGCAGCTGGAAATGACCCTCTTTTACTCAGTATGTTATGTCAACTTTAGCCAGATGAAAGCGAGACAGGATAACAAAAGGACTCTCCCACACAATGCTAGAATTCAATTACAGGCAGAAGGAATCAGAACTATAGAATGTCAATCAATCTGCAAAACTAAGGAAACAAATGGCTTAACTACAAATGTCAATGCTACTGGTAACCTTCACTGTAATAGCAGCAATGATCTAATATCCACTCTTTGTGAATAATTTAGAGACTCATCTACAGACCTTTTTCTCTTAACTTTCCTCTTTTTGGACTCACTGTGTGTATCTGTGTGTTGCACTATAATTCTTTTTGCGTTTAGTAATTCATCAACTTACTGTTCTGTGAACTCAAGAAAGTTTGGTTAAATTGGTTCTTTTCAAAACATACAATCATCTAGATCTGTTAGAAAGGTATCCACAAGAGGAAGGATCTGTTTTTAAATTAATCTTGTTGTGTTCAACCAAGAGGACTGGCGATTAAAGGAGGGGAGCTAGTTCATGCCTTCTCACCAGGTGCCAAGTGATTTAGTGTCTCTTATCTGAGACAAGTCAGAGAACCTCACTTGGGGTCTGGGTGTATTTACTTATAAAGAACTATAAAGTGAATGGCAGTCTGAGAAACATGCAATACAGTGTTGCAGACAGACTGATGATTTGTCAATTTCTTTGTCATTCATTCAGGGACTGGGGGCATCACTGCCAAATGCAGCATTTAATTCACATCCCTGAAATGCTCAGGAGTTGGTGGTGATGTGCTACCTCCTCATATACAACTGAGTGATTTGCTATGCTGTTTCAAAGGGCAAATAAGAACTCACCACCTTGCTGTCCATCTGAATTCACATATAGACTAGAACAGGTGATGCAGGTAGATGTCCTTCTCTAAAACATTAAATTGCTGAAAGGTTCTGCCTTGTGACAATCCATGGATAAACTGTAGGAAAAATCTATTACCATTCCAGAGGTGGTGTTCTTTCATATTGCTTAGCATGCAATGGACACAGATATATTTATTTTGAAGTTTATTACCAATTCCTATTCATTTTTAAGAAGGATGCATTTGTTTCCCTACCTAACACTCACAAATAACACTCACTTAACTAACGTGGTTAAATGCTTGCTGCGGTTAAGAAAATGATTATAGGTTAAATAACCGCATCAGACTGTGACTCTTAGATAGAACGTAGATCTAATGATTTTTAATTTGCCTTTTCAGAAAAAAAGATTGCATTTATTTACTTAATGCAAAGATAAACTATTCTGATTTTACTTGTCTCATTAAATTACAACTTCTTTAATTGTATTGCCATTTGATACAATCTACTTTTTAATTGGTTATGTTTAGATCCATTGCTTTGGTATCAATACTCTTCAAAGCCTTCTGCTTCTTCCAATGCCCTGATTCAATCTAAATTATAAGTACAAGGAAGATTCAGGAATTGGTTTAAAGGAGCATGTCATTCTGAACTATCAGTTGCTTCAATTAGTATGGTTAAGATTGGCTGCAACAACCATGCAAACGAAGATGAAACCTGGTAAGACTGTCCCCGCTACACAAACACACAGATACACACAAACCAACTCAGTGCGCAAAGAACAGGTCAAGGAAGTAACAGAAGCGTGGTGCCTCCAATCTCACGGTACATAAGGAAGATAGCATCTACACGAAAAGACAAGTGCCATGGCACTTACAGGTGTCCAGCCCTGACCTCTGACTTTGTGAGCATTCTCCTGTCTAACACTCCAGAGGACAACACACCTTGAATCTGAACTCATTCTTTTCCTTCTAGACACCTTCTTGTACATCATCTGAGCAGCCAGTGCTCTCAAACATTCACCCACTTGCCATTTCATGCTCATCCTGCACAAACATCAGCCACAAATATAGTCCTTCTTGTTTCTCCACTCAAATCATTTCTCACACTTTACAACTCTGATTTCTCTCATTGTAGGGGAAGAGAGCTCATAGCTCCGGGGAGACTGAACCTATCTGCACAACTAATGTTCTTTAGGGAAGGAAATCAGAGGGATAGCAGTGGAGAGGGAGGTGGGCTACTTCTCATCAGGTACAAGGACTTTACTGGCCATCCACAGTGAGGGAAGTCTTGTTCCTGGAGACTGGAAATGTCAGTGATGACGTTCTGTGAAATACTGAGGCTCTTGAGGCACAGCTGTTCAAATATGTCAAGAAAACCGACACTCTGACCATGGATCCTGTGCCTCACCTTTTATTTTTCGAGTTGGATGTCAGCATTTAGCCCATGACCTGCGAAGCCATGTGTAGCTGGAGGAGAAGGAAGTTGGTGGTGATACGGCTGCTGCTGGCTTCACTTAAAAGGAAGTCCAAGAAGTTGAAATTGACAGCAAATGGAGTGATTTCAGATTGTCAGAAGTAATCATGCAAGCACAACCCATTCATTACGACAATTTGTTGGATTCACCATTCACTTTCTGACTTCACCCTTTAAAGATTTCCTGCAGCGGATGAATTTCAATAAACAATCACTCCCTTTCTGGCAGACAGTTGGAGGACCGATCTTGAAGTTTCGATGCAAAGTTATTGGCCTGTTTGCATACAGTAATGACTCATCTGACAGCTGCATGTGGGTTCTCCATTTACCTGCCAAATTGCATGGGGCAGACCTGGTCCTTGTGGATATCATCAGTTTCCTGATCTGACACCTCTTTCCAGAAGTTTAGCCTACACCTGCAGTGTAGCTTCCCTTTCCTGTTAAAATTCAGCCTCCGGCTCTTGTGGTGCAATGGTAGGGTCTCCACCCTTGGACTGGGAGACCCTGATCCATAGTCCTACCTGCTCCAGAGGTGTGTGACAACATCTCTGAACAGGTTGATTTGAAAAAAATGTATCTAAAATTTGGCCCCATGTTTTCTGTGGTTCTTCAGTCAAAGTTTACAATAAATTATCAGAAGAAGCCTGGTTTAACAAAAACCTAAAGAACTACGGATGATGTAAATCAGGAACAAAAACAAAAGTTGCTGGAAAAATCTCAGCAGGTCTGGCAGTAACTGTGAAGAAAAAAATCAGAGTTAAAGTTTTGGGCCTGGGGAAGTACCGAGGAAGGGTCACTTGACCTGAAATGTTAACTCTGATTTTTGGTGAGCTTTTCCAGCGCCTTCTGGTTTTGTTCCTTAAAAAAATCCTTCTGGCTGTTGAAACTCTGAGGTATTCCTGCGTTTTGTTCAATGGTCTATGTTTGGAGAAATGGAATTCAATTGTACTTGATGTATTGACTAGCTGTTGTAGTCATGTGCCTTTTTTTCTACCCCTGCTCTATGTGTCTTTGTGTGCAGATGTAACAGCCATTTAAAAAGCATCACTAGAAACATATGTAGAATGCAGCTGAAAATGTATGATTTTTCACAGTCAGCTACAGAAAGAAAAATCAATGAAAAGGAAAAAATACAGTCTACAGCTTTGAATTACTAGGTGAGTCAAATTGGGTGCTCATTCTCCATTCCTTGCTGCTGTGGAATTGAAAGCAGGTATGAAACAGAATCGGAATGATTAAGATCAGATGTTTGGGTGCAAATGCTGCACAGGACATTACAAAAAAGATGTCTGTCAGCTACAAAGAGGTAAATCATGTCTATAAATGTGGCTGCTGGAGAGATATCAGCTGACAATCCTCAATGGTATACAGAGTCGGCTGGTCGGCCTATGTAGCCTGGAGTGAGACTCACACTTCCACGCGGAGTGGACCTGGTGACAGCATGCTGGAGCAGGACACTGGCGGCGGCATGGCGTGGTCTGGGAAGCTCGGAGTGGGACACTCTCTGAGGCATGGCTTGGGCTCAGAAGCCTGGAGTGGGACACTCAAGGCAGCACGCTGTAGCAGTGGAGAAGGAAATGTTGGACTCTTTTTAAGTTATTTTTATTTTATTCCAAGTTGGTTTGATCGGCGCCTATGTACAGGTGATGGTACACACTTTTCACTGTATTTTATATCGAATACACGTGACAATAAAGGACATTCTATTCTGAAAGGTTGATGCTGTCAAGTTTGAAGGTGATAACTGGTTTGTTACTGTTCTAATATTGATTTCAGAAGGACAGCTTCAAGTGAACGTGGAGTGTCAGATAGATGCCAAATGTCATGAAACACCATGAACTTTGCAGACCTGTGCAAAGTGGATCAAGATGGTGACCTGATAATGAATGCAAGTGAAGTAGAGACTATTTAATGGAACAATATTCATGTCAAAGAGGACAAATGAAGCTTTGAGCTCAATTCAATGGTAAGAATGAAGATTTGGAGTTCATTCAGGATCATCTGGATAGATATTAAGCAAAATCCATTCATTTCAGCTGAAGCAAATCAAACACTTGTAAATAGAAACCCCAAATTTGTGGTGTAGTGACACTGACCATATCAAAGATATGTTGGCAGATTTTGGATATCTTCCTGGTGATTACCATCTCAAAGTGGATGAGAGTGTGAGATCAACACAGAAACTACTGAAATGAGTTCCAGCGGCCCTCAGATGTAGTTTGAAAGATAAGTTAGTGAAGAAGGGAGCAACCAAGAAAGTGATCACATCTACAGACTGGTTTAGTAATATGGTCATAGAGGAAACAAAAACTAGGAAATCAAGAGTGTGCACAGATACAAAGGATCTCTATAAATCATTGAAGAGATTTCATTACTCCTTGACAATCATTGAAGAGGTTTCTCTACAACTTGCCAGGGCAAAGGACCTTGTTACTCTTGATACAAAATGCTATTAATTGGCATGTGAAGCTGGGTGAATGCAACAGTTTTCCAACTGCATTTTGGATGCTCTTCAGGAGGTACTGATGGCTTTGCATGTAATTTGGCATTTCCACTGTTCTGGAAAAAGTAGTCAGGCATTCAACACAAGTTAGTCAGTGATCTGAAAGCTATTATAGATGATTTGCCGGTCGATGGATGAGCATGTCTCTAATGAGACAAGAGTTGGAAAACCTTGTACAGCAAGTCAACTAGTTATATTTGCATCCAGGATATTACCACAAATTGAAAGATACACTACTCACAGAAAAAGCACTTGGCTAATGCCTTTGCTTGTGAGTGGTTGGAGGAGAGACAATGTTATCATGGGATTGACCAAAAGCCATTTCAAAGTAACTTCCTGAAATCATTTTTTATCTGCTCCAAACTATCTGTAAAGAACATTCAGAGATAGTAAGAAATGCTGATGCTGGAGTCTGAGATAACACTGTGTGGAGCTGGAGAAACACAGCAGGCCAGGCAGCATCAGAGGAGCAGGAAAGTTGACATTTCGGGTCGGGACCCTTCTTCAGAAATGGGGGAGTGGGAAGGGAGCTCAAATAAATAAAGAGAGGAGGGGTGGAGCTGGGGAAGGAAGGTGGGATGGTGATAGGTGAGTGCAGGAAGGGAGTGGTGGGGATTGGTCAGTGAGGTGGGAGGAGCGGATAGTTGGGAGAGAAGATGGACAGGTTGTGTCAGGTCAACGAGGCGAGGATGAGAGGGAGGGTTGGTCATGGGATGAGGCCGGGGCTGGGGAGATTTTGAAACTGGTAAAGTCCACATTGGGACTATTGGGTTGTAGGCTCCCAGGGCGGAATATGAGGTGCTGCTCCTCCAGTTTGTGGGTGACACTGGAGGAGGCCCAGAATGGACATGTCGCCCAGGGAGTGGGAAGGGGCGTTGAAAGGGTTCACGAACAGAAGGTGTTGTTGTTTCTCACGAACAAGCACAGGTGCTCTACAAAGCGGTCTCCGAGCCTCCACTTGGTCTCACCAATGTAGAGAAGGCTACATGGGGGATCAGCGGATGCAATAGACCACATCGACGGATGTGCAGGTGAGTCCCTGTCTGATGTGAAAGGTTTGCTTGGTGCCTTGGATGGAGATGAGGGGGGAGGTGTAGGGACAAGTGTAGCACTTCCTGCGGTTGCAGGGAAAGGTGCCAGGGTGGTGGGGCTAGTGGGGAGTGTTGATCAGACGAGAGGGTCATGGAGAGAGCGGTCCCTATGAAAGGCAGACAGAGGTGGGGAGGGATATTTATCTTTGGTTGTGGGTAAGATTGCAGGTGGCGGAAGTTGCGGAAAATGATAGGTTGGATATGGAGATTAGTGGGATGATATGGGAGGACAAGGGGGATTCTGTCTTTGTTTTTGTTGGGGAGAGGGGATATGAGGGCAGAGGTGCAGGAAACGTAAGAGATGCAGTCATTTTCGATCACCGAAGGGGGGAAGTTGCAGTCAAAGAATGTTGCTTTGTTCACAGAGGCATTATATGATGTTGGATGCAAACAAGGGAGATAAACATAAATTACAGGCATGCTGTCAAGAGCAGCACTTCCTATAAAGAAAGTTGAGCATGATAAGGCAGGGTGTGAAATCTTCTAGCTTCAATGACACATGCAATGAGCTCTGGAAGTCATCAACTCAAATGCTAAAAGGTAAGCATCTTGCTGCTATCAAGCTAACTACATAACAAGGTCCAACTCTTATACTGCTGCAAGATGTAGTGATGAAAAGATGATCTGAAAATATCAAGGACACAGCTGTTGCTATAATACAACTGTCAGGCATGCAGAGATGAAACGATAACCCAAAAGGGAATCTTGCAAACAAAATAGAAATTATTCCTAAGGATATGAGAAAAGAAATGCTGAAGTCCATCCATGTGGACCATAAATAAATTGAGTCTGGTTTAAGGAAAGCAAATGGCCAAATATGAACAATGAGATTAAGGCTTATATCAGCCAGAAGCTGCATTTATTAAAAAAAACCTGAGCTTAGCAAACTAAAGAGTTGCTGATGACAAATGCTGCTCCAGGTGGACTACAGATGAATCTTGGTGTAGACCTTTTCATCCTCACAGGAAATGACTATCTTGTCATTATTGGCTATGCTTTTTTTAAAATCAGCCTATTCAGAGATGTTCTTTTATATATTTATATATATCTGAAGTCAATGGGGCTTGAGCCAGAATCTCCACTGTCCAGAGGTAAAGACACTGCCACTGTGTCACAAGAGCCTTTATGCCACCATTGACTATCATCCTGACTTAGACCAGCTGATGACAATGACCGCCCTGGGATTGTGGAATGCCTAGAAGCACATTTTTTCCTCATTAGGGCATTCCAGATATTGTGATGAGTGACAAACAATGACCACAATTCATGAATGAAGAATTCAGCCACTTCATAAAGGGTTGGGAAATTCAAAACCATGCATCACCTGCCCACCATGCCCAGTCAGAGGGAAATGCTGAAGCAGCAGTGAAAATCAGCAAGGGGAACGTAAAGTAATCCTGCAATGCCGTCTTACACAATACAGTCCTTAAGTGGAGAAGCGTGCTGACTGAGGGTATGGAAAGCAGTCCCATCTAAAAAATAAGGTCATGCTGCATTCATATTGTTCTTCCAAATGTTGAGCAAGAAGTAACAATTGGCATGAGTGACAAATCAAGGTCAAATGACAGAAAGTCAAATTTCACTTTGATAACTACCTGGTCATTGCTAGTACTGAGCACTGGACAGCTCATCAGAGTGGAATCATTCAAGACTCTCAACAAAAAGCCAGTCTACATGGTAACTTAGGACCTGTACCCAGTAGCAGCTAACTTGAATGTATGTACTGAATGATCAAATATATCTTTGCAACCATATTTACATACAATGAGAGAAGCTGTTCCTTCACGTTAGGCAGCTGATCAGGAAGATGAGTTCTCACCACATGCACAAAGTACAGATTTACCATCAGTCCCAGAGACCCACCATTCTCCAACAATGGAAATGGGTCAGTAACAAGAGTAACCATAGCAACAGCAATTGCCACAGGAACAACACTCCTTGGAGAAGGAACATCACCCTGGGAATGAGCGGATACCAGCCATTAACAATACGGACACAAACCATTAGTGGATCTGTACAATTTAGAGACTATATATATGAAATACAGGCAGAAATCGACGGAAGTGGAACTGACTATAATTAACACACATTTCAGTGGATGTATCAATATTCATTGTTGATGATGTATTTTGAGTATTTTGGGTTATTTTTAACTACAAATGATAATGCATGCTTTTATTGTGCATTTTAATTTTAGGAAAGGGCAGGTATTTGGAGAAACGTAATTGTATCCTTACTGAATGGCTGGCTTACAGTGATCTTTACCTCTGCTGTAAGTGCCTTTGTGTGAAGTCTGTGGCAATGATTAAACACACATCACTTGGAACACTACTAAGCCAGAACAGCTTTGGTTTGGCAGGAAACAGGATAATGTTAAACCTCTGCTCAGTTGCTGTTGATGAAAGGGAATGCAATCATTTTGATGTCATATAAATGAATAGTAATGAGAATCCAATCTGCACTAGATGCAGCACTTGTTGGATCAAACACTAAATACTTCTCAAATGACCACTTGGTGTATACATGCCTGAAAGCACAAGACCTTTGACCAAACATAACAAAGAAAATAAGCAATAAAGGTGACTTGACTGCTCACTTTCTGTTTGAAGCTGTGGCATATTGCAAAAACTGAGAGGAAGATTGAATGCAGGACAGAAACAGAAATATTAGCAATCTGTAGTTGCTTTATCCAGAGTGCTGCAGTGAAGTACTATGTAGTCTGTGCAGTCATGTAAAAAGCGTAGTGTAGTTGTGAAACTAATTGAAAATGTTGTGAGAGCTGGTGACAACTTAAGTGATGTTAAAAATATATCAGCAAGAGGAAAAGACTAACCTTTACACATTGAGACATTCAGCCAATTATTTTACAATTTCTAAAAATATTAATTTAAAGAATATTCTTTTAGATGGTAGTATAACTGTTAATGTAAGATAAGCATAAGTCCACAGGCTGAAGTACATGGGGTGTCTCTGATTTTTTTTCTAACTTTAGGCATGCAAATGTGCACCTTCTTTTCAGTTAGAAGTCCCAGAGTCACACAGCTTGGATTATAATGCTGCACTTGATGAATAGTAGGTATTTTAAAGCAGCAAATGATATAAAATTGAAAATCCTGAAGTTGACTTCACTGTGTAAGATGTGCATAAGCACAAGTCCAAAATCCTTTTCTTCGATGGCTTCATTACTTGGGCGATTTGTCTTTGGTTCCTGAGGGCAGGCTTCCACTCCCTTGAGCAATGTGGGCAATGGGAAAATGCAGCGAGAATGAAAATGTTGGAGTATCAATGTCAAAAATTCCTGATTTTTCCCCTTAAGCTTTAAACAGTGAATTCAGAATCTTACCACAGACCAGTGACTACCTTATTTCCATTTACTTGCAGCTCTTAATTAGCTCAGCTTGCCTCGGGTATATGCCACTTGCAATTCCTCTCTCCTCAATGAAACCAGAAGGTGCCAACTCCTGAAATTAGCTAAGTGTCAATTTCAGGAAGGTTTGTGGTGGGTTTCTCTCTGGGAGCTCCAGTGAATTATTTCATGCAATTCTCTGCAGCTCACCTCATTATGTATGCACAATGCCACCATGGCACCACTCACACTATCTTGTGTTCTGCAGTGGCAAAATACTTGCTGATGCCTCGACCTTATGGCATTTAGGCAGTGGGCACCATATTTAAACCCCAGTTGCCTATGATGTTAAACATTGCCAGCATGGTCTGTAGTAAACCCTTGGTTCAGTCCAGTGTCCACATTCAGATGGAATGGGCAGCAATGTCACAAGAAGGTCACTGACCCTTAGTGTTCTGTGAGTGTAAGTGTCACTACTTTTCCTCTGCTGCCTCACTCTCACTCTAAGGCTGATGTTGCATTTATACCCCACCAAGGCTCATGGTTTAACACTCTCAAAATTGCATGCAGCATCTTCCTTCAATGGCTCTTACCCAAACCATTCCTCAAAATATAAACTCTTCCTCCCGTCTGTGCTTTCTGCTCACACACTTGGGACATTTAACCACCTCTCCCGACTAATGAAGGAGCAGCCTCCTGATTGACCATAGTCACCCTTGACTGCTCATTGCTGTCAACCATGACAAGTTGTCTGGTTATCTGCTTGCACTAAAAGACAAGACAAAGGCAAGTTGGAGATGCTGTGAGCATCCAAGGAAGCACTCAGTGAATGAATGCTAAGAAACCAACAGCCCTGAGGTGCACCCTGTTCCAGACAAGAGATGGATGTCTGAGACAAAAGAACTTCGGATGCTGGAATCCAAGGTAGACAAACAGGATGCTGGAAAAACATAGCAGACCAGGCAGGATCTGGAGGAATGGAGCAGTCATGGTTTTGGGTATTACCCTTCTTCAGAACTGAAACATTGACTGCTCCTTGCCTCCGGATGCTGTCTGGCCTGCTGTGTTCTTCCAGCCTCCCATTAGTCTACAAGAGATGGATGCCTGTCCTATATGCAAAACAGCCTCGCAGCAGCATTGAAATGTAAGCTGTGAGCCCCAAAGTGCATAATTGAAATATTGAACTGTAACAAAAGTGAATCTCAGTTTTCCCCTGATGACATGGTGAAGCTGATATTTTGCAAATACCAACCTCCATGAATGGAAAGTGCAGGCTGAGGAGTTGGAGGAGGCCAGCCAGAGAAAATGCCAGCAAGTTCCAGCCACCAGATAGCTGCTCAGTCTCTCATGTCGGGAATTGTGAGCATCGAGCTTTTCTCCAATGCCTGGGCAAATAGCAAGCTTAATATCAATGAGGCTAGAGTAGGTAATAATGTAATGATAATGTATGCAGGTAGGTCCCTCATTACTCACGAGTAAGATTGTTGTCTCATTATTAATACCTTGAATGGAAAATTGGACTTCTTTTTCTCAAGGTTTTTCTCGCCGTATTTTACTAACTGACTCACCAGTGCCAACGGCATTCAGGGCTGGGAAGATTCCACCCCTAGAGGATACAGCTCACCAAGTGATTGTCCCAGCCATCATTCAACTACTGCGCACAGAAAATGCATTGCATGTCTGTTTTTTTTTTAGCTCAGTTAGCTGTGTAGTTGGTTTGTGAAGCAGTGTGATACCAAAAGCATGGGTTCAATTCTCATCACCAGCTGAGGAAGTGTCCACTTATTCCTTTCCTGAGGCATGATGGCCCTCAGGTTAAATCACCACCCGTTGCCTCTCTCTAATGAGAGAGCCGCCCTATGGTATTACTGTGGTGACACAATATCTTAGCGTTCATTCATTTTGTGCTTACTTGGAAGTTGTGGTTTACATTGCATTTCAGCTCAGTTACAGATTACCAGCTCCTGTTACTTACACTGCTTTTTGTAGTTCAGAATTAGCGGCAATTAATTGGTCACTGAACAATCCAGGGGTGGATGGTACCATGCTACATCAATGCAGACGAGTAGGGTGTGCCAGCATCTTATGAAGCAAACACATTACTTGGGCTTCAACCAAATGGACATGGCTAACAGTTTAAAGGGGGGTCAATTCTTAGTGGGATCAAGACGGTCTTCAATTGGTCACAAGGTACTTTTACACTTAGTTAAGGGCGCATCCCAATTCAAGACCAGGGATTTGGCAATAATCATTCAGGTGCTTGTTCTGACCAGTGTCCCGGGATCCATATCCTTGCTTTCAGGCCACAGCCAATCCTGCAGGTCAAATACAAATTGTCTGGGGATTACAGGTTCATCTGTCAGGATGCTATGGAGAGAGACATAAGTTGAATGGGATGGATAATTTTTCAAGGAGGGATTGCAGTAAGAGGGCAGTCGATGGAAGAGCTATCATTGGTGATGCTGAGGCAAGTAAGGGAGTAAAGGATGAATGGAAAAATAGAATGTCATTGAACTTTCTTTCATTTCTTGTGGGATATGGGAATCACTAGCAAGGCCAGAGTTTGTTATCTATCCTTAATTATCCTCAACAAAGTGATGAGGAACTGCCTTCTTGAACTGTGGCAGTCCATCTGGTATGGTATGCATGGAGAGTTGTTAGGAAGGGAGGTCCAGGATGTTGATCCAGCAACAGTGAAGGAATGACGATACAGTTTCATGTCAGGACTGCGTATGTGTGTTTCACAGGAGATTTTACAGGTTGTGGCATTTCTATGGCTCTGCTGGCCTTTTCCTTCTAGGTGATCAATGTTTGGATTTGGAAGTTTTGAAGATCATGTCACATAAAGCTCAAACAGTTTCTGCAGTACATCTTTCATATGGTGCACTCTGCTGTAACTGCGTGGAAGAGTGAATGTTTAACTTAGTGTATGGGATGACAATGGTTAATGCCAATAAGACAATCATGGTTAAACATAAAATGACTTACATCCAAGAAACATCAAGATAGGGGATGGTGCTGTCTCTGTGTATCTTTCTGACTGACTTTGATCAGCTTGTATTTTTATAATGTTTTTGGTGTTGGAAAAATAAAATGGCCAAATAGATTTAGACCTAGGAATATGGAATATGGAAATTGAGGCAGTAAAGTAGTAATCAGAAGATGAGATGTCTAAATTTACTTGAGAGCTGGGAAAGTGTATTTCAAGGACCTTGGATGGAGTAATAGTGAGGTTTAAAGAGGAAAGTCCTGGGGGCTAACTGCATGATTGCCAATCAGGGTACAGTGAACAGCATTCATGAGAAGATAAAGTGAGGGGTCAGAAAGATTGGGACTAGTTATGGAGAAGGAAAGGGAGACTGTAGAAAAAGAGTGGTTAAGTTATTTTATGGGCTTAACGTCAGGGTAAAGACTTTAAGTTTGAAGTGTTTGGAGATAAGAAGACAATAAAGGTGAGCTGGCACTTAGGGAATGGACACCGTAAAAGGGTTATAGAAAACCTCAGGAAATTGTCTTAGGAGATGCACCTATTGTTATTCAGCAGGGCAATCGCATTTTTGCATTCTTCCAACCACTTTATTAGAGTCATCTTGCCATGATATTGATAAAAATCCAGCCTATTGATTTTCAAACTCCATCATCTAATTTTTATGCCTAAAACTTTCATATGATTTCAAAAAGGAAAAACACTGACTTCAGTTTGGTTGCAGTAACCACTTGAGTACTGTTTGAACTGAGCTTCATGAAAGCATCAATAAATAGGAACCCGTCTGATCTGAAAATAACATCTTTGTGATAAGATGTCGAAACTATTCAGGTTTCAAAGCAAATGGGAGAAACATCCAAACAACACTAAGAATGTAAAAGATTCCTGCAAATTTCATGACTGCCATCGTTCTAAAACATCTCTAATCAACTGTATTGTCAGAATAAAACCTAACACTTTAAGAACACGCCAAAGACTTTAAACTGTAGTTTCTTTTACCTTATTTTGGTCCATGACACTATCACCCATTTAACTTCGTATCATGTTTGTATATGTGCATGTAAGTCATATTTTCTTCCACAGAATTAACAAGTAATAAAATTCTTCTTCCTTTCACTCAAGAAAACCTTGCATTTGGCTTTTTTTTATGGTGAACTAGTTAACTACATTTCCAATGGAATGTTGGATAGCTCATACTCAAAGAAAATAAGAGCTTTATTGCAGTCAGCCAAGGAGGTTGAACAGAGGGCAGCGAATACACCCTTCCTCACCTGATCATTATATTTAATGTGTCACATAACGAGTCAGACCACATTGCTCTGATCAATGGTGAGATGCTGCAGTCTATAGCCAGGGCCTCAAGGGTTAGAGCTGCGCAGCATAAAGAGTCATTGAGTCATACAGCACAGAAACAGACCCTTCGGCCCTTTCCTAAATTGAACCATAAGACCACAAGACATAGGAGTGGAAGTAAGCCCATTCGGCCCATCGAGTCCACTCCGCCATTTAATCATGGCTGATGGGCATTTCAACTCCACTTACCCGCACTCTCCCCTTGATTCCTTGCGAGATCAAGAATTTATCAATTTCTGCCTTGAAGACATTCAACGTCCCGGCCTCCACTGCGCTCCGTGGCAATGAATTCCACAGGCCCACCACTCTCTGGCTGAAGAAATGTCTCCTCATTTCCGTTCTAAATTGACCCCCTCTAATTCTAAGGCTGTGCCCACGGGTCCTAGTATCCCCACCTAACGGAAACAACTTCCCAGCGTCCACCCTTTCTAAGCCATGCATTATCTTGTAAGTTTCTATTAGATCTCCCCTCAACCTTCTAAACTCCAATGAATACAATCCCAGGATCCTCAGCCGTTCACCGTATGTTAGGCCTACCATTCCAGGGATCGTCCGTGTGAATCTCCGCTGGACACGCTCCAGTGCTAGTATGTCCTTCCTGAGGTGTGGGGCCCAAAATTGCACACAGTATTCTAAATGGGGCCTAACTAGAGCTTTATAAAGTCTCAGAAGCACATCGCTGCTTATATATTCCAGCCCTCTTGAGATAAATGACAACATTCCATTCGCTTTCTTAATCACAGACTCAACCTGCAAGTTAACCTTTAGAGAATCCTGTACTAGCACTCCCAGATCCCTTTGTACTTCGGCTTTATGAATTTTCTCACTGTTCAGAAAATAGTCCATGCCTGTATTCTTTTTTCCAAAGTGCAAGACCTCGCATTTGCTCACGTTGAATTTCATCAGCCATTTCCTGGACCACTCTCCTAAACTGTCTAAATCATTCTGCAGCCTCCCCACCTCCTCCGTACTACCTGCCTGTCCACCCAACTTCGTATCATCGGCAAACTACGCCAGAATACCCCAGTCCCTTCATCCAGATCATTAATATATAAAGTGAACAGCTGTGGCCCCAACACTGAAC
The DNA here is from genome assembly GCA_024137785.1 of Ginglymostoma cirratum. Taxonomy (NCBI): domain Eukaryota; kingdom Metazoa; phylum Chordata; class Chondrichthyes; order Orectolobiformes; family Ginglymostomatidae; genus Ginglymostoma; species Ginglymostoma cirratum. The sequence goes on from JAHRHZ010000013.1 coordinate 40,818,266, forward strand.
CCTGCGGGACACCACTTGTCACCGGTTGCCATTCCGAAAAAGAGCCTTTTATCCCAACTCTCTGCCTTCTTTCCTCCAGCCAATCCTCAATCCATGCCAGTAACTCACCTCGAACACCATGGGCCTTCACCTTACTCAGCAGCCTCCCATGAGGCACCTTATCAAAGGCCTTTTGGAAGTCTAGATAGATAACATCCACTGGGTTTCCCTGGTCTAACCTACTTGTTACCTCTTCAAAGAATTCTAACAGGTTTGTCAGACACGACCTCCCCTTACTAAATCCATGCTGACTTGTTCTAATCCGACCCTGCACTTCCAAGAATTTAGAAATCTCATCCTTAACAATAGATTCTAGAATTTTACCAACAGCCGAGGTTAGGCTAATCGGCCTATAATTTTCCATCTTTTGCCTTGATCCTTTCTTAAACAAGGGGGTTACAACAGCGATTTTCCAATCATCTGGGACTTCCCCTGACTCCAATGGCTTTTGAAAGATCACAATCAACGCCTCCACTATTTCCTCAGCCACCTCCCTCAGAACTCTAGGATGTAGCCCATCGAGGCCAGGAGATTTATCAATTTTTAGACCTTTTAGCTTTTCTAGCACTTTCTCTTTTGTAATGCCTACCATACTCAACTCTGCCCCCTGACTCTCATTAATTGTTGGGCTATTACTCATGTCTTCCACTGTGAAGACTGACGCAAAATACTTATTAAGTTCTTCAGCTATTTCCTTATCTCCCTTCACTAGCCTTCCAGCATCAATTTGGAGCGGCCCAATGTCTACTTTTGCCTCTCGTTTGTTTCTTAGGTATTGAAAGAAACTTTTGCTATCATTTCTAATATTACTGGCTAGCCTACCTTCATATTTGATCCTCTCCTTCCTTATTTTTCTCTTTGCTATCCTCTGTTTGTTCTTGTACCCTTCCCAATCTTCTGATTTCCCAGTGCTCTTGGCCACTATATAGGCTGTCTCTTTTCCTTTGATACATTTCTTGACTTCCTTTGTCAGCCATGGCTGTCTAATCCTCCCCCGGATAATCTTTCTTTTCTTTGGGATGAACCTCTGTATTGTGTCCTCAATTACACCCAGAAACTCCTGCCATTATTGCTCTACTGAACGAGTCCCATTTGCCTGCGTTTGGCCCATATCCTTCTAAACCTTTCTGCTCCACGTACCTGTCTAAACATATTTTAAATGCTGTAATTGTACTTGCATCTACCACTTTTTCTGTTAGCTTGCTCCATATACGCACCACCCTCTGTGTGAAAAAGTTGCTCCTCAGGTCCCTTTTAAATCTTTACCCTCTCATCTTAACCTATGCCCTCTAGTTTTGGACTCCACTTCCCTGAGGAAGAGACCTTGGCTATTCACTTTATCTATGCCCCTCATGATTTTACAAACTTCTATAAGGTCACTCCCTTGGCCTCCTATGCACGAGTCCCAGCCTATCCAGCCTCTCCTTTTAACTCAAACCTTCCAGTCTCGGTAACATCCGTGTATATCTTTTCTGCATCCTTTCCAGTTTAATAGCATCTTTCCTACAGCAGGGTGGCCAGAATTGTTAGCAGCACTCCAGCTGTGGCCTTACCAATGTCCTGTACAGCCGTAACATGCCGTTCCAACTCCTGTACTCAATACGCTGACCGATGAAAGCAAGCATGCCAAATGCCTTCTTCACCACCCTGTCTACCAGTGACGCCACTTTCAAGGAACAATGTACCTGCACCCCTAGGTCTCTTTGTTTGAAAACACTCCCCAGGGCACTACCATTAAATGTGTAAATCCTGCCCTGGTTTGTCTTACCTCACATTTATCTAAACTCCATCTGTCATTCCTCGGCCCACTGGCCAGTTGATCAAGATCCTGTTTTACTCTTAGATAACCTTCTTCACTGTCCAATATACCACCTATGTGGTGTCATACGTAAAGTTACTAACCATGCCTCCCATATTCTCATCTAAATCGTTTACATAAATAACTAACAATAGTGGACCCAATACCAATCCTTGTGGTACACCACTGGTCACAGACGACCTTCTACCACCTCCCCTCTGTTTCCTACTGTCGAGCCAATTTTGTATCCATAACTCATGGAAACACTTTAAATGTCCTCAATGGAATTACAAAAGCTTTCCATCTCCGAATCTGTAGACATTTTGTCTGTACCAAAAGGAAAAAGAAAACTAAGGTTGGAAAATGAGAAGGTAAAAGTGGAACTCAACAGAATGTCAACTCAACAGAATCCCAATTCAGCCATTGAAAGGTTAAACAAATATAGAAAGCATTGCACAAGTGAAATTTATTGTTCTGAATTAGTTGTTAATGTTCACATTTATAATCAAGAGAATGCAAGACTCAATAAATTAGAATACATAAGGATTGCTAAATGGTGGTTATCTGGGTGCCAGAACCTTTGGTGTTTTTATGTGAGGACTACTGGTTCAGCTGAAGCTCTCATGCATCAGTTGTTTTGTAAGAGTTCCAGCAGCTACAGACTCAATGGGTTGAGCAGCTCTTCCATTTCATTATGTGCAAATGGCAGAAAGGACTGGTTGCTCCAAGATGTATTTCAGAGATTCTCTCAAACAGTTCAGTCAGTGGAAGTGTTTCTTCATGATCTCTTCAATGAGAGTTATTTTGGCCACATCTCTCTCATTATAGGTACACTCTGCGTCTGTTGGGGTGCCTTCAAAGATCCTCCAAACCTGATGGCAAGTAGAACAGACCAAGAGCAATGTTCTCTCCCAAGCCAACATTACTCAAAACCAGCTCTGATGGCAGGACATGCTCTTTGTATTCCTGACATGTGACTCCTGAAGCCACTGGTCTAATTGAAATTTGGTTGTGGGGTGCAGATTCCTAGCCAGAAAATGGAAATGCCTTTGGGGTGTTTCTAAGCATCCCAGAGACTTTAAACATCTCTGGCTTGTGACCAAACAAAACAAAATTCATTGGGAAAACACTAAACACATCAAAATACTTTGTCACAAACAGGCAGAGGTGAAAAGGAGGCAATGTACAACAGCCACAAACCTCCCAACAATTCGTGTGAGCCAGTCTCCTTTGTGTGGCAAATTATATATTGCTAACTCAAATGCCTTTTTACCACAGTCCAAGTAAGACATCCTCAATCCCAAGGGATCACCTGTAAAGAAAGGAAGTGTAGGGGAACAGAGGGCTTTGAATCCTTTGAAAAACTGCATTTATCCTTCAGGATTGACCTGCTAGTCTAAGTTTCTCAGCTGGGCCTTCAAGCCAGGTGAAATAACTTTCCCTAGTTCCCAGCTTAATTCTCTTCCCATCAAGCCTGCTAACTTTGGAGGCATCAATATGCTCACCTTGAATGCAAATATATCTTTGTAGTCTCAGTGTGAAAATTAACTTTGATGTTTTTACCATTGTAAAAAATTAATTATAAATGCTAAATTCTAAATGGCTTTTGTCTACATTATTAATTTTATTGCCAATTATTGTCTTTCAACTTGTGATTTAATTATTTATTTCATTTTGTTTGGTAAAAGGTTATAAAAATGATAAAATCCAGTTTCAAATGCACAAATGTCACCTCAAAGATCTTTCTATATTCCTTTCCTCATCTCCTTTATTTCCTCTTCTCCTCATCTACACTGTGATGCCCCCATTGGAAAATAATATGGTGGCCCCTTGTCTGATCATACGTTTCTAGTATCCCCTAGGCTGATGCTGATTTATGTTGTTAAATCACACCTAAGTAATAGATACATTCAGTTGGGTATAGCTGTCTTACAGCTGAACTGAAGACATTAACAAGAAATGCATTTTCTTACTCATACACATACAGCACGCAGCTCACGAGTAAACTATCAACGCACAAAGTAATCCCAAATGTTTAGAATTCATCCAGGAAAGAGAATTCTGGAGGAAATGGATTTCTATGGCAAGTGTAAGTGAAATGCTTTAAGTTTTAAAAATAAACACAACACAGTTATTAAAAGAAGGGCCTAAAGGATGCGTAAAACTTAAAGATGAAAGTTTGATAGAGATAGTAAGAACACGTGGGAAAAGACAGTTACCCATGCAGCCATATTTGTGAAACAGGCCAAAAACAATAACTTCTAACATTGCAGAAACAACAGTAAAAAGGAAAAAAATAAGAAATATATTAACCGATGTGACTGTTCAAGAACATGGCTGCATAAATATGCAAAATGTGTAGCATATAGAAGAAAAGTTGTCAAGTGAATTAACAATACATTACACGGTGTAATTAATTGTCATCACAGAATTTTTACAGCCGTGGCACTAACAAAGACAACCCACAGAGATAACGCCAGTGTCAAAAATTCAAACAGCAAATGTGATTACACTGTTTTTCTTCTGTCCTGCATCCAAAATAATGCCCAAAAGTTAAATGCGAACACTTGATTTTCATTTGGCTCCCAAACATGCATCAAGGTAAATATTGTACAACTGGAGGGAGCTCAAACATCGAGGAAGTTGGCCCCCTCCTGAGCCAAAGTCATATTTCTTCTCATTGAGCAAGAATTCCTGCTCCCTTAATAAAACAACAGCTCCACGCCATCTGAAAACAACAAGAAGCCTCTTTGTAAGACCAATATCCTTGTTCTAGAGGTACCTTCAATTTACATGCCTACACTATTGGCCTTGTTCTACCAAAAATTACTTGGCACACCATTGTCAATGTCTGTTCAGCTCGGATGAACATGAGGATTATTACTTATTGAACTGTTACCATTCCAGCAATGACATAGCAACACCACCTCCATTCACAAATTCATCCCATTTTACTCGAAACAACAACTACAGAAATAAACTTCCACTTACTTGTCCTGGTAAGGGCTGCTGCAATTTTTGTTTCTTCAAGTTCTTGCAACATTTAAGGTCCTTCAGGCTTTTTCAATCATTTTCTTAATCCATAAATTTGGCCTTCCTTTGGCAATATGTGATTGGGACTAGATTCCTGGCTTCAAATTTAATGCACTTTTTGTCACTTCATGAATTGATCATAATTATATGGTTCAATATAGTAGTATACATTTATTAGAAATTATCAGCTAGTCATCACTTATGAGATCAGCATATAATTTGCACAATGCTTACAGAAGAGTGCATTGTGGATTAATTGTATAGGATTAGCTCTGAGTTGGGACCAATTCTTGAGAGCTTAGGTATGTTGACTAGTTACGAAGTCAGCTAGAAAGCCTGTATTAATCAATTGATGCTGCACTGGCTTGCATTATATCCTAATCTGTCTTTCAGCAAGGTTAATTTATATATTCCTACACTGTACTTCGCATTCTGTTTTTCTCGTAAGTGAAACAGTAGGTGAAGACAAGATGTAAGGGAGAGGGTATGAGAGGTCTGGTCCTTAGGGGAGAATCCTGAACTACTTGCTATGCTCCTAGCTGTGAATGGAGGCCACACAACATAAAACATTACAATTGACAATTGCCTCACAGCTGATTCACAGCAAATGTGAATAAAGCCAGTGAAAGTTACACAGTATCATAAGAACACATGAAGTAGGAGAAATAGACCATTCAGCCTTTTAAGCCTGCTCTGCCATTTAACACAGTCGTGGTTCATCTGTTTGTGTTTCGAATTCCACATTCCCACCTATTGCGATAACCCTTGATTCCCCTGCCTAACAAAAATCCACCCACCTCTTTCTTAAAAGTGGAAAAAAACCTCACCTGAAACCACTTCCTGAGATGGAATTTCAAAGTCACACAACCTGCTGTGAAAAAATAAGTTCTCATCTTTGATCTGGAAGGGTGATGCCCAATTTTAAAATAGTATTTCCTAACTCTGAACTCATCCACAAAAGGAAACATTCTTTTCACACCTTGCGAGGATCATTCAGAATCTTATATACTTCAATCGAGTCACCTCTCATTTTTCTAGACCCCAGTGGAAATAAGCTTAGTCTGCCCAAGCTATCTTCATAAAAGTGCCTGCTCATTCCTGGTATCAATGCAGTAAACTTCTGCTGAACCACCTCCAATGTATTTACAATGCAACCCTCCTTAAATAAGGAGACCAAAAGTGCACAATATTCGAGATATTATGCACCATCATTTTGCTTAGTAACACCTCCCCCGTGTTTACAAGTTTGCTAAATTCCTTTCTCCGTTCACCTCCTGACTTACAGCTGTTACTGAAATGATTTTTTCTATCCTGAACAGTGAATACTGAAACAAAATTTTTGCAACTCATAGGAAACTGTTGCCTACAGAGCTGGGATGCATTCTCCCTGTGTCTGCATGGGTTTCCTCCGGGTGCTCCGGTTTCCTCCCACAGTCCAAAGATGTGCAGGTTACATGGAATGGACATGCTAAATTGCGGAGCTAACAGTAAAAATGCAGAAATCTACAGGTCACATATGGGTAAGTATGGTGATTCCAGGCTTTATATATTTGTTTTGGCTGAACAAATTAAAAGGATCAATCTTGACTGTTGTGATTAATTGTACCTGTGTCAAAGAAGCAGCTCTGACTTTGAGAATACAGCAATGGGTCAGCCAACCGAACAGTGCCAATTGGTGTCACAATACAGCTTAGCAGGTTCAGCCTGGTCACCTTTTGGACTCCCCAGCTGCCAGCAAGATTAATGTCAGCACAACACTATGTAGTCACAATCTTCTTGCTCAGGCATCACTGGCGAGCTCCAATCCCGAATAGAAACTGATGAGTTACAGTGTTATTTGTATAATGAATACGATCTAAAAGGTGAAATAGGTAGTTGCTTTGGGGATCCAGTCTAGGCCTCTTAAGATGTAACTGCAGCTCTATTGTTGGTGAAATGCAGTGATAAAGCTCTCGGCCCCTTTTGATGCTGTTTCTGCCCCATTAGCATCAGGTGGAACAAATTAAAATTAAAAACCACTTTGTAGAGAAACCCTTGTACATGTTGCATGTTATTAATGAGACAACTGAAGATATTTGGGCTCAGGACACTGCACTAAGGAGGATTGGTAGCGACAAGCTCATGTTCAGATGATTGGTCTTCAATGATCACCTGATTTCATAGAATCCCTACAGTGTGGAAACAGGCCCTTCAGCCCAACAACTTCACACTAACTGTAGGAGCATCCCACCCTGACCCATCCCCGTATAACCGACCGAAGCGACACATCCCTGAACACTATGGGCAATTTAGCATGTCCATTCCATGTAACCTGCACATCTTTGGACTGTGGGAGGAAACCGGAGCACCCGGAGGAAACCCATGCAGACACAGGGAGAATTTGCAAACTCCACACAGTCGCCTGAGGGTGGAATGGAATCCGGGTCCCTGGTGGTGCGAGGCAGCAGTGCTAACCACTGAGTCACTGTGCCGCCCCAAAGAATCATAGAATCCCTATAGTGTGGAAACAGGCCATTCATCCCGACAAGTCCACACCACACCTCTGAAGAGTACTCCCTAACCTAAACATCACTGGATGCTACGGGCAAGTTAGCAGTGGCCAATCCACTTACCCTGCACATCTCTGGACTGTGGGAGGAAACTGGAGCACACGGAGGAAACCCACCCAGACACAGGGAGAATGTGTAAACTCCACACAGACAGACAGTCACCCGAGGGTGGAATCGAAACTGGGTCCCTGGCGCTGTGAGGCAGCAGTGCTAACCACTGAGCCACCGTGCTGTCCCTTTAAAATACCTGAAGCGAGAATGATACCCCTAGACCGACGAGCTGCCCCCGCTTAAATTGACCTGCCCAACTCCCGCCTAGGATACATCACAAGCGATTCTGCTAGCAGTGGGATTATAATGTTACTCCAACCACCACATAGTTTTCCACATGATCTCCATTGACTTCAGGTACATTAGGGACTCTGGAAACCATAATCATTTGAATGCAATTTTGACATCAAGGAAAGTCACTCTCAATTCACCTCTGGAACTCACATCTTATGTCCAAGTTTGGATCAAGGTTATACAAAACGCCAGTACTGACCAATCCTTGCAGAACCCAAACTGTATGACTGAGCACGTTGTTGATGACTAAATCAACTTTCTATTACCTACCAATGACTCAGTTGTAATACATTCACCTGAGTCAGACAGCTATGTATTCAAATCCCATTCTGGACTCTAGAATCTGTAATGTATGCTGACAGGTAACTGCAGAATAGAGGAAGTGATACACTGTCAGAAGTGACATTGATCAGATGAGACATGAAAACAAAGTCTCGTCTGGCTTCTCATAGCAATGTGATATAAGGAAATTCATGTCAATGATGATGAAGGTGTAACTGATCACATGACTGTGACATCAGTAACAGCAGAACGCTCCATGCCTGAATGAGTGGCGAGAGACACTTTATACATTTTGGGAAATGGTGACGTAGTGATAATGTCACACAATGAGTAAAACTAAGCTAAAGGCTAATATCCTGGCGATATGAATTCGAATCCCACCAATGCAGATGATTAAAAATTGATTTCAATAAAATTCTGGAATTAAAAGCAACGAAGTAACCAATGTGGATTACCATAAAACAGACCTAGTTCAGTAATGCCTTGGAATGTTTTAAGGAAGCAATGCAGCTTTCCAACTGTTCTGGCCTACATGTGGCTCCATCAATATGGTAGACTCTGTAGTATCAAACTGATACAAAGCCTGAAGAGAGGAATGAAACCAGACAGGCAATATGGCATTAATCTAACACCTAGGTACAGTGGCATACAGTTGAAAGTGAGTTACCCTGGGAGACTTCAACCCTGACTCTGAACTCCACAAAGTCTTATGGCATCAACATAAGAATGGACAAGGAAATGTCCTGCTCATTACCATCTATCTTCAGCTGATCAGTCAGTACTACCCCATATTTGAACTCCACTTGGAGGAAGCACTGAGGTGGCAATGGAACAGAATCCACTCTGGTTGTGGGATTTCAATGCAAATCACCAAGAGTGGCTTGGCAGCACCACCACTGACAGAGCTAGCCACCTGCTCAGGACTGTTGCTGCAAGACTGGATCTACAGCAGTGGTGATAGTACCAACAAAAAAGATAAACTTATTTGAACTTGTGTTCGCCAATTTACCTATGAAAAATTCATTAGTTTGTGACACTGTCGGTAGGAGTGATCCCACACAATCCTTGTAGAGGTGAATACAGATATTTGAATTAAGGATACCTTCTATCCACATTGTACGGGATAGAATTCGAACAGATCTACCAACCCAAGATCTAATGTAATCTAACTGTCTTAAAGGTACATTGTCTGCCTAGACTGGGATTTATGCAATAATACACAGTCAAACACCTGAGATGTTGCATGCCTGCTACAATGGTACTGAACCTGCCCTGCTTATTTAACAATGAATGATGTATTCCATGAGTTTATCTAGAAATGACTTTTCTAAAGGATTTAATAGATGTAGAGGCAATTGCTAGTTTCTTAAATCTTTCAGCTAAATCAGCTTTGGTGAAATCACATTCTGTACTTTTGCATTGAAGCCATTCTACAGGGCATCAATTATTTCACTTGGCTGTTGCCAGTATGACAACCCAGCATACTCTGAAGTTAGAGATAGCAGGAACTGCAGATGCTGGAGAATCTGAGATAACAAGGTGCAGAGCTGGATGAACACAGCAGGCCGAGCAGCATTAGAGGAGCAGGAAGGCTGACATTCTTCTTTCTGAAGAAGAAGGGTCTAGGCCTGAAACATCAGCCTTCCTGCTCCTCTGATGCTGCTCGGCCTGCTGTGTTCATCCAGCTCTACACCTTGTTATCTCTGAAGTTAACTTGAATCTTAAGCTGGCTTTCTAATTGCTGGGAAAAAAAATCTCAATTTCTTCAAGGTCATCATTAGAAATACCGGAAGATTTTATTCTTCTTAAGCTGTTATTTCACAATGCAATGAGGAGTTTGGCTGCCTGTCTTTTATCAACTATTTGTTGATCCATGAAGTAATGGTGTATTCTTTATTTTAATAACTGAAGTGTCAGAGGATTGTCAATTCATGTTTGGACCTTTTTCATTTTTCTTTATATTTAATTGCTGTTTAAAATGTCAATATAAAAATATCTATGGCATATTGTACTTTTTGCTGCTTTAAAAGTAGTAGGCTTTTGCCTGTGAGTGGCATTTGTTTTTGTTGAGACACATGTCTCGCAGGTTATTTATAACATTAACTACTTACACAGCTATATCTTAAACTTGAACATAGCCTGGGTTCTGTGTTTATTACCATTACTCGTGCTACAACTTTTACCAAGGGCAAAGAGAGGTGTCTTTATAGTGAAACATCACATGCTATCTTAAAAGAACTTTTCCTGTCTGGTCCAGGGCCAATTAAGTAATACAACAAAAACTCTGCTTAATTTCTTCCATGTTGTAACAATAACAAACTATGTAGCATATTATTCATTGCCACAGACAGCAAGGAGAAAAGGGAACAGAAAATCCAGACAAGGTAGTTCAGTTCCCATGGAAAATCGAAAACCCAAGGTTGAAGGTTGAGAGAGCAAGGTGTTGCATGACATTCAGAATTATGAATGTAGGCTGAAATATCTTTCATAGTATTTCAGAAAGGTCTTTGGGTAGCCAAGCTGAGCATCTCCCTTGCATTTGCTCAAATAAAATCTTTACTTGCTTGAACTGTGCAGTCCCAAGAACGGTCATTTATCATCACAATATTTCCTTTTAGTGTTTTATGCAACTCCTTGGTTGTCTCCACCTCTTCCAAAATTGGTTAGTAGCTAATCTGGTTGGTGTAGGTTTGTAGTCACTTACAGCCAGCTCAAGTAAGGATGGCAAGTTTCTTTCCCTGAAGGGCACTAGTGAACTTGTTAATCAATAGCTTCCCATTAGCAATTATTCGATTAAAATGTATTTTTCTATCACATCTTTACTGCCAATAATAGTTTTATTCTTTCGTGAAACGAGGGTTTTGCTGGCAAGACCAGAATCTGCCATGCATCCCTAATAAAGTAAGGCAGGAAATGGTTATCCTTGCATTTCAATTGTTACAAACACTATAATAACTGCATTTCTTAGCAAAGGATGTGAACAATTAATTCAAAAGTATTCGTACTTGTTAACTGGATGAGTAGATAATTAATTTTATGATTGATTAATTTTAATGTTAGTTCAAGTTTTAATAATTTATTGAATTGTAGTTAATTAATCATGTGGGTTTGGCTTTAATAATCGGCTTTGAGAATTCCTCTGCCTTATTTTAATGAACTTTCCAAAAGGTATTAAGCAGTACACCCATCCTGTGTTCCTCAATTTATGCAATAGATACAGAATGCATTTTTTTTTATTGATCCTGGATCTTATTTGATTGACACTAGAATTTGCTGTAGAAAGTGATTAAAATGGCAAATAATATAATATAACTTTATGAGAATAGAGGAACATGCTACAGGACCTCCTCTTTCTCAAATGTGCAAATACCTTTATTTCAATCAGAACACGTACATATTAGTAAAGCTATGTGTGTGGCAAATTTTATCACTCACGATAGATATGTTAATAGACAATGGTTGGGAAGAGAGTCTAAATAAAATGAGCTTGGAGAGCACAATTCACTTAATCATGTACAGTTGTGCCAAATGCTTAGCAGTTGACATGTATTGGTAGTCTTGGGAAGATGTTCCTGAGAGTCCAAGAGGACTTGGAGAGAAGTGACAGCTTTGAGAGGGTCTGATGTGGTTATTAGGCTGAGCTGAGGCTAGTAGGGTGTGGTCGAAATAAGGGAAAGAGAGAATTTTCAGGATTTTGCAGCAGTAAACAACTCTAGGGGTGTGCAAGCACAATGGAAATAGTAGTAACCATAACAGAGGTAGGAGAGAGGAGTGGCTTTGTGGCAGGATCAAGAGTATTAAAAGTAGTAGCAAATCATTGAGGTGTTTTTTCGAAAGAGGCCAATACTGGCTGGTAAAAGCATCATTATTTGATGTATGAAGTTGGATTAATGTAGGAAATTAATGCAGGGAAATGTACTCAAAGCAGAAACTTTAGTTTACATTTTGGATCCATCTACAACTAGTAGACCGCAGCAGTTCAAGAAGGCAACTACCACGACCTCCTGAAGTGCAATCAGGGATGGGTAAGAAATGCTGGCCTAGCCAGTGATGCCTACATCTCATTAGTGAATAAAAAGAAATTCCCTCAGTGCATTTCTTTGAATCAATTTGTTAAAATACTTCATCTTGCTCTGGAAGCTGAGGGGTGACCTTATAGAGGTTAATTAAATCATGGGGGTGGTACGGATAGCGAGGAAGATTATCAAAAGTTACAGAGGAATCTTGATCAAATGGGGTAGTGGGCTAAGGATTGGCAAAGGCAATTCAATATGGATAAGTCTGAGGTGTTGCACTTTGGAAAGTCAAACCAAGATAGAACTTAAACAGTAAATGGTAAGATCCTGAAGACTGTTGTGGAACAGAGGGACCTAGGAGTACAAGTACATAGTTCGTTGAAAGGGGTGTCACGGGGGACAGGGTGGTGAAGAGGGCATTTAGCATGCTGGCCTGCATCGGTCGAGGCATTGAGTAAAGGAGTTGGGATGTTATGACACAGTTGTATAAATTGTTGGTGAGGCTGCATTTGGAGTGTTGTGTCACCCTGTTATAGGAAAGACACAGTTAAACTGGAAAGTGTGCAAAGAAGATTTATGAGGATGTTGCCAGGACTAGTAGACCTGAGTTATAGGGAGAGTTTGGCAAGGATAGGACTTTATTCCTTGGAACGTATGAGAATGAGGGATGACCTTATTGACGTATGTAAAATCATGAGGGGCATAGACAGGATGAATGCATTTAGTCTTTTTCCCAGGAATGGGGAATTGAAAACTGCAGGGCATAGGTTAAAGTGAGAGGGGAAAGTATAAAAAGGACCTGAGGGGCAATTTCTTCATGCAGAGAGTGGTGCATATATGGAATGGGCTACCAGAGAAAGTGGTTGAGGCAGCTACAATAGCAACTTTAAAAAACATTTGGATAGGTGTATGGATGGGAAGAGTTTAGAGGGATAGGGACCAAATGCAGGCAATTGGAATCAGTTGAGTGGGCAGCATGGTCAGCATGGACCAGTTTGGGCCAAAGGGCCTGTTTCCATGCTGTGTAATTCCACAACTCTATGGATAGGATGAATAGCTAAGGTATTTTTCCTAGGGTGGGGTGGGGTGTCCAAAACTAAATGGCATAAGTTTAAAGTGAGGGGGAAAAATTTAAAAAGGACCTGAAGGTAACTTCTTCATGTAGAGGCTTGTGCTTGTACAGAACAAGCTGACAGAGGAGGTGGTGGAGGCAAATATAATTACAATATTCAAAAGGCATCTGGATGTGTATATGTATAGGAAAGGTTTAGAGAGAAATGGGCCAGATGCTGGCAAATGGGGCAAAATCAGATTGGGATTCTGGTTGGTGAAGTTGAGTTGAACCAAAGAGTCTGTTTCTGCGCTGTATGACTGTATGACACTATAACTATAGTTTCTTGATCCACCATCTATACTGGTAAATCTGTTCCAAATACAAATCATGCTTCAATAAAAACAATTTTGCATTTCTAACAATGAAATTTTAATGGTCTTCCCTTAACAGGAAATTAATACTATTGCTTGAGATCTTGTCACAATGAAATATTCATTTGTTGACAGTTATAAAATATCTCCTGAAATATCAGTCACTGGTTCTCTACCATCTTAGCGTTTAACCTTTTTTTCCCAATTCACTTTAGATAACACAGTCTTCCTCCCCATCACTTAAGTTTAACACACCAATTTCAAAGCCAAATAGTGCATCCTTGAATCAAATGTGAAATTTTATCTTGTTAGATCATTCTCACCTACGAAATCTTTTATTATGCGATAATTAATCAATCCTTCTTATTATATATTATGAGATCTAAAATTGCTCCTTCTCTAAAATAAAATGAAGAACTGCGGATGCCAGAGTCTGAAACAACCAGCCAGGAAGAATTAAAAATGGAAATTGCTCAGCAGGCCTGACAGCATCTGTAGGCAGAAAACAGAGTTAACATTTCAAGCCCAATGACCTTTCTGTTTTCTCTCCACAGATGCTGCCAGATCTGCTGAGCAATTTCTGTTTTTGATTCTTTATGGCTGCTGGCAGAACATACTATTCAAAGAAACTGTCCTGACTACACTTTCTGAGCTTGCCATCCACGCAAACTTTGTCAATTTGAGTATTCAGTCTCCATGATGATTAAATTTCTCAGGATATTGTAGTACACTTCCTATAAATCCCCATTATTCCTCGATTTGTATTCCTGACATCACTCAGAGGTGACCGTGATATCGATGAGCCTTAACGGATCTGTAGTGATTGTGATGAGGTCAGCCAGGTGGACCTCATAGAATACAAGTTCTCTGATTGGGTCTGTTAATCTGGAACAATCAGGCAGCCCTGACTGACAGATAAGAACAAAAGTGTTTGGGGTTCTGTCTCCTCTCGGAGCGGCTCTGAACTAGCTAGGTCAGTGTCATGTACTATGCTTATGTAAATAAAGGGTGACTTTGTGATGAGATACCAGCCTTTGTGGGGTTATTTCAGATTCTGCATGAAGTTTTTTTCCAAGCTGTGTATTGTAAAAATCAAACTCCTTCAAGGAAGTTAGCTGTACTACTGATGATCAGTATATAATAATTGGCACAATGCTACGTTAAAGCAATTGCCTTTGTTTTCCATTCGGTAAATGTGATAATTTTGTTTTATCAGGGCTCATTAACACAGTTTTGACAGTTTTCTTTACTTATCTCTATTCAGTCCTATGATGATATGAATCACAGATGTTTACGATCGTTATCTGTGGTTCACTTTGAACAGTTGCCTGCAGTCTTGATTCAAATTGGATCAAGAGGAATTGGTATTATCGTTCCTTTACAAACTGGAGTAATGTCCCATTCAACAATGATATTTTTGAGTATTTTTATGGGGTGCTAAAGTTACAGATACACTACAATTGGTGAAAATAGATATTCAATTCAAGTGTAACATTACTAATCAGAAAAGTTACAGTTTATGGGCTGGATATGCACAATTTCCAGTCCAGGCTTTAATGATATCAGCCTAACTCCAGGATTAGTGTCAGTGAATGTATTTTATTAGAGACAAGGAATTTAAAAGTGACATTAACAAAAGCAAGCTTGAGAAACAAGCAACACAGTTCATCATTGGCAAAAAAAACCAGTTTAAAATAATTAAAAAGGGAAAGTAAATAGAGATTGAAAATTTGGGTAACAGCAACAAGAGGTCCTGTATGGAAATGGATAAATATTAAAGATAGAGGTCTTGTCCATAACGTAGCATAGTGAAATGTGTGACTTTATTCCATAGCCATTATTCTTTTTAACTCCTGTGAAATCACTACCTTCTATGGCAAAGAAAGTAATTGACAGATAAGTTCAAATTGATTATCTAGGACAAAGAAAGTTGCTGTGTTGCTAAATTCACTGGCATTATTTGGCCATTTTAAGCACCAATGGCTGTAAACTTTGCATTTTTTGTAGTTAACATATGTACAAGAATAGTGAGGTTGCACCCACCACAAATACAGCATATATATGACAATGGTGAGACCAGAGTTGAAAATGGTTGATCAGAGAAAAAGCAGCTGTCATTGGTCATTATGGTGGAAAGTTATTGATTGTTCAGTGACAGTGCTACTAAATTTTGTTTAATGGTTCCTCCTGATAACTTGTCATTAGTGAATTTGATAAGTTTACACCAAGATTGTTAATAATATCACATGACTAATGTGTGAAATAAATGCTGACAGCATCAACATTTTCTCTTCATTCAAGGAATGTGGATGTCATGCCATTAGTCATGCCAGGTTTATCATTTATCCTTAATTGCTCTCAAAAAAGTTGCTGGTGTGCTGTCTTCTTGAACCATTGTATGCTCATGCTGTAGGTGTTCTGTAACAGTCCTGTTAGGATTGCACTAAACAGATATTTAAGATGTCTTTTTATTTGCCAGCTGCCAATATCCTGAAGAAAAGCAGAGCTGGGAGACTGCTTGATTAAGCTAAAACCGGAGCAGTATTACTCACAGCAACAAAAAACATTGCATCTAACAAAATACCAAGTGATAACATGTTCTGTGTTGCAGCCTCTGTCATCTCCTCTGTAACTATTTGCAGTAAAAGTGGATAAGATTTAGCTGGTATGCGAATTGGGACTGTACTGCAGGGTAACGATAGTGTACTGAAACAGTATCAAAATCAAAGGGGTCCAATTATCACAGTATATAATGTTATAGTAAAGAAACAGGCCATTCTGTCCAACAAGTCCATCTGAAATAAAAACAAAAACTGCTTTGAGAGACTCATTAGGTTTGATAGCATCTGTGGGGAGAGAAACAGAGTTAATGTCTGATTTGACTCTTCTTTGGAACTGAAAGGAGCAACAATACGGTAGTTTTTATACTGTTGGCAGAGTGACAGGAAAGGTATGTGAAAAATATTGTGAGGGAGCCCAGACCTAAAGACAACGGCAGTGATAATGGTGTTAGGGAGTTAGATGATGAATTATGCATTGCAAAATTCCAAGCCTTTGGCCTGCTCTGATAGTTGGATTCTCTCTTGCCGGAGATGCTTGTTACCTGGCATTTGTGTGGCATGAATGTTATGTGCCACTTATCACATGGAACTCCTGTAGTGAATCCCTAGGGCTGCGATGATTGGTTTTAACAACTACGTTATCTTCTTTTGTGTCAGGTATGATTTTAAAAAATGGGCGGCTCCAACGCCCCAACCCTTCACCACTTGATTCCCAGTGATTTCAATTTCCCAGTACTTGATACCAAACTCCATTAAAATGCTGTCTCAATGTCAATCTTGTTAAGTGCCTTCACAGCTGTAACATTTTGCATTCTCGTTGTTAGGGCTTTTGCTGTCTAACCCCAACAATTGGTGCTCTAGTTGGTAAAGATAAGTAACTGATCCTGCTAGTTATGTTGGATTCAACTCCTTGGATCTGCACTCTCAGCCAAGTATCAATGAAATGCTTTATCAGATCCGTTACGTTTGAGAAGCTGTGCATACCTATAACTATATATATGTATATAGACTTCTTCAGTTACTGCTGAATGCATTCCAGAATAAAACAAGGAAAATCAGCAACTGGAATCCAGTTAACAAGTATGGAACCACTCTGGTAAAATGACTGGCAATATAAATGGCTTGTACAGCTTTTAAAAAATAAAGGTTACCAGTCATTTTACTTCATTCTCCTCTACATTAAACATGTTCAAAATTCACATACACCTTTTAGGAAAGCAGAGCCATGCAAAAAATGCAATTGATAGTGATACAATAATAAAAATTATTATTTTTTTTAAACAAATAATGAAAATTTGACTTTGCTTAATTGCTGAAAATATAGTTTTACAGACCAACTTCTTTTAAAAGCCATATCACTTCTCCAAATGCATTAGTATATACCTCAGTAAATCTGTATTCAGGAACTTTCATTAGTTCACACATCCAGGTAAATGTATAATGTTGTTGCTAAGCAGAATAACAGCAGCGGTAGGACGGATGCTGGTGACATTGCACTTCTTGTACACGTACCAAGCTACAAAAATACACTTCCATTACTGCCGAATGATAGCTCATCTAAAACTTAGCAAATCAAAGTCTCGGGAAAGCTGTTACTTCTTTAGTAAATTTTGTCAATTCATGGCTAAACGGTGCAATGATTCGAACATCGGAGTCAAAACCCATTAACAGTTTAGACGGATTTGATGTGCAATTTGGTATCAGCCTGTGAAAAGGAGATCTTAGCACACACTGTTGGAAACCAAGAGTGGATTTTTCATAATTAATATTAACACTCCAGGAGACTATTTTCTTCCAGTTCTGCATAATTTCATCGAAAGATGCCTGATGAGTTTTGCATTGGTGAAACAATATCTTCTGAGAAACAAATCTTTACTTCATACACATATTTGGTAAGATTAAGGATATTGCAGGTGGTGTAGTTCTTATCTTTCTGGAATAACAACAGCTAATGAATGGGTGCAAGTTGCTTCCTATTTAGCAGTACTTGGGTAAATTAGTGCTGCTGCAGCAATCCAATAGGATTTTGATTAGCCAGCACTCTTGTTACAAAGTAATTTAGAAATGAATGAAACAATCATTTTAGGCAATACAGTCACCCAGAGCTTTCCAGTTGATATTTTAATTCCTGACTATATCACAGATGTATACCATTCGAGCAGCTTATTATTAAATGCCAATTTGCATTTAGAAGTCCCATTAAACCTTTTAGCAATTTGATTTTTATATTTATGATCTGGAAACTGGTTAACTTCTATTAAGTGAGCATGGTTTTCCCTTGTGTACTTTACCATAATGTTTAAATTTGTTCAAATGGTAAAGAAATCAGGTGGCCAGAGGATGGGGCGATAAAGGGCATTAAAGAATAGCTTCAAACAGAGATCAAATGGAAAGCAGATTAAACTGGTTTGAATTTGCTGGCCCAAGTCAGGCGTGAAGGGAAGGGTTGGAAACTTATTACTCCCAGTCATATGATATTCAGCTAAGATAAGGAATAAAAGGAGGGAGCAGCAACATTGTTAAAAGAAAGTATTCTCATACTAGAAACAGAACATGTAGACAAGGGGTCAAAAGCATAATCTACCTGATTGAAAATAAGGAAATATTCGGGAACTATTATGCTATTGGGATATACTATTGGCTACGTGGGAAGGAGATGGGGAGAAACTCATAGGTTAATTACAGAAAAGTGCACCACCTGGTGAAGTTGAGGATGGGGGCCTTCAATTATCCTACTGTAGACGAGGACAAAACAAGGTGAACAACAGAGATTGGGCTGCATTTTCTGACACTGGAATTAAAGGGGCTGTACTTTGCGTGCAGTTGCAGTGTTTGTGATTTCACAACCAGCAACACCTCAGGTAGCCTACTGCAACAAAGAACATGACCATTCACTATACTGAACGACGCAAAGATATTTAAACAAGCACAGTACCATTAAAATGCATTTTTTTTTCAAATGGTTTCAAATACATTCAAATCAATTGAATTCAAATTCTGGGTTCACAATTTGCCCCGATACCTCTCTGCCTTCCATCCACTCTCTGCCCTATTTGTCGATCCTCATGAGCACGGCAATAGATGGAATGGAGGCATTGAGGGATTTGGGAGCAAGACAGCAGGTGGGGTAGTTGGTGAAGTGCCAAAAATCCATTGGGTGCATGATTATGATGTTAGCAGCATTATGCACGCAACTATAGGCAGTGTGTGTGCCAATTTCCACTTGCAGGCACATATCAATGTTCTGAGAGGCATTGACTTCCTTTTCCAGTGTAGTGGCAGTAGACACAGTACAGGGATAGAGACAAATTCCAGACAAATGTACACTTAACTTTCATCAGCATATTTCCAATCCGATAAGGAAGGAAGCAGTGTTGGACTCAGTTCTGTGGAAGAAAATGGACAACTGGAGCATTTTTCAGCAAAGTGGCATTTGGGGTTTGTGATGATTTCATCAAATTTAAAGTAGTTGTGGAAAAGGACATGAAACAAATGGGTGAGTTTGATGGGGATGTGGCCCATGAGGATTGTAATCGAAAACCGGTAGACAAAACAGTAATTGAACAATGGAAGAGCCTCAAAAGAGGAAAATGCTTTGGACAGAATAGATACATTACTTTGAGGAAGGAAAAAGTACATCAAAAGTTAGAACTTCCTAGATGATTAAAGATATAGAGGTTAACCTCTGGAATGTCAGAGGCTGATGGATGAACTTATAGAGGTTTATAAAATCATGAGAGGCATGGATAGGGTGGATGGCTGAGGTCTTTTTCTTAGGGTGGGGGAGCCCAAAACTAGAGGGTACATGTTTAAGGTGAGGGAGAGAGATTTAAAAAGGACCTGAGGTGTAATCTTTTCACGCAGAGGGTGGCGCATGTATGGAACGAACTGCCAGAGGAAGTGGTGGAGGCTGGTACAATTACAACATTTAAAAGGCATCTGGATGGGTACATGAATAGGAAAGATTTGGAGAGCTACGGGCCAAATGCACAAGCTTCAAAATCTCCCCTCCCCCAACCGCATCCCATAACCAGCCCAGCTCATCTCCACCTCCCTAACCTGTTTTTCCTCTCACCTATCCAGTCCTCCCACCTCAAGCCACACCCCCATCTCCTATCTACTAACATCATCCCGCCCCCTTGACCTGTCCGTCCTCCCTGGACTGACCTATCTCCTCCCTACCCCCCTACCGACACATCACCTTTACTGGCTCCATCCCCGCCTCTTCGACTTGTCTGCCTCCTCTCCACCTATCCTCTCCTCTATCCATCCTCTATCCACCTCCCCCTCTCTCCCTATTTATTTCAGAACCCTCTTCCCCCCCCCGCCATTTCTGATGAAGGGTCTAGGCCCGAAATGTCAAGTTTTCCTGCTCCTATGATGCTGCTTGACCTGCTGTGTTCATCCAGCCCCACGCCTTGTTATCTCGGATTCTCCAGCATCTGCAGTACCTTTTATCTCTATCTATGTCAGAATGGGATGTTTGGTCAGCATGGACGAGTTGGACTGAAGGGTTGTTTCTGTCTGTATGATTCAATGACTCTATGATTTTAATATAAGACAGTAAAGGAGGCTTATGACAATAGTAGGGTCCATTATACAGTTAAGAATGTATACAGGAGATGAAAATTTTGAATACAAGAGGCAAAGAGAGAGGATGAGACTAGATTATTGTTGTTAGCATTTTTTAATCTGGCATAATGATGGATTGGCAGCAATGTAGACAGTAGATTAGTTTAGTTGTGACTGTGTGGTGTTGGCATGTTGGCTTCCACCCCTACCATCAAGATAGGTCAACCCATTGAGCACCAATCAGCTCATTAAGAGCTGATAGAAGATCTTAGGCCAATTTTTTGGCCTATTGCAAACCTGGATGCTAGCATCCCAGATCACCAGAAGTTGCTGGCCAATCAGAGACTGGTAACCTCCAGATTCCAAAGGTCATTGGTTGATGCTTACCGCTTTGGGGATTCAGCAACGAGAAGGTACATGGTTTGAAGATGATAAATATTTTTTCCCTTCATGTCACTGGGAAATGAGGGTCAGAAGGATCAAAACCAACAGTTTGGTTGGTGGCTTTCAGAGGCAGAGGGTGAAGACAGGAGGTAGTACTTAAGCATGACAGTGCAGCTATTGAGGGTTTTGGGGTGAGATGAGATGGATGATCAAGAGTTCTTTTCTTGTCTATCAATTTTATATGTTTGTACAAACAGAGAGAGAGGATGAGGAGGGAAAATCCTTTCTTTTCCAAATTAAACTAATGTTCTTCCCGTATTGTGGATCAAAATGATTGGAGTTGGCAAAAAAAGCTGTGCTGCATTTCTTTGTTTAAAATACATCTCAAATACTTATGACAGCCAGCTGTCATACACGCTCAGATTCTGCTAAGCAAAAAATACATTAGAACAGTTGGACAAGAAACCTCTTTCTTGTTTTGACATTAAAAGCCAAGCTCATAAAAAATGTATCTCTGTCATGATATTTATCCTTGATGTTCACACCTGGTCACCTTTTGAAGCTTTAGGTCAATACCTCTAAAATATTTATAGTTTAAGATTGCTTTGCCATCCTGCCTTGCATCCGACAAGTTTGGATTTTGTGATCTCTCTGCTTCTTATTTCACTGTTTTCATTTACCTCACTTCTTGTAGATTCAGATTTCTAAGGCTAAAGGAAAAATTGTTTCATCATGCTCTTAATTGTTTTTAGTAAATCAAGATCCACAAGTTATTTGATCTGTCCTGCAAATCTGTTCACCTCAGTATATCTCATATGTACTAGACTTCTTTACCCCTTAAATCCACAGCATAGTCCCAGCATCCATCATTCCAGCAGGATGATTTAATCCAGGAAACACAATAACCTGCCAACAAAAATCTGTGGCTCGTTTCCAGATTATGCTTTATTGTCAGGATGAGAAACAAACAAGGTCCAATGTTCTCAATGAATGCATTCCTGAATTTTAAAGGATGCTGCAAATGAGCAAGTTCAGGAGGAAGGTCATGCTTTGGTACAGCCAACTAAAGCTAGCCAACCTTCCAGTTGCAGTTATTGCTGCAACCTAGTTACACATGGTAAAATTTGTGGACAAAATGATTGCGCAGCTGTAACTACAATGAGTACTTCAGGTAAAAATTGTTTTCATCCAAGTTACCAACTTTTGTCATCTGCTTAGCATGAGGAGAATTTCAACGGTTTGGTTATTGATGTCATTGAAGTAGGTTTACCACATGTTTTATCTCCATTGGTTAAAGAGTAATGGAACATTACACATGTGTAAAACGGGCAGCCAGCTGTGACCTGCTCCAAAAACATCTCTGAACAGGTTGATTAGAAAAGTAGGTTAAATAAAAGTAAACCCAAAGAGGGCCTTATAATGGCACAGCAGTAGTGTCCCTATCACTGGACCAGAAAGGCTTATGTTCAAGTCCCACCTATATCTGAGGTATGTAATAACATCAATGAACAGGTTAGTTAGAAAAATAGGTAAAATAAACCCAAAACATTTCTATTTCCTATCTTTTAATAAGAAATGTGATTTTTATTATTCCCTCTGTTGAGTGCATCATACAACAACATTTGATAAGGGCATCTGAATGAAGTCATAAGCTAGAGGAGAATAAACTGTAAGCGGGTTATGTTTGCAGCATGAAATCCAATGATAACTTTGCTTACATTTTCTTAAAGTAACTCACAGTGTGACAAATGAAGTGGAATGCTGGAGGATAGAATCAAAATAACAGACCACAAATCAGGATTTAAGTAAAATCTGTACATTTCACTGGTCCAATTTTCAACACTGAGGAACAAGAAAGGATTGAAGACTTGATGACAATGCTAAGAAAAGCTACAATTACACTGAATTACATAGAAATTGCAACATTGAAATTGACCCTGCAATCCAAACAGCCAATCTGTACTTTTGTTTACCTCCAAAACAAGGAATACCCTTAATTCCATGTATTTGTGCCACTGCAAAAACAACGACCTAATTTATTCTCAAAACATAGCATCATTCTATAATTTTCAAAGTGTGTGTATGAGCATGTTAGGTGGTGACTAACGCACTAATTGTACAGATGAAATAACTAACCGGATTACCTGTTCAGAGCTGATGGGAGAGCGAAGGCAAGCAGGTTTTCCTATCAGGCCTCGACACTAGTGACTTGGGTCACCAGAAGCTGCTGGACATTCAAGGCTCTAAAATCCACTGGTCAAGGCCTCCTCCTTGGGAGATTTAAAGGCAAAAAAGGAAGTATTTATTCCACCTCTTAAAGGTTCAGGCAGGAAGATGGTGTGTTGGAGATAAGGTTGGTGTGTGGCTTTCAGAGACCACCTGTTTGGCCTGCAGATTGGGGCAAATGGTGACTCTATCCCCAATGCAACCTAACAGTTATGTCACCATTGTTTACCTGTTAGGGAAATCATCACTATTTTCATCTGTAAGGGAGGCAGATGCAGATGGTTCAGTGATGTCAAGTCAAGGCTTTTAAGTAGCCATTCATATACCTCTTAAAGGCCTCAATTGCTGGTAAGTCAAGAAAAGAGCCTGATGGACATTCTTGCTCAATACTTTATTGCTGAAGTGGCAAGAAAGGTGTGTGTTTCTCTCTCAGGCCAACTCACCCCATTGTTCAACTCTCACAGCCTCTCTTGCCATCTCCAGGTAGGAGAAAATCACAGTCAATGCACCTTTAGTCTCACAGCGCAAGAATCATAGAATCATAAAGTAAAGAAGAGATTGTTTGGCCCATCGAGACTATATCGCCAAAGATATACACCAGTTCCACTTTCCAATAATACACCCATAGCCTTGAATGTTATGACACTTCAAGTATTCATCCAAGTACTTTTTAAAGGTTGTGAGGTTACCTTCCTCAACTACCTTCCCTGACAGTACACTCCAGACACATACTCCGTCTCTAGAACAAATGAAATTCTTCAAATCCCCTCTAAACCATTTGTCTTTCACTTTTACAGTGTACCCCATTGTTCTCAATCCTACAATTAAGAGGGACAGCTGCTTTCTATCCGTCCTGTCCATGCCACTCATAATATTATTCTCCTCAATAAGGTCCTCCCTCAACCTTCTCTGTTCCAACGTAAACAACCCAAGATTGCCATCTGAAATGATTTGTCCCAGGCAACGTACTGGTGAATCTCTGCTGCCTCCCCGCCAGCGTAATTACTTCTTCCTTAATGTGGCGACCAGAACTGCACACAGTATTTCAGCAGTGGCCAAACCAAAGTACAGCTTCAACATAACCTCCCTACTCTTATAATCTATGCCTCGACTGATAGAGGCAAGTGTCCCGTATGCCGTCTTCCTTACTCTATTAAACTGTCTGGGCACCTTTAGGGATCTACGGACAAGTACCCCGAGATCCCTCTGCTACTCTGCACTTCCTGGTGTCCTACCATTAATTTAGTACTGTCTTGCGTTCTTGCTTCTACAAAAGTGCATCACCTCACATTTATCAGGGTTAAATTCCACATGCCACTGATCTGCCCATCTGGCCAATCTGTTTAGATCTTTCTGTGACCTAAGAACTTCCTCCTTATTGTCAACCACCTAGCCAATTTTTGTGTCATCCACAAACTTGCTATCGTCCCTTCCACATTTTCATCCACATTATTTATGAATAACACAAGCATGCCAGGTCATGACAATATGTAAAGTTTTGAGCCTTGAAATGAGATGACTAAGAGGGAACACCTCAAGTATACAGAAAACCTTGGAGACAGAAATATAAATGTTAGAGGTGAAAATTCTTCGTGGACAGTGTGCAATAGGAGCAATATCAGATTGACCCTCCAACACATGTAGTGACTGGTATTCGGTTCCATTGCCTGACACACACATCTGTGTCTTAGGAGCATTTAAGAAGCAGGTGGATACAGAAGGGGGTTAGCAATCATCATATTGTAGATGCTCAACAGTTTTTGAGAAGTCAGGAGGTGAGGTAATCATTGCAGATTGTTTGAAGTGACAGAGGTATTTTCTTCCCAAGAAAACAATGAAGTGGATCATTGAAATTTCTCAATGATGAGTTGGATTTTTGATATGCAAAGTAATCAAGTGCTATGGAAAAGTTGAGTTGAAAGGCCAGGAACACTGGGTTGTAATCACAACCAGATTATTGAATGAGGAGGGCAGACATGAAGGGCTGAGTGGCCTATCCCAGTTCCTAAATTCTATGTTCCTTTGAGTACAAGAAATAGATGGAAGAGATGGTCAAGAAGGAAAGAATGCCCTTCCTCAATGTAGTTATCTTCATCATTAGTTCTGATGAAGAGTCACTGGACCCGAAATGTTAACTCTGGCTTTCTTCTTACAGATACTGTCAGACCTGCTGAGTTTCACCAGCAATTTCTGTTTTTGTTCCTACCGTGTTGCCTTGGTGAAATAGTGCTCTGGCCAGTGGTGTTCTTCTTGCTGGTATACCCGATCCAGACATGTTCTTGCTAATAATGTTTCCAACAGAAAACAAAATTAACTGGTAGCAATGTCTTATTTTGTATGGAGAGCTTCTTGTTCTAAAGTCACACATTATCGGCTTTCCAGGAACAGAGGATTATTAGAGCACCAGCAAGTATGGAACAAAAAACATCATTTACTCATCCTTCTTCACTAATTATTTGCTAAGAAGACATTGCTGAGAATGTTGGTCTTTATTGCAAGAGGATTTGTGCACAGCAGTAGTGAAACCAATTGTGTATCTCTTTTTTGTTTCCTTACCTCAGGAAGGATATTATTGTCATAGAGGAAGTGCAGTAAAGATTCAGCAGACTTGTTACAGAGATGGCAGGACTATTCTATGGAAAAAGATTGGGCAAACTGGGCCTATGTCCTCTGAAGTTTTGTAGAATGAGATGTTGATCTTATCGAAGCTTACAAAATATTTAAAGGGATAGACAGAGTAGATGCTGGGTAAGATATTTTCCTGTTTAAAGAGTTTTTAACCAGGGTGCACATTTAAAAATAAGGGGGATGCCATTTAGGACCATGATGGAAAGATTTTATAATTACAGGGTCTGAATCTTTGAAATTGTTTATCCTGGAGTAGTATGGAAGTTTAATCTTTGAGGAGGATTGGTAGATTTCTGATCACCAATGGTGTGCCAGGCTACGGGAAGAGAGTGAGTAAATGAAACTGATGTGCTGAATTAGCTTGATCTTATCAAATGGCAGAGCAGATTCAACAGGTTGAATAGCCTACTCCTGTTACAATGTTCCAATTTTCTAAAGGTTTCTCTGTCTGCAAAAGATAACTAAGAACAAGTCCAGGATGTCTGCCCAGTTTTACGAGCAAAACCTTTTGCCCTTCTTCAGTGCTTTCTGTAGATAATTATTCATGGTATCAGAAACTAAAGAAATACCAGAAAAAAAATACAGAACATTCTGCCAATCATAGAAATATTCAGAACACTACATTTTTGCAGAGCTGTGAAGTTTTACATGAAGAAACTAAACTGTTAGATACTCATGTTTTAACTATCCTCTGAAGTTAGACCTGAACAAATGGCTTTCCATGAGAAACAAATTCAGTGTATTGTCATACTGCTGCAGTACACTTCTAACGTGTGAATCACATGGTTTATATGGCTAAAAGAGGCTGAAACACAATCTTTTGGGAAGACATTTATCTTCAAGTTAACAACTGAAAGTATTGCTCATGTCATCTCTTTGTCACATTATTTCCCACAGCACCTGGAGACAGTTTCATTAGTTCATAAATGTAATTTTCAATCCTTGCAAGAAAACATTTAGCTATTTTACTTGAATGGGGTACTACAAGCCCAGCTTAGCTTTCTGACTAATTAAAATAGACCACTTGAGGCTACTAAATTACTAGATGTTTGTCATGATGTGGAACTATCTGAAGTTAACTGTACATTCTGGGAATAAGACAAAGGCATGGTCTGAAAATCATTCCATGGGACAGCATTAAACTGTAGAACTGTCACTGTGTGGCAAATTTCTTCCTTTATTTGTCCATCATCTGACAATCTAAAAAAAATGCATTGCTTCCATTTTTAATCATCACATTACTACTCTGCTCTTTGTAGAATCCCAACTCACATCGCGGAGCAAAGTAAAACAATCAAATGTTAATGGGTTTCTGTCTGCTTCAGTGGTGCTTTTAGTAGATTTCCATGCGGATATTGGGAAAGCATGACACAAGCAGGATGGTGTCTTTATGGTTTTAATGAATAAAATATGGGGAAGTATTCCTTTTAAACAAAATTAAATATTTATTAATGATACCTGCACATTAGAATGAACATTACATGAACAGTTTTAACCTTACAAACCCTGCAAATATTAGGACTTTGACTGACTCAGTCTCCAGTACTCACTTTCTATTATGCCACAACATAGACACATCTCTGCCTAATTCTAAGGGAGAAAATAAGAGGAAGAATAATACTACATAACACAAAAAAATGACTATATATTACAAATGTAAGGCAAACCAATCCTGATACCCATTAGAAAAGAACTGAGCGCAAATACAAATTGTTACATAAGTCACTGTGATGTATGAGCTACTGCTTACATACGAAAGGTTGGTACCACCATTCACTAAGTGGAACACTTCAGGTCCTATTTGGCCTAATGTGGCAGAGAAAAGCCACTTTCTGGATAACTGATGGAGTCTCTTGTAGTTAACAAGTCAAAAGGCTTAATTTTCACAAAATTTGGCTAAGCATCAATTTTAGGAACTTCATTGGAGGGTTTCACTCCATGAGCATTAGCAACTTTTCTCATGTAATTTTAAGTTGCTTACCTCGTTAAAATGCACTATGCCTCCAATGTCCTACTCTTGCACAATCTTGTGTTCACTGCTGCTCACACCATGGGCACCATATTTAAACCCCAGCTACACACCATTTTAAATGCTGCCAGCCTGGTCTGATGTAGCACACAGGTCAGTGTGGTGTCCACACACTGAACCAATGCAATCTGCAAAGATAAGTGTCACTATCTTTTCTCTGCTACATTACACACTAACTCTGCCATTACCTCCACTTATCCCAAGCCTCGCGGTTTATCACTCTCAATATTGCATGCAGCATCTTTCTCCAATGGCTCTCACCCATACCATCCGCCCAAACTGCAAACCTTTTCTGCTCTCTGTGCTTTCTACTCACTCACTTAGGACACCTCACTACCTTTCCAGACTGAACATAGTGCCCCTTGACTGGATGAAGAATTGCTTCCCCTAGACTTTTAGACACAACCTAGAACATGCAGTGTATTTGCTATGTAAGATGCTGTTACATGCTGTCGATGACATAGCACAGTGCCATACACCGACGTGTCCACTCTCTTGACTGTTAATTGTTTGTTGACATGCTAAGCTTCCTGGCTTTCTATCTGTGCTAAAAGACAAAGCAAGGCAAAGATTCTGTGAATATTCTAGTCATCACAAGGGGAGTAATGGCTAAGAAAGCCAGCTCAGAACCCAATGATGCACCATGCTCTCGTGCATGAGATGGGTGTCTGTCCTGTGTGCAAAGTGGCCTGGCAGCAACATTGTAATGTAAGGTGTTGCCGATGTTGCAGTATTGAAGGACAGACTGAATTACGTTATAAGATGAAAAAGGGCTGGATTTCATTACAAGTTAGTCAAAGATGTGCCATGCTAATATGGTGAGGCAAGCGCCTTGGTGATGTCAACTTTTGCGGCAGAGGGCGCTATAAGTCACTGCCTGTGTGGAATATTGGCCAAGGTGGATGCACAGAGAAGACACCGACAAGCTGCAGTCAATAGGTAACTACTTTTACTTTCAACTCAACAACTGGTGCCATCTAGCTTCACTTTGGTATCTGGGAAAATAACAACTTGTATCTAAATAACGTGGGATTAGGTAATAATGAGATATCAAGGAATGCAAATAGGCCCCCATGCCGCTCACTAGGCAGATTCCCACGTTACCATTAAAGCCTTAAGCAGGGAATCAGACTTTCTTCCCTCAACTTTACGAAGCTCATTTTTCACTCTCATTCAATTTTCCTAACTATCTCACCATTGCCCTTGTCATGAAAAGACTGGGAAAATTCAGTCCATAGCTTATTGGATGTTAGGAACGAGTTACAGGTTACAATGATATGATACACATTGTTACAGACAGTTTCTCCTTCGTGTTCCTAAACTATTCTGCCCACAAATACACACAATGACATCATAGTGGGTGGTGCATTTGGCATGCCTCAATATTAACCCTTTCAGACTTATGAACAACACAAACCAAGTCGCATGATCCTTTTGAATCCAGATTGCCAAATCATTTCAATTTAAAGGCAAAAGACATAGAACTGAAGTATCAGTTTGTTTCTACTGTTTTAGTAGCACAATCTGTGAAAATCAGCCAAACAAGCACAGATGAACCAGGTACAGACTAAAATTACATCCAGTGCAAATCAGGCTCCAGTGATTTTTTTTGTGTTTAACAAACATTGTGTGAAAATCTGGGCCAACTCACAACCAGCATGAGTTTTTTGATCTGCGTAAAATTCCCTATTTCGGACCCAGGTCAGCTAATTAATTACAGACTTACCTACCTCTGATTTTTGGACCTGGATTCCAAAGGAGGATTCCACTGAACTCATCAAGGTCAGAAGAGTAGCACATAGAATCCTTTTAGAAGTCATGTTCCTTTATTATGGCTGCTGTGTTCAGATAAGCAAAGAGTTTAAATGCCTTCAGTCTCTTTGAAAAGGTAAGAGGATAAGAGTACGGTCTGGCAGAAACGTGACATGGCAGCATGGCTGGTGGTTAAGTGGGCAGGTTGACAAGGTCATAGGGTGTGAAGGGAGTGGCTGGGATTGTATAGTGGGTCAGTATTGGTATAGTTCAATGGAGATTTACTAGGCTGGTACCAGGTAGAACACTCCAAATTCTAACAATTCTCTCAGAAAAGAAGTTCTTCCCTCAAATCACTCCTAGCGGTCTTGCTGACAACCTTGAAGCTATGACCCCTGATGTAAAACTAGGAGAAACAGAATTTTCTTGTTTATCCTATCAAAATTGTTCATAATTTTGGATACCTCAATAAGTCACCTCTTAATCTTTTCTGTTCCAAGATGAATAAGCCCATTTTTTTCTCATCCTACTTTTTATCTAAGATCCCATGTCCCTGGTATCATAAGGTTGACTTTTAACTGCCCTCAGGCCAATCAGGGATGGGCAATACATACTGGAGGGAGTTGGGGGATGTTTGAAGTGGGGTGTCATGGTAAAGGCAGTCACAAGGTCCAACAATTATCGAGGAGTTTTTTTTTTCATTCACAGGACGAGGGGATAACTGTCAAGACCAGCATGTATTGCCCTGCCCTGACCAGAGGGCACTTAAAAGTCAATCATATGATACGAGAAATAAGGGATTTTAGATACAAGGTAAGATCAGAGATCGGCTTATTCTTCTACGAACAGAGGAGATTAAGAGGTGACTTATCAAGTTATTCGAAATGATGAACAATTTGATAGGGTAAAGAAGAATATTCTGTCTCTGCATGTCAGAAGTCACAATTTCAAGATTTTCAGCAGGAGAGCTAGGTATGAGATGAAGGAGAAACTTCTTTATGAAGGGAATTGTTAGGATTTGGAATGCACTACCCGGTATCAGTCTAGTAAATCTCCTTTGAACTCTCTCCAGGAATTGAAAATCTTTCTTTAAACAAGGAGCCCAGAACTGAACACAATACTCAAATGTAGTGTGACCAATGATTTGCTGAGGTGTAGCATCACTCAGAATCACAGAATCCCTACAGTGCCAATAGAGGCCATGCAGTCCATCGAATCTGCACCAACACTCTGAAGAATAGAGTTAAATGAAGCTGAATAGCAGAACAAAAGAAAACATAAGTTTCAAGGTGCAAAATATCATAACTCAGCCACACTCTCAAAAGATCTTTTTAAATTCACAGTTTTTCTGTTAGCTGGAATTGACAGAATATGGACTGATTACACACACAAGTCACAGCTTCTGTAGGTTTCTAGTTCTCACTGTGATAGAGAATCTATTTCAGGTTATCTGGAATCATAAATCACTACAACATTCTTGGATACATCAGTTTGTGATGTCTGCACAAATATACAATGTGCTAAGTTAGAGTTATTGAGTCATACAGCATGGAAACAGACAGTTCGGTCCAACTCATCCGCACTGACGAGATATCCTGAACTGACCTAGTCCCATTAGCCAGCATTTGGCCGATATCCCTATAAACTCTGTCTATTCATACACTCATCTGGATGCCTTTTAAATGATGTAATCATACCTGCCTCCACCACTTTCTCAGGCAGCTCGACCATACACGCATTGCCCTCTGTGTGAAAAAGTTGCCCCTCAGGATCCTTTTAAATCTTTCCCAACTTGCCCTAAGTCCATGCAGTCTAGTCTTGGGTGCCCCTACCCTTGGAAAAAAGACCTTGGCTATTCACCCTATCAATGCCCCACATGACTTTATAAACCTCTACAAGGTCACCCTTCAGCCTCCAATGCTCCAGGAGAAAAGCCCCAGCTTATTCAGCCTCTGCCTATAACTCAAATCCTCCAGTCCTGACAACATTCTTGTAAATCTTTTCTGAACTCTTTCAAGTTTAACATCATCTTTCCTATAGCAGGGAGACTAGAATTATATGCAGTATTCTAAAAGTGGCCTCTCAAATGTCCTGTACAGCTGCAACATGACCTCCCAACTCCTATACTCAAAGCACTGACCAATGAGGGCAAGTGTACCAAATGCCTTCTTCACCAGCCTGTCTACCTGTGATTCCACTTTCAAGGAACTAGGTCTCTTTGTTCAGCAACACTTCCGAGGGCTCTACCATTAACTGTATAAGTCCTGCCATGGTTTGCCTTACCAAAATGCAACACCTCACATTTGTCATGATAAAGCTCCATCTACCACTCCTCAGCCCATTGGCCCATCTGATCAAGATCCCGTTGTACTCTGGAATAATCTTCTTCACTGTCCACTACACTATCTATTTTGGTGTCATCTGCAAACTTACTGCCAATACCTCCTATATTCACATCCAAGCCATTTATACAAAATGAAGAAAAGTAGTGGACACAGCACTGATCTTGGTAGCATACCACCGGTCATGGGTCTCCAATCCAAAAAACAACCCTTTACCACCACATTCTGTTTCCTACCTTCAAGTCAATTTTGCATCCAATTGACTAGCTTCCCCTGGATTACATGTGATCAGTCTATCACGCAGAACCTTGTCGAACATCTTGCTAAAGTCCTTGTAGACAACTACAGGTCTGCCTTCATCAATTCTCTTTGTCACCTCTTCAAAAAACTCAATCAAGTTAATAAGACACAACTTCCCATGCACAAAACCATGTTAACTATCCATAATCAGTCCTTGTTTTTCCAAATGCATGTGTATTCTGTCCGTCAGAATCCCCTCCAGGAACTTACCCACTATTGATGTCAGGCTCACTGGTCTATAGTTTTGGATGTAGTGGAGAACACAAAAGTAAGAAGATGGGATTGGGGAAAAGAAAAAGAGGAATGCTTGAATATTGATGATGAACAAAGAAATAGTTGCCTTCAAATGGACAAGAAAGTGATACGGGCAGTCCTATCAGGTAGGGAGCTGTGCTGGATCTGGTCCTAGGAAATGAGGCAGACCAAGTGGCGAACATTAGAATGGGGATGCATTTGGGAAATAGCAATCAATAAATATTAAGTTGCAAAAGGATAAAAGTCAGTCAAGGATTAAGATCTCAGGTTGGAAAAGGGCAGACTTTAGAGGTTTAAAAGTGAACTAGAGCAGAATGATTGGAAACGCATTTGGTGGATAAAACAGTGGATAAAGGTGGGTGATTTTCAAAAGATGGATGAGAAATGAAATGGAATACCCAAAGCTCGAGGCTCTTGGGTAACTAAGGATATTTATGAGATAATAAGGAAGAAAAAGGAGGTACTTGAGATATACCAGAATAATAACAGCAAAAGAAATGAGGAAGAGTATTTCAAATGCAGGAAAGAGGCTAGGGCTGGAAAAATAAAGGTTCAGATAAAGCATGAGGACAAAATGGTGGGCTGCGCTAAAACAAATAGTAAAATGTTCTTCAAACATATTAGTAGAAAAGATTAGTGAAGGATAGAATGGGGCCCAAAGGAATAAGCAGGGTAAGCTGCGCATTGAAACAAAGGGTAGGCAGAAATATGAAATGAGTCCTTTACTTCTTTATTTCCAAAATTAGAAAATGGTGACAATAGCCCAGTTGAAAATGTGAGTGCTGAGCAACTGAGCAGTAGAGTGATAGATAAAGAAGACGAGTTAAAAAGGCTGAAAGCACTCCAGGTAGAGAAATCACTAGGCCCAGATGGGATACATCCTAGACTGCAGAGAGAGCTAAAGAAGAAAATTGTGGAGCCATACACAGAAATTTTCCAGGTGTCTCTGGCCACAGAATAAGTCCCGGGGAACTGGAGAATTGCAAATATGATGCCGTTGTTCAAGAAAGGGGCAAAGGATGACTCAGGAAACTACAGCCTAGTCAGCTTGACATCAATAGTGGGGAAACTGATGGAGGCCCTAATACAGGATAAGATACGTATGCACTTAGAGAAAAATAACTTAGTCCTATACAGTCACCACATCTTTGACAAAGACAGATCATGTCTGTCAAATTCAATTGAGTTCTTTGACAAGGTGATACAGGCAGTGGATGGGAGTCATGCAATGCATGTTGTACATTTGGATTTTCTGAAAACATTTTATACGGTGCCACATGGCAGATTGGTTAGCAAATTAGAAACGTTTGGGATTGATGTTAAGAAGGCTTACAGGATCCTAGATTTCGAAATTAGTTGAAAGGCCTCCTTCTGTACTGTAAAATTCCGTGATTCTATGATTCTAATGAAGTCCAAGTTACCTATTATATGTCTATGTAATGTTTAACCTATATGCACTTGACCTATAACATATCAATGATCCTTATATTAAAAATATTTCTGATGATTCAGTTACTGAAGATAGATTATCAGGCAATTTCAGTGATTCTCAACTTCCACATGATGGTCCAAAAAAACAACATGGAACAGAGTAATTCCTTGAAATGTACTTTCTGCAAAACAAAAACTAATCCTGTTATGATCTAAAATAAAGTGATTTTTCATTTATTATTCAATTACATTGAATTAAATATTCCAATTATTTATTATTTCAAGTAGTTACTCCTGAAAATTATTGCATAGGTATTGTTTAATATTTCCCCATTTTGTCTTGAAAGAAGCAACTGTTAAAAACACTGAATGTTCACTGAGTAAATGAAATCAATACTGCTGTAATATATCATGTTTATCATATAAATAATAGCACAAATCACACTGATGAAAAGAAAGCCAAAACAATAAAAGACCCATCCCAGACTGAAAATGATGGAATTCTTGTCTCAAATTATTTAGGAGAAAAATAATGTTTCAAAGCTTTGCAAGAGTAGCATGCAATAAATCTAGTGCTATTTAACAAAGCAGACATGTTGCTATGGTGACATTCCTGTAAAAAGCGAGGAGATAATCAGCAGTATAAAATGTATTAAGAACAGACTTCAAAGTTACAATATCCTTTTACTTATATTTTTAAGATCTGCTTTCAAAATAATGAATAATTCACTGCAATACATGATCAAAACTTCTACAATGTCAAAAAAGGCTCCTCATGGATAGCAATATGTTCCGCTCCTCTGTTTTCTCCCATCATCAGCCTGATGACAGTTATAATGGACCTCGCAACCCACAATTCACCTCTCTTCAGTTCTCAGTCATAGAAAGAGTAAGAATTTTTAGCTTGATGATGCAGAATAATTTATCAGCCACTGCAAGGAAATGTTGCACCTTGTCTACAATATGATCTGTCATTGAGCAGTAAGCAACCATTAGTTATTCACAGAAGATGAACCCATTCTCTTGATCTTCCATGGCTCGATGTTTCTGCTTTTCATTTACAGCCATTGTAGGGACTCAATGCATTACAATCTTGTGCATACTGTTGCAAGTCATTTTTATTAATTTCTCTGCCTTTTTTTTTGGAAATCAGTCATCTCTATCTGCAAACAGCTTTGTGATCATGGATTGGCTTATAATGAAAGCACCATGTGTACTCCTGCTGAAAATGCAGATTAGAACAGCTGATTTAAATCCTATTTGTGAAATAAAAGCCATACACAGATAGGGAACTATTGGAGGAGATGGCAAATGGAAACACAAGATGTCAAATTCTTTTACTATCTATAGTTAGTTTAATTATGGTCATCAAGTAGCAACCCCATGGGCAATCTCCAAGATGGCATTTTTAAGATTAGGAACTCACTAAATCACAGAATACAGATTCAAAAGTCTGGGTTAGGATTTCTTATACTTCACTTCAATTTTGTTCTTTACTCTTCGCTTCTGATTTCTGCTATTGTACACCGTTCAATTATATGGGCTGCTACAAAGTCATAACAGCGCAGAAGATGATCCTTCTACCCGTTGAGTCCATGCCAGCACTCTGTGGAGAAAAACAATCCGTCCCATTCCTCTACTTAATCCCTTTAGGTTTGCAAGTTCTTTTCATCAACTGCCCATCAAATTACTCTTTGAAATCACTGATCTTCTTACCTTCTGCTGTCCTCCTGGACTAAGAATTTCAGATCATTATTTTTCCTCACCAGCAGGCTTCAAGATTGGAAGAGCACAAAATCCCATGTCTCCTGCCAACTACCCTCCTCCTCCAAAAAAGTCGGAACTTTTACAAAGTGTTGTATACAAGTCAGACACTGTCTGAAGGGCTTAATCCTTGATTGAGCATAACAAGCACTACCCAGCCTCACCACTGTGAGACTGTCATGAAGACGTGGTGAACGAGGGAAGCAGGATTTGTTGGAGACAGACAGAAGGCTTGTTCCTCCAATCAGTCTTTATAGTAATGTAGAGCCTATTCATGGAAGCTGTAAATAGTTGCAGACATGCACTGAACTACATCTTGTTTAATCTACAAGGCTCTTCTTGTTAGGCCTATCCTTACACACAGTACTCTCACACGCCAGGCCGCATAAGCTCCTAAGGGAGCCATACACTTAGCATGTTCCAATGGTAGCACTCATACATCAGGCAGTCAGGCAGTCCATCTGTCCTTGGGTCTATTGAAGTCCTTAGGTTTCCAATTCATGACCAATTAAGACCTTCACATTAAAACTGCAAGCTGTAGTTGGGTGGACTTGTCCTGAGTAAGAGTGAGGACGTCCTTTGCAGAATCTTATAAACCCACCAAAGATATCCTTCCCCATGACACTATCATAAAAATCACCGTCCCCTTTAATCTTCTCATCCAACTTCTTGAACTTGCTTCATTCCCCCCCATCTGCATTCCACCCCCCCAGTTGTTATGAATGGATTGTCAATTTTAAAACAAATCTCCCTTCCTATTCTCACCATATGTCTGTAAGCTGATTATGACTTTCCCCTTTTTAAACCGTGGGCTGTATTCCTTCCTTTTCCTTTATTCATTCACGGGATGAGGACATCGCTGGCTAGGTCAGCATTTATTGCCCATCCCTAATTGCCCAGAAGGCAGTTAAGAATCAACCACATTGCTGTGGGTCTGGAGTCACACTTAGACCAGACCAGGTTAAGGATGGCAGTTTCCTTCCCTAAAGGACATTAGTAAACCAGATGGGCTTTTTTCCCATCAATCAACAAAGGATTCACGGTCATCATTAGAATCTTAATTCCAGATATTTACTGAATTCAAATTCCACCATCTGCCATGGTAGGATTCAAACCCAGGTCCCCAGAACATTATCTGGATTTCTGGATTAACAGTCCAGCGATAACACCACTAGGCCATTGCCTCCTCAGATGATCCTTCTACCCATTTCCCCATTCCCACTGTTTGTGGATTCTAACATTGCAAGGAGTGCAATGATACTGCTGTAACATTAAACCAGAAGACGGGTTTATTCCACACACTCTTAGATGATGAGGGACACTTCACAACACAAGCACGCATACAAATGGAAAGATCAAATTCAAAATCACAGATTATTCAATTAGCAACAACTTAAATACCAAATAAATAAGATACACTAGTTTATCACTGCCCTTGCTTTTAAAATGGAGTTTAAAATCCTGAAATTGGATTTGGTAATTTGGAATTCTTTGCGGAGTGGTTCATGGAGTATCTAACAATTCCGAAGTTGGTCTGTCTCTTTTAAAAATTTCCCTGGAGGTCTCTGAAGGATGTTTTGCTGAGCCAAAGCTTTTGCCTTATGGCTTTGGCAAACAAAAATTGATTATTTGCAGAGAGCAAATAAGTTTGTTGGCTGCTTTATATAGGCCAGAGGCTTTTCTTTTTTAGTCTGGAGTTAGTGGTTTTGACATTGCATTAGATGTTGTATGGAGTACTGTTAACTCCTTAACAGCCAACTATTTCAAAGCTGGATACTTAAAAGGCAGGAGACCGCAAGAACTGCAGATGCTGGAGTCAGAGACAACACAGTGTGGAGCTGGAGGAACACAGCAGGTGAGGCAGTATCAGAGGAGCAGGAAAGTTGACATTTCGGGTTGGGACCCTTCTTCAGAAAAAGAAGACAGTTGAGTTCAGAATTCAAGGCACCTGAGCAACCCTCTTTAGGAGGGTGTGAAAAAGCAGTTATTATCAAGACAAGGGATTATATTGCAGATAATCATCTATTGTTCATCCCAGAAGTTCTTTGAAATTAGATAAGAGGAATAACTTACTACACTATCATGTAGGTTCTTGAAAGATTACTGTTCAACTTACACACATAATTGTAGCAACAAGCTTTGTTGGGCTGTTTATTGTATTTATAAAACAGTCCCCATATATAGTGTGTTAATGTTTTCTTGGTTTATTTTTTGTCTGTTTGTGATGCACTGAATTCCAGACGTAACTAGGCTCCTTGGCATGGTGTGACCGCCTGTATTCCCAGCCTTGGCCAAGGGTCCCATTGACTTGATTTTTAGAATTGCAGTGTTGCTGTCCAATTAGATTAACGAGCGCGAATACAAATTAGGGCTATCTCCCAAGAAGGGTGTGGAACCTTTGCATTAAACAATTAATATTGCTCCCAGCATTAAATAATTTTGGGGCAACCACTGAAATCAGGCAAAGGTTTACACCCCAAACGTTTTAGCTAGAGTACTAGTGGGGGTAGGGGGTATGGGTGCAGTAGGAACTGCAGTGCCCATCAAGTTCAGACTACAATGCAAAAAAATGTTCTTTCTCAAACCACCCATATTTTCTGTTTAATATCTTAAATCTGTCTCCACTAGTCCTATACAATCAGGTAATAGGAGCAGTTTTTCCATTGTCTACCTTATAAATCTGTCACAATCGTGCACCCCTCTAACAAATTTCTCCTCAACTTTCACCTCGGCTGGAGTCTAACCAACTCCAGTTTTGCCAGCTCAACGTTGTATCTCAAATCCCTGATCTCTGGAACCATTCTGGTAAAATTTCCTTTCCGTCCTCTAAATGACCTACTTACAACTATGGCAACCAGAACTGGACGTAGTTGTCTAGTTACTGCCTAGACGGCTGATAAAGGCTGAGCATAACTTCCTTTCTTTTATATTCAAAATCTCTATTTATGAAGTGCAAAATTCCATGTTTTGTCAATTGCTTTCAATATGTCCTGCAGCTTTTAAAAATCAACCCAGTCTGTTACATGGCACCTTGTCAAACTCTTTCTCAGAGTCCACAGATCCAACTTTGATGAAAGGTCCCTTTCATCGACCTTTCCTGCTGGTTCATCAAAAAATTATTTAGATTTATTTAGTGTGATTTGCCTTTTACAAATTTCTACTGGTTATCCTCAATTAGCTTGAATCCCTTAGGGGAATTAACCCTATTAATTTATTTTTCCCTGGCAATCATATCAAACAGAATACTAGGAAGTATTTGAGATTAGAATATAATCAACTCAGTTACAAATTTTACTTCCTCCATCCCGCATCAAGGAGCATGGTGCCTTACCTCCATATTGCTAGGAGTTGGTAGCGGTTGTATTTGGAATGTAATACTTGGTTTATAAATCATATACAATGGGAGAATATGGAGGCAGGTTTGGTGTAATAAGTTTCTAAACTGGGATGGACAAGAAATGCTGGCCATCCCACAAATGAATTAAAAAACACTCAGAGAATCTTATACTGGGACAGTCGTGTATTCGTCTGAAGAGCCACCTTGCTAGGAATAAGATCCCAACAGGTCACTAGAAATGATCCCCAAAATTCTTGAGAGAATTTTACAATAATTCCTTCCAGTCTTTGGCAGTACATGCATTGTACAAGTGGGTGTCAGACAATGATGGGAGCTCCTGTTTGAATTAACATGTGAAATATTTGACTTCTGCTTTGTATCAATTTGGTTTCACTATTATTTTGTGCTACTGTACAATATTAAAGCGTACAAACTAGAACTATGTACTGCAGTATTGTAATTTTCATAACAATGAAGAATACAGCAGAGAAATTCGTATATAATAAAAAAAATTATAGTACAAAATACTAAGATCATGAGACTTTGCTGTCCCCGTATTTTGAGAACAAAACCTATGAACACCAGGATAATTGAACTGGACGAAACAAGTTTGCTGGACAAGATTAAAATTGGAGTGGAGATATGGACAGTGACATGATACAGCATTCTCATGAAGATCTAACCAAATCATCCTGTTTGTTATCCAAGACATTGTTAACAAAATCCAATATCCCACCTATAATCCCAGAACAGCAAGCAGGTTGCCTTGCATCAGAGTTGCCACAGAAACTTTCTACGAGGCAAAGCCTTCATTTTTGAGGTTGTTGCCAGGGAAGGGATCATGCATTCCTAATGCCAAGCATTTCCACATTTTGAAGTCCTCTACAGGACTGTCTAGGCATTCATTTTAAAGTTGGCAGGTTATCACAAAGCATCGTACACATGACAATTGCTACAGCCATGTGAGCTGATTGTGGAGGGGGCATATTTTTAAACCAGTGGATAAGATTCTAATCAAGTCGACTATTTTATCCGAGATAACATTGAGATTTGAGTATTGTGGCTGTATGCAAGCTGACTAGTAGAGCATATTTTCCTTAAGTTCTCAAATTGTGTTGTGTAGGTGGTGAGGTGCTTGTGAGAGGGGGTGTGCTGCTTAGGAAATAAATCATTCACGAAGAGCACCACAGTTGCCACAGTATTTTTTTGTGGTTGGTCCAGATCAGATAACACTGACTCACAAGACTTTGATGGTGGGTATTCAGAGATGGCTATGATATTTAATGCCAATGGGAGGTGGTTAGACTTCTCCTGCTGGACACAGTCATTGCCTGACATTTATGTGGCAAGAATGTTACTTATCACTCAATACCCTAGGCCTGAACATTGTCGAGTTCTTAATACGTACATGCGAAGAGAACCACTCCTTGGAATCCTAATGATGTCATGGTTTAGACCCCTAAAATATGCTGTGAGCTTTAGAAAAGCATATTTAACTAGAGATCTTTTGTGATATGATTACTGAGAGACTAAAGAGATTTTATTAGGAGGCAAATGGGTTAAGCTGCAGAGAGACAGGGGGAATAGCACAATGACCCTCCAAAATTAACACTGGATTATTCACCTGTGGCACAAGGTAAACATCTAAGACACACATCGATTGGTGCAGACACAGATCTATTTAGAGGGTGGCAATGCTAAGACATTTATGACATGCTGCCAACTTCCTTTATGTACTTCAGGATAAATAAAAATACTTCCAGATACTTTCAAATTAGGTTTAAAACATTGCAGAAGTAACTTTACAATAATACAGAGCTCGAAACCAGAATTATTTTACACCTTCTTCTTTTGATGGCTAAACTGGTGTCCTTTTTGTCAAGATTATTTTTCTTCTGTCCTAGTCCTAATGCATTTGAGACAAAAAGTTGTGACATTGTTTAAATTCTTTTTGTTGAGAAAAACATCAAAACATTTAGCATTGTACAGGGACTTTCAAAACACACATGTTTATTGGTATCTACATTTTGTTTTGCTATAAAACACAGCCTGATATAACCAAATGAAAATCTGTTGTTAATGAAAACCAAAAGAACCGCGGATGCTGTAAATCAGGGACAAAAACAAAGTTGCTGGAAAAGCTCAGCAGGTCTGGCAGCATCTGTGGAGGAGAAAACAGAGTTAACGTTTCGAGTCCGGTGACCCTTCCTCAGAACTGATGGTGGCTGGGAAAACGTCAGTTTATATGCAGAAAATAGGGAGGCGGGTGGGGTAGGGAGTAAACGATAGGATAGAGCCCAAAGAGAGAGAAAGACAGTTGGACAGACAGAGGAGTTGGTAACGATCAGGCTGGGAGGGTGCATAGTTGTTAAAGGGGACTGTTAGTGACTAACAACAGGGGGTGTGTGGTGGCAGGCTATGTGGTAACAAGGCCTCGTGTGTGGGATGGGGGGGCTGGGACATGGGTGAGTTTAGGCCCTAAAATTATTGAACTCAGTATTGAGTCCAGAGGGCTGTAGGGTCCCCAAGCGGAAAATGAGGTGTTGTTCCTCCAGCTTGCGTTGGGCTTCACTGGAACACTGTTGCAAGCCAGAGACAGGGATGTTGGCCAGAGAGCAGGGTGGTGCAATGAAGTGGCAGGCAACAGGTAGTTCAGGGCCTTTTTTTGCGAGCAGAACGAAAATGTTCCGCGAAGCAGTCACCAAGTCTACGCTTCATTTCCCCAATGTAGAGGAGACCACATTGTGAGCAGCGAATGCAGTAGACTAGATTCTTGGAAGTGCAGGTGAAGTGTTCCTTCACCTGGAAGGTATGTTTGGGCCCTTGGATTCTGGGGAGGGAGGAGGTAAATGCGCAGGTGTTGCACCTTCGCCGGTTACAGGGGAAGGTGCCGTAGGGCTGTGGGGAGGTGTTGGGGGTGAAGGAAGTATGCACTAGGGTGTCCCGGAGGGAATGGTCCCTGCGGAAAGCGGACAAGGGAGGGGAGGGGAGAGGAATATGTGTCTGGTGGTGGCATCTTGCTGGAGGTGGCGGAAATGGTGTCGGATGATCTTCTGGATGTGGATGCTGGTGGAATGGTACGTGAGGATAAGGGGAACCCTATAGCTGTTGCGGGAGGGAAGAGAAGGGGTGAGGGCAGAAGTGCAGGGAATGGGTCGGACCCGA
The DNA here is from genome assembly GCA_024137785.1 of Ginglymostoma cirratum. Taxonomy (NCBI): domain Eukaryota; kingdom Metazoa; phylum Chordata; class Chondrichthyes; order Orectolobiformes; family Ginglymostomatidae; genus Ginglymostoma; species Ginglymostoma cirratum. Next base: position 40,860,499 of record JAHRHZ010000013.1, read on the forward strand.
TTGAGGGCCCTGTCAACAACGGAGCTGGGGAGTCCTCGGTTGAGGAAGAATGTGGACATTTAGGAGGCTCCCTTGTCGAAGCTGGCCTCATCTGAACATATGCGACGGAGACAGAGGAACTGACAGAATGGGATGGAGTCTTTACAGGAAGTGGGGTGTGAGGATGTATAGTCCAGATAGCTGTGGGAGTCAGTGGGTTTGTAATGGATATTAGTGGCCAGTCTATCCCCAGAAAGGGAAACAGAAACGTCGAGGATGGGAAGGGAGGAGTCAGAGATAGACCAGGTGAAAATGAGGGCAGGGTGGAAATTGGAGGCGAAACTGATGAAGTTTTCCAATTCTCGACGAGAGAAGGAAGCAGCACCGACGACATCATCGATGTATCGGAGAAAGAGTTGTGGGTGGGGGCCAGAATAGGACTGGAACAAGGATGTTCCACATGACCCACGAAGAGACAGGCATAACTAGGGCCCATGCTGGTATCCATGGCAACTCCTCTTACCTGAAGAAAATGAGAGGAGTTGAAAGAGAAGTTGTTGAGGGTGAGGACAAGCTCGGCCAAGTGGAGGAGGGTGGTGGTGGGTGGGGATGGTTCAGGTCTTTGCTCCAGGAAGAAGCGGAGAGCCCTAAGACCCTCCTGGTGGGGAATGGATGTGTAAAGGGATTGCACATCCATGGTAAAGAGGAGGTGGCTGGAGCCGGTAAACTGGAAGCTTTGAAACCGGCATAAGGCATCAGATGAATCATGGATGTATGTGGGTAGGGATTGGACTGGGGGGAGAAGACTGAGTCAAGGTAGGAAGAGATGAGTTCTGTGGGGCATGAGCAGGCTGAAACAATGGGTCTGCCCGGACAGTCATGTTTGTGGATTTTTGGCAGGAGGTAGAAACGAGCTGTGCGGGGTTAGGGGACTATCAGCTTGGAAGTGGATGGGGGGAGATCACCAGATGTAATGAGATTCGTAACCGTAGTGGATACAATGACTTGATGTGCCATTGTCTGTTGTTAATGATTGATTATTAACACTACATTTGAAACATTCATGGTTGGACTCAACACTCAATTATTCAGGATGCTTCCAACTCTTTAATCTGTAGAATCATTGCTAATGTGAACAATTATTTTGTTGATGGTGTTATGACTCAAACGAAATGAAGTTATTGTGTCTGGATGTACTGATCCAAAAAAGTGATTTACAAGAGCTGCTTGGAGACATCACAACTTGTCAAAAGTATCCCAGAAGGAGGAGGATCAATCTGTTTTGGCTACAGGAGCGACATATGTTCAGAACAGTGTTTCTTTTTACTAACATTTCTGTACATTCTCCAACTATTGTTGAAGTTATGGCTGCCGTTAAGTAAATCATGCAAACAACAGGTCATCCACAGGCCTGCCAAAACCAATTTGTATATCAACGTGTCCTGTACTTTAGAATTATTGTAAAAAAATTCAGATTTTACCACACCATCCGTCTGAAACTGAGAGCAGCCATAAAAGATACCACATTGTTCATACAAATCTAATAATTTTCAATAATGCAACGACAAATGGCAAAAATTCAATAAAGTACAAACACCTCTAATCAGGAAAATGTTCCAGTTAAAAGATTTGTATTGCACCATTCATAAATATCCTCTGAATATCAATGTTACAAGTAAGCCAACAGCTCTCCATGGTGTTCAAAATTATAAGTATATAATTAACAATGTTGAAAGATACTGAAGGAGGAAGTAAAGTACTCAATGTGACTTCAATTTATTTGCTAGATACTTCTAAAGTGAAACACTACTAAAGAAACCATAACCCAAATAATTAGGAATATTTGTAATATTATTACATTCAGTTTTTTAGTCGGGCTGAATCAATGATGTTGCAAAGCTCACTTGATTTCCACTTTCTCTTTCAAACCTTTAACACAAAGTCTACATGGCAACTCATCTGGAAACAAGGTATTAATAAGACTTAATTTTCAGGTTTAGTGACACTGAAGATTTATGTTAAAGTATCCATATGCTTTTGTTGGAAGAAATCCATAACACTTTATCAGCAATGTTAACACTGTCTGCCTAATCTTTATTTGCCTGTGATAATGCTAGTTTCACACTCAAGTAAATTAACAATCATTTAACTTGTATAAGTGATAAACACTACTGTTTGTGCAGCTATATTTATTGAATAGCTATATAGTTGGAAATCTTACTAAATGTTTGTTCTGTATCCAAATGCTTGAAATGGTACAGAAATAGAGAAACTTTCAGGTCAACTGAAGTCAACACTACCAAACAAAACAAAAAGAACTGTGGAATGTGGAAGTCAGAAGCAAAAAGTTCTGAAGATCATTAGACCCAAAATGTTAACTCTATTTTCTCTCCGTAGATGCAATCAGACCTGCTAAGTTTTTCAACAATGTTTATTTGTATTTCAACACCATTGAAGCCAAGTTAAAGCATACATCTTCACAAAGCTACCAATGTGGTGAATGCAGAAGTCAGAGAAGAAATCAAAGAAATTCCAAAGTGTGCAAAAATATATACAAACAAACGAAGGGAAAAGGGAAACCTGTAGTAAGACTACACATATGGCAAGTTGCTTGAAATACAGGCATTCTGCTGTTAAAGCATCATAGATTTAAAATAAAAATCAGGGTTCAAATTAATGTGCAGTTAGCATAGATTGTACCCCACTTCCTCATGCGATGAATATCCAACCAGGTTGGCACTGTAAACTAAAATTTCTAATGTAAACATATACTGGAAAAAAAATTGGCAACACACTGAGAACAGCAAATGAGATATTACATATTGGTAAAATTTCATTGTTATTCACATCATACAGCAAATCTGTGAATTAATTTGTGCCCTTTTCATGTTTCAGAACAGCAATACATTGATAGCATGTAGATTTACAAGTGCTACTGTGCAAACAAAACCATCACAACTTGTATGATTTTGGCCAACAATATTTGTTAAAACTGGATAGAATGCTTCTTGTCCATTAAACTAGAGGGAAGCATTTTTATTATTCCTACGTGAACAACACTGGCAATACCCACATGTACTGCTCATCTCCAATTGTCCATCTTGTACTCCAGAGCTTGCTGCACCCTTGGTCAGCTGTTGTAATACATGTATACAAAAAGCAGGACAAATCCAACCCAGCATTGCCATCCCATCAGTCTACTTTCAAACATCTTTGAAGGCAGTGGGACAGGTACATAAGCTGGTTAAGAAGTCAGAAAGAATACTTTCCTTCATTAGTCCACAACTGGATACAAATAAGGCATAAACGGCATGCAGGACTAGTAGCGTGGGCACGGGTGACAGCAAGTGATAGAAGTTCCTGTATGCAATATTAAGAGTGGTAGAGCATGAGGCTCTGGGGGAGGTAGTTGCAGTAGCAGAGAAAGACTGATTGTGAGGTGTCGGAAAGAAGATTGTATTACTTATGTTGGTGGAGCGGAGAAAGTCATTCACCTTCTTCCTAAAGTGTTGAGCATTCCTCCAGACAGCTGAAACTGTGCTGTTCTGGGTGGTGAGCTCAGACCAGGGTGGCATGGTGTGGTAACAAGTCCTCCCCTGACTCTTTCAGGGAAAGGGGGCATCTCTCGTCTGCACCACCATCTCCACCAAGACCTCCAGGTCCTTCTTCATAAAGCAAAGCACCAATTTCCCCTTGGCTGCCAAGTCTGAGGTAAGAGTCAGGAACCATGCAGGGTAGCTCCAGATTGACAGTGCTTGTCTGGGTGCACATTGACCATTTAAAGATGGTGCCAGTGCTCAGAATGACAGTCCATTCTAGGACATTGAGACAGCAAAGAGTTGTTCCAGGAATGGTAAGTGGTATAATAGGTACAAAATCAAACATGAGGGTTGCCACAGGGGCAGGGTAATGAGGTGAGGAAGAGAAAACTTGCTAGGAGAGAAAGTCTCCATGCATTTCAACAGAATTGTCACTGTCAAAAAAACCCCATAAAATTCAGCCCACCATCCGAAAGTTCCTGTCCAAGCCACTCATCATTCTGATTTTAAAATATATTGCTGTTTCTTCAGTGTCACTGGGTCAAAATCCTGGAACTCCCATACAAACAGCATTTCGGGGAGCGAGGAGGGGGAGGTGTAGAAGTGGGTTCTACTTACTTCATATGGATTGCAATGGTTTAAGGCAGCTCATCATCACCATCTCAAGGGCTACTAGGGATGGACAATAAAAGCTGGCCCAGCCAATGAAGCCCACATCCCCTGAATGAAAGGATTACCCTTAAGAAGGTGATAGTGGTCTGGACTCATGTTGCTGCACTGTAGCAGATGGAATTCCAGGGTTTTAACCCAGCACCCATGAAGGAACAGGGATATAAAGTGAGGATGATGGGTGACTTGGAGGGCAACTTGCAGGTGGTCATATTGGCATGTGTCTACTGCCTTTGTCCTTCCAGGATGGTTCCAGTTTGGATGTTTCTGCTGAAAAAGTTTGGAGAATTGCTGCTGTACAGTGCATTTTGAATACAGTATGCATGACACCACTGTGTACTGCTGATGGAGAGAATGAATGTTGAAGGTGGTGAATGAAGTCCCAATCAAGCAGACTGCTTTGTCTTGGATTGTGTTGAGCTTCTTGAGGGTTATTAGAGTAGCACTCATCCAGGCAGGCAAAAGATATTCCATTACACTCCTGATGTTTATCTTAGCAGATGGTGGACAGACTTTGAGATGACAGAACTGCAGAAACTCCAACCTCTGACCTGTTCTTCGATTGATGCAAAGTGGCTCATTTGATTTCACTCACCTTTGACTTTTCTGCAGTGGTTGGTACAACTAAATAACTTATAAGACAATTCAAAGGGCAGTTGAAAGTAATCACATTTTGGTAGGTCTAGAATTACATGTAGGTCAGACTGGATAAAGATAGCAGATTTCCTTCCCTCAAAGGCATCAGTAAACCAGATAAGATTTACAATGCAAGATGATTGCGCCTTAAAGCTGTGACAACATTTCTTTGGGGAATATATTTTAGCATGTTGCTCAGACATAACATTGGCACTGTGAATCCACTGAATTTTTAAACTCCTCATAGGGATTTATTTGTTGCCCATTCCTTAATGCCTTTGGGAAGGTGAAGGCTGAGAATCCTGTAGTAAATAATTCCTCCTCCTCAAAGCCTTCCCACCATTTATAAGGTACAAGTCAGAATCTGAACTTTGTGACTTGAACATTAGGAATTCCAATAATAAATTAAAGATACGTGGAAATTTGGAGCACATGATCCCAATATTTTCAGCACAACATGGTTCATTTTAAATGCATTTCTTTCTCAAAAAATGTTCATTTTCTTTTTTTAAATATTAATAGCTAGGTGACATTTAGACTTCCACAACACCTCTATACTCACTGCCCCAAAACTTAGATTTAAATTTATTTAATGTTGTCACTTGTACCTAGGTTCAGTGAAAAGTGGATAATATCACCACGTTCTGGCACCATCTTGGATTACACTGTAAATTAGTGATAAATAGTATCAACGGTAAAATACTGAATAAATTAGTATCCAACTGATATCATTAAAACTTGAAACAGCTTGAAAAGCTCATCCTTCCCTCTCCGCAAACTTCACCTTCTCTGCTCCTCCAGTCACCGCCATCTGACATTGTCCCCCGGGTCCTGGCAACGTATTCCTTTCCTGCTGTCACTTGTGCTGTCATTTCCGCATTTGCTGTCTCCAAGCTGGAGACTGACACACAGCATGTGTCCCGCACTTTCTCCCACGCCGGACATCGACTGACACATCCTGGTTCCCAGTTGACCGAAAGGGTCCTGAGCTCATCCATCCAGCTGAGTACACTTAACCCTCTCTTGATCGGCTCACAGGGACACTTTACCCCATGCGACCTCCTCCTCTTTCAAAGGGACACTTGCTTTTCTTTTAGACTGTACCATTTCATAATGACATTCTGGTTGAAGATGACATTCTACTCCCTCTACAACCCAGTTCAAGCTGACATTATTTTCTTCCTACATCATTAAAACAGATGCTGTTTTTTTTTGTTCAATATGGTCTTCTCCCCAACATCATCATTTCAAGATTCTAAGAAGTGGCACTGAAGGGATAAGAGCCTGATAATGATATGCTGATTGAGCACCCATTATGCTGTCAGTGTCAAGCCTGGTGGTTTAAATGATGGTTCAAGTTTGACTGAGTTTAATAGAAGAGCTGAAGGTCCAAGGAGAATTTAGATTTTGGGCTTGGTTCAAATTTAGCTTGATTCACATCAAAAAGTTGTAGTTAGTGCTTTTCTGCAAGAACACATTGAGGCCTTTATATCAAAACAAACCCACTGCTCTCGTAGATCTACTGAATTGCAGAATCTGCCCATGTTACGGTCTCGAAATACTTTGTGTGAATATTCTTAAATTACAGATTGCTCACCCATTGTCATATTTTTGTGTATTGTGAAGTATTTACTCATTTTAGACAATAATCTGGGTTCAAGACCTACCTCTCTAGTGGTGTTTAATAGCATGACTGAACAGGTTGATTTGAAAACATGAAATATGTATATGTTATGTATTTTGTTTCTAATCAGATACATATTCAGCTCCTTCAAGAAGTTAGCTAGTTCACACTCTCCGATTTCGTTCGGAGGCTTGACTCTGTTTGCTGTCAAGATGACCAACTCTAAATTTTGTACATATTGTTGGGGAAACAGGATAAAATTTCTAAGGTGAACATTACTCACTTACTTAGATGTTATTTCCATGTAAGTTAATCAGACCATTTTAATAAGAAATGAAACATGTTGCCAATGCTTTTGTTTTCAAAATCATATAATAATGTACAGATATGAAGTCAGATAATTGCTTTAATAGTTCTATATTTTGCAAAGCCTTTACAACAGAGTAGTCAGGAATTCAAGGGTTTGTCACTTTTCCCATTAACCTCTATCCAGTTTCTAACTTACGTAGCAAATAAAATTGGGAACCTCTGCATCAGAAAATTGAGAAGTAAGAATTATGAGATCCAAAATTAAAGCTGGCTGATCTCAAGTCAAGAACCGAAGATTTCTCTGACCATTAAGTGTTAGTGGCATCAAAAGCATATCAGCAAGATTTCTGCCAATTTCAGTTCATGAAATTGTAAGTGTAGACAGAAAAGCATCACAATATATTTATAAGATCACTAATATAAGGGCATAGAAATTTTTCATTGTGACCAGAGGTGGTGGAAACACTTTAGGCTGGGTGTTGTGCCTGTGTGAGACATGCAAAACTGAATCTCCAAAGAATTTCTGGGGAGCAGGCCTCATTATGCATTCAGAGCAAGTTCATGACACATAATCTTCCAAGTGTTTTGGAGCTCACTATTGCACAGTTAAAATATCTGCTGTTACTGTAGGCTTTTAGCGACCTAGAAGCGTGATTAAAAATACAGTGCATTTTGAAAAGTAAAAGTTTACCACATCTATTAAAATTCAGACAGTGTAACAATGAAGCAGAAGCTTCAGGTTTCTGAATTTAGCAGTGGAAATGCCTCTGCAAGAAATGGGCAACAGTTGATTACATTGTTTGGCACTTCAGGCGCGATTACTGCAGGAGATCAGTCACGGTGGCTGGAAAGGGGTGGCATTATATAACAATGCAGTAGCTTTAGATAGGATCACTGCTTTCAGACCTGATACAAGCATCAAGGTAAGGCCACCATTAGATAATATGAAATAGATCAACAATATATGCAAGCCCATGGTTTATTCTAGCTAAAATACCTTAAAATCCTTTGAATACTTACTGCAGACAACCAATCTACAACTCGGCTTAAATCTTTTGGTACACCACAAATCCAAAGGGCTTCGCCCAAAAAATCAAATACAATTTAATAGCACAACATGATGTACATATGTACAAATGCATAATGGGCAATTAGGTGCTATTTTGGAAGTTACTGACTTTTCTAACACCTCCACACTTCTTTTTGCAATCTTTGAAGAACCTAAATATGCAAAGCTAAGCATCAATCCATTGTGTGAATTCAATTAGGCCACCCTATAGAAATATTGGCCGTCAATGCATGAAATGAGTGAAAAGCAATGAAGCAAAAGACCTTTCCCATTCATTTCTCACTCTTCCATCTTCCCATATTTGTTCAATCAATGCTTCATAGAAGCACAGTCAACACTACAGCCACAGTCATATTTTTGCAACACGGCAAAGCACTCTGTTGCAATATACTCTTTCATCTTGATGCAACTTCAAACATTTATATTTTGTGGCATGGCTTTTCTCAGATGTATAGATTTTGTTGCGCCTATATCTTCATAAGAGCCTAGCAAGGGTATCAATATTCAGGTACACAGAAGATAGCCTTACTCTCCTGGTTTCTTGTCAGCTGTCTTTTTGAATAGAACAAAGCACAGCATTTTGCTTTGAATTATGTAACTGTTATTAAGAAGCAGTTATTAATTTGCATGCTTCAGTATTGCAGATCATCAAACCAATTGAATATTGAATCAAGTAGGAGCCTTGGAGGCTCTCAAATGGAATATCATTCAATTCAGGGCTCTAGGTAGACAATTTAATGACAGACCATGTTTTATCTTGCAAATATCCTTTTCATGATATAAAAGATTGTAGTTCAGGCAATAAAAAAGCAACCCCTGTGCTTGCTGATCTGTATTAGCATTCAGTAAGGCAATGCCTCCATTTGGTAAAAGCAGGAGATTGGCGCTGGATGATGATGCTCATTTAACAAACTGGCGCAGGAATGATGGGCCAAATGGCCTCCTATTTTTGTGATTTAAAATTCTTATTCTTGTATTCAAGTCCCTTCACAAACTCATTCCACCACATTTCAAAATTCTCGTTCAACCCACAACCCTCTAGGAAAATTGCAGTTCTCCAATTCTGGCCTCTTGAAAGTCTTAGATTTTGATCAGTCACACTTTGTACCCATACCTTCAGCTACCTAATCCCTCTGCTCTGGGATTCCCTTCCTTTACCCATCTAACTCTTAGCCCTTCTTGTCTTAAAATTTATCTCGGACTGAGACTTGGGTTATCTGACCTAATCTTGTCATTTGTGACTCTGTGTCAATTTTTTCCTTTAATAATGTTCCTATGAAGTTCATTGAGACATTTTATTATGTTCAAGGAGCTATATAAATGCAATCAATTAATGTCGCATTAATGTTGCAGAGAATTCCCAAATGGCACTGTACTCTGTAATTTCCGGTCAAATGCATTTCCGCAGGTTCAATGAAAGTCAGCATTGCAGGAGCCACATTATAGATTCAGTCTTCTTCACAAATCCTCCTGGTTTGCTGATACTTATAATTTTATTTTAAATTAGTGTCTTCTCTTTGGTATTGAAAACAATGATTCAGCTGTTTGCCAAGAACAAACAAATAGAAACGACAGGGCGCATCTGCCTGAATTTCTGATTTACATTCTGGAAGCACTGTACCAGGAAAATGATTTTGTAAAAGTTCCCTTTGTGTTTCTCTGTTGTTTGAGGCACAGGATGGTGAAGTGTGAAACTACGCCTATTGTGAGCAGTATTTTCATTCAGATTCTTTTTTCCATTGTGTTTTCAGATGGAACAGTTACTTTGGAAATGATTGATTCTGACCTGATAATTAAATATGGAGTTCATATCTAACACATTTGCTTTGCAATGTCATTGACTGTGAAGGTTCACCTCAGACACATAAACCATGAAAACGTCAAGTCTAGTCTGCTCAGATAGCTGATCTCAAGTTCTACATTTAACACATGAAAGTCATATGAAGATGAAAAGCAATGCCTGTGGAACTGTGCTGCAGGCAATGCACATTCAGGAGGATTTCAGTAGAAAATGGTGGGAAACAATATTTGAAAGCAAGAACTATACATAAAAGATGAATCTCCACAGACTACACTCACTTCTCCAGATAACTTCAGTGGAAGACTTTCAGAAACCTCAGGAACAGATCTTCTTGCATTGAGACAGCAGTCACAGCCTTATCACACTAAATCCTTCATAATATTTGGTTTATTTCTGATTAAGAATGCTTATCACCAGGACTACCTTCTCAGAGGTCATGTATTGTTCATCTAGCGCTATCTTTTATAAATGTTGGTGGAATACAATTAACTGAAAGCAGAAGCAGAAACAACCAAAGAAAATCACCCCCATTATTTATTCAAAAATAATCCTAATTTTTCACTACTTCTAATGTTATTAGTACCAGAGTATCAAAATTCTGTGCTTTCCCAAGCCATCTCTACGTATGTTATGAATTGGCTCATGCACATTGAAGGGCGTCCTGTTCTCATGTTTAACACTAGGGGGTGACGTTGTCCTTGTGCTTTGGCAGTGCATTTAGGATTTAATTTGAAAGGTTTCTTGTACGATCCAATGCTGTTCTCAAAAAGATTGTACAACTGAAATATTAGGAATGATCAAGGGGAACAGAAAGTTGTTTGTGTCACTAAGCAATAAATGTATATGGTTCGTAAAAATTGATCTATTCTCCTCAAGCTCATTCTGTTTATGTTTTGTTAATCAAAGTAGATAATTATGAAGTTTATATGGATAAATCTAGCAATATGCACTGAGCATTACTATTTCCAATCTGATTTAAAGTGCTTTTATTCTAGAGTCAGTCCTAAACTGAAAGGAGTTAAGAACCTATATTTATACAGTACAATGAGGAACCTGAAAGAATGTAAATGACTTCTTTATCAGGCTAGGCAGACATTTCTTCCTCAGGTTTGCTGCTCACATTTCAAATTGGTGTTAACTGATGCACTGCTAAACTAAATCATTCTAGCATGCGTTTTCTTCCATGCAAGCAATTCAGTGTTTTTTTTTAAAAATCCACTCACATGACTTCAATTTCATCATCATAACTACATACGTTATAATTTACTCCGCTCTCAGTGACGGTGCATGCAGAAACAGAACAAATTAACATTTTAATTATGCTTGTCCATTGTGCAGGTGGCAAAGTAGGAATAATCTACTTAGATGTGAAATACCTGTCAGTTGTTACTGTTAACACAGACGTATGTATTTAAGTTTACACACTTGCCTTAACCCTGAGAGGTCTACAGCTATGATGCCCAGAGTCTTAGTGAACGTCTAATCACAGCTGCAAAAGCACAAATTCAGAAATGTTCCTCTATGTTCTTTTCTTTACTGATAAATATATGATAATCAGGGACACACCCTGCTGGAAATAAACAGACTCATGGCATCTTCAAATTGAAAATACAAGTTGATATATTGACATTTGATCTTTCAGTAAAAATACATGCAATGCCCTTTATTAGAATGAAAGAACCATATACTGCAACATACTTAGTAACAAGAAAGACCTGTTTATACTACACTATTACATTTTCTGGTCATTCATAAAGCTCTTCACAATAAATCAATTAAATTTGAAATTAGGCAGGCAAACATAGAAGCCACTTCTGTATTATAGGATGTTAGTAAATTCTAAATTGAGTTGCTTTTTGTTGTTTCTCTTCATTGTGACATTTACTGGCAGGTATGAAGGAAGGATACAATGGTCAGAAGTGGGCCTCAGAAATGTTACAAGCAAACAGTGATCTATTTCAGATCTAATGCCATTACCAAAGTGACAAACATTAAACAGCAGAGGTCAATGCTTGGAGAGGGGAAATAATGGCTTACAAAGGAAAAGAATATGGTAGGATTGCAGAGGAGAGATTTAAGTGATGATATCCAGAGTGAGACAGAAAGAGATAGTGTACATTCATAAAAATAGCAAAGTGTCCAATGCAGAAAAGTGGTAAAAAGGCAACAACTAATGGCTTGTTACATACACAAGTGTTATTTTCAGAACAAAATAAATGAATTAACAGCACAAATAGAGATGAAGGGGTACGATCATATATCTATTACAGAGACATGGTTACAGAGAAATCCAATCTGGGAACTAAATATTCAGGGGTATGTGAATTTTCAGAAAGTCAAGCGGGAAGTCCAGAATTGTGGTGCAGTTTTGTTAGTATGGGAAGGAATAAGTATGATAACAAGTGATTATCTTAACCTCGCCTCCCATCCAGTATTTACTATCTCTTCTCTGATGCTGGGTTCTGATTCTGTACTGTATTCGCTCCTCACGATGTGGTCTGTTCTACACTGGGGGGCCGAAATGCAGACTGGGCGACCACTTCGCAGGCCACCTATGTTCTGTCTGCAAAAATGACCCTGCCACTTCAACACAGGTCCAATATCCCCAGCCAACATGTCTGTCTTGGTTCTCGCTGCAGTGCTCCAGTGAAACTGAGCACAAGCTGGAAAAACAGTTATCCCATTTTCCACTTGGGATTCAATATTAAGTTCAATCATTTTAGGGCCTGAGCACACTCTTCCGTGTCCTTTACTGCCATACACCCTTGTCCCACCCCTTGTCTTCACATGGGCTATTACCACAATCAACCCATTAGCATTTCTCTCTAGGCCTATCTCCACCTATTGTAATTATAGTTTGGGACAGTGAACAAATCAGGAGATAATGACAGCATGGAAAAAAAGAAAGGTAGCACATTAATCATAGTTAGCACTTTAATATTAACATAGATTGGGAAAATCAAATTGACAAGAGTAGGCACAAGGAAAAATGCAACGAGGCAGGCTTAATTAATGATCTCACAGTTAAACACCCTGTATGAGGCAAATTTCCGTAATATGGCGGAGCTTAGCATTCAGTTTGAGAGTGAGAAATCTGGGTGAAAGCACCTGTGCTAAATGTAAATAGAATAATTACAAAGTCTGATGAAGGGTCTAGGCCCGAAACATCAGCTTTCCTGCTCCTATGATGCTGCTTGGCCTGCTGTGTTGATTCAGCTCCACACCTTGTTATCGCAGATTCTCCAGCATCTGCAGTTCCTACTATCTATGAAACAAATAAATTAGCGTAGCTTTGAAGTGGTTAGGAAAAAAAGCTTAGCAGAAAAGATGGTTGATGTACAATGGCAGTTCAAGACTCACAGCAAAGATATATCCCAATAAGGAAGGAAAATTCTAGGAAGGTGACAAATCAACCATGGTTAATCATGAAGACTAAAGATGGTATCAAATTGAAAGATAAAACACACAATGTGGTAATCCAGAGGATTGGGAATGTTTTGAAAACCAACTGAAGATGACCAAAATAAAGGAAGAAAAAAAGCAACTATGACGCTAAACTCGAAATTGATACAAAAGTGACACTAGGAGCTTCTTTAAAGATATAAAAAGGAAGAGAGAAGCTAAAGTAAATACAAGAACCTCAGAGAATAAGATGATGGAAATAATAATGGGGAGCCAGAAAATAGCAGAAGAATTGAATAAATATTTTGCATCAGTCTTCATGGTAAAGGATATTAATAGCATTCCAAAAAAAAATCAAGGTGTGGCGGAAATAAATCCAATAATTATGAGTAGAGAAAAATACCACGGAAATTAATGAGGCTAACAGCTGATAAGTTCCCTAGATCTGATGCCTTGCATCCTCAGATATTAAAGGAAGTACATTAGCTATAGAGACAGAAGATGCATAGGTAGCAATTTTTTGAAATTCCTTAAATTCTTGAAAAGTGCTGGAGGACTGGAAAACTGCCAATGTAACATGTTCTGAGTTGCAGAGGGACATGTATATGCTAGTGCATGAATCACAAAAAGCTAGTATGCAGTACAGAAAGTAATAAGGAAAGCTAATAGAATTGTATCACTTATTGTAAGGGAGTTAATACAAAATTAGGGAGGTTATACTTCAGCTATACGGTGCACGGGTTAGATCATATTGGAGAGCAGTGTGCCATAATGGCCAGCTTATTTCCATAAGGATGTATGTGCACTGGAAATAGTTTAGAGTGGGTTTACTGGATTAATACCTGAAATGCATGGATTGCCATATGAGAAGAAGGAGAACAGGCTAGGTTTGTATCTGCTGGAATTAAGAAAAGTAAGAGACATCTTAATTGAAGCATAAAAAATCTGGAGAGGTCTTGTCAGTGTAGATTTGGAGAGGGGCTTTCTAGTTATAGCAGAATATTTTGTGGATAGATTAGTTTTAAACAAGCTGATGAAATGTTAACGTGGCAGCATGGAATGTAGATTTGAAGTTAGAATAATAGCAGTCATGTTGTTTTTAAAAGGAATCAAGGGGGTCAAGTGGCTTACTTTCACTCTTTGCTCATCTGTTCATGTGCCCAAAGAAAAGAGATTACAGCAACCTTGAGATATAGCAAAATGTTAGAAGTTAAAAGTTAATTAAGAAGAATAAATAATCACATTAGGGAGAATTTTGAGAAGAAATAATATTACCTGCAGATTTATCATTTGGAGAAAATAATTATTAAGATACAGAATTGCTTCAAACCTAAATACTAATTCACAAATTCAACAAATAAATGCACTATCGTATTCAGTAGGACCTGCAGCTGATTACATTATAAATCACCATTCCTTAAGAAAGCACGGGTGTTTTAAAGGCGTCCTTTAAGCTTTTGACTACAACTTTCATCTGAAACAAATAAATCTTCCTCCTTTGAAAATTTTAACAAAGAAGAGTTCAACATCCAGGAAAATTTCTAAATAATTTAAATATTGAATCCTACAGATTATTGGAAATATGTGACTATAGAGCTTTCAAAATCAAGATTTAAAGATACAAAATTTTTGCTGGAATTATTGATGGCTCTTTGTCAGATTTATTACAGTTCAAAGAATATTTGATTTTGGAGAAAGTTATGCATTTTGTTCTAGATGCAGAAACCAGAAAGGATCACCGACAAATCCTGAGAAATCACAATAGAAGAACAGAATCTATTCACTTTTCAGCATAAATACTCTAAAGGCACAAGTGATAAACCAGCACAAACAGAAAGGTGAAGGACAAAAACAAGAGTAGTTTCAATGGTATGGAACTTAAAAAAACCCACAAATGGTTGAACAGTGCTAAGATATGACAAAAGCATGCTACTGCTATAAAACTATAGTCACTTGGAGTTATTTGGAAGCAGGATCCAGTTTCAGAGCAGCAAAAAATTAAATCCCAGTTTATACAAAGAAGTTAATTTGACAGAGACAGCAGCATCAGAAAAAGAGACTCAATGCATTGCTATGCAAAGTTAGTAATCTACATGACTCAACTTTGACAGAACCAGTTCATGTCAATGGTGATCTTGTTAATGTTCAGGCTGCTTCGGATATGAATGTTACAGATTAAATGCGTTGGCTGAAGAAAGGTTACAGCTTATAGAAGGGAAGCTACATGGTTCAGGTGACATAACGCTCAAGGTTAAAAAGGTATGCTAAATGCAACTGAGCAACATGAAGAGTATAAAATCGTATGCATGATTTAAAATCAAAACTTCTCATTTTTGAGTTTTTATGCGTATCTTAACCGTAATATCCTCGAGGTAGCAGAAGGTGTTCAATTTTTTTAAACTTATTCACCAGATGCAGGCATCACTGGCTAGGCCAGCATTTATTGCCTGGCCCTAGTTGCTTGGAGGCAGTTAAGAGTGAACCACATTGCTGTGGGTCCAGAATCACATGTAGGCCAGACCGGGTAAGGAGGACACTTTCCTTCCCTAAAAGACTTTAATAAATCATTTGGTGTATTCCTGACCAGTTTTTTTTTTTATCTGACAATCAACAATGGTTTACTGGTCATCCTTAGATTCTTTGTTCCATTTTATGGAATTCAAATTCCATTATCTGCCATGGCGGGATTCAATGTCCCCAGAACAGTATCTTAATGTCTGGTTTAACGGTCGAGATTCGGTCATCACCTTCCATAATCAGTACCAAGAAATAGTGAACAAGTCAAGAGAAACTAAAAAATGCCAAATCAGAGAACAACTGATCCCAGAGCAAACTGCTGTCATCCAACCAGCTAAGGGACAACAAACAGAAGATTTGAAGAAGCTCTGAAGAAGGGTCACTGGATCTAAAACATTAACTCTGATTTCTCTCTACACATGCTGCCAGACATGCTGAGATTTTCCAGCAATTTCTGTTTTTGTTGTAGTAGAAAATTTCATTGGTGTGTCTAGACGCTTGGTGGAACCCCAAATAAAAAAAATCAACTGATATTGCCAATGTTGGCATGTGAAAATTATATCATACTGCTGACAAGAAGGATATGTTTGATACACAGAAATGGTTGGAAATATTTTCCATTCCTAAAATCAATAAAGAACCTTCAGATGATAAAATAGTCGCGTTTGAGAGCGTAAGCAAATGCTGACAACAAATAAGAGCAGACATGCAACTTAAACTCATTGAGCAATTGTTAACTAAAGTCATTCATGCAGTAAAGCTGTTTGTAGAAAAAAATGGTTACTGCAGTTTGGATTTTATGTCAGAGGATGAGATGATACAAGTTCAAGAGGAACATTTCAATCCTTTATCTTTTAGAGCACAATGCTGAGCGAACAGCAATCATTCAGCACCATGACTGAGGATGAAAAAAATATCTAGTGCCCCAGTACAATCACAGAGGCTGAATCCAACTTACGTCAACCAGTTGAAGTAAAGCCCATTAAGATTGTTCTGTCATTCAATGAGATCATGCCTGATCTGATAATCCTTGACACTTCCCTGCCTTTTCTCCATAATCCTTGATTGCCTTACTGGTTAAAAATCTGTATCTCAGCCTTAAATATACTTAACAACCAGACTTACAGACCTCTGCAGTAAAGAATTTCACAGATTCACTCCATTCTGAGAGAAGTAATGTCCTGACTGGGCATGCCCATACACTGAGATTATGCCCTCTGGACCCAGACTGTTCCACAAGGGAAAAAAATCCTCGGTGCCCCTATCCTGTCAAGCCTCCTGAGAAACATATATGTTTTGACAAGTTGTTTCAGTAAATACTAGACCAAACTACTCAGAAAGGCTGTAAGAGGAAGCCTGGGAACTATAGACAGATGAGTCTGACATCAGTAGTGGGTAAGTTGTTGGAGGGAATTATGAGAGATAGGATTTACTTGCATTTAGAGAGGCAAGGACTGATTGGGGTAGTCAGCTTGGCTTTGTGCAAGGGAAATCATGTCTTATAAACTTAATTGAGCTTTTTGAGGTCACAACCAAAATGGTTGATGAGGGCAGAGCAGTAGACATTGTCTACATGAATTTTAGTAAAGCCTTTGACAAGGTTCCACAAGCTAGACTGATTAGTAAAGTTAGATCACATGGGACTCAGGAAGGGCTGGTCAATTGGATACAAAATTGGCTTGACAGTGGGAACCAGAGGGTGGTGATGGAGGGTTGTTTTTCAGACTGGAGGCCTGTGACCAGTGGTGTTGCACAGGATTGGTGCTGAGCCCAGTATTGTTTGTCATTTATATAAACAATTTGTATGAGAATTTAGGAGGCATGGTTAGTAAGTTTTCAGTTGATACCAAAATTGGTGGTATAGTCAACAGTGAAGAAGGTTATCAAAAGTCACAAATGGATCTTGATCAATTGAGCAACGGACTGAAGAGTGGCAGATGAAGTTTAATTTGGATAAATGTGAGGATTGCATTTGGTAAGACAAACAAGGGCAGGACTTACACAGTTAATGGCAGGACCCTGGATAGTGTTGTCAAACAAAGATACCTAGGGGTTCTTTGAAAGTTACTTCACAGGTAGACAGGGTAGATAAAAAGGCATTTAACACACTTGCCTTCATTGCTTAGGTCATTGAGTATAGGAATTGGGACATCATGTTGAGGTTGTACAGGACATTGGTGAGGCCACTTTTGGAGTAGTGTGTAAAGTTCTGGTCACCCTGCTACTGGAAGGATATTATTAAATTGGAGAGGATTCAGAAAAGATTTACCATGATGTTGCCGGGACTGATGAGTTTGAATTATAAGGAGAGGCTGGGACCATTTTTTTTATACTGTACAACAATTGTGGATACTATTTTTCAGCTTTAGCTACATGACTGACATGATCAGCAAGGCCACCTATGTGTGGAACCACAGGAGATGGGGGAGATACTAAACAAGTATTTTGTATCAGTGTTTACTGTGGAGAAGGATATGGGAGCTAGAGAACTCGGTAAAATAAACAGCAATATTTTGAAAAGAGGAGGAGGTACTGAAAGTCTTAAATGCATAAAGATGGATAAATCCTCGGGACTGGATCGGGTGTGCCCTAGAACTCTGTGGGAAGCTGGGCCCGTTGCTGAGATATTTGTATCAGCAATAGCCACTGGTGAGGTCAGAAGACAGGAGGTTGGCTAACATGACGCCACTATTTAAGAAACATGACAAGGAAAAGCCAGGGAGCCATAGACGGAGAGACTGACATCAGTGCTGGGCAGATTTTTGGAGGCTATTCTGAGGGACAGGATTTACATGCATTTGGAAAGGCAAGGACTGATTAGGGATAGTCAACATGGCTTTGTGTGTAGGAAATTGTGTCTCACTAACTGATTTTTTTGAAGTGGTGACAAAAAAGGTTGATGAAGGCAGAGTGTGGACGTTGTCTATATCGACTTCAGTAAGACGTTAGACAAGGTTCCTCATGGTAGACTGATTAACAAGGTTCGATCACATAGAATACAGGGAGAACTAGCCATTTGGATACAAAATTGGTTCGAAGGTAGGAGACAGAGGGTAATGGAAGGTTGGTTTTCAGACTGGCGGCCTGTAACTAATGGTGAAGCTGCAGGGATTGGTGCTGGATCCATGGCTTTTTATCATTTATATAAATGATTTAGATTGAATATAGGGGGTATGGTCAATAAATTTGCAGATGACACCAAAATCCATGGTGCAATGGACAGCAAAGAAGGTTGCCTCAGAGTACAACAGGACTTTGATCACATGAACCAAAGGGCCGAGGAGTGGCAGATGGAGTTTAATCTAGATAAATGTGAGGTGCTACATTTTGGTAGAGCAAACCAATGCAGGATCTATACACATAATGGCAAGGTCCTGGGGACTGTTGCTGAACAAAGGGACCTTGGAGTGCGAGTTTATAGTTCCTTGAAAGTGGAGTCACAAGTAGACAGGATCATGAAGAAGGTGTTGGTACACCTGCCTTTATTGGTCAGTGCATTCAGCATAGGAGTTGGAAGGTCATGTTGTGGCTATACAGGACATTGGTTAGGCCACTTTTGGAATACTGAGTTCAATTGTGATCTCCTTGCTTTAGGAAAGATGTTGTTAAGCTTGAAAGGATTCAGAAAAGATTGAAAAGGACGTTGTCAGGATTGGAGGGTTCAAGCTATAGGGAGAAGCTGAGTAAACTGGGCTTATTTTCTCTGAAGTGTTGGAAGCTGAGGGGTGACCTTATAGAGGTTTATAAAATCATGGGGGACAAGGATAGGGTGAGTAGTCAAGGTCTTTTCGCCAGGGTAGGGGAGTCCAAAACTAGAGGGCATACATTTAAAGTGAGAGGGGAAAGATTTAAAGTGACCTAAGAGATAACTTTTTCATGCAGAGGGTGGTGTATGTATGGAATGACCTGCCAGAGGAGGTGATGGAGGCTGGTACAATTACAACATTTAAAAGGCATCTGGATGGGTATAAGAATACGAAGGGTTGAGAGGGATATGGGCCTAATGCTGGCAAATGGGGTTAGATTTATTTAGGATATCCGGTCGGTGTGGATGAGTTGGACCGAAGTATCTGTTTCGGTGCTGTACAGCTTTCTGACTCTATGAGTTGGATAAACCTTCCCATCTGCCACTGCCACTGCATTGAAACAGCTCTTACTAGTGTTACAAATGGCATCCTCTGTGACAAGGTCAGTGCTGAATTGTTCCTTCTCAAAATGTATGCTGCCATTAACGTGACCATGCCATCTTCCCCTGTCATCCAAATTGGCGAATGTTCCTTGAAAGGGTCTCATTCTTATCACGTCACAGCCAGACTATTAAGTGGACTGGTTTCTCTTCTTGCTACCTCACTTTTACCTTAAGGGCTGCTAGGATCCATAAATAACTCACTATGGATTTCTAATCTACATGTATCCCCCTAGCAGTATCTTCTGAAAGCACAACATTGGGTCCAATGTATACTCTCATTCTATGTAGATATACCAAGTGTCCATTGTCAATAACTTGCCACATGACTCATCAATTATTGGGAAACCATTGCAAGGGATTTTCCCAGTTGCAGTCAAAGTGTTTGTTCGATTAAGACTCATGGTGTCCAGTCTGCCATGTCTTGGAGTGACTTTTTTCATGCGATCCTCTGTTCTTTGCCTCAATAATTATGTAACTGGGCTGTTCAGCACCTATCTCAGGAATCACATGAGAGGAGAGCTGTCAGTGTTGAGCATTGCTGGTATCTTTAGTGTGCATGCTACCAGGGGCATATTTAAACCCAAGCTGTAAACTACTTCAGAGATTACAAGCCAGGAACAGACCCTCACACTGTGGTGCTTAACCATTTCACCATCATCACTAAGGACATGGCACTGAAGAAAGGGAAGGCCACTCTCTGCCTCATGGACAGGGACTAGGAGGCTTATCTCAACATCAAGAGCATCCCTCTGAGTATTTCATATTTTTCACAGCGTTTACATACTCAGAGCCTGCATGGGTGCTCATGGCATCCCTACCTTGTCTTTTCACATTTTGTCCTCTTAGTCAGAGATATCAGGCTCATATTAGTCTGTGCTGTTTCATGTAGACACAAAGGCAGGAAGCTTGTCATGACTGTCAGGAGGCCTCAGTCAAGTCAAAGGGGGGATGAACTTTGCTCAGATGGTCCTGGCACAGTAAGTCATGGGCAACTTCCTGTACCAGTCCAGGTGCTTGTAAACTGTCATTCAGGCACTTGGTCTGTTCAGAGTCAGGATGCTTTCCACATGAATGTGTTAGGAGCCAAATGTTGGGCAGCCCACCAGCCATCCTCCTGGAATGTGGGATTGGCAGATATTAAGGATAAAGAATGTGGGTCGTACAGCCATTCAGTTAGATTTGCTGCAGGTGCAGAAGTATCCCAAAAAAGTGAATAGGCAGTGCTGAGGATATGTAAAGTTAGTGCTGTCAGAGGGTGGGATGGGTGACAGTGAGTGAGAGAAGATGTTGCATGCAATAGGGTGGTCGAGCATGAATCTTGGTGAGAGGTAGGTACAGTAACAAAGATAAAGTGTGAGGCATCAGACACAAGATAGTGGCACCTATTCTGGTGCAGCGTAAGTTATTGATCTTCTTCCTACAGTGCTGTGCAGTACTCTAGATGATTGAGGTGGTACTTACACAAATGGCAATTTGGGATGAGGCTGGCACGGTGTGGTATCATTGCCACCATTGCTGGTCCGGATGAAGAGGAAATCCTGTCAGTGTACCATCCCACCCAACAAACTTCCAGGTTCCTGCCTACACAGTGGGGCACTGATTTCTGCTGTCTGCTTTTGTGGGGCAGAAGTTCCGAACATTTCAGGGCAGCTCTGGACTGACAGTGCTTCTCTGGGTACACAAAAGGCTTTTAAAGATGAGAGATAAAAGGTACTGCAGATGCTGGAGAATCCGAGATCACAAGCATGGGGCTGGATGAACACAGCAGGTCATGCAGCATCATAGGAGCAGGAAAACTTGACGTTTCGGGCCTAGACCTTTCATCAGAAATGGGTCGAGGCCTGAAACGTCAAGTTTTCCTGCTCCTATGATGCTGCTTGACCTGCTGCGTTCATCCAGCCCCACGCTTGTGATCTAGGCTTTTGAAGATGATGCGAGTGCAAGGGATGCCAGTGAATTCTGGGATATCCATTGAATGGCAAGTGGTTCTGGCAATGGCCCGTTTTAAGGTTCCGCAGGAATCAGATATGAGGGGCACTATAGGGGCAGGGTAGGTAATTTGTCAGATAACTTTGGTAGGATACTGTGAGAAACTGGTTAGAAGTTGTAG
Organism: Ginglymostoma cirratum; assembly: GCA_024137785.1. Classification (NCBI taxonomy): domain Eukaryota; kingdom Metazoa; phylum Chordata; class Chondrichthyes; order Orectolobiformes; family Ginglymostomatidae; genus Ginglymostoma; species Ginglymostoma cirratum. The sequence continues at coordinate 40,882,343 of JAHRHZ010000013.1, forward strand.
TGGAAATGCTTGCAGAAAACTCAATGTAACTCTGACAACTAAAGAAAACATAAGATTCAATCCAAAATTCTTAATATACTTCCCAACAGCATCACATTACAGAGATTCAAATCCAGAGAAATTACCCCACCATATTAAATCTTTAAGTTTTCCTTCACATATTCTCCATAGTTTCTGTCCTGAAAACTTTCAGGAAAATTTATAAGAATGAGAGCTTGAACTTTCTTAGCTTTTAATAACCTGAAGATTTCTAACCTAACAGTGCTGGTCTGGAATTTTCATTAACTAAACTTTCCCACTGAGGTAACGTATCCCTTTAAATGGCCTAAAAAACTGCTTTCTTGGAGAGAAAATATACTTGCTTCTGACCTTACAGCTCTTCCAAACGGCTTAAAAACTTTGAATTTCTGAGTTTTCTAAACTAAAATCAATCCTTAATTATTAATCTGAAGCTGAAAACAAACTAATGACCTTCAACGTTTACCCCTCTATTATAAACCATTAAAGGATTGAGGGGAAAAATCACAAAACACTTTCACAACAATGAGATTCTGATTCTTTTCATTCTTTCCATATTTCTGTCCTTTCTCACTATTGCTCAAAGCACACCACACCCAATGTTCCTTTGAGAACAAGTCCGTCCTTCTTGGTGCCCAGTGTCTCGAGCAAAACAAGAAATTATTGGACCATAAGCATAGTTTCCAACCCTACAGTCTCTCCATCACAGCCATATTTCCTCTTGACCTCTGCCTCAGCTCATTTTTTGCTGCTAGAGCCAATTATTCCAATGTTCTTCTCACCTTTTTTTTAAACAACCTACGTCCTGATCTTCACTGGACCCCATACATTCAATGCCTCCATTATGAAAGTCTCTTACTTGTTTTCAAATGTATCCATGACCTCACATTTTTTCTCTCTGTTATCTTTTCCAGCTTGCAACCCTGAAGGGTCTCTAGATTGCTCTAATTCTGACCTCTTCCACATTCCGGATTCTAAACATTTCGCCACTGGTTACCTTTAGTTACCTCAACAATATGCTCTTCATAGAAACTCTCCTCTTTTCCATATCTCTTTGCTTCTTTAAAATTCTCATTAAAACCTATTCCTTTGAGCAAGAATTTAGTCATCTGTCCTCATATCTCTGTGTGGCTTGGTGTCAAGTTTTGTTTGAAAATTGTTCCTGTGTTTTGTTTTCGGATATTTTAAAATGATAAAGGTGCTAATTGAATGTACAATAATCTTGTTAGCATGATCGTATCAACAGATTTGATGAGGTTTCACTGTTCACCTTGCAAGGCACTATCCAAGATATTTTCAGCACTGGGTAAAGTTTCAGTTCACATGGATTAATTTTTATTCAATAGCAGTTTCATTTCGCAAAGTGTCTGAATTGCAGAAAGGCTACGTTTAACATTAGTGGAAATAAGCCTTTTCAATACCATAAGTTTGTAATTTAAGCCTGCAGGTGTAACCACGAAAGTTTTAGCTGAGCTGAGGACTTGATGATTTTGAGATATAAATGTACCTGTTCTACGCTGCTAAAGTAGGAATGGCTACATTTTTTGCTGATGATTCCAAACGGGACAAGCTATAACCAACATAATAGCATTAATTTTTCAGTTGTCTTCAATCAATCAATCATAATTTTTAATGTAGTGATAGGAATGAGGTTAGCCAGGTAGGCCTCATAGAATATGGTTTCCCTAGTTGTGACTGTTAACCTGGTCCAATTAAGGAGCCCGGGCTGACAGAAATAAACAGGAGCGTCAGAGGTTCTCTTCACTCTAGGAGCCGGCTCTGAGCTAACTGGGTCAGTGTCATGTACTATGCACACGTAAATAAAGGATAACTTCATGACAGGATACCAGCTTTTGTGGAGTTATTTCAGTTAATTATATAAACAATATTGACACGTAAGATAACAAGCATGGGGCTGGATGAACACAGCAGGTCAAGCAGCATCATAGGAGCAGGAAAACTTGACGTTTCGGGCCTAAACCCTTCATCAGAAATGGGGGAGGGGAAGAGGGTTCTGAAATAAATAGGGAGAGAGGGGGAGGCGGATAGAGGATGGATAGAGGAGAGGATAGGTGGAGAGGAGGCAGACAAGTCGAAGAGGCGGGGATGGAGCCAGTAAAGGTGAGTGTAGGTAGGGGGGTAGGGAGGAGATAAGATTATGTCTTCTTTAGTGAGTTTGAGAAAGTTTCTTTTTATATATGCAACTTAATGCTTTAAGCTCAATCTCAGAAGTGCACACTCACTGAATCGGATGACGTGATGACCCGTTGTTTTTCTGATATAAACTACCTCAATGATGTCGCTGAGTGAGCATGTCCATTTAAAGTAAGAACAAAAAGAGCAATTTCTGGAAAAGCTCAGCAGGTCTGGCAGCATCTGTGAAGGAAAAAAATCAGACTTAATGTTTCAGGTCCAGCCACCCTTCCTCAGAACTGACGGTAGCTCGGAAAATGTTGGTTTTCTATGCAGAAGATAGGGAGGGGGAGAGGGTAAGTAGTAAACAATAGGTGGGGATAGACCCCAAAGAGAGAGAAGAGCAGTTGGATAAACAAAGGGGTTGATAAAAATCCGTCTGGGAGGGTGAATAGTGGTCAATGGGGACTGTTAGTGACTAACAGTAGGTAGTGTGTAATGGCAGACTATGTGATAACAAAGCCTGGTGTGTGGGGTAGGGTGCTAGGACATGCGAGAGTTTAGGCCGTAAAATTATTGAACTCGATATTGAGTCCGGAGGGCTGAGTACCTGAGCGGAAAATGAGGTGTTCTTCCAGATTGCACTGAGCTTCGCTGGAACACTGCAGCAAGCCTGAGACAGAGATGTTGGCCAGAGAACAGGATGGTGTGTTAAAGTGGTAGGCAACTGGAAGTTCAGGGTCTTTTTTGAGAACAGAATGTAGTTGTTCTGTGAAGTGGTCACCCTCTATGTTTTGTTTCCCCAATGTAGGAGACCACATTTTGAGTAGCGAATGCATTAGACTAGATTCTGGGTAGCCTGCTAACCCACCAGCATCCACATCCCAAAGATCATCAGACACCAGTTCCACCACCTCCAGCGAGACGCCACCACCAGATACATATTCCCCTCCTCCTCCCTTGTCCGCCTTCCACAGGGACCATTCCATCCAAAATGGTTCACTCTTCCTTCACTCCCAAAACCCACCACAACCCCACGGCACCTTTCCCTGCAACCGGTGAAGCTGCAACACCTGCCCATTTACCTTCCTCCTCCCCACTACCCAAGGGCACCAACATACCTTCCAGGGGAAGCAACACTTCACCTGCACTTCCAAGAATCTAGTCTACTGCATTCGCTGCTCACAATGTAGTCTCCTCTACACTGGGGAAACAAAGCGTAGACCAGGAGACGGCTTCACAGAACATCTACATTCTGCCTGCAGAAAAGACCCTGAACTACCTGTTGCCTGCCACTTTAACACACCACCCTACTCCCTGGCCAACATCTTTGTATCTGGTTTGCTGCAATGTTCCAGCGAAGCTCAGCACAAGCTGGAGGAACAACACCTCATTTTCCATTTGGGAACCCTACAGCCCTCTGGACTCAATATCGAGTTCAATCATTTCGGGCCTAACCTCTCCGATGTCCTGGCCACTTCCCCCACATACCAGATCTTGTTATCACATAGCCTGCCATTACACACTACCTGTTGTTAGTCACTAACAGTCCCCATTAACAGCTATTCACCCTCCCAGCCTGATCATTATCAACTCCTTTGTCTATCCAACTGCTCTTCTCTCTCTTCGGGCTCTATCTCCACCTATTGTTTACTCCCTACCCTCTCCCTCTCCCTCTCTTCTGCATATAAACTGACATTTTCCCAGCCACTGTCAGTTCTGAGGAAGGGTCACCAGACCTGAAACGTTAACTCTGATTTTTTTTCTCCACAGATGCTGCCAGACCTGCTGAGCTTTTCCAACAACTTCTGTTTTTGTTCCTGATTTACAGTATCCGCAGTTCTTTTGGTTTCCATTTAAAATAAGTTCAGCTGTGCGTTTTGGAGCTATGCTTATTTTGAAATTATTTTCTGATGGTCTTTTTGACAGAAGAGAGAGGATAATTTTATTCATTCAGATTAAATTTAAGTGAAGCCCAGGTAATGGAGCTGAACAGGGATGGTATGTTTCCTCCGTATTGTTCGGTTTCCTCAGAATTCAGCCTTGATTTAAGCTGGAAATGAAAGAAGGCATTTCCTTGGGAGCAGATGTCAGCTCACACTGGCTAGCTGATATGAAACCCAGATGACTTTTAGCTCCAAGCTTCCCCCATACCAGGCCTGACTCTCCCCTGAAGATAACAGCTGGCACACAAAACCGTGGCTGAGGATGTGTAGAGAAAGGTAAACTCACCATTGTCTGACTGGATCACAGGGCTGCTCTCTCACTGGGGAGAGATGACTGTGGTGGGCTTAACCTGAGGATCACCGCATTTCAGATAAGGAGAGAGGTTGAGAAGTGCAGGAATTTAACTTGTGCTGTTGGCATCACTCTGTATTCATAAACCAGCCATCCAGCCAATTGAAACTAAATGTAGGTGTAGCTTGGTAAACAGTGGCAGGAGAGGCAGGCCTGAGCTTATGTTCCATTGGGCAAAGGAAATTCTTCTGTCATATCAAGCACTTCTAGTCCGACAGCTGTTTAGACGCTAATGCTCCAGGTAAAATCTACACTAGCCACTAAATGTGGCTGTTCAATATCAAAAATAGTTAGGGTCTGAATGATTCTTGATGTACGGCTCTGTTGAATATATGCTGCACTTCTTAGTCTGAATTTTAGTCATTTAATCATCTGGTTTGCAGTTAAGTGGCAATGCACTAATGTGCAGGAATTCAAGAAACTACTGAGGTCAATAAGGCTAATTACAAACTGTGAAGGAAATAAATCAATTATTACATTATTATCCAAATCAACATTACATCAAGTTAAAGTAAAATATTTTGCAAACTAATGCTGGAAGAAGACACAGCATGAGTATTTTTCGAAAACACAAAAAGCTCTGCTCATGGAACCTAAATTTCTGCACAGTCCATGCGATTTACTGAAGTTAATTTGCCTTTCAAACTGAACAATAAACTCTTCTGCATCTCAAAATGGATCCATTATAGAATAATGTATCTTTAAGCAGTGGCACACGTCAGTTTTGCCACACTGTAGGCACTTTGTGACACTTAGCAATCAAAAATAGGTGTAGCTTGACTCAGCAGCATGATTCCTCTCCAGAGACTCGCTACAGAGAGTTTATTGGAACAAGCCACATAGGGGGTTTGTTAATTATGATCTGAGCAACAGTCAAACTCAGCACGTTCACAGATTTGCTTGCCATAACTAGACGCATTTTCTCCACTATGGTGTCTAAAAGATTCATTAAGGCCCTGTGCTTCCATTATCCCACCAGAAACTGAAATGCCACCGGAGCTAAGTATAACACAGCGGTTTTGAACACTTCACATCATCTCATAAATTTAGGATTTTCTCAACTACTTGATGTATTTTTTTTTGACAATAAGCTAAGTTACTGTTCAGTTAAATATTTTTGGCAAATGGCAACATTTCCAACTATCTCCTCATGTTTATTAAAAGTTGGCGTCTCTTTTTTGCTCATGCATTGTGCAGGATTCATCTTTGCTTCATGGGCTTCAAAGTTTATCCTGTAATAACTGTATTTTGTGATAACTGGTATTTTCTGCAACAAAAACAGAAATTTTGAGAAGGGTCACTGGACCTGAAACATTATCTCTGATTTCTCTCCACAGGTGCCTCCAGACCTGCTGAATTTCTGTTTTAGTTTCCGATTTCCAGCATCTGCAGTTCTTTCTTGTTTTTTGGTATTTTCTCCCATTTGTTTCAAAATTATTTTGCTCTAATTTCTCTCTGTCTGTGAGATGCAGGGCCCAAATTTAAATTTATATGAGGGCTTTCAGCAAACTAAAATCTCACCGGTTTTTGTACATTTCCTTCTGTTTGGCTAACATTAACAACGAAAACCTATTTGCATGTGCCTTTCACATAATAAAATGTCACAAGGCACTTCACAGGAACATTATAAAAAATAAATATGACACAAAAGATGATTTTACATCAAAAGTTTGGTCAAAGATGTGGCTTAAAGGAGTCTTTTAACAAAAGAAATTTACATGGAGAGCAATAGGGAGAGAGTCCCAGAGTTTAGACACAGTCACCGGTGATGAAGAAATTAAAGTTCAGAATTCTTAAAGGCCAGAGTTAAAAGAACAAATTTTCTTAAGAGTGTGGAGCTGGAGGAGATTACAAAAATGGGGACAGGCAAGGACACAAGGAGATTTCAAAGCAAGGATAAGAATTTTAAATTCAAACTGTTGATCATCCAGCAACAAATATAGGTCAGGAGCACAGCGACGATAGGTGAATAAAGGACGTGGTGTGGGTTAGAGGAGAGGTTTGTATAACCTTATGACCTCGCCTTTTTTATTGAGGATACAATGTGGGGGATCTACCAGGTCTGCTTTGGAATGGTGAAGAAATGATGAAAGCATTAATACGGGTTTCAGCAGTAAGAGAGCTAAGATAGGAGTAAAGTCAAGGAATGTTATAGAGGTGGAAGAAGGCTATCTTTGAGACATCACAAATATGAGGTTAGGAATTTGTCTCATGCTCAAGCATGGCATTAAGATATAGAGTTTTGCACCTGGTTTGGGGGGCTTGAGCTCCTAAACCCAGCCGAAGGAAAGTGGCTGCAAAGGTGGTGGTTTCATTTGAGGCTGGTGAGATTCCCTGTGAGGAAGGCTGCGAAACCCCGGTAACATTCCTGTTACTTCAGTCATGATAACCCCTGGCCACCCACCCCCACCGCACTCACTGCCCATGGCTCTTTTTAGCTGCTTTGCCAACTCAGTGTCACCTCACGCTAGTGCACATCACCATACCATCCTTGTCTTTTACAACTGCCATGTAAATATATGTAGTACCATCCTGATAGACATCAGGACCAATGCAGCAGGGTGTTGTGCAGACTTCAATACATTGAAAAAGCACTTATTCATCCCTCAATTACATTCCATCAACTATATTCAACCTAAGAACACCCATTTCATTTATCTGCACAATCCCTTATAACAAAAATCAGAATTAATTCATAGTAGAAATTGTCCATAACCACTCGAAAATATCAATCAAACCAAGGAATTGCAGGTGCCCAACTGTGATAATGGATTCTTGTGCAATTAGTATAGTTCTAGTAATGGAAGCTTTCAGTCATATGTCAACAGAGTGAAACAAAAAGAATTTTTTTTTAATACTCCACTCATTCTTTTTAATGATATAAAGGGCAGGACCCATAAATGACTGGACAGCTTGACTGTCCCCTTGACTGTTGCTTTTGACAGGTCCCTCTCATCAGATCCTTTTGACAGGTCCCTTGTGTCTCTTTTAGCAACTCCTCCACTCTTATGGCAGGTCCTCTTGATAAACTCCCTTGACAGGTCCTTCTAGTAGTATTGACAGTTGATTTTGACAGGTCTATTAAGAACTCTCATGAGTTTGACAGGAATGGGTTGATTCATTTTTTATACACACTTACACCTATATTAAATAATTCCAAATATATCTCTCCCAAAGGGTACTTGACCTACCCCGAAAGGTGCCTTACCTCTCCACAGGGGACCCTAGCTATCCAAACAAATTCAAGTTCAGACCTACTCTTATCAGGCCTAATGTGTATACTTTGGATTTTATACCGGAAGGTGACAAAAATCCCAGTTCAATGGAGGCAAATGATGAATTAAATGACAAGCTGCATCTATGAACTGTGCAGGTACAAATTCCCTCCTGACCTTATTCCTGTCTCTGCAAACATTACTGGTATCAATTTCAGGGGCAGGACTTGCAGTTTCTAGGCTCATTCACCATTTTTTTGTGCATCATTGTGAAAATCCATGCCCATGTTTGTGAACAGTCTGAATTAATCTCAGACTATTGCTGGGAGAAGGATAGAGTTGGTAGCCAGGGAACGATGTTCGCAATAGGGACCAAAAGCAATAGCTTCTGTTTTCAAAATAATTAATTGGAGAAAATTTCTGCTTATTTTCTGGGTACTTGATATTAGATAAGCAGCCTAATAACTCAACAGCTGTGGAAGTGTTAAGAGAGGTGGTGACGAGTTAGAGCTGGGTTCCATCACATGTGAAAACTAATAATGTTTTTGGATGATGTCTCTGAGGGACAACCAGCACATGAAGAAATAAAGTGTGGACCAAGTAAGGATCCTTGCAGGGTGCCAGAGTTAGCGGTGTGAGCAGTGGGTGATATTATTAGCAAGGAATAAAGGACTGGCTAACAGGAGACAGAGAGTCAGGATAAAGTGTGTCCTTTTTATGATATTAAACAGTAACTGGTGAAGTGCCAAAGTGATCAGTGCTTAACCTCAACTACTTATGATTTATCTTAATGAACTGAATGTAAGGAGCTAATTATCGTTTCCAAATTTGCTGATAAAATAAGGATAGGTAGAAAAGCAAGTTCTAAGAAGGATATGGAGTGTCTGCAAAGGAACATAATTAAGTTAGGTGAGTGGGCAAGCATTTAGCAAGTGGACTATAATTTTTTTAAAATCATCAACAGGATATGGACAGCACTGGCTAAGCCAGCATTCATTGCCCATCCCAGAGGGCAGTTAAGAGTAAACCACATTTCTGTGGGTCTGGAGTCACATTCAGGCCAGATCAGGTAAAGACAGCAATTTGTATCAGAGATAATAGGAACTGCAGATGCTGGAGAATCCGAGATAACAAGGTGTTTCTGATGAAGGGTCGAGGCCCGAAACGTCAAGCTTTCCTGCTCCTATGATGCTGCTTGGCCTGCTGTGTTCATCTAGCTCTACACCTTTTTATCTAAAGACAGCAATTTCCTCCCTAAAGGATATTAATAAAGTAGGTAGGTTTTCCCCTGACAATTAACAGGGGCTTCATAATTAGACTTTTCATTCCAGATTTTAACTCAATGCAAATTCCATCATCTTCCATGGTGGAACTGGAACCCACGCCCCCAGGGTCTTCAGATTAATAGTCCAGTGATAATACCACTAGGCCATTGCCTCCCATAAATAATGTGAAAAAATATGAGGTTATCCACTTCAGCAGAAGGAATAGGAAAGCAGAATATTATTTAAATTGAGAGAGTTTTCATAATACTGCTTTTCAGGGACATCTGGGCATGTTCATTCATGAATCATAGTCATAAATCAGTAATTAGACAAACAGAATTGTGCCCTTCATTGCACAGGACCACAGAAAAGTGGGGAAGTCATACTACAATTTTACATTTGCAAGACTACACATAAGGCACAGCGTACAGTTTTATCATCTTCCATGAGGGGGGATATGCTTATATTTTAAACAATTCAGAGAAGATACATCAGGCTGAAATAAGAGGCTTCTTTCATGAGGAAAGCTTGAACACTTTGCGACTATGCATATTATTCCGAAGAATGAGAGCAGTCTTATTGAAAGATGTGGGATTCAGGGTAAATTCTGAGAGGATGTTGCCCTTGATGGGCAGTCTACAACTGGGGATATATTTCAAGATAAGGAGTCTCCAATTGAAGATGGGGATGGGGAGGAATTTCTTCTCTCAGAGGGCTACTAATGTTTGGAATGTGTTTTCCTAAGAGAACAGTAGAGACCAGGAAACTGAATCTGCTCACTTAAGAGTTAGATTTTTGATTGACGATAGAGTCATGGGTTAGAGAGGCAGGCAGGAAAGTTGAGTTAAAGCCAGACTAAGTTATGAGCTTACTGAATGGCAGAACGAACTCAAGAGGCCAAATGGCCTATTCCTTCTCCTATTTCTTTTTTAATATATATATATATATATATATATAAAACCATCACAAATGATCCTTTAGCTATAATTAGATCGAAAAGGTTATGACAAGGTGAGACCAGACCCAACAAGGTGGAGAACTTTTGAAGGAGGATGGTTTTCTAACCACATCAAAGGCTGCAGACAATAGAGAAAAATAAAAGAGGAAAGGTTTACTTCTGTTACACTTCCACGGATAGGTAGATTGGAGATACTGGGACTGTTTTCCTTGGAGAAGGGAAGGTTGAAAGGATTTTCAACAGACATATTCAAAATCATGAGGGATCTGAACAGGTCAGAGAGAGAAACTATTTCTATTGATGGAAGTCAGCACAGACATGGCAGGCTGAATGGTCTCCTTCTGTACGTTAACCATTCAATTCCATGATTCTAATTTCTGTCATCCGTGGCTTTGATAAGAGCTGTTTCAAGATTGGCAGAGACAGAAACCTGATCAAAGGAATTAAAACTCAGAAATTTTGCCAAAGTACAAAGTTCCAGTGATAGCAGATTGATTATTGGTTGGATGAAACCTCCCTTACGGATAAAGAAAACTGGGATCAAATAACATTCCAATGGATTCCAGTTCTTAAACAGAATTTGGGTCCAAATATTGTCATTCATAGAAATGTGTGTTCTGTTTATTTCTGGTTTAAAAAAAATTTTACAGCTTGAAATTGTTGATTTTCTTTTGTGTTCCAGAAATATTTGGCTGAGTTTCTATATCATGGTTATTTTTACAACGAATGCTACCATATCTGCCTCTACCCTGGTCATATAAAAACAAATAAAATAAACCTATCATTAAGTATATATTGATACCACATTGTGCTGATGCTTTTAAATTTGATGCCAGAATAGCTGCTAATGAGTGTAAGACACTAATATAGTCTTCTTGTTCTGCTCGTGTTCTTCAATTTGAGTCTTCTCTGTCACAAAACAAGATTTTAGAAGATAATCTGAGGACAAATCATTCACCTCATTCTTCTTAATAATTGTGTTACAACTGTAACCAATTGAAACCATGCTTTCTAAGCATAATCAAGTAAATCTTTCCAACAATTGCTAAATCAGCATTTTCCTTCAAATGACCTTCAATCTCTATTATGTATTATTGCAGGTTTATGAAGTGGAATACCTTAACAATAGCTAGTCTTGCTGGGAGCCGATTCTTTGCTTTCACCACTCAAGAAATAAACATTGTTCTAATATGCAGTCTGCCTTGAACAGAATTAATTTTTTGCCCCTGTCCTTGATCTTCGTTCTCTACTCCAAAAGAGATTCCTTGATGTTGATGTTGATTATGTCATTCAGACTGAAATTGAGCAGCTTTTTAGTCTCTCATCCCCCATGGCAGAACTGGTTGTCCAAAGTGTATTTATTTTAATGCAAGGAGTATAACAGGTAAGGGAGATGATCTTAAGAGCCTAGATTGGCAAATAGAACTATGACGTTGTAGCCGTTACAGAAACTTGGTTGAGAGAAGTGCAGGACAGGAAGCTCAATGTTCCAGGGTTTAGATGTTTCAGGTAAGATAGAGTGGAATGTAACGAGGTTTGGGGAGTTGGATTACTGATTTAAGAGAATGTCACAGCTGTACTAACAGATGACATTTTAGAGGGCTTATCCAATATGGGTTAAACTTAGGAGTAAAACAGATACATACACTGTGATGGAGTTATACAATGGGCCTCCCAGTAGCCTGTGGGAATTAGAGGACATATACTTAAGCAGATCATCGAAAGACGTTAAAACAACAGGGTCGTGGTCGTGAGTGATTTCAATTTCCCCACAATTCACCAGGACTCCCTTAGTGCCAGGGCAGAATTTGTTAACTTCATTCAGAAGTGTTTTATGAAACAAGATGCAGATAGTCCAACGAAGGAAGAGACCATATTATACATTGTATTGGGGAATGAGCCTGGCCAGGTAATTAAAGTTTCAATGGGGGAGTAATTTGGGAACAGTGATCAAAATTCCACTAATTTTAAGATGATTATGAAAATGGATAAGACAGGTCCTCAGGTGGAAGTGCTAAATTGGTGGAAGGCTAATTATAACCGTATTCGGCAGGAACTGGAAAAAAAAAATGGATGGGTTTGAAGGTAATCCACATCTGACATGTGGAAGTCTCTTAAAAGCCAGTTGACCAGATTGCAGGACCAGCATGTTCCTAGGAGGATAAAAGATAAGGATGGCAAGATTCGGGAATCTTAGATGACGATAGTTTAGCTTTTTTTATGAACAGGAAGCATATGTAAGATTTAGGAAGCAGAAACCAAATAAGATCCTTGAAGAGTAGAAAGGGAGCAGGAAAGAACTTAATAAAGACATTAGGAGAGCTAGAAAGGTACATGACATTTCCTTAGCGCATAGAATTAAAGCAAAAGCCAAAGCCAAGGTATATTAGGAGCGAGAAGGTAATTAGGGAAAGGATAGATTCACTCAAGGACAAAGGCGGCAATTTATGCGAGGAGCAAGAAAAAGTGGGTGAGACCCTTAATGAGTGCTTTGCATCAGTATTGATCGAGGAGAAAGACACCAACAATCACAAGTTTAGAGAGCTGTTTGTTGATACTCTAAGGCATATCAAAAGAGGTCATTAAGGAGGAGGTGATGTTTGTTGGCTTGAAAAACATAAAACAGGGTCTGATATGATCTATCCCAAGAAACTAAAAGAGGTTACGGATGATGGGCCTTGACAAAGATATTTGTATGCTCTTTAGCCACAGGTGGGTCCCAGAAGACTGGAGAATAGCTGATGTTGTTCATTTGTTCAAGAAGGGCAACAGAGATAATCCAGGAAATTAAAGGCTGGCGAGTTTTGCATCAGTGGCAGGGAAATTACTGCAGAAGATTCATAGGGGCCAGGTTTACTTGCATTTGGAGAAGGGACTTATTAGGGATACTCAGCGTGGCTTTGTGATGGGGAGGATTTGTCTCAGAAAGTTGGTTGAGTTTTTTGAGGATAGGTGATCGATGAGGGTAGAGCAGTGGATGTTGGCTACATGAACTTTACTAAAGTATTTGACAAGTTCCCTCATTGTTACCTCGTCCAGAAGTTCAAATCACATGCAATCAGTGCTGAGTTGGCAAGTTGGATACAAATTTTTCTTGGCCATAACAGAGAGAGGATAGTTGTGGAGTGGTGTTTTTCTGACTGGAGGTCTATGACCAGCAGGGTTCCACAAGGATCAGGCCTGGAACTTCTGTTGTTTGTAATTTATTTAAATGATTTGGATGAAAATGTTAGTGATCTGATCAGTAAGTTTGCAGATGACACAGAAGTTGGTGGAGTTGTGAATAGTGAGGAAGCATATCAAACGACACAGCAGGATATAGATCAGTTGGGAAGTTGGTTGGAGAAATGGCAAATGGAGTTTAATGCAGACAAGTGTGAGGTGATACATTTTGAGAGGCCAAATGCAGGAGGAAAGTATACGGTAAATGGCTGGATCCTTCACAGCATTGATACACAGAGGGATCCTGGAGTGTAAGTCCATGACGCCCTGAAAATGACAACACAAGTGAATAAGGTGATAAAGGAACCTTCTTTGGTCAGGGCGTTGGGTATAAAAGTTGGCAAGTCGTACAACAGCTGTGTGAAATTTTAGATAGGCCACATTTGGAGTATTGTGTGCACTACTGGTCACCACACGATAGGAAGGATGTGGAGGCTTTAGAGAGGTTGCAGAAAAGATGTACTAGGACATTGCCTGGTTTGGAGCGTATTATGTACAAGGAGAGGTTGGATAATCTTTGATTGTTTTCATTAGAGTATTGGGGGCTGAGGGGCTACCTAATAGAAGTATAGAAAATTATGAGAGGCACAGATAGGGTGAATAGTCAGAGTCTCTTTCCCAGGGTGCAAAGTTCAAATACTAGGGGGTAAAGGTTTAAGGTGAGAGGGGTAAAGTTTAAAGGAGATGTGAGGGCAAAGTTTTTTTTTAGACAGAGGGTAGTACATACCTGGGACACTTTGCCAGGAGAGGTGATGGAAGCGGATAAAATAGCGATGTTTAAGAGGCATTTAGACAGACATATGAACTGAGAATAGAGGGATATGGACCATGTGCAGGCAGGTGGAATTTGTTCAGAATGGCTCATGGTTGGAACCGATATAATAGGCCGAAGGGCCTGTTCCTGTGCTGTACTGTACTATGGTATGTTCTTAAAAACAAAGCAGCATCCTGTTCTCTGTATAAAACAAACAAAAGGATTGCAGGTTCCATGTATTAAATACTGATTTTACCGACATTGTCTCAGCTGTAAATCAAGCTCCGTTGGGTCATACATGCTTTTTGCAGGTTGCATACTTTTCTTAAAAATGATTGCAAAATATGTTACTTAACATGCATTTTAACATGGTGTATGCAAAAACAGCAGTTCAAATCTTAGATATGTAACATAAGCAGAGTAGAGACGTGGATAACCTTTTCTTACACCATATCTTTTACCATCTCAGGACGTGACAAAAGTGCTGTGAAGACAATCAATTGCTTTGACTGAATCAACATCACACACTGAATCACACATTCACCTCCCTCCGTTGATGTACACTTCCAAACTATCCAGTTCCAAAATGCAACTGTGCCAAATGATCACTTCCAGCTGTCTCCTCGAAACACATTCCTGCAGAAGTGAAATTAGATTCCTGTAGATCATTGACATCTACAGGCTTTTCACCCAATCACTGATTTTTATGGAGCAGTATGTGCTGGTTTATAACCCAATCTCTACTAAGGGAATGGTACACACTGGCTAACACAAAGGAGGTTGAAAAAGGACAGACATGCTCACCAATGAGAAGGGACATAAATGGTGAGGAGAGCATGGAAAAGAACCCACATCACTGTTCTCTCTCTTTATGCCTGTAGCATTGCTGCTTTGTGTTTTTCTCTCTCTCTTGTAGACCAAGGAGAATCACTAACAGGATATCGGTGACCAGCATTCCCTCTCTCCTGGTTCCTCCTCTGAGGTAGAAATAACACAGCACTCTCGACCTTGGTGAAGTCCGCAGAACATTTCCAGAATACATGTTGAAAGTGTTGATGAGGTTCTGACATTATGTTCACAAGTCTCTAATGTTTCAAGACACCAATGAAAAGGGAAGTTTTGTTCAGCAGTGCTCAAAATCCTTTACAACAACCCACTTATTTCTAGTCACTTGGTTTTTGTCAGGAGAATTCACTCGGGCACTATTTTCACCAAAATGTCTGGAATTCCTAAATGAACTCCTGCAGGAAATCAACCATTAGCAATTGTCCAGGTAGCCATTTCTAATGGAAACTACAATTCCTTTACTAAAGGCGATGGCCTGTGCAAGATGCAGATGCATTTCAGTGTCAGATCTACTTTAGCCACCTCAGAGACTCTTTAGCACTTAAATATCAAAAGTAAATCACCTCCTTAATTCTATGCACAGTGTGACGTATTTCTCAGTCTTTTCTCCTTCTACATATTGCAAAAACTGTTAACTGTGAGCCTTAAATGCTTACTTATGGCTAAAAAGGGATCTAACAGAATCAATGCAAAGATATTTTGCTGGTAGCGACAATTAAACTCAAAACCTGGCCATTAAATGTAAATAGCTGTATGCAATGGACTGAAACACAATGTGGCTATTGACCTTACGCATGATATAAATGGGAATGCCACAGGGCTATGATCATTGTGGTCTCAAAAGCTTCGCTTCCACATGAAATGCAGTACTTTCCAGCACTTCATGAAAAGTTCCAGCTAATTTGTCCCTGGCAACATTCAGCATAATAATTGTTTTCCTGGGGCAAAACTATGTAAACTTCCTACCAGCATCATTTTCTAACCCCGGTGTTAATAAAAAAGCAATGCATCTGAAACCTGGGCTAAATTTTAACCCCCTGATGCTCATCAAAACTGCGTCAGAAAGTTCAATGTTGAGGTATGCAGGACTATAACTTTAAACTCATCAGTCCATTCCTCACGGACACCATTTCCCCAGGTCAGGAACAATGATGCATAAAGTGTCATCAGAACCATTATTTAAATGTTTGCTGAAAATCCATTTTTCTCTAACATCAGTATTTTTATTGACAAAAACAGAATCCTAGTGGCTCAGAGAACTATGCCAGGTAAGTCAATTTTTGAAACTTGAAGGAAGAACTTGGATGAGTTGGGAAATGTTTGATAAGTAAGTATAAAATGTCTTGCCAACTTAAAATGTTATGAAGTATGATTATTTTAAGTACATTTTCAATGCAATTATTAATCATAGGGCTCTGCCCTTCAATCGTTAGTGACAATTAAAATGACTAGCATCATATAAGTATTCAAATGTGTTAGAATATTTTGTCCAGTGGATGAAGACCTCTTCTACATTTAACATTCTGATATAATTGTTATCGGGACACTATTGTTTAAATGTTATTAAAATGATTTACAGTCAAGAGATCTTTTCAGACTTTGAAATAAAATTAAATAGTTGCCAGACTTCTCTGGTTAAAAAAAACTCCATTGAACTTATGACAAACAATGGAGAGGTTCCTGAACATTTGGCCACGCAACTTTAAAGAATCATTTGCACTGTACTTTTAAAATCAGTTTAGATTTATGAATGTATGGTTGAGCTTCAAGTCTTACTAATGGCGACAGCATAGCAGTTGTTCATGTAGTTGTGAAAGGGACAATATTCTTTTTTGACATTTTGTAAGCAGAAGATAGGATGAAATCATTTTAGGAGGTTTTCAATTATGTCAGTTCATTTGTGGTAGATTATTGAGCAGTTTAGATGAGGGAGGAGAGGGAGTTCAAATACTGTATTTGATTTACAGCATTATGAGTTTCTAAATAGGGCTTTTCTCATGGGGTCTTACTTTTTTAAAATAGTTCAAAACATTTCAAAGATCCCCAAATGTTACCATATGGCTTATGCCTACTCATTGTATTGGAGCCGAAGTGAGTGGGCATGGAAGGCACCTAGGAGATATAAGGAGGCAGGAGATGTATGGGGATATGGAGGATGCATGCAGGTATTGAGAATGCATGCGGCAGAGAAGATGTGTAAGATATTATGTGGCATGGGAGATATGAAGGCACATGTAGGCTTCAAAGTCCTCTACAGCACCAACATTTCTCCTGATGCAGGTCTTGGGAGATATGAAAGGTATTGAGAGGCTAGGTGGGGTATTGGTTCAAGACCATAAATTGCCAAAAACCACATAATGAACTTGGCCAAAGTCATGGTGAATAGAAGCGGGCTTCCTAACGTTGGCTTTGTCTTAAACCTGCCTTTGCTGCTAAGTCAGGCCTGCAGCAGGAGAAAGTAGCCCCAAATCAGCCCACTTTTGACTCTGGAAGACAAAAAATCAAGATGAATGGTCCTGACCGGCAAGTCAGGTTAATAAGGGATACAGGCCACTTGTGAACTTTATCAAGCAAGGCATAGATTATAAGAACTGGGAGATTATGTTGGGGCTGTAGAGGACTTCGTTTGGGCCGCAGCTGGATTACTGTATGCTGTTCTGGTCACCACACCATAAGAAGAATGCGATTGCACTGGAGGGGTGCAGAGGAGATTTGCCAGGATATTGCCTGCGATGAAGCATTTTAGCTATGAAGAGAGTCAGGATAAGATCATGCAGTTTTCTTTGGAGCAGAAGAGGTTGTGGGGAGAAACTAATAGAGGTATATTAGAATGGAAAATATGAATAGAAAGCAGCTGTTCCTCTTAGTTGAAGGGTCAAGGGGACATACCATTAAGGTGAAAGGCAGGAGGTTTAAAGGGGATTTGAGGAAAATTATTTTCACCCAGAGGATGGTGAGAATGTACTGCCTAGGAGGGTTGTTGAAGCAAGAAACTTCACCACCTTTGAAAAGATTTTGGGACGGGTACTTGAAATGTCAAACCCCCCAACCCTGGCAACATGCTTATAAATCTTTTCTGAATCCTTTCAAGTTTCACAACATCCCTCCTATAGCTGTTGAATTTATCTTACACTTATAACCTTAAACTTTGGATTTGCTTACGTGCAAAAAGGTTCTTTCCACATTGACCCTGTCCAGCCTAATATAATTTCAGAGAACACTAACAGGTGTCCTCCAAAGTTTCACTTTTATGAAGAAGGAACCCAAATGTGTTCAATCTTTTCTGTAACCTCTCTCAATTCTGATATCATTTTTTTTCCAGTTTTTTTTATAGTATGGGGACAGAAATGTGCATCAAGCTCTAAATGTGGCCTTACCAGAGTCTTATAAATGTTTAGTAATAACTCTACTGTTCGTGATTTTATTAAGTCCAGAAATCAATCTGAGCATTTTGTGAGGCTTTTGTTTGCTTTGTTGACCAATAATGCTGATTTTAGTTATTTGTGACCCAACAACGCGAGTTAATTTGGATCTAGTAGATGTAGAGAGTAGTGAAATTATACTTGGAAATAAGGAAATAGCAGAGTCATTAAATAAATACTTTGCAAGTGTCTTCTCAGTAGATGTCATAACAAGCATACATAGAATCATAGAATTTTGCAGTACAAAAGGAGGCCATTAGACCCATCATGTCTGTACCAGTTCCCAAAATAGCCACACAGCTGGTTCCATTCTCCAGCCCTATCTCTGTAGCTGTCGAAATTCACCACTTTCAAATATATATCCAGCTCTGTTTTAAAACCTCTTTTGGAATGTGCCTCCACCATTCTCCCAGGCAGCGCAATTCAAATCCTAACAGCTCTCTGACAAAAGACGTTTCTCCTCATCTTACTCCTAGTTGTCTTGCTGACAATCTTGAAATTGTGAACACTAATTACTGACATATTAACTAGTGAAAACAGAATATCCTTCTTTAGCTTGTCAAAACTTTGAACATCTCCATAAGATTATCACTTAATCTTCTCTGCTCCAAGGAGAATAAGCCCAATTTCTCTGATCTTTCCTTTCATCTAAAATCCCTCATTCCTGGCATCATTCTAGTAAATTTTCTTTACACTCTCTCCTGGGCTTTAGTATCCTTCCTTAAACAAGGTGCCAAGAACTGAACACAATACTCCAAATGTGGTCTGATTTATAGAGGTGTAGCATCACTTCCTTCCTTTTATACTCCATGCCTTTTATGAACCCAAGGGTCTTAGAAGCCTTCTTAACAACTGTTTCAACTTGCCTGGCCACCTTCAGAGAATCATGCATGTGAACCCTGAGGTACATCTGCTCCTGTACTCCCCTAAATTTTTCCTCTGTAGCCTATATTGTCCCTCTGTGTTTCTTCTGCCAAAATGCATTACCTCACATTTCACCTCAATTAAACTTGACAGACATGATCTGTCCTTGACAAAGCCACGTTAACTGTCTGGTATTAACTTATTTTTCTCGAAGTGTACGTTCATCTTATTTAATATTATGGCCTCCATCAGTTTTCCCACTGTTGATGTCAAGCTGACATGTCTGTAGTTTCCTGGGTTATCCTTTGCCCCTTTCTTAAACAATAGCATCATATTTGCAATCCTTCAGTTCCCCAGGACTCATCCTGTGTTCCGACAGGCCTGGAAAATTTCTGTCAGTGACACTACAATGTGATCCCTTATCTCACTCAATGAAGATGCATCCCACCCAGGCCTGGTGACTACTCTGCCCAAAGTGCTGCCATCCTTTTGAGCAGCTCTTCTTTATCTATTACTGCATTGCTCAGTTGCTCAACACCCACATTTTCAACTGGGCCCCGTCACCATTTTCTAATTTGGAAAAGACGGAAGCAAAGAACTAATTTAGTACCTCTATTATTTCCTTTACTTTAGTAAGCAGTTTTCTCTGCTTGTTCCTTGTCAACCCCATTCCATCCTTCACTAATATTTTGTTATTAATATGTTTGAAGAACACTTCACTATTTGTTTTAATGCAAACAGCCATCCTTGCCTCATGCTTCCTCTTAGTCTTCCTTAATTCAGCCTTAGCCTCTCTCCTGCATATGAGGTATTCTTCCCAATTTCTACTGCTATTATTCCAGGATGCATTGTATGTCTCCGTTTTTTTCCCTTATTTTCTCATCAATATCCTTAGACATACCCCATTTCTATTTCTCATGGGTATATACCTAGCTTACACCTTATTCATTTCTCTTTTGAAATTCTCCCATTTTTCATCCACTGTTATATCCACTAAAATGTGTTTCCAAATAGCCTGCTCCAGTTCAACTTTTAGACTGTTAAAATCTGATTCTTTTCAGCCTGGGATCTTAATCCTTACTGATAATTATCCTTTCTTCAACTTAATATTGAATCTTGTATCACTCTCTCAAAATGCTCCCATGCTAACATTCTCCACTTGGCCTACATCATTTCCGAGGATCAGATCCAGCACAGCTCCCTCTCTGGTAGGAGTGGAAATGTACTGTTCCAGAAAATTCTCCTGTACATATTGCAGGAACTTCTCCCCTTCTGTGCCCCATGCGCTACCTTTTTTTAATTTACCCACTATTTGCTCCTACACTTTTTATGGTCATCTAGGGATTCACTTGAGCCCAATAGCTTAAACCCAATGCATGCCTTATCCTGACCAGAGCCTCAATATCCCTCATCAGCTAGGGATCCCTAAACCTGCCAGCTTTTCCCTTCACCCAAACAGGAAAATACTGTCCCTGGACTCTTGATATCACACTTTTAAAAGCCTCCCATTTGCCAGTCATTCGTTTTCCTTCAAACAAACTCACATAATGGGGAAATTATATAATATAATAATATAAATAAGAAATGATCAAATCAGTGTAAATAAAGAAATAGCATTGGAGAATTAATGGGACTAATTGGCAACAAATTCCCTGACAACCTCCACCCCAAGGCACTAAAAGAAGCAACAGTGAAGATAACAAATGCATTTCCAGTAGATTTCCCCAGAATTCAATAGATGTTATAATAGGCCCCTAGAATAGTACTTGCAGGTAGTAAGCATATCTCCAAAATTTCAGAAAGGAGGAAGAAAGTAAATGGTAACCTAACATCAATAGTAAATGGAATGCTAGAATCTATTATTGGAGACTTGGTAACTCGTAACTTGACTAAACAGAGTTAACATGGATATATGAAAGGGAAATTGTGTTAGATGAATGGGCATTTTAGGGACATAGCTAGTAAAAAGGTTAAAGAAGAATCAGTAGATATAATGTCTGTGGATTTTTTGAAAGATTGATAAGGTGTCACATAAGAGGTTAGTACAATATGTGGAATCATTGATTAAAGTAATGTATTAGTATGGATTAAAAAATAATCAATAAACAGTGATAAATGGAACATTTTCATGTTGATGGGTGTTGTAGAATTCTGGGTTCAATTTTCCTTCAACCTTAATAAATACCCTCTATCCAATCCTCACTTTTATTTTTCAGCCAATTCGATATCCATTCAGCGTTTTGTCCCCAAACATGACATATCTCAAATTCTGTTACAAGCCTATTATGTAGTACCTTATGGAACATCTTTCAATCAAACAATGTGACACCTACTGTATTACCCACAACTTTCCACTACCTCTTCAAAGTATTCTTATCAGATTACTTAATCATGACTAATCCTTTCAAAATCTAAGCTGACTATTTTTATTTTATCTTCAGTCTACACAGGCGCTTCTGTCATTAATTTGGCATTGATTCCAGTATATTTTATATCACTGATAGAAATATTATTCATCTATAGATCTTGCTTTCTTTCTATGCATAATTTTATCGATTGGAATAACATTAGGTATCTGCATATCATCTGAGGTATGCACAGTTGCATGCCATCTGTATGCGTATGTTTATCTGCATTTGCTATTTTGTCAATGACTGTGTCCCTTTCTGCTTCAATTTCTTTGAGCTATTTGTAATGTGTCATGTACCCCTTTTAGAGTGAAACACTCTTTTTAAAAATTTAAATATATGGATTCTGTATCTATCTCACAGATATACATCCTTTCCTCTGCTGCCATTGCATTATCTTTAAATAGAACAGTCACACACTACCTTTCCTAGCTTCCTAAGTATCTTATATCCTGCAACATTTAGTTACTAATTTGTAGCCCTGATTCAGCCATCTCTACCATATCCAAGTTCTCACATTTATTTCATCCAGTTTTTAAATATTATACATTGTAAATATTCTTTCCTTTTTTAAGATTTATTTTTCAATACCTTGTCCCTACCATATTGGTGGGACCATTAGCAGGTAGGAAATCTGCATTAAACCTTCAACAGACTTTGCCTTCCACCACATCAAAATTCCACCTCTAGATTTCTTGACCAAGCAGATAAGGTGAATGAGGTCATGGCTAGGGTTATCAAAGGAAGGATTTCTCATTAAACAGATCCTGTCATGAGTCAGAAAGACTCACCAACACTTGAATTTTTAAGGATGCAGCAACTACCTGAATGCACAGAGCCACCTGGAAAGGCTGCTACCTCGCGTATCTTGTTGGCCACTGATAATATACACTCACATGCTTCAAAAGGAAGGCAGCCTTATTGTAGAAGGCTGCAGATATCAATAATGACCTGACACAACAGCTTAAGCCTCCCAGCGAACTTGTGCTTGCTGACATAATGAGAGAGCGCATCATCTGTCTTTAGTTCTCTGTGGTGGCTCTGTGCTCCAGCCAACATGATCTGTGTGCATCCCCTCCATGTGGATCAGCATGTGGTTCAGGAGAAAGATAGGTATCGGTGTTGCTTCTCATCCTGTCTGATGTGGAAGGTGGAGCTGTATAAACTGATCCCATGTCATGGTCAAGGCTGACAGCAGAGAAATGAAGCTGAAGATGCATCAAGTGTAAGAGTGCTAGGGGCATTCCAAACAGTTGCCAATCACTTGTTAAGCAGTAATTGCGCTCTCAAAGATGACCACTTTGAACAGCAATCTATCTGTGACCTTGCTGTTGCTCATCAGAGTAAATAATCAACATCTACCCAACTTGTCAGCTCTTTGAAGAATATCTTCCTGCTGCGCATTCTTCTTGGTAACCCTGGAGAATTGTTGTTAGCTCAGGGTGTCTCAAACAGGAAAACGGGGGCTTTGGTTGTTAAAACCCGAATTATTAACTAAAAAGAATCTTAATTACATGTTGTAATATTTATGCTTCAGTCACCAACTATAAAGGCATTTTCCATTTATCTTCAATCCTTGCTGTGTGAAACAGGGAATAGGATGGGGTGATGTCAAGATAAAGACCCCACGTCAATTTTTGAGTATTTAACACCCCACATGCATCTGAAACCTTCTCCCCTTACCTGTGAAAACTCCCCCACAACTTCATCTGATCACTGGTCATTTGTGTTCTTCTCGTTCCCTCATTTAGTTTGCCCTTTAGTCTGTTTTCCTGATTCCTTTATTACTACCTCAGGATACTTGCAATATGTCCCTGTTTCCTTGCAGGCCTACAACTGATAGAAAGGACAACAAGGCAGAATAAACTACATGCAGCTTGCTGATGTTTGCCAGACCTGGTGCATTAAGATGAAGTGGAATTTATGCAGAAGGTTATTATCAGCCAAAAGTTCCTCAAAAAATCAAGGCAAGGCAAACTTAGACATGTTTTGGATCAGATGACTCTTTTTAGTTCTCTTTTAAAAGACATCTACCTGTTTCTTGAAATCCCAAAAGGAATACCTTTTTTAGTTTGTGCTTTCATAACAGTAGACTGGGCTTTTGACTGCAGTGCTGGAATTTAGGACAGTTAGAGGTTAGCCCACACTAAACATATTACGTGCATTGCTGCACTGTTTAGAGAGCAAACACGTTTCACTATGTCAGTTCTCCCAGAGGCAAATTAATTTCAGATTCTTAAAAGTGGACAGATTCCCAGTAGAATCTGCCCCAATTTCCAGCATCAGAATTTAACTGTGAACAGTGAGAATAAGGCAACCAAAAGCACATGCTATATTTTAGTCATAGATGCGTCCATGGCAGTTGCTGATTGCAGGTGCACACTTAGAAGTTACTCTGTACTGGTAGAGAGCCCTTCTGGTCGGTTCTGTGAAATGACAAGGAAAAAAATGGGCTTAAGCTCAGGTTTGATGGTGAGCTTTGTTCATATTAATGGTTGTACAAAGTAGAATGAAATAACAAAACTGGTAGGAAAATAGATGCCGCTTCTGACTGCATGGTGCTAAGAAAGAGATCGGAAAATGAGTAAACCATGATCTCTCAGCTAAGCTTGATCTTGGCAATTAATACTAGCAAGTGCTGCTTTGTTGGTCAATGCAAATGGGGTACCCAAACCTTCACTGTTTCTACCTGTCCTCATTGATCTATATTGCAGCATTGGCAAACCAGGAATCAAATTTAAAATTCTCATCTTTGTAGTTCAGTTCCTTAATGGCCGTATTTTCTCCTATGTCATATAGTGTCCATTTTATGCTGTGTTTTGTACAAACCCTACTGCTAGCATTCCTTGATCCTGCTCCTGTGTATCTCTGAGTATTGGAGTGTCGACACGTACATTCTTAGAGGCTGCTCCCTTTTCATTGGGTTACCACTCCCCTTGGTCTCTAGTATCCCTAGTTTGACCTTGTGGTATGAGCATACAATTCCAACTACTGTCAACATGTGGTTGGGTAGACAGTTGCCACTATTCTCATTTTCTGACTGGGTCTATGATGCTGATTTAGTTTACTGTGGCATAGAAAAAACACTTGGCAGTTTAAAAAGAATAGGCTCTTGTTTTTGAGTAGGAAGAACTGCAGATGCTGGAGTCAGAGATAACAAAGTGTGGAGCTGGAGGAACACATCAGGCCAGGCAGCATCAGAGGAGCAGGAAAGTTGATGTTTCGGGTCGGGACCTTCTTCAGAAAATTGTTTTTAACAAGATGTAGTTTACTGCAAGGTAGCAATCACCTGCAAGTTACATTAACAAGACAGACTCTGTTACTTGGACATCTAGGATAAGTGGGATAATGCATCTTGTCCCTTTGAGAGATGAAGATGTTCGGCCTTTCACCGCCTAAGTCTTATGACATCATCAGATTGGGTGGAGTATAATGCAGTCTTTCTATTAACCCTCTCAGAACCACAGCCTTATACAACATTCCTTATCCCAGAGTAGAACTCTTTCACTCTCTTGAGTACACTAACATGTTTAACTTACATTTATACTTTTACACGTTACTGTATGCAGCTCTCTAAATGTAATATCTATGACATTCTCTTTTACATGCTTCTCCATTTTGCTCTATTCCATTCATTTCTGCCGATGCCAGAGTAACATACACAGCTATATCATTATCATTTTCATATTCTTTTACATTACGTTACATCTCCTCTGCTTCTTTGGCTTCGTCTACTCTTTCTTGATTGCGTGCCTGTGATGTATGTGGAATGTTGTCGTGTAAGTACATGTTATTGTCAGGAAGGTGTTCATTGAGCCTAAAGACCAAATTTTAATTCCGCAGTCAGACACACAGAGGCTGGAGCTTTCCCAATTCCCCAACCCAACTTAGAAAACACGTTGTTGTTGGGGGAACGGTGGTGGATCGGTTGGCGGATTGACAGTGAGGAAAAGGTGTTAGGTTATAAGAAGATACAAGTGGGTTGGTCAGATGGGCAGAACAGTGGCAGATGCACTTTGGAAGAAGGAACAAGACATGGGAGAACACAACGATTGGCGGGAAACTAGGAAGCTCAGAGGAACAGAGGGATCTTGGAATGCTTGCCCACAAACCCCTGAAGTTGGCAGGAGAGGTTAATAGGGTAGTTAAGAAGGCATACAGGATGCTTGCCTTTATCAGCTAAGACATAAATTATAAGAGCAGGGAGGTTATGTTGGAGCTGTATAGAACTTTGTTTGGACCATAGCTGGAATGCTGTGTGCAATTCTGGTCTCTGCACTGGAGGAAGGATTGCACTGGAGGGGGTGCAGAGGAGATTCACCAGGATATTGCCTGGGATGGAGCAGTTTAGCTATCAACAGAGGCTGATTTGCTCAGGTTGTTTCTTTGGTGCAGAGAAGTTTGAGGAGGAACCTGGTAGAGGTGTATAAGATATGAGGGGCATGAACACAAATGGATAGTAAGGGGCCAGACTTTTCAACTGAAAGGCAGGAGGTCTAGAGGGGATTTGTGGAAAAATGTTTTCACCCAGACAGTGGTGAGGGTCTGGAACGCACAGTCTGGGAGAGAAGTTAACACAGTAATGTCACAACCTTTAAAAACTATTTGGATGAACACTTGAAGTGTCAAGTTTTTCAAGGCTCAGAACCTATTGTGGGAAAGTAGCGTTAGAATGGGTAGTGGTGTTTTTTTGAGCAGTACAGACTCGATAAGAATAAAGGTCTTTTCTGTACTGTATTATTCTATGACAGATTGCAAACTGGAGTTTGTAATACTGTGTCGCTCTTCTCTCCCTAATAGTGTTGTAGGTGTGCCTATACTACATAGTCTACAGGAGTTCTATCACCATCTTCCCAAATGCAATTAAGAATGGAACTTGAATGCTGGCCCAGCCAGGGAGGCCCACATCCCCTTCATGAATAAAACAGGTTTTGAGGCTCGCAGTGTTGATGGGCTGGAGGTGGTACAGTGTATAGATGGCCTCATCTCGCACACCTGTGTCAGCCACAAATACTTCTCAATTTGTGCATAAACATGTTTCCTCATTTATCCCATCTATTGTCCATGGCCCATCATACCCTCCTTGCCAAACTTGTGCCACCTCATGACAATCTATGCCCTACATCCACCTCCCTTTTCCCATATAACCTTCATACAAACTTACTCAGTATCACCAAAATTAGACCTTTGGATCTATGTTAAAGTGAAATACAGTAAAATTTTAAGTAGCTAATACAGGCGTAACTGTATTAAATTAAACTATATTGATTACTCAAAGCTTATTGAGTGTATTTAAATACTTTCAGATACTTTATCCTAATGAAAACAAATATGGTATTTAGTACTTAATCCTCTGTTAAAACAAAAATTCATAGCACTACATCAAAGACACATAATCCTTTTATAATCACTTGGAATTCTCCATGAAAATGTGAACTTACAACATCCCATCTGTCTCACATTATGATTATGATTGGTTTTGGGAGCAATCAAGCATCATTAATCCTATAATGATAATCCACAGGCTTTTGTCAATAAAAAAAAATTCGTTGAAATTCTAAGGACTACTTTTCTTTTCCACCGAAAGTCGCAACAGGTTTTTACACCTAAACTTTACAGGACGGAGGATTTAGATAGTTTCAATAGGTCCATGTCCACCTTTGATACAGATTTCCTGATAACAATCCCAAAAGGATACCTCACCTCTTCAAAATGGTGGCTGACCTTTCCAAAGAATTCAGTAGTTTTAAACCTTTTCCTCAAATGTATACAGCCTAGATTTCAAGACAGCTTCACTTCTAAAACTTCTGCTGGATGTATGATAGACATTTGTTACCCCACTTTATCTGCAAATGCAGGAAAAACTGCAAGTACCAGGTTTGGGGGTCAGAGCTGTGGCTTCATTTCAGCTAAACTATAGAGCAGCCCTTTCAACTCTGAAAATTCAAGCCCATGAATCGGGAAGCCTAACAATGTGAGGAGGATGTGGTCTAAATGGCGTGTGCTATATCCACAGTTCTAATTGCTCAGAAGTCTGATATTGTGAATCATGTTTTTGGAATAGAGCTGGGGTTAGTTGAGTTCATTTAGATTTCTTATTGTGCTTGCTATGTGGTATCCTTTATTTTAGGAGTAACAGTAATAATCAGCTGAAGGGCAGGTCCTCTGTTCATTCTCCCAGGCCTCTTACTCTTACACGCTTTCTTCTTGAGTTGCTCATCTGAGCTTAATCTATGAACAAATCACCTTTGTTGCCTTTTCTACATAATATTCACCAATGATCTTTCCTTCCCTCCAGCTCTGAGACCATCTTCATCATTTTAATGTTTTCTCCAGCTTTCTCCATCCTTCTCCAGAACCACTTCTGATTTCTACTGGTTAGATATTTGTTTTTTCTCGAAATCTACATTTCAGCCTCATTCTTCAAGGCAATCCAAATCCTTGCCTTGATATTTCTTTTTGTAAGATCTCCATTCACTTTTTTGCTGGATAAGTCTTTATATTTGGAGAATTTGCACTTTGCCCATACTATTCTAGCTTTAATTACTTTTGGCAGTAACCATCTTCTGGCAAGATGCTTCCCAGCTACTTGCATTGTCATACCTGTTCTGGGTGTATGTTGACCTGGACTTTGGAAAAAAATAATGTTTGCAATTTTCAGAATTTTTGTCTTTTTGCACTTTAAATTTCATTCCATAATCTTTCACCTCTGAAGTCAGGACAAATACAAGAATGCCAAATTTAAAATTATCACAGCAACTTATAATGCAGGAAAGAAAGGGTGTTGACTGATTGGCAAGTTGCTTTGAAGAGTTTCATCCTTTAGAGCACTGTAATGAAACATAACTGCATGATGAATGATCATTAATGGAAATCCATAAAGCATGTATGCCATAGAATACGAGCCCCTTTAATTTACAGCAGGTCAAGAGGAGGTCTCTGTTTACATTCAAATGCAATTGTCCTTTTACAACAGAACAGACCCTAAATAGAGAAATTCTCAGAATCTGAAGTCCTTAACTTCTTTGAAGAAAGGCATCTTGGCCATTGTTACAGAAAAGGTATAGAGGTTAAAACATCTCCCACAGGTCATTGGTTGTACCAATACCCACAGTTAAAGATTGGTAATGTAATAACAGGAACAGCCAGTAAAAAGCAGAGTAAGATTGATCTCCAAGCTATGCCTCATCTCACTTTGAAGAGGTCACAACATTGCCACAGAGAAACTGCATCTCCTGACCTTTAACCAATCATTAATTAAATACTTATTATGCTTCCTCAATGGATGAATTGGTAACTTTTGCTAGTGGGTTGTATTTGTAAAAAAAAAGTGCTCCTTCATGATTTTGAGGCAAACTGAAAATAGCATATTTAACCATAACATAACTGAGCCAATGAATGGAGAGATAGTGCTATAGTATGGTGAAATATGCTTGTATTTATCTAACTGTGACCTTGACAGTAAAAATATCTGTTTGTCTGTGTGAATGAAGCAATCACAGAATAAAAAACATTTCCAACATGACTTTAAAGTCTATGTTAAATAGAAAGCGTCAAATTGAGATAATCAGTCTCATCATGATAATGTTTTTGCATCACATTGCCACAGTTCAGCACAGATTGCACCATTACACATACTTGACAGAAAAATAAGTTCTCAAGAAATTTTAAAAGAATGTGTTTCCCCCTGTTATATTCTAAAATTGACTTATTTCTTCATGCATGTTCTCTTCTGGGATGAAATAGTGCAAATTGACTTTTGACTTGTCTTTCCCATGAGGGTGCAGCACCACAATGAAATCATGAATAGCAGTGGATTTCTAAATAAAATCATAACCATTAATAATTGAACAACCTGCTAAAATGGACTTCTGGCATTTAACCTGCATGAATTGCATATAACAAACTGCAGCCTCTGGTACATGCTAATTCTAACCTTTCTCCTTGCACATGCTGTTTATGGATTTTAGCTTATAGAGATCAACTAAAAGGGATGGAAATGTCAAATAGGATTTTTTTATAGCATCTGGCTGAAATGCGCAAAAAGCCATCACTACGCTTGATAATCTTAAAAAAAAACTTTATGAAGGAACTCAAAAGCATTTCCATTTCTCTGTTGTTGGCGTTCTGGATTCTTACACACTGACTTATCAAATTTGACTCAGCATAGAGAAAGTTCATTGAAAAGAGATGAATTTTATTTAACCCTTAGGTTATGTGCAGAATATGGTGTCTGGACATCATGCCTCCGATCTGGGGACAGTTTGTAATGTGACAGGTGTTTGCTGTTTAGGATGTCTAGGTCACCTACCAGCTTTACACATCACTGACTACATAATACAAGCACTTAGGTAAAGTGCTCTGAGCTACCTTCTAAGAGTTACTTTCCCATTTCAAGAAGCTAATGAATAGGTTATCTGTTGAATATTAAAACTTTATTTTCAAGCAACCATTTCAATTTCTTACAATTCATTTCACAGCTTGGGTTAAAAAATAAATTTTCTAATAATCTACGGACTCTAAGTTATGAAATGTTCTAACATTTTCATCTATGCCACAGCTGTGTGTCCAATTTGTTGTTATTGAAGGGAAAGAAGATAAGATTGTTGTTTATTCCTTCTAAGCAGAGTGTTAGGGAATTACATCTTAGAAAATAAAATGATATCTGTCCAAATTTCTAGCTACTGCAATGAATTAAATATTAGGACAGGCAGACCTTGCATCTTTGAATAAATAGTGTTAAGATCCCAAGTTTACCGGTGCAATGCCATAAACTTTTACAATCCAGGTACCCACTATGGGTCAGCCCATTCAAGATGGCAAGTAGAGCACAAAAGATCCCCATGTGAATCTGCCAACGTACAAGATTATTTTCAAACATTACACAATTTGGCAGATTCCACGACATCATCCGTTATGGTAAGATCCATTAGATAGTTGAGAATGCACAACATTGAATCTATTTCTGCCAAATGTGACTCAATGTGTCTCAAACAACAATTGAAGAAAATTTAAATTGATAAGTGTAATTTGGATAGTTGTGGATTTGTCAGATTTATTTATCGCAAGTGTACATTATAATGATTATTTTCAAAATCATCATGCAAATAAAGATTTTCATGACATTCTTGCTCAGAAAAACCAAAGCAGAAAGCAAAGAGGAAAAATGCCATCTCCCAGTTCCCCTCAGAATCATGCATAGTCCTGACTGGGATCAAAATCCTGAACTACCATCCTAACAGCACAGAGAGTGTATGACATGGTCTGCTGCAGTTCAAGGCAGCAGTCACAATCACTTTCCTATGGACATACAGCAGTGGATAATAAATACTTCCCTTGTGCGCAAGACCGACTTTCCGTAAAAAAGAGATGCAGGTGAGCGGTAATCTACGAAGACACATATTAAAAACCTATGAATGAGAGGACTTTGGCAAACTTGTCCAATTTTCCTGGATGTGACTTTTGAATCAAACTGACCTGGGATTGGAAGAATTGATGTGCTTTCAAAGAGATAAGCAGAGCACAAACAAGAAAGCTATCTTCTGGAGCCATAAGAAGCAGAGATCAAAACAATTAACAATCTGGTTAGCCAGAAGATCTAAAATCAAAGCTGAAAGGAAGCTGGTGAAGAGTGGAAACCTAGTCAGGGGTACCCTGGGATATCACCCTAGTCCCATAATGAAGGTCATTGATGCAAAAAGAAACTTTTGTCTGCTATGGATGTGCTCTTGGTATAATACAGGAAGGGTGGGTACTCAACACTCAACACATTAAAAAGGATTGTCAACCTCTGACACAGGAAGATAAGAATAGTGGCCGAGATTACCAATCATAACAGTGTGGTCACATGTGCAAAAGGAAGATTGCAGCATCAAATAGTGACATGACTGAGCAACTGGATTCAGTGGCAATGAGGAGCAACGGGGAATGGTACAGGAAATAAAGGGGAAAGGAAGGCAAGGGAATCATATCCTCACCATAGGATCTAGCGCCAAAGTCAGGCTATATGGAGATGACTGAGACCCAGTGCTGCAGGGCAATTCCCCTGTTGCTGAAGACCTCACACCTCACTGTATACATTGATCTCATTGAAACTTACAGAATATTAAGAGGCCTGGAGAGATTGGACATGGAAAAGATGTTTTACTCCTAGGACATAGTAGGACCAGAGGGTACAGCCTCAGAATGAAGGGACAACCCTTTAGACATGAGACAAAGAGGAATTTCTTCAACCAAGGGTAGTGAATCTGTGGAACCCATTGCCTCAAAAGCCTGTTGAGACCAAGTTTTTGAGTGTATTTAAGATAGAGACAGGTCAGTTATTGTTTAGAAAGGAGATCGAAGGTTATGAGGAGAAGGTGTTGAGAAACATATCAGACATGATCAAATGGTGGAGCAGACTGGATGGGGCAAATGGCTTAATTTGCTACAATATCATATGACCTCAAAGTTCAACCCATCTACCTTCACTTTAGACCTTCCTCATTTAATGTTAAGAGATTTCAACATTTAACATGTGGAACAATGGCAGACTAAACGTAGTTTGAAAAAGGACACTGCTAAGTGAAAATGGCTTTGGTTTTCAATTGTCAAGCCTAGATAACCCATATGGAATACATGAAACTGGCTACATAGAAATTGCCATTTTAATCAAAATGTATGAAAAGTGTCAAGAAACTCACATCTCTGATTTATAACACAGACTCCACAATCCACAAAGGAACTGTAAATCAACAGCAACACTTGAGCAACAAGAAAGCAAGCAATATGGAGTAACAGCAACAAGGATTTTGAAAGCTCTTCTCTCCTGAATCCCTTAAACACAGAAACAAGGACGTTGTGAAAATACAATTTAGTAAAAACATGGCTCAGTGAGAAATCAAGGCTATCTGCCAGCTTCACTACTCCTGAGGAAAAAAGGACAATAGCCAAACAGATGAATTTCAAGTTTTGGCAAAGATCTGTAGCTGGGATTGTGGATGAGGTTGTTGACGTGCTCACCGAAAACAAGCCAGCTTGGTGAGCAAGTCAGCAACCTCGGATGAATTTCAAATTTCACGCTCACAAGAACTCTAAACAATTTAACTGCAACTGCTTTTACATTCCTGTCTGTAGAGGTACCCGTATCCATTCATTCAGTTATTTTACTCAACTTGTGATGATATATTACCATACATCTTCTGAGAAAGTGAGACTTGAACCCAGACATTCTAATCCAGAGGTGAGGACATGACTGTGACACCACAAGACACTAATTATAAACCACTTCAGCCAGCATGAGGATTAAACTCATGTAGTTGGCATTAGTCTACACCATGTATTAGCTATCTCATCAACTAAGCGAAAAAGGCTGACACTTCTGTATTCTTTTAAGCTTATTACCTGTGTTTGTATATATTAAACATCACATTTTTATTATGACTTTGTGCTAGCAACTAATACAAATCTTATCTGCTTCACTCAAGAGAACTTCCAAAGTTCATTTTGATCTGACTAACAGAGTTTTAATTGAAGTGTGACAGCTGCAAGCTAAAATAGGAGAATAAAAAATATTTGTTGTGAATGATCGAAAGGGGTTTAAAAAGAGAACAGCTGACTCCTGACCTGGTTATAAACTGTAATGTTTGGTTTTCCTCAGACATTAAATTGTCATACAAGTTATATGCATATATTACTTTTCTTGATCAAAAATGGAAGGTGCTGATATAGTGTTGGCGATATACAATTATAACATATATAATTGAGAGATTCCAGATAATGCTTTGGGCACATGGTTTCAAATCCCAATGAAGCAAATGGTGAAAATTGAATTCAACTCATGAATCTTGAATTGAAAAGAATAGTCACAGGGCAACCATGAATCTAATGTCATATAGGCCAATCTAGTTCACAAATGCCCTTTAGGAACAAAAGTCTTCTGTCCTAATTGGTCTGTCCAGTATGTAACTCCAGGCCCCCTGAAATGTGGTGGACTCTAAATGGCCTAACAGTTCAATAAGTTGTAATAAAGCTTAAATATGTTTTTTAAATACATTTGTTCATGGAATGTGGGTGTCAGTGGCTAGGCCAATTTTATTTCCCATCCTTAATTGTTAAAAGGGCACCTAGAAGTCAACTATATTTCTGTCGCTGTGGAATCACATAGACTCAGACATTTATAACACAGGAGGCCATTCAGCACATCATATCTGCACAAAGATCTGACTACACTAATCCCATTTACCAACCTCTAAGGCTGTGAGCCATGAGCTATGTCAATGCAAGTTAATATCTAAACACACCTTAAATACAAGAGTTTCTGACTCAACCACCCTTTCAGGCAGAGGGTTCCAGATTGCCATCAACCTCTGACTGAAAACAAACCTCCTTGACTTTCCTCTTAGCCTTCACTCTCTTACCTTAAATCTGTGTCCCTGACTATTGACCCCTCTAGGGTGAATCAGAAGACACTTTCCATTAGTAGAGGGGTCAACTGGAACCTTATAACCTCTCTCAGGTATCTTTCTCAGCCCTGCTGTTCCAAGGAAAATGTTGCAGTTTTTATCAGTAAAGCTCCTATGATGATGGTGGTGACAGAGGGGAGCAGAAATGGAAAGTGACGGACGCAGAAAAAGAGCTTATAGCCTTGGCAGCAAGGTAACTCTCCTCTGCACCACCTTTAGAACAATCACATTTGTGCTACAATGTGGTCACCAGAACTGCACACAGTAATCTGGTTGTGACGTAACCAGCATTTTATACACTTTCAGAAAGCTTCCTTGCTCTTGTTTTCCATGCCTCAGCTAATAAAGATAAGTATCCTATATGCCTTCCTAACCATCTTAATTACCTGCCCTGCTATTTTCAGGGATCCATGGATATGTACTTCAAGGTCCCTCTGATTTTCAGCATTTGTAATTCATTGTGTAATGTCATGCCTTGTTAACCTTCCCCAAGTGCTTTATCTCAAACTTTTCTGAGTTGAATTCCATTTATTAGTGCTATACCCTGCTGACTAGTCCATTGATATCCTCCTGCAGTTTACAGCTGTCCTCATTACAATGTACCACCTTACCAAATTCTGTGTCACCTGCAAACCTTTTTATCATGCTCCTTCATTTAAATCCCAATCATCAATATATACCAAAAACACATTTAGGAGCTTTTCAGAGCAGTTCGAAAAACAAGTTACCTCAGCAGAAGTTTAGCTTTCCAGATTCAAGACCAGAAGGGTATGGTTAGAAATCTGCAGGTTATCAGAAGCTGAGAAAATCTAAGCTCCCAGTTTTGTGGGTATGCATGTAAGAAGACTTGACAGTGCACTAGAAAGAAGGTGGGGAGAATCAGTTAAGTGGCATATAAAGGGGTCATTCCTGTAAACTTGTATTGCTGTAAATTGATTGTGTTTGGAAAAATGTTGAATGCTTTGTTTTAAAATTACATATTTTAAGATTTTTTTTTAAAAGATGTCTTCTATAATCTCGAGGGGAGCAATAAAAGCTACATACTGTCCTGCAACGTGTTTGAACATTTAAGCCTTGAATTAACAAAAAGCATAAATGAGGGTTTTATCTTATGAGCCGAGGCAGGGGCAGAGACGGGCAATGTTCTACTGGTAAAAACAGATTATCTTGCCAATGGCATAGGTATGCACTTAGGAAGTCATCTTAGGATGAGGGGCAAAAATGACATCAATTTTGCAAACAATACTGTACAGCCTCAAACAGTTGCCAAGTCAGTAACTGGGTGATAGAGTATGCAACAAGGACTGAAAACAAGTTTCAGATTTCTTAATACTCAGTTAGAGGAAACTGCTGCTCATCCAGTACTGAATGTTGGACAAACAGTGTGGCAATTCAGTAACTAGTGTGTTATATGCCAGGGACCCAGTTGGTGAAGGAGAGAACTGTAGCCAGGGACCCAGTTGGTGAAAGAGAGCCAATCTTCATAGATATTTTCTAATCAGTTTGTTCAGAATTGGTGTTGTACATTTCTGGAGCAGGTGGGACTTGAACCGGGGCTTCCTGGCTCAGAGATAGGGATAGGGATACTATTCCTTTGAAACAGGAGTCAAGCCGATCTTTATACATTTTTTGTCCATTTACAGAGATTCACATCATACCTCCTAACTCAATAACCAGAATTTCAGACTGTGTCTATTTATAGGGATCCAGTGAATCACCAGTCAATCCTCAACATCTTTACACAATTAAACATAATTAATATACAATTAACACATTGGAGGAAATAAGAAAGGTGATGGAGAAATAACACTGGGGTTGTCAGCGTGCATGTGAAACTTAAATTTATGTTTCCGCATTATATCTGTGAGGGCAGGATGGAGATGAGAAATAAGAGGGAGCCAAGGATGGATTTCCCCGCAGAGATCCTAACACTGATTATGATGATTCAGATGAACAGTGTAAACTTTTGATTCTAATACAAATAAAAGTGGTGTACATTTCCAAAATATATTTGCAGATTGCAACAGTTATTGTGGATAGTCATTCATTTATTTTCATATTGCATTAGCCACTTATTTCAGCTAACATATTTCTTTGCTGATTTTTTTAAAGTTAGAAAACGTTTCAACTTCATCGAAGCTTCTCTGGTTAACAATCCCTTTTACCTTCAGATTTTTTTTGTAGTCTTGCCTTTGAATTCTGAAATGATGCTTTGCAAATTCATTTGTGACCATTCTCAGTTTATATTCCTTTGGTAATATTCACACATTTCTGCCAGAAGTCTCATGTTCAAATCACCCTCTTTTGAGAAGACAAAACTGGTGTACAACCAATGTAGTATTGGAAGTGATGCTTTTTTTTTAAATCTTGCACTATTTATTTACTTCAACTTTTGAAGGGTTGGAAAACTGATGGCAACAGATCATCTGGCTGTTAAAATCAATGCAATGGGAAATCAGGCTGGGTGTAGAAGAGATAGTAGGAACTGCAGATGCTGGAGAATCTGAGATAACAAGGTGTAGAGCTGGATGAACACAGCAGGCCAAGCAG
>JAHRHZ010000013.1:40928738-41062605 GCA_024137785.1 Ginglymostoma cirratum
CCCCCCCACCTACACTCACCTTTACTGGCTCCATCCCCGCCTCTTCGACTTGTCTGCCTCCTCTCCACCTATCCTCTCCTCTATCCATCCTCTATCCGCCTCCCCCTCTCTCCCTATTTATTTCAGAGCCCTCTTCCTCTCCCCCATTTCTGATGAAGGGTCTAAGCCCGAAACGTCAAGCTTTCCTGCTCCTATGATGCTGCTTGGCCTGCTGTGTTCATCCAGCCCCACACCTTGTTATCTCGGATTCTCCAGCATCTGCAGTACCTTTTATCTCTGATACAATTTTATTTCAGAACAATACAGTTGGTCCACTTCCCTCTATTAACAGGTTTCAGTAAGTACTAGCATACATCTCAAGGACATTTGATTATATTTTCATATATTGGTCAAATGACATAATATTTCTACAGTTTCAGCTGTTCTACTTTCAAAAAGAACATTAATGGATTGGATATAAGTCAGAGATGAGAGAAAGAGACAAAGACTGAATTTTGCTTTTAGACATCTATATCACGAAGATAAAAGTACAAAGCTGAGGTTATTTGCACCAGAGAGAAAAGATATCATTGCCCTGAAATACTCTGGTCTTCTCTGAGTGTCCAGTCACAATGCCATCAGGGTCAGACCTCTAGGGAAGTGATAGAAAAGGTTAGGAACAGCCAACGACACCACCAGTATGTAGGTTATTTCAGAGTCACATGAGGATTATTGCAGGCAATGGGAGAATTCCTAAGGAATGTTAAAATCAGTTGTATTTACTCACATTATTGTACCAGGGAATAAAAGAAGATGTGGAGTGAGCAGTACAGCCTGATTAAACCAGATGGTTTGACAGAGAGAAAACACATGGGCTGTGTGACATATCCTCCACTGGGAGGTTCTGAAGCTTAGATTTCTTGATGAACACTTTCTAACATCAGCATCAACCGATCTGACATAAAGGCATTAAAAAAGTGATTGCAAAATTTAGGTTTTACAATTGTAACAGTAATGAAGGATATAATGCAGTTCTTTAAAATACAGAGCACAGATTAAGTGTAGGTAAGTAGACGCCTCCATTTGTACTGTGAGCATAGAACTTGAGGATATACATATGAAAAGGATTACTTCAAGTTAGAATAGATTACACTAATTTTCCTCACACAGTAGTGAATATGTGGAACTGGCTCACAGCATGAACAGCATGAATATGCTGATTAATACAATTGAAATAATTGTATAAATGAGTATTGTTGAGGAAAGACATTTTGTCAAAGTTCTTGTCTGCACTCAACAGGACAAATTCGCAACATGAACCACCATTTATTGTGTGAATCAGTATGCATTGAATGTATAAACTCAACACCTCATGCAATAAAGTCCAGTGTTAAGCAAACCAGTATGTCAAAATTGATGGTCTTGTCATGGAATTTCTGCTATGCACAACTCTCACGAATGTCTTTGCTGGATTCCATGAGAAACATATCTTGGTTGAAATGAAACAGTCAAACGAGCTCCCTTTACTCAACAACAAAGTTGAGAATTGGTCAGGGATTTCTCTATTACTGTGTAGCACAAACCTACCTTCAGTAGGTCCGTATACATGTGGGGAATCCTACTGTTTCCACTGCTATTAGTTTGTAAGATTGGCCTTAACAGGAAGCTTGTAAATAAGCCCCAAGCTATTTGCTCATTGTGCAAGCCTGATTCTCAAACAGGGCACATCACAGCCATCCTGTGGGATAACAGAAGCCTGACAGTGCAGAAAGAGGCCATTCACCCCATTGAGTCCATGCCAACCTTCCAAAGAGCATCCATTCTATTCCTGAAATCCTGCATTTATCATGGTTAATCCACCTAGCCTGCACATCCCTGGACACTATGGGCCAACGTAGCATGGCTAACCCACCTAACCTGCACATTTTTGGACAATGGGAGGAAATGCACACAGACAGAGGGAAAAACTTGCGACCTCCACACAGACAGTCACCCAAGGCTGTGATTGAGCGCGGGTAACTGGCGCCATGAGGCAGCAGTATCAACTATTGTGTCACCGTGCCACCCTAAATGCTATCCTGGCAAAAAGAAATATCACTGTACATGTGCAAATTCATAAGCAGCCTTAAAACCATTGCTTTTGGTTCTGAAAAGTACCTAATTTATCTCAGATTACTCTGAAAGGAGTAAGTATGAGGCTGTTGGCTTGCTCGCTGAGCTGGCTGGTTATCGTACAGACTTTTTCCTCACTATGCTCGCTAATATCAGTGTGGCCTCCGGTGAAGCTTCATTGGAGGCCACACTGATGATATTACCTAGCATGGTGACGAAACATCTGTCCAACAACCAGCCAGCTCGGCGAGCAAGCCAACAACCTCATCCCCAACCCAAGCTACAAATCTTTGCAAGAACCTTAAAAGGGCAAGTATCTTAAGCACGTGAGAAACAGAAGTTGCCATCAAGCCAAAACAATGTCCTGCCAGACGCACAATTTAAAAATGCAAGGTATGAATTTCAGTGCCAATGTGATGTCAGGTACGTAGGTTGCAAGCAAAATATATGAAACACTTATTACATATTCACAGTAACTGGAATGTAAAGTCAGATTTGTGTGTGGAACCAAAGCTACACTTTATGAATGGGATTTATATATAAATAAAACGGACATTTTAAACTTACCAGAAATTCATTCAAAATGATTTATAATTCAATTGGGTCATTATATTACCAGCATTTGTTAAGATTATTAGCAAGTGATTTTACCATAAGAGGTGTACAAATGTATTAATATTTCAAATATATAGGTTGTTATCATGGGAAGCTATGGAACTGATTGCTGTGCCCCTTGCTGAGTTTTTTGTATCATCTAATGCCACAGGCGAGGTGCCAGAATACGGAAGGTTGACTAACATGGTGCCACTACTTAAGAAAGGTAGTAAGGAAAAGTCGGGGAACTATAGACCAGTGAGCCTGACATCTGTGGTGGCCAAGTTGTTGGAGGGAATTCCGAGGGACAGGATTTACATGTATTTGGAAAGGCAAGGACGGATTAGGGATAGTCAACATGGCTATGTGTGTGAAAAATCATATCTCACAAACTTGATTGAGATTTTTGAAGAAGTAACAAAGAGGATTGAGGAGGACATAGCAGTGGATGTGATCTATATAGACTTCAGTAAGGTGTCCAACAAGGTTCCTCATGGTAGACTGATTAGCAAGGATAGATCACATGGAATAGTGGGAGAACTAGCTATTTGGATACAGAACTGGCTTGAAGGTAGAAGACAGAGGGTGGTGGTGGAGGCCTATGACCAGCAGTGTACCACAAGGATTGGTACTGGGTCCACTGCTTTTTATCCTTTATGTAAACAATTTAGATGTGAACATAGGAGAGATGGTTAATAAATTTGCAGTTGACCCCAAAGTTGGAGGTGTAGTAGACAGCGAAGAAGGTTACCTCAGAGTACAACAGGATCATGATCAGACGAGCCAATGGACCAAGGAGTGACAGATGGAGTTTAATTTGGATAAATGTCAGGTGCTGCATTTTGGAAAGGCAAATCAGGGCAGGATTTATACACATAATGGTAAGGTCCTGGAGAGTGTTGCTGAACAAAGAGACCTTGGAGTACAGGTTCATAGATCCTTGAGAGTGGAGACGCAGATAGATAGGATAGTGAAGAGGTGTTTGGTATGAGAGATAACAGGTGTTTGATATGCTTGCCTTTATTGGTCAGTGCATTGAGAATAGGAGTTGGGAGGTCGTGTTGCAGCTGTACAGGACATTGGTTAGGCCACTATTAGAATACTGCAAGCAAATCTCGTCTCCCTGCTGTAGGAAGGATGTTGTGAAATTTGAAAGGATTCAGAAAAGATTAATGATGATATT
Source organism: Ginglymostoma cirratum (assembly GCA_024137785.1). Lineage (NCBI taxonomy): Eukaryota > Metazoa > Chordata > Chondrichthyes > Orectolobiformes > Ginglymostomatidae > Ginglymostoma > Ginglymostoma cirratum. Next base: position 40,932,607 of record JAHRHZ010000013.1, read on the forward strand.
GCCATGGTGGGAGGGTTTGAGCTGCATGGACAGGGTGAATAGTCTGGGGCTATTTTCCCAGGAGCGTTGGAGGCTGAGGGGTATTTTTTATTCATTAATAGAATGAGGGCATCGCTGGCTAGGCAGCATTTATTGCCCAGAGGACAGTTCAGCGTCAACCGCATTGCTGTGGGTCTGGAGTCACATGTCAGCCAGACCAGGTACGGACAGCAGTTTCCTTCCCTAAAAGGACATTAGTGAATCAGATGGATTTTTCCAACAATCAGCAATGGGTCCATGGTTATTAGTAGATCCTTAATTCCAGATATTTTTTATTGAATTCAAATTCTATCATCTGGTCATGGCATGATAGGATTTGAACCCAGGTCCCCAGAACGTTATCCAGCTCTCTGGATTAATAGTCTAGTGATAATGCCACTAGGCCATCACCTCTCCTCAATGAGGGTGACCTTATTGAGGTTTATAAAATCATGACAGGCATGGATAAGGTAAATCGATTCGGACTTTTCCCCTGGGTGGGGGAGTCCAAAACTAGAGGACAGAGGTTTAAAGTGAGAGGGCAAAGATCTAAACAGTGAAATTCTTCACGCAGAGGGTGGTGCATGTTTGGAATGAGCTGCCAGAGGAAGTGGTGGAGGCTGGTACAATTACAACATTTAAAAGGCATCAGGATGGGTACATGAATAGGAAGGTTTCAGAGGTATATGGGCCAAGTGCTGGCAAATGGGAATAGATTTATTTAGGGTATTGGCTGGCACGGATGAGTTGGACTGAAAGGTCTGTTTCCATGATATATATCACTATGACTCTATGAGTCTAACTGATTCTTTATTTAATGTCCTATAAACAATGATTAGTGATTGTCAGAGGTATTTCCAGCATAGTTTAACAAGTTTTGACCAATGCAATGTGAGAAGCAATGAAACAGACATTTATTTGAAGATTGCCTTAGGGTGTGTTTATGAGCCAGCACAGTAACCATTTTATTAGATTAAAGAAATGAAATGGGAAGCACAACGTTTTAAAAATTTCCTCTATATGCAATTGAAATAGGGAGATGGGAGTATTCCAGACCCGGATAACAAATCATTCACAAATAAATCTTTGTTTCCAACTTCCCAACCAAATCTCTGGTTCATTAATGCCCTTTAGGGAAGGAAACTGCCATCCTTACCTGGTCTGGCCTACGTGTTACTCCAGACCCACAGCAATATGGTTGACTCTTAACTGCCATCTGGACAATTTGGAATGGGCAATAAATGCTGCTTAGCCAGCGATGCCCTCATCCTGTGAATGAATAAAGGATATGTCTCCCATGTTCCACAACTGAGAACTCCCTGTTCTCTCCAGTGCAGTTATCAGGGTCCTCAAGCACATCCAAACAGTTGCTTGATATTCTGTCCTTAGCCCTTCCCTTCTCTCTCTGAATAAGCAAGGACAAGGGGAAACATTTCTATCCCAAAGGATCATCTTCTGCCATTTCCAGCAGCTCCAGCATGATGCCACCACCAAACCTTTCTTCCCTTCCCCTCAAAGGTCAGCATTCTGAAGGGATTGTTCTGACTGTTTCACTCATTCTATTCCCGTATCACCCTCAAAACCTCATCTCAATCTCACAGTACTTTCCTGTTAGTTGCACAAGTTGTAAAATTTGCCTTTTTGCGTCCTCCTTCCCCACTGCCCAACGCCACAAACAATCCTTACTGTTGATGGAGCAATTTACTTGAACTTAATTCTTTCAATCTGGTCTACTGTATTCACTGCTTACAATGCAGTCTCCTCTACATTAAGAAGATAAAAAGGTAGACTAGGTTCAGTTGATTAGCATGGCCCTGAGCTGCCAGTCACTTCTGCTTTCAACACGTTGTCCTGCTCTCATGCTCACATTTCTGAGCTGGGCATGCTGAATTGTTCCAGTGAAAACCATCATAAACTGGAAGAACAGCACCTCATTTTCTAATTAGGCACTTAATCTTTTGGACTCAATACTGGGTTCAAAAATTCCAGAGCATTAACTCTGTTCTGCATTTTTAGGTATCATTGTTTTCACTTAGTGTCTGTTTCCTGTTTTCATGTCTTTGGTTTTCATCAGAGCTGACTCTTAGTCTGCTGTTAATGCCTATGTTTTGCCTCTTCTCTACATCAATCACTACTCCCTTTGCCTTTTGTTTGAGGACACCTTTGATCTCTAACCTTTCCCTGACCTTCCCTTCCTTTGCAGTTGCATTTTTTACAACAGCAAAAACCCACCACATTTCCACCCCCTTACAGTTCTGAAGTTCCCAATTTCATATTGGGCCAATTCTTAAAAAAGGGTGAGAACTGCATGGGCTATCATGTAAAATCTGGTAGAATCACTCAAGAAGTGCAGTCAGACTTTTACAATCTTAGTCATAGCATTTTTACAGCATAAACAAGGTCCTTCAGCCCACTGTGTCTGCATAGTCAGCAAGCATCTACCAATTCTAATCCCATTTTTCAGCACTTAGCCCGTAGCCAGATATTGGGAGCAGCATGTTGCATTTTTAATTAAGTTCTGGATATCAAAATGAGATTTTCACAAAGCAGCAGTGGATTGCGTTTATTAAGGGGGATTACTGCTTGATAATGTGTGTATTAACCAAAAATCTCGCCTCATTAAAAAGAAGTTTATATCTAATCATCCAGCATAAGCAAACCGGATGCAATGATTTCCCACATGGATATCAGTACTGGTATCTGGTGACTCCAGCTCGCTGGTGGCTCCACAATAACCTCTGTTGGACTCCAGGCAACAACATCAGAGTGCACAATCCATCAGCACTGACTATATGCATCCTAAAGCCATGGGCATTACCCTCATGGTGCATCTCTGATCCACTTAGAGGACCCTCCTCCAGTTCAATGCTTCACCTTGCACTGCACCAGAAACAATGATTGCAACGCTCCAGCAAGGATACTGTAGGCTTAGGGGCACGCACCCAACTCATGGACTAGATCAGGCTTCATCTCTGACGTGTTCATTTGCTCTCTGCATGCTAACTCACTTTGAGCCTGGATGTTCAGTGCATAAATGCCTTACCTTGTGTTTTTGTGCCTTCCTTCTCAGGCTGATGTCTCTAATAACCAGTACTGCAGTGTTATCTGGCTCTTTAGAGAAAACATACAGCCAGGAGGCATGCCATGGTTATCAGCAGTTCTCAGTCAAGTCAACAGTGAGTGCCTCCAATTAAGGGGTCCTGCCACAGCAAGTAAAAGGCAGTCTCCAATACTAGTTCAGGGACTTGGTGACGGTCAGTCAGAACTCAGGTGCGCAGAGTTAGGATTCTCCACTCAAAGAGTGAAGAACCAGACGTCAGGATGGTACCACCATCTGGTCTGTTTCCAACATTGGAAAGTTTACAGCTGTTTTCCTCCTGGAATGAGAGAGAGGCAGGTATTAAGTGAGATGAAAGTGGGTTGTACAGCTGTTACTGTTGGCGCCAGTGGGGAGGTGTCCCGAGGGAGTGAATACAGAGAGTATCTAGGATTAGTGGTGTCCAGTGTTGTGGTAGGTGACAGTGAGTGAGAGAAGATATTCCATGAAGTAGTGACAGTGGTGGAGCATTAGCTGAAATGGCTGAATCTGGCATTATCTGGTGTCATGGCTTTCACTGTGCAAAGAGAACATTACACGTCTGTACCACTCCATCCAGTAGGGCCGCCAGGCCACTGCTTGTGAATAAGGCAGCAAATTTCTCTTTTTTGTAATGTCTGAGGGAAATGTCAGAAAGTGCGCAGAGCAGCTTTGTGCTTGTCCATGTGCACATCAGTTCTTTTTTGAAATGTGGTGCAAGTGCTGGGGATGCCTGTCCGTTCAAGGATGTCATTGCACTGATGAGTTGTTCCCAGTATGGTGGGCAGTAGGATGGGGCCGGTTGAGAGGGCTAGGTAAACCATGAGGTGAGTTTGGGAAGACATGTTAAGAAAATCCAGCAGGCCTCATGAAAAGAAACCCTCATTGAAACTCAAGAAACTAACATATAGCCAAAAGAGTAAGATGCAGTCCATGTTATTCTCTCCTTAGATGCTGTCAGATCTGTTGTGTTTCTCTAGCATTTTCTGTTTTTGTACATTGTAGTAACTTACAATGGCTTCCAATTTTACATCCCACACATGGGTAGATGCCTCACATCAATTAACAGTCGTACAGATTAACAACAGTGAGGTCTCACATCAAAACCAATAATGAATTGTCGGCGAATTTCACTTGTAACACCGATATAGTGAAGTTTAAACTTTTACAATGGCCTCTTGCCATTCCTCACTTACTACTAATTGTCTGCATACTTAACGTAACTGGAGTTTCCTTGTCCACTAATACATGCCTTTCGACTGCACTTTGAGACAAAATCATATGACTTCTACTCCCCTTTGTCTTCTTTCCCCTTTCCTATGCTGGAATTTTCAGGCTCCCTTCACTTCTTTCTTCACCTTAACCTGATCTGAAAACACTGTTCACTGTCTGCTGCCCCAGCTCTACATAAACATCTAGTGGGACCATTTTATAGAGAAACAGAGGAGTCTCCCCCACTGGCCTGCCCAAAAGGTATCAGTCCAACAACAAGTGCGAAAATATTGTACTTGTACATTCTCCTGTCCGGTAGTTTACTGTGCGCAAATTGGTTGCACATTACTATGACTAGACGTCACTGTTTCAAAGTTACGTAATTAGTTGGAAAGCACTTTGGAACGTTCAGCAGTCATGAACTATAAAACTGCAACCTCTTTGACTTTTGTTACTTCCTAATTGCTGTCCCCTTAGCAAAGATCGCATGTTGCTGCCTCCCAAGTCGGTTTTCCGAAAACTCCATGCTTAAATCCTTCTAATCGGCTCTCTGCTGCTGCAACAATTCAAAAAAACTCACAATCCCTCAAAGCCTATGTTAAAAATGGCATCCTATGTCACTGTAGCAAAGTCAAATTCCTTTTCTTTATCAACAAGTCCTTGATGGACTTGACCACACTGTATGTATTCTTGCAATGTCTTCCAATATAATCTGGCTGGACGGTGATAATTAGGTATCATCTGAGGTTCATTACATATGGAGGGGAAGAGGATTTATTTGATTGAGTTGGTTCACCTGCTACTTTTCAGCAACCTTTTTTGAACAACGAGTGCAAGTTCAAACATAAGGAGGTCTTATGGCAGAGCGGTACTGTTCCCACCTTTGGAGCAGAAGGTCTGGGTGCAACTCCTATTTGCCACTAGGATGTTATAACTTGTCCAAACAGATTGATCATCAAAAATATAAAATACTTAGGAGGGTCTTCTGGGTCAGAGATAGGGAGATCACCGCAGCTCACGAAGTCTGGGTTGAAGTCCCACCTCAGGATGAAATTACCACATCCAAACATGCTGATTTTAAAATAAAATTATCAGACACACCAACGCAGGAGCAAGATTAAGTCAGGAGATGTATGTATCTGTACTGTTTGTCAATGAATCTATTCCAATGAGATTGGCTCATCCTTCACTAACTGACCATCAGGAGTATAATAGGTGAAGCAGCACTCACCTATTATCCTTATCTAATCACAGCCATAGAATCCCTTGCAATGATTTTTATTTTCACTCCCACACATTACCTGTGGTGCCCTGTAAAAATCTCTCATTCCCATTTCTCATCGATATGCTGCCCTTCGGTATTATTTGAAAATACAGCTTCAGTTTTCACTTGTATGCTGATAACTCCCAGGTCTATCTTATTTCTTGACTCTCAAAATATTCAGACTTGTCAGAAGGTGTGATTAGGTCAAAAGGTGATTTGACATCCATTTCCTGGCAACATGACATTGAACTGTTTTGAAAACTTCCTTTTAAACTCATAGACAACAGTGACCATACTCAAAGCACAAGATAGCTAACCTCAAATTGCATCACAATATTTTACACATTCCAGTCCTTTGAGAATTGGACAGCAAGTCTAAAAAATCCAAAGACAATAACTCCTATGGAATGGGAACAACCCCACGTTTGGAAGAAAAGACCCATTTATTCCCACTTTGTTTCCTGTCTGCTAACCAAATTTCTATCCATTTCAATACACTATCCCCAGTCCCATGCTCTTTAATTTTACACATTAAGATTTTTATGTAGGATTTTGTCAAGTGCCTTCTGAAAGTCCAAAATAATCACATCTACTGGCTTCCTCAGTTAACTCTACTAGTTACATCTTCAAAGATTTATCAAGCATGATTTCCCTTTTGTAAATCCATGCTGACTATGTCTGACTTTAGCACTGTTCGCTAAGTGCTCTGCTATAAAATCCTTGATAATGGTGGCACAGTGGCTCCGTGGTTAGCACTGCTGCCTCACAGCACCAGGGACCCAGGTTTGATTCCAACCTTGGGCGACTGTCTGTGTGGAGTTTGCACGCTCTCCCTGTGTCTCTGTAGGTTTCCCCTGGTTTCCTCCCACAGTCCAAAGATGTGCAAGGTGGGTATGCTAAATTGCCCATAGGGCCAAGGGATGTTTGGGTTAGATGGGTTAGACATGGGAAATACAGAGGTAGAGGAATGGGTCTGGGTGGGATGCTCTTCAGAGGGGCAGTGCGGACTTGTTGGGCTGAATGGCCTGTTTCCATACTGTAGGGATTCTATGATTCTATGGACTGTCATGTCTTTCCCACTACTAATGTTAGACACCCTTGTCTATAATTCCCTGTTTTCTATTTACCTGACTTTTTATAAAGTGTGGTTAGACTGCTACCCTTCAATCCGTAGGAACTGTTCCAGAGTCGAAAGAATCTTGGAAGATGACCACCAAAGCATCCAGTATTTCTAGGCCCAGTTCCTTAAATTCTCTGGAATGTAGATTATCTGGTTCTGGAGATTAATCAGCTTTCGACCCCATTAAATTTTTGATTAGAGATCATGCACAGTAAGTAAGGTTAATGTAGATGGGAAATACATAGGCTAGATTTTTTGTCATCTGAGAGAACAAAAATTGGCTGTTCTGCTATATGATGTTCTTACAGCAATGGTAGATCAATATTTCTCTGATCTGACTATCCACGATTCATTTTTTACACAGTGATGGGAAGTCATGAAAGAGCTTGCATTGATGTAGACCCTTTCATAAGATGGGCTATCCAAAATACTTCACAGTTAATTAAATACTTTTGTGAACATGACTCTCAGCCACAAGATAAATGATCAGTTAAACTCTCCAATAGTTACTTGAGCATAATTGTCAAACAGGAAATCTGGAAAATCACTTGCCAGGATGTCCAATTTCACCTGTGTCCCCATTGCATTACCTGGGTCTCTGGATTGATAGTTAGCAATAATACCATTAAGCCGTTCCCTCCCCACATTTGTACAACAACCTCAGGGGAATCTTGTATGCATAAAAATTATTGATGTAGCTTTATTTTGGATTGTCTGGAGTAACACCATAGGAAATTATTGGACATTGAAATTAGCAATTGGGTTTATGGGGAAAGCAATAGCCTAGTGGTATTATTGCTAGACTATTAATCCAGAAACTCAGCAATGGTCTGGGGACCTGAGTTCAAATCCTGCTGTGGCAGAGGATGGAATTTGAATTCAATAAAGAATCTGGAATTAAGGGTCCACTGATAACCATGAGACTGCTGTTGATGGTCAGTAAAAATTCATTTGGTTCCCTAAAGTCCTTCAGGGAAGGAAACTGTCAGCCTACGTGTGACTCCAGACTCACAGCAATGTGGTTGACTCTTAACTGCCCTCTGGGCAATTAGGGAATGGACAATAAATGCTGGCCAAACCAGGGACACCCACAGTCGGTGAGTGATCAAAAAAAAAAAGCCAGCTATTTTTTGAAATGAATAACATTAAATGGAAAGGTGTTTAAGTGTGAAGAGACCTTTTTGCAACTGACTCATTTTGTTCACCTAAAATAAGATCTGGTGTTTCTTTGACTCTTATGGAATGAAAATCATAAAATTTTGCAGTATAGAAGGAGACACTTTGGCCAGTGGTGCCTGTGAAGGAATGATAGAATTACTCCAGTTGATAACAGTTTACTGTGCTTCTTTTTAAGAAAAGGCTCCTTATCTCCTCCTGTTGCTTTTGCCAATTATCTGATACGTGTAACCTCTGCAGATCAATTTCCCTGCCAGTGGCAAGGATTTCTACTGATTCAGTTTAAGTAAAAGCCTCCATCATTTTGAACAAATCTATAGTAGAGAAGGTAACAAGGCCACCGAGCACCAACAGTTCAGGGCACGCTCCATTTGGACCTGCCACAGCTACATCACACATTCATGGACATTGGCATCTGGCATGTGCCAATTTTTAAGAATGCTAATAGCATCTCTGATCCACTTACAATATGCTCACCACTTTGATGCTACACTGTCAACTATCATTGCGATGCTGCGGCAAAGGTACTTTGTACTCAGGGACACACACACACACACACACACACACACACAGCTCATAGACTGGACAGGCTGCATCTCCTGGCTCTTTGTTCACTCTCTTGGATGTTTGCATCCACTTATCTGGATGTTTGCAGGATCCCTGTCTTGTATTGCCTTGCTTTGCCTTGCCTTTTTGCACTTTGCCCCTCAGCCCAGGCTCCTATCACTTCTGTCTTGTCTCATAGTTGCAAACACAAAGCCAGAAACCTTGTCAACGACAATTAAGGTCAGGTGTTATATGCCGGTGTAGCCAGTGACACCATAACCTGTGAAATATTATTTTTAGAAGTCCTAAACTAATTGCAAGTTCTTGTGTTCAGTGTACCTATAATTTATCAACTGTCCCTTCTGTGCAAGACTGAGTAAATGATAAAGGTATAAGAACAATCCTCTGGAAATTTCAATAAATTGGATTCTGAAGTTGGAAGAGTACAGGTTTAATATTGAGTGTGACAACATTTTTTGGTTAAAAATCAAAGAAGCAAATCACAAATATTTAAGAGAAAAGCTCATTACCCAATTCGGAACTTGAACCCACGACTTCTTGGGTCCATTAACTGTGTATAGTGGGATCCTTTCAGCCAAAGTGAGTTTGTCAAGTCAGGAAGTTTCCTGACTAAAGCTTCCAGCCTCATTAACAATCTTAAACTAAAAACATCTAGACTGACATATACTGTGTCCTTTTCCCCAGCAGTAAAATTGTTCTGATGAAAATTTACTACTTTGCTTATTTAAGGCAATGACATTTTCAAATTGACCCGCAGTTATTCTGATAACATTTAAACATAAGTATGCGTAGACGGAAGGATTTCTGATCAAAGTCCCTTCCATAATCTCAATACTTGCTTCTGCAATTCAAAATACCAGATCTGTGTGTGCTTCTTGCAAAGGTACAGTGAGTGACAAATGCTTTCATATAGTTTCTAGTTGTTCTTGCAATACTCTTATCTGGAAAATGTTATTATTTGTGATTTAACAAGTCCAGTGAAAGGTCAGATTGGAGCAAGTCCAACTGACATAAATTGCAGGGTTTACCATGAGGATGACAGCAGGATTTCTACATCAAGATAATGTTGTTGGGAATGTGGCAGCTGGAGGTTGAAGGCTTGGACTTGTCACTAATAGCTAAGTATGAATAAGAATCTGAACTATCATTAGTACTCCATTTTCTGAAGACGGATCTAGGCCCAAAACGTCAGCCTTCCTGCTCCTCTGATGCTGCCTGGCCTGCTGTGTTCATCCAGCTCTACACCTTGTTATCTCAGATTCTCCAGCGCCTGCAGTTCCTAATATCTCTATCATTAGTACTCGATCTTCCTCCGGAGGACAGTTCTGTTATTTGACACATCTGGTAAAGAAGGAAGGCAAAACAACAACAAATTGTATTTGAATAGAACCTTGAACAGAATAAGAATCCCAAGATACTTCTCAGGATCATTGTAAACAAAAAATTAACACTGAGCCACATTGGAATAATATATAGGCTGATGATCAAAAACTTGATCAAAGAAAGAAAGCAAAGTGTGGAAACAGAACACTTGAAGGCTTGACTTTTAGTGCTTTTGGATCTTAGTAGCTGTGCCTTTAATTGTAAATGATAAAACTGTTAAGACTAGGAATGCTCCAGAGAATGCAAGTATTTCAGAATGCTTGGGCATAGAGGAAATTACAGAGAGGAAGAGGTGAAGCCATGGAAGGATTTGAAAATATTGAAAAGAATTTTCAAATCAAGGTGCTGTTTAACAGATCCCCGTTTCAATCAAGAAACAGAGGGGGATATCTGTTCTTGAGAAGTTGATGTTGTATTTATTTCCCATCCCTAATCGTTAAGAGTGTGGGTCTGGAGACCAGGTAAAAATGGCACATTTCTTTCCCTACAAAACATGAGTGAACCAGATATTAGATATGAGATATTAGAACAATTGGCCATTACACTTCTTTTATTCCAGATTTCTATTGAATTCAGATTTCACAATCTGCCATGGTGGGATTTGAAATCATGTCCTATAATAATAGCCCAAGCTCTGGGATATTAGTCCAGTGGCATCACTTCCCTCACACTTGGTGTGAATATGGACATTGGTGGCTGTGTTTTCATGACTTCACCTTTACAGTGGCTAAAATGTGGCTCAGTTGCCAGGATTGTACTGAAGTGATCCAATTTAGAGGTGAAAATGGAATGGATGAAAGATTCAGTAACAAATGAGTTGAAGCAGTTATAGATTTCGATGGTGAAGAGGTGACAGAAGGTGGTTTTAGTGATCGTACTGAAGTGTGGTCAGAAGCTAAAGTGGGGAACAGCGCTAATACCAGCGTGGGAAATAGTCTGCCTCAGACTCAGCTGGATGAAGCAGAATGAATTTGGTGACTTAGTAATTGGGATGAACTGTAATTCACTGAAATAGGAATTGGGCCACTTCCCAACTTCAGAAAGCTGTCAGCATTGCATAGACTTACAAACATTTTTGTTTCCTGAAGATGGTGTGCAGGGCTCAGATTGTCCAAATACCAAGTCATTGTTGCAGAAATGCAGGTGCCAAGTCAGTCTGGCTAAAATCCCCATCTCAGTTTGCTGAGACATCTGTCCAGCCCGCCAAGACTTTCTCATGCCCCTTAACTCCCGCTAACACTCATCCTACTGATTTCCCCATCTCATGCCTTCTCAAGGCCTTTATTGCCCCTCATACTCCCATTTCCATTACATTTGCTCCATGCCTTCTCCATGTCTCCTCTTTATCCCAAAGAAAAAAGTAGCCAGTGCATCTCAAAATATAGAAAATGCAGGTTAACATAGTGGAGAGAACTGTATGGTCATTCACTGCACACAATACATTTACCCTTATAATAAAGCATCTCATAGAGATTCAGAAACTGTGCAGCAGGGTAGGTTTTCATAAAGCTTCCAAAGTCCACTAGATATAATGAAAATACTGTGGGGGCAGGAGAAGCAAGTTTCCCTGGGGGCTATCAGTGGTGACCACAAACCTCAGTGGGTGCGCTTCTAATGCCATCTTAAACAGAACCTTTTTCCCTCTTTTAGGAAGTCTGTGCGTGGGCCACTTTTTTTAATAGCAATCTTAAAATTGTGGTCGAGCAGACTTTTTTTTAAAATTTAGTAACTCACATCCATTCCTGATTTGTTTATTTTTGTGAGATGAAAATATAGTACCTTTCCTGATATTTTAACCTTTCCTGATATTTAATTGAAGGGAATCTCTGCCCATCTACTCCTGAATATCAGCCAAACAGTTTGATAGATTAGACACAGAATTTTCAGTTTCCTTCACTGAGGATGACATCTCAAATACTCCCAAGAACAGGGAGTTGCCATGGAATGTGAAGTCCTGTTTACGGGGGCGGCCATGGATGAACAGTGCAAGGTTCAAAACATAGTGGGATTTTCTACCAAAATACAAAATTTAAAAGGAACACTATGAGACAATGAGTTGCCACAGTTTAAAAGAAGCAGAGTAGGATCAATTGGTATTTTTGTTTTGTTCTTTTGTGGGGGCTCTGGTTTTCTATGCTGCTAAATATGGTTTCTACTGTTGTTAACACTGATGTTTATTTAACACTGGTGATAGGTGATAGAGTTTCTATCTGTAGGGGAGGCTAAATTTAGAGTTTTCAAAGAATGTAATAAACTTGTTTATTTCGTTTGCATTCTGTTGCAGTTCTAAAAATACTTTTATGCACAAATCTACAACATTGCTACATTTTGCATACTGATTTAAAATGAAGTTTTCTATCAGAAAAGCATCACTCCTTGATGTGCAGATAATACTGTCACTCAATAGCTGTCTTACGTTGTACATCAGCCAAAATGTGCTAAAAATAACTTTCCAATAAATCATAAAGGATAGTCCTAATAAGTTGGAAACATGCAAAATCTTTGAAAGCAGAAAAATGTCAAAATCAGTACTGATTACAGTAGATTTAGTCTAATTTGAGACAGAGAAGTTCAATGAATGGCATTCAGCTAATTTTTTTTTAAAAACATCATTCTGAAGGTTGGTATTTGAAAAACAAGGAAAAAAAAGTGATATTAAACGTACAAAATTTTACCCCATTTTCATCTACTGAAGTTGAGTTGTATGGCAATCACTTTCAACTGTCTCACTACACCATTTGAAGTAGTTTTTGTTTTCTAATATTGCTAAGCATCTTGATCCAATAGAAATGAGAGCTAATTGATTTTCTGGTCAGCTATTGTTAGCCTGTAGACTTTCAGGCAATAGAAAGAAGCTGGCTTGCTATTTTTGCTTGACAATGATAAACCTGGACAGGGTCCTACTTTAGATTAAATGCACTGCCTCTGCACTTTAATATAATTTAAAAATAAAAAAAAAGCAACGTTCAAAACTTGAATAGTTTGCAGGTATCTGTTACCTTGAATTTATTGTTGGAAAGGACACTTTTGTTTCAGTTTTCATTCCTTGTGTAAAGAATTCTTTAACATGATACTTATATGACAGGAAGAAGGATAATCTGCATATCCCCAGAAACAAGTCATCTAAAGGAAGGACAGTATTTTGAAGATATTCAGGCATAGCATATTTTAAAGGATATTTTGTCATGATGAAGTATGTGTTTTTTTTTACAACAAATAAATACTGAAGACTCTTGAACACTGAAACAGCCTTTGGATTTCTGAGAAGAGACTTTAATGTGTCTTAATATTCAGGGTCAAAAAGGTGAGTGACTAATTAATTTATGATGTATATCTGATTTACTTTTGGTGTCTTTTAGCCTTGTCTCCTTAAGTGTAGCTGAATATGTTACCCCTGGCTGCATAGCCTGGTAGACTGGTAGCCTCCTCTGATGACTACTGCTAAATATATGGCAGTCAAATTACTTTCTGTTTACCTATTACATTGAATTACTGACACCCTAAAATAAGGAAAAGTTGTGTTTTCCAACTTTTCTGTTTGACCTATAAACGAAATGTTGCTAATATGGACCAAAAATGCAACCATAATTTCTAAGGCATTCCATAATTGCCCTGGTCTCAAGGAATTGCTATTTTACTTTGCAAGTGATAAACATCTTAAGTGTTAAATACTCCAATGGTACCAAATAGCTTGTCATTACACTGAACTGTTTTGCCCATTTTTTTACTCTGAATTACATAAATTAGGTACAACAGTCAAAAGATATAATAAACTACAGTCCTGAACATATTTGGGGAAAGAAGTTTGACAGATTATGTTCATAATGCAGTTTGTTTTCCAGTAGTTCCCTCATGGTATCTAGGATAGAGAACATTAGCAACCTGGATTAAGTTACAGACTTGTAATCAATTTATTTTAGAGCCACAAAGGCTTAGGTACGACCAAATTGCAGTTTATAACATAATTAAGAACTATTAAAGAGGAGTAATTCAAAATTAAAATTAAGATTATGAAAGATTTCACAATAAAGAACTGAACAGATATCTCAACACATAAGCAACAATAATAATGCGAATTTATACAGTGATTTTAGTGGAAAAGAACATCTCACATCACTCCCAAGGATCTTAAGAAACACAAATTGACATAGAGCCACATAACGAGATATTACATAACAACACAAGAACATAAGGACTAGGAGCAGGAGTAGGCCATCTGGCCCCTCGAGCCTGCTCCGCCATTTAATAAGATCATGGTTGATCTTTTTGAGACTCAGCTCCACTTACCTGCCCACTCACCGTAACCCTTAATTCCTTTACTGTTCAAAAATTTATCTAGCCTTGCCTTAAAAACATTCAGCGAGGCAGCTTCAACCGCTTCACTGGGCAGGGAATTCCACAGATTCACAACCCTTTGGGTGAAGAAGTTCCTCCTGACCTCAGTCCTACATCTGCTTCCCTTTATTTTGAGGTGATACCAGTTAGTCCTAGTTTCACCTGCTAACGGAAACAACCTCCCTGCCTCCACCTTATCTATTCCCTTCATATTCTTATATGTTTCTATCAGATCTCCCCTCATTCTTCTGAATTCCAATGAATATAATCCCAGTCTACTCAGTCTCTCACCATAATCCAACCCTCTCAACTCTAGAATCAACCGAGTGAATCTCCTCTACACCCCCTCCAGTGCTAGTATATCTCTTCTCAAGTAAGGAGACCAAAACTGCACACTGTACTCCAGGTGTGGCCTTACCAGGACACTATACAGCTGTAGCATAGCCTCCCTGTTTTTAAACTCCATCCCACTAGCAATGGCAGACAAAATTCCATTTGCTTTTTTAATTACCTGCTGCACCTGCAATCCTACTTTTAGCGATTCATGAACAAGGACACCCAATTCCCTCTGCACAGCAGCGTGCTGCAATTTTTTACCATCTAAATCTTAGTCCATTTTGCTGTTATTTCTACCAAAATGGATGACCTCACACTTATCAACATTGTACTCCATCTGCCAGACCTTTGCTCACTCACTTAGACTATCTATATCCCCCTGCAGACTTTCACTGCCTTCTGCACACTTTGCTCTACCACTCACCTTAATGTCATCTCCAAATTTTGACACACCACACTTAGTCCCCAACTCCAAATCATCTATGTAAATTGTAAACAATTGCGGTCCCAACACTGATCCCTGAGGCACACCACTAGCCACTAGCCACTGACCACCAACCAGAAAAACACCCATTTACCCCTACTCTTTGCTTTCTTCTGGTCAACCAATCCTCTATCCATGCCAATACATTACCTGTAATACCGTGCAACTTTATCTTATGTAGCAGCCTTTGGTGTGGCACCTTGTCAAATGCCTTCTGGAAATCCAGATACACCACATCCACAGGTTCCCCATTGTCCACCATGCAAGTAATGTCCTCAAAGAATTCCACCAAATTAGTTAAACATGACCTATCCTTCATGAACCTATGCTAGGTGTTCCCAATGGGGCAATTTATATCCAGATGTCTTGCTATTTCTTCCTTAATGATAGATTCAAGCATTTTCCCTACTACTGAAGTTAAGCTAACTGGCCTATAGTTACCTGCTTTTTGTCTACTTCTTTTTTCAGACAGTGGCGTCACATTGGCTGTTTTCCAATCTGCGGGAACCACCCCAGAGTCCAGTGAATTTTGGTAAATAATTACTAGTGCATTTGCTATTTCCCCCATTACCTCGTTTAGTACCCTGAGATTCATTTCATCAGGGCCAGGAGACTTGTCTACCTTTAGCCCCATTAGCTTGGCCAGCACTGCCTCCTTAGTGATAATGATAGCTTCTAGGTCCTCACCTGCTATAACCTTCTTGCCATTAGTTTTCGGCATGTTATTCACGTCTTCCACTGTGAAGACCGACACAAAATAACTGTTTAATGCCTCGGCTATTTCCTCATTCCCAGTTATTAAATTGGCCTTCTCATCCTCGAAAGGACCAATGTTTACCTTCGCCACTCTTTTACGATTTACATATTTATAGAAACTTTTGCTGCCTGTTTTTATATTCTGAGCTAGTTTACTCTCATAATCTATCTTACTTTTCTTTATAACTTTTCTTGTGGCTTTCCGTTAGCCTTTAAAGATTTCCCAGTCTACTAGTTTCCCACTACTCCTTCCTTTTTTGTATGTGTTTTTTTTTCAATCTGATACTTTCCTTAATTTCCTTAGTCATCGATGGCAGGCTGTCTCTTTTCCTACAGTTCTTCCTTATCACTGGAATATACTTCTGCTGAGCACTGTGAAAAATCGTTTTGAAAGTCCTCCACTGTTCCTCAATTGACCCACCATGAAGTTTTTGCTCCCATCCTACCTTAGCTAACTCCTCCCTCACTCCTTCATAGTCTCCATTGTTTAAGCACAGGACATAGGTACTGGATTTAACCTTCTCACGCTCCATCTGTATTTTAAATTCGACCATACTGTGATCACTCCTTCCGAGAGGATCCCTAACTGTGAGATCATCAAGTATTCCTGTCTCATTACACAGGGCTAGATCTAGGATAGCTTGCTCCCTCATAGGTTCCATTACATATTGTTCAAGGAAATTATCGCAGATACATTCCATGAACCCCTCCTCAAGGCTGCCACGACCGAATATTAGGATATTCTTGATCAAAGGAGGTGGATTTTAATTGTTTCAAATAAAGAAAGTGAGGTACAGAGGTGTACAGTTTTAGGGTGGAAATTCCAGAACTTTTGGGCCTTTCCAGCTGTAAGCATGGCTGCCAATGGTGTTACAATTAAAATCAGAAAACTTGTCAAAACGAGAGGAACATGGATATCTCAAAGTTGCAGGGTCTGAGGATATTACAGAAATAGTGAGGGGCAAGACCTTCGACGAGTTTGAAAATAATAATCTGAAATTTAATTGAGACTTAACTAAACTGGCAGCCAATGTTAGTCAGCAAGCACAGGGCCATTGGGCCAGTACACTTTAATGCAGGTTAGGATACGAGCAGAAGTGTTTTGGATGGTCTTAAGTTTACAGAAGGTTTAATGTGAGAGGACACCCATGAGAGAATTTGAATTGGCAATTCTAGAGGTAATAATACCTTGGATGAGGATTTTGCCAGTAGCTGAGTCGAAGCAGGCAAAGATGATCATGTCATATGATAGTGATCGTGATCGTGTGGCTATGTGGTCAGAATTTTATCTCTAGACAAAAATGACGAAAAAGTTACAAATGGCCTGGTCTAGTCTTAAACAGTTACCAAGTAAAGGGATGGAGTCATTAGCTCTGGAATGCTGGGAACCAAAGACAATGTTTTCGGTCTTCGCACTATTTATTTGGAGGAAATGTCTGCTCATCCAGTGCTACATGTCAAACTAACGGCCTGTTACCACCAGAGAGGCAAGGCAGATTGGTTTGCCTTTGTCTTGTTTGACCATAATAAATGAATGATTTTGTTTGAAAAGGATATACTTACCAATTACATTTTGTACTCAACTATTTACACTGTGTGATAGGAACTGGATTTAACAAAGAAGCTGGTTTTAATAAACTTGAATCAATTTAAGTAAAAAAAAATTGCCCCAACCTCTGTGCACTCAAAGTTCATACACACCCAATATAGATTATGGAGTGGAAATCCAGATAAATTAAAAGGAATTTACGGTTTGGCGAGTTAGCTGGCTTCAGAGTAGATCCACTGGTCTTATTTTCGACATTAAAACAGTTTAAACTGTAGAGAGAAATTTTTTTGATTCTACTGGAAACTCTGGTATGGAGTTGATTTCTTCATTTAAAATCTCTACACATAGAGACTGTCAAAAAGCAACAGATGGAACTGAAGCTTGGCAACTCGGTAGAAAGAGGGGGAGGAAGGACCTTACTCATGTTCTTAGCTATTTACTTTCTCAGCAGTACTGAAATCTTGTTTCAAACAAAGATGTTGG
Organism: Ginglymostoma cirratum; assembly: GCA_024137785.1. Taxonomy (NCBI): domain Eukaryota; kingdom Metazoa; phylum Chordata; class Chondrichthyes; order Orectolobiformes; family Ginglymostomatidae; genus Ginglymostoma; species Ginglymostoma cirratum. Next base: position 40,950,366 of record JAHRHZ010000013.1, read on the forward strand.
TTTGCCATGTGACCACTTTCCCTGCTACCAATAACTCCAACATGATCATGTATTACAATTGTAACCTGATTAGTTCATATCTGGAACATAATCTTAAAGCTAAGATCCTATTTTCCAAGTAAATTAGCCTTTAATGGTTCATCACAGTTGAATCCATCAGTTAATTGTCATAGATATTTTATTAATAGGACGGTGACTAGTGGGGTACCACAGGGATTAGTACTAGGACCCCAGTTTCACAATATATGTTAATGATTTGGATGAGGGAACTAAATGCAATATCTCAAAGTTTGCAGATGACAAAGCTGGATGGGAGGGCTGGTTGTAAGGAGAATGCAGAAATTTTGCAATGTGACTTGGACAGGCCGAGTAGGTGGGCAAATGCACGGCACACAGTGTAATACGGATAAATGTGAGGTTATCCATTTTGGTAGCAAAATTAGGGAGGTAGATTAACATTTGAATGGTTATAAATTGAGATGGGGAATGTTCAATGAGATCTGATTATCTTTGTGTATCAGTCACTGAAAGTTAGCACGCAGACGTAGCAGGCAGTAAAGAAGACAATTGTACATTGGCCTTCATAGTGAGACGGTTTGAGTACAGGAGCAAGGACGTCTTGCTGCAATTATACTGGCCACTGGTGAGGCTACACCTCGAATATTATGTGCTGTTTTGGTCCCCTTATCTGAGGAAGGATGTTCTTGCTAAAGAGAGAGTACAGCAAAAATTTACCTAATTGATTTCTGGGATTGGAGGGCTGATGTTTGAGGAGAGATGGAGTTGGTTAGGATCGTCTCCACTAGAGTTTAGAAGGATAAGAAGGGATCTTATAGAAACCTATAAAATTCTAACAGATCTAGACAGGCTAGGTGCAAGAAGGATGTGCCTGACGGTGCGGGAGTGCAGAACCAGGGGTCACAGTGTAATGATAACCTTGTAGGACAGAGATGACGAGGAACGTCTTCACCCAAAGCATGGTAACTAAATGGACTTCAATAACAAAAAGTGGTTGAGCCCAAAACATTGTGTTTAGAGAAGGAAGTATATGTAGGCCTTGTGGCTAAAGGGATCAAGGGACATGGGTAGGGGTGATTAAAATATTTAGCCTGATGATCATATTGAATGGCTGAGCAAACATGAAGGGTTAAATGGCTTATCTCCTGTCTCTTTTTCTTTGTTATGTCAAAACCTATTAGCAATGATTGAGCTGTATTTAAGACCATCACTACTAAATCTGCCAATTTGAGCAGCCACTTTTACCTCATTTTCCCTTACCTCATATCATTGGCAAGTTCCACTTTGTAAAGAACTTTAATGCCAGATAAATGTTCCACTTTTATGTTCCTATCTCTGCCAATTACGTTGCACTAATTCCAGTCCAGATTGAGAAAGCTATTCCCTACCATCAGTTTGCATCCTGAACTTTCCCTTCTCCAACTGCCGCTGGAGTTTACCTGTTACTGCTCCTTACCCCCATGGTTCCATTTCGAATGAACTTTTTCATCACTCTAACTGGAAATGTCCTTGCCCCAAATTCATATTACTCTATCCTATTGGTTACAGTTACCCCAACATGCAGGCTGATTAAAGACAGTCTGCCAGTCCTATTTCTTCCCCCATTTCCGGCCTGCTTGCCTTGCACAAGCTGTCCACCAACCAGCCTCAGGTTATGTTGCATGGTCACAATGTCTACCACTATACTCTATATTCTATTCGCTAACTCCAACGTCTGCTGTCCCCTGTGCTCCGTCATCCCAAAACAATATTTCCGAGATACACCAGTTATTCTTCATCCAAGAAACCAGCTCTTCATGTTACAGTGCTCATAATTCACTTTTACCCAAACTCTGTCTTGACTTTTACTTTTTTCTTCTTATCTATGACTTCTGTCATTAATACAGAAACCATAGGATGGTAACTTACAAAACTTTTTTGTACACTTTTTTTGTAAAAGTACACACGATAATAAATTGCTATTCTATTTTATTCTATTCTATTCTCTGGCTGCCCTTGGGAGCTATCTTCTGAGTTCCAGGCAACTGGAAACAACAGCTTATTTTTTCAAGTGCTCAGGACACAATTGAAACATTAAAGAATGAGGGTCAGGCACAAGGTTAAAGATCAAACTGGGGAAAGAGCATCTTTAGAGAGTGAAAAAAAAATAGAAAGCAGGGGGCATTTGGAGAGGAAGGCAGAAGCAACAATGGGAGGAGAATAGGGTAATACCAGTGCCACAGGTAATAGATGGAATGGTGGCAGGAACAGAAATGAGCAATTCGGGTTAAAGAAGACAAAAAAAAATGTAATAATACAATCAAAAGCAATCTAACACAAGTAGAATCACAAGGAACAATGTCACCCGGAACGAAATCATTTAATGGAAATTATGATACAACAGATAACAGATGAGAAAACAAGGAATTCATACTGCAACAGTGATGATAGATAACATATCATGCTATTCATAATGAACAATACTGTTCTATATCCATTCATCTTTACTGTCACTATTTTGGTGAAAGAAAGAAAGGCTAATTTTAGAAGTTAGTTATTAAATATATTTTACTATGTGCCAGATGCAGACAGCTTTATGAACCCCTACTTAGCTTGATTGTTCATGATACATCTGAACTCGAGTGTGCTGTCAACTTACAGCAGTCTGTACAAAAGCCAATACCCTATCTTTTAAGTAACTCCCAAACACTGAGCTACAGAGAGGATCAGCTAGAATATCTGAAAGAATACTTATTAATAGCTAACTCTCTATTTTCTTAGTGCAGGCTTCTATAAATTGTTAAACTAACCCCTCCCCCACAGCATAATGAATATATTATACAAATTTGCATTGCATTTTTATCCCTATCATCAATTACATTTCGCATGATTCCCCTAACAAAATGTCAGATGAAATTGCTATAGTTCAACAGGTTTACTAGAATCAACAAAGAATTTGATCAAATAATAAGTGATGAAAAACTGTAAATAGATTTCTCCGTAGTGGCTATAAAGCCATGGGCTAATGAGAAAAATTGCTGAGAACCATATCTGGCTACCAAATCAAATTACGAGGATCACGTAAGGCACAAAAAGTCCCTTTGGCCCAACCAATCCCTGTTAGTGTTTATCCTCCACTTGAGACTACATGGTGGAGGCCAGGTCATTGGATAATGTTAAGCTAATGGTGGTTGGAGAGGCAGGGGACTAAAGGGTTATTGGGGAAGAATAGGAATGTGGAATTTGAAACACAAACAGATCAGTCATGAACTTATTGAATGGACAAGAAGGCTCAAAGGGCTGAATGATCATCTTCTGTTACTATTTCATACGTTTGTCTGTTCTTTATATAAAAGGAAATTATCATTGGAATCCTCTGTTTCCTTTTCATATGATTGTTAGCTCATGCCTTCTGAGCGGATCTTTTGGTCCACAAATACGTTGGAATCCAAACCAATGAATAACTAAAAGTAAATCAATGATAAGGAGTAGAATTCCAGTTTGAACTCTTGATATTTATTTTGGTGCTGAGAAACATTCACAATCTTTTTTCATATCATGTAACAGTTTTTGCATGGTTCTGTTTATAATTTACCCTGCATAACTTGTGCCCACTCACTGTCCTTTATAAAGTTGGACTGACAGTAGCTCTCATCATAGAAGGACTGAAGAACACGTCTTTAATAAAGGTAGCAATTCCCATCAGCGAATTTGATTAGAAGACTTCCCACACCGATGTGACTGACTGTCCTGAGCAGACAGAGAAGGGTTAATGTTACTTAAGATCTTGCCCTTATCATCCATGGGCATACAAGGAAAATAGAGATTCTGAATTTTGGACTTGGCACTTAAACTCTTTGAGGAAGAGTACGTGTAGCAAAATATCAAACAAGCCATTTAAGTCGTACAGAGTCATGAAGATCTTATACAAAATGTAAATAGCTTTCTTCTATTTTGATAGGATAAATGTACGATACCATAATAATAATACCTGAGTGAGGAGATTGACAATTGGCTTCACCATTTGCTAACAAGACAATTGTCAAATAAACTACCTGCTTCTTCGACTCTTATTTTAACCACTGAGGTCTTCAGCACAGTCATGTTTATTGTTGTGATTGACTTCCAGTTAATACCTTCCTTTGAATCATTAAGCTTCACACTTAGTCAAGTCTGGCGATTTTTTGGAACCATTTAGGCAGAGACATAAAGTCTGAGGAATTATTTGATCATTTCCTATTTGAAGTGCTCTTTAGAAATAGAGCAAGATTTAATGTTTGAAGCCTTTTCTGGAAAATTGCCCAACATGGAGGAAATGATTAGGAGTTGATCTTTAAAACATAGATCAACTTAAAATCACATCTGTTTAGTGATATGTCATGGGTAAGACTGTGATTTGATGATTATCCTCACATTTGATTCTGAGCAATGAGATAAGGCATATTGAAAATCAACATATTTTTTATCTTGCCACATGACTAAAAAAAAAAGTAAGTACATTGTTGATTTTTTGCAACTACAATATCTGTTAAAATTGTCGCTTCAGGCTTGTGATTTGACATTATGCTGCCATACATAATAAGGAAACACCAATTGTCCTCCATATGGGTACTATATATAGGGCATAAAAGGAGCTATAAGACATAATTTATATGTTATGAATGAGCTCACTCAGAAACTTTACAGAATCAAAATTCCCAAGTGAATTATAATCAAAACCTCCAGTGAAAGTGAATCTTGATCCTTGTGATTCCATTTGTCTTTTGATAAGAAAATAGTTCACAATGAAGTTAGATAAAAATAAGAGTATTGAATGTGATGCACAGATTGGAGCTAATTCCATTGATGTGACTTTGAAGTTTTTTTTCGACACTCACATCTATTCAGCAAAGATCCCACCTTTCTACAAGATGCAAATACTTTCGTAGAAATAATTCAACCATATTTAATCTAAATTCCGCCAGAGCCTGTACATGATTATCAAACTAAGGTTTCATCAATGTGCTGGTATCAATTAATTCTCAGCACTATTTCAGAATAGTACATTTTTTAAAAAAAACACATCTATACCTCCATTAAAATAGTGGAGAGAGGCACTTGAATATAATGCACACAACATTCAAATTAATTTTTGGGTGACGTATTTAGAGACTGCTGACAAGAGCTTAGAGTACTTCCGGAGACTAATGCCAATTATTTTACTTTCTAAAGAAGGGTCACTGGACTCAAAACATTAACTTTGCTTTATCTCCACAGATGCTGCCAGACCTGCAGAGTTTCTCCAGCAATTTCTGTTTCCATTTCAGATTTCCAGCATCCGCAGTGCTTTGTTTTAATTATTATATGCCAATTATTGCATTTAATAATGATTTCAGTGAACAGAATTTAATTCAATGGATTCAAAAAAGAAACAATAGGGATGACAAAAACGATCATGGCAAAGTTAATGTGAACTGCAGTCCGGTGGGAACATGCGTTTATGGAACTCATTGAGGAAATGAATGAAATTATTTTGAAGTTTGTTTTCTTAATATAACGATTCATGTCAAACATTTTCAGCCTAAATATTTTCACAGGATGGACCTTTCATTAGCACCTATAAATTCAAAAACAACACATAACAGATAATATAACCATCCTGAAGATGGCTGTAAATGAATTGCAACAATTTAACTTCAAAAACTGGATCAATTTAATTATTTTGTGCTGCGATTGCAAAAGTGTCAGTGCTTTATATTGTATCTTTTTGACTTTAAAGACAGGTTGATGTTAATGACCATTGAAATCTCCATTTTCTCAACTGCAAATGGGATGTTGCTGCAATGATTATACTCCCTACAACTACAATCATCTTCCTTTGTGATAGCTAAGACTCCAACTCAAGCAGAGGTTTCCCTTGATTCCCATTCACTCCAGTTTTACTCATTCTCCTGGCTGCCATACTCGGTCAAATACTGATGTGATGTCAAAGGCAGTGACTCCATCTTGACTGTGGAATTCAGCTCTCTGGTGCATATTTGGACCAGGATTGTAATGACGGCAGGAGTTGAGTGGCCCTGGCTGAATCGAAATTGAGCATCAGTAAGCAAGATATTGCTTTATAAATGCCCTTTGACAACACTGTCAACAACCCCTTCCATCAAATTGCTGATGAACAAGGGTAGGCAGATAGGATGGTCACTTGGCAGGTTAAATTTGTCCTTTGTCCCTTGTGTGCAGGACATACCTGGGAACTTTTCCCCCTTGTTGGGTAGATGCTAGCATGGTAGCTATAGTGGAACAGGTTGGCCAGAGGCACTGTTAGTTTTGGAGCACAAGTACAGGATACTTTTGCTAGAATGTTGTCACGGCTCAAAGCCTATGCAGGGCCCAGTGGCTTCAGCTGTTTCGTGATATCATGTAGAGTGAAACAAATTGGCCGAAGATGTATCTGTGATTCTGGGGATTACAAGAGGAGGCCAAGATGAATCATCCTCTCAGCACTTTTGGTTGAAGGTGAACATGAATGTTTCAGCCGTCGTTTGCTCTGATGTGCTGAGTATCCCCATAATTGATAAGGATGGGGATATTTTTGGAGCCTCCACCTCCTGTAAGTTGTTCAATTGTCGACCAGCATTAATTACAGGATGTGGCAGGACAGCAGAGTATAGGTCTGATCCATTGGTTGTGGGAACTCTTATCTTTATATATTTTCCATTGCTTCTGCTGTTTGGCATGCAAGAAGTCCTTGCATGTAGCAAGTAGCGTCGCCAGTTTGACCCCTTAGTTTTGGGTATGCTTCCTGCTGCTCCTGGAATGTCCTCCTGCATATTGAAGCAGGTTTGATGGTAATGGTAAAGTGAGGTATGTGCCGGGTACAGATGGAGTTGAATACAATTCTGCTGCTGCTAATAACCCACAGCCCCTCAAAGATGCCCAGTTTTAAGTTGTTGGGTCTGTCTGAGATCTGTCCCATTTATCACATGATAGTGCCACACAAAAACAAAGCGAAGCAGATCCTTAATGTGAATAAGGGACTGTCTCTAGAATAAGTATGCTGTGGTCAGTCTTACCAATACTGTCACAGACAGAAGCATCAGTGATGGGTAGGTTGATGTAAACAAGTTAAAGTAGAATTTTACCTCTTGTTGGCTCTCTCTCTCTATCTTAAGTAGACCCAGTCTGCCAGTATTGTGCCCCAATTGAACACACCATGGTTTTCTTTATTCTTTCACAGAATGTGTGCATCACTGGCTGGGCTAGCAATTATTGTCCACTCTTAATTTTCCCTGAGAAGGAGGTGGTGGTGATCTGATATTCTAATTGCATCCATAATGTTGTTCAGAAGACAGGGCAGGATTTTGGCCCAGTGACAATGAAACTAAGGCAATAGTAGTTTGTTTCTCATGTTTTGAATTTCAATAGCTTTATAATCACATCATGAATTTTCTTTATTCTACGAAATCTGCATCCTCCAAATCTGCATTTTCACCAGATTAGCATCCTTTACGTAACATTAAGATATGGCCTTTATGAAGTGTTTTTTATAGCTTTCTCCAACTTCCATTTAGTGAGATTTGGATAGAGCAAAAATTAGAATTTCAAATATCTATTCACAAATTCAGAAGAAAGACCCAAATGACAGAAGGAATACAAACAAAGCTATGTTTATCCCATGGCTTAATCTGACCAAATGTACAAAAGTGCTCTGTAAACGCTTAATAATTACATTATGCACATTGCTCTGTGGCACTTTGTACTGCTAATGATAATCGCATGCCAAAAACTACAAAGTATGATGGTAAAGTGACCGGAGTACAAAAGATGGACTTTTCAGGAATTATGCTCAACAAAGCAAATAAATTCATTGTATTCATTATTATTTTTCTTTATTAAAAGAACTGACCAATTTTTGGTTTGACTTCTTACAAACATCAATCCCTCTCATCAGTTTCAATTCTTGATCTTTATTGCCCTAATTTGACTGTGAATATTGAAATAATTCTAAACAATGGAAAAACACCACTGTAGTACCTGGTCTATTCAGATCTATCAATGCTACGTGTAAATTGATTACATTTGAGAAAGCAGCAAAGAAAGTGAATAAACACTGCTGCCAGACCAATTGCATAATGCTGCAATTTCTCACTTTCAGATTAAGGACTAGATTTAAATTAGTTTTATCATCCCAAATATGGTGTCATCATGGCAGAAGATTAAGGGAAATCAAGTGGAAGACGTTCCACTATTGTATCCCTGTGCCTTCCAGCTGTGAATAACTTCTCAATGTAAAAGGTTTGTAGGATGATTGTAAGGATTTGCTGATTGCGTAAGTTAGGTGTTGATATTGGAAGTTGCTGACTTTTGCAAGATTATTGTTGAACTACTACTGTTTGATATAATTAAGGAAAAGAATTGGCATGGCATACCACCCACAAGGTTACAAATGCATCTGGTTCAGCAGGAATTTAAGGTAAAGCTCTCCTGATTTGATGTCAGTATCTGCACCAGTGTGCATCTTACTTGGACTTGTGAAACAGCAGATGGATGAGTGTCCATAGATGTACTTACATGCTAACATTTGGTGACTCATGCACTGGAACATTTAGGTCCCTCCATACCTCCCTCCATTGCAGTCATTTATCATTTAATTAATATTCAACTTTTTTGTTCTTCCTGCCAAAATGAACAACTTCACATTTTCCCACATATGCCAGATTTTTGCCGTTTCACTTTTATCTATTAATAAATCTGCTTCCTTGATTATGTCATCTTCCAAGCATACTTTCTCACCTATCTTTGTGTCATCCACAAATTTAGCCACTAGGCCTTTAATCTCCTCATCTGCATCATTCCAATGAACTGCAAAACATTGAGGGTCCAGGACAACCCCAGTGGAACCCCTCTCATGACATCCTACCAATGTGAAAAAGACCCATTTAGGTGTTCCCTGTTTTCTGCCACACCATCTTCTATACATGTTAATATGTTACCCTGAACAATGCATGCCGACTTTACGCAGTAATCTTCCGCGTGCAGTCCTATCAATTGCCTCTTGGAAATTGAAGTACAGTATATCAACGGGCTCCTCTTTCCCCAAAGCACGTTACCCCTTCAAAGAATGTCAATAAATTCATAAAACGAAATGTTCCTTTCAGTAAAATATGTTGACTACACAAAATGACCTTGACTTTTTCCAAATACCCAGTCACAGTCTTCCTACTGATAGATTTGAACACATTCCCCTCAACAGATGTACCCTTCTGGAGAGGCATGATAATCCTTCGGGATTGTCATCAGTATTTGTTAACAATTAAGTATTTTATGTGCATAGAAGATGGATAATAGATGTTTGTTGACACAAGCCTGAGGGCTTTCATTGTAGGATCAGTGCTGAGTGACTGTTTCCAACATCTATCATCGCTGTTAGAGGCCTGTAGGTTCATAGTTTCACTCACAGCTTCAAGAGGTTTAACAGGGATTACAGACTTTTTTTTTCATGACAGCACTTAGTGAAGTCCACATAGAACTTTATTTTGTTTCATCACAGCCTGGCTGTGGAGTTCTACCCATGACAGTTAGTGGGTGAGTTGGCATGGACACAAAGGGTGGTAGATATGGGGCATAGATTGGCATGAGTCAGAACTAAGTTAGCATCTAAAAAGGGGCTATGGTGATGTGTGGGGTATCATGAGGTGACATGAACTGGCACTAATTTGGCATGGAAAGTATGAAGGACTGAGGCTGGGAGTAGGGTAGAAGGACATAGGTTGGCTTGAGGATATGAGAGGACCTGGGGGCAGTTGAGCATGAATTGGAATGAGTTGACATGCAAAAAAGAAAAGGAATTGATCACCCCACTGACAATATTTGGGCTCCGGGATAGAAGATTTAAGACCCTGATGTTGGCATCCACAAATATAATCACAGCCCAGATTACTCCTATTTACCACATCTACATTGTACCTGTCGGATGTAAAGTGAAGGTCCAAAAGGAAAACAGGCTCAGGTATCTCCTTTGAGATGATGGTAATAAATCTGCAATGCCCAGTAGATGTAGCCTAAAAATTTGCACCTGTTTTGTGCCTCATCACATCCTCAATATTCTTGAAAGCGGTATTGTCTCACAAATTGCAATTTAGAAGAATCATCTAAAAATCTCAAGGCAATGATTGCGTGTGTAATTCAATAGGGTTAACTCAATTGGCTGGATAGCTAATTTTCAATGCAGAGTGATGCCAACTGCATGGGTTTAATTCCTGTACTGGCTGAGATTATCCGAAAGGACCTTCCTTCTCAACCTCTTCCTTTGCCTGAGGTGTGTTGACCATCAGGTTAATCCACCACCCCAACCATCTCTCTTTAATGAGGGCGCAGCCCTTCGGTCCAGTAGGGCTATGGCAACTTTATACTTCTTGATCAGTCGGGAAATCAAGGATTATGGGGAAAGGGCAAGAAAGTTGACTGAGGAATGTTGAATCAGCCATGATTTTATTGATTGGCGGTGCAGGTTTGAGGGAACAAACAGCCTATTCCTGCTCCTACATCTTAAGTTCTAATGGTTATTAGGAAAGAAGAAACAAAGTTACCAGCTGAGCTAAGCTGATAGTTACAGATTGCAGCCAACTGCCACTGCAGTACATGAGTAAATACCACGTACAAACTATTTCCCATTGTGAAGTCATCTAAGAGATTATCTGATTTACCTAAATAAAAGAGTTTGTAAACATGCAGCAGAACTAACACCCAAAGTGAAGACATGATCAAAATAATAGGAGCATAGTGCAGTAAGACAGAGAAAAGACCCTGAAGCTTGTTCCAGCATTTGAATAGATCATTAATGATCTCAACTTCAATGTTCTACTTTTGCTCCATAACCGCTATTAAATTTATGAAACTAAAATATATTGGTCTTATCTCAGTCTTTAAAATTTCAATTGACTCAGCAGTGATAGTCTTTTCAGGGGGAGTTCTCCAGATCTCCACTGTACAAAAGTGCTTCTAGCTTTAACTCCCAGCTCTGATTTTAAGATTATGCCCTTTTGTTCTGGACTCCCCACAGGAAGAAATAGTTTCCATGCAATGATCCTTGATTAAATCATCCACAACCTTTTAAACTCAGGGGAATACTCTAATCCTGAAGTGGCTGAAGTGATAATACTTGCCAAAATACTTTACATTTATCAATTATTGGTTTTGCCAAACAGAAGCTTTGCAAATTCCATCTAATCAGTGTCCTACATATTCCAGCAATGTTCAAGACTCCTTTGTGCAAATGGTTACGAACAGGTTCTTTAGGTAATGTTGTATGACTGCAATGGTATGACTGACTGCATGCCAAAGCTTAAATTCTGAAGATCTTGATTGTTGTGACCTGACTGTCAGTTCCACGTGGATCAGGACTGGAAGAGCATCATAAGGGCTATTAATGTTTACATTAAATATCTGTGGTTATGACAGGAAAATATCAGCTGCTGTGTTGCATCTAAACTTTTTCTTAAAATTAATGTGAAAAATCCTATGGAGAATATCAATCTTCATGGAATGCCTGACAGTAGAATTTCCGAAGAGCATATTCAAATATAGGTAACAAACAGATTTTGATACATGTTTACATCATGGGAGGGGGAGTGGATTTTAAAACTCCATGCTGCAGTGATGGGGTGGAGGACAGGAGTGACAAGAGCCTTATTTTCTGGTGGTGGTTGAGAAATTCAGATGCACTTAATATTGCTGAAGTTCCCTTTTGACAGCATGGAAAATTATCCCCCAGCATGTACCTAGATAACTTGCAGCGCAAACGATATCTTTGGGATCAGAGGTTCAAACTTCAAATAACATTCTAACTCTGCAATGCATAGCTTGGAAAAAGCCAGGAACTGACAAATTGCAAGGTGTAATCTGAGAGCTGTGGAAAAGCTTAGGCAGCAATTAAATGGGGGAAAAGACTCTGGCTGAAGCATGGCTAAATGAATTACTAGCTTTCTCTTCTTATAATTGTAAATTATTTTGGTAATAGAATAATCCATTTGGAATAGTGAGCCTGCTCCACCATTCAATAAGATCGTGGCTGATCTGATGACTCCACATGCCCACTTATCTCCATTAACTTACTGTCCTCTTTCTTGCCAAGAATTGATCTGTCTCTGTCTTAAAAATATTCAGCATCTCTCCTTTTGAGGAAGGGAGTTCCATGAGTAAACATTTTTCCTCATCTGTCTTAAATGGATGTCCCTTTATTTTTAAATATGACACTTAGTCCTTCTCCCACAAGAGGAAACATCTTTTTCATGGCCACCCTATCAAATCCCTTCAAGATTTTTCATGATTTAATCAAGTCACCTTTTAATCTTCTAAATTTCAATAGATTCAAGCCTAGTTCACCCAACCTTTCCTGTTAAGAAAACACGTGCACTCCAGATATTAATCTAATAACCTTCTCTGAACTGCTTCCAACACAGTTACCAACACTGCACACAGTATTCCAGATGTGGTCTCACCAACGCCTGGTATGGCTGAAGCATAACCTCCCTACTTCTGCATTCATTCTTTCTCACTAAAATATAACATTCGATTAGCCTTCTTAATTACTTCCTGTACCTGCACACTAACTATTTTGGGGTGGCATGGTGGCTAGCACTGCCACCTCACAGCACCAGGGACCCGGGTTCAATTCCAGCCTCGGGCATCTGTCTGTGTGGAGTTTGCACATTCTCCCCGTGTCTGCATGGGTTTCCTCCGGGTGCTCCGGTTTCCTCCCACAGTCCAAAGATGCGCAGGTTAGGTGGATTGGCCATACTAAATTGCCCGTAGTGTTCAGGGAGGGGTGGGTTGTTGGGGGGGTGGGTCTGGGTGGGATGATCTGAGGTTTGGTGTGGACTTGTTGAGCCAAAGGGCCTGTTTCCATACTGTAGGGATTCTATACCTTCTATTTGCAATTCATGTCCTCTGCCACCGAGATCCTGCCAGTATCTCAGAGCACTCATGTGGATGCAATGGGCCAAAGGGTCATCTTCTATCCTGTAGGTCTTTAATGAGTCTGCAATCTCTCACAAATTAATGAATGTGTTTCTTTTTAAACTTTCCTGCCAAAATGGACAACTCTGCCTTGTGCCCATATTAAACTCCATTTGTCAAATCTTTTCTCACTCAACACATCTATATCACTTTATAGCCTCCTTTTGTCCTTGCTACAACTTACTTCCCTACTTCTTCTTGTGCCACCACCAAATTTATCAATCACTTCTTTAGTCCCTTCATCACATTCATTCATTTATATAAATTGTAAAGAGTTGACACCTTAGCAGTCACCCCAAAGCACACCATTCATTACATTGTGACATCAATTTATGATTACTTCGTCACTAGCCAATCTGATTAATGTCAATATGCTACCTATGACACCATGAACTTTTATTTCTGCATGAATCTTTGATGTGACTTCTTTTCAAATGCTGACTGGAATTGAACGACAGTATGGTCATCTGTTATCCACAGCATATTTTACTTTCATAAAGAACTGCAATAAGTTGGTTGAGTGTAATTTCCCTTTTTTACAAAACCTGCCCTGTTTTCCAATCAATTTAGACTATATTGGGTTCCATTAACACTGCAGAAATTCAGTAATGTTCAATTTTAAACTCTTTCTGATCCTACAAGACAGTTGCTACCTCCTTTGCCTTGGACTTCCTCCTGAAATCTCTTTCCATAATTAGTTCCAAATCAGTGAGTCATCAAAGGCAGCCCAGTCTTTCTGTTTCAAAGCCATGTTGTGTCATCGTCCAACCCATTCAGGAGAAAAAAAATGAACCAGTAGCACTTAAACATATAGCCTCTGTTCATTAAAATAGTCATGAATTATTTTTACCACCGGCAGCCAGAACATTTACGAACTAGAGTGTTTTCCAGCTGATAACTTACTCTGAATTAATATCCACTAGGCTAGGCTAGGAATTTTGCACCAGGCAACTCACCTCCTGACTCCACAAACCTCGTCCACCAGATACCAGACACAAATCTTGAGTGTGCGAGTAGGTCTCTCTTGCCTGAATAGGTGCAGCTCCAACACCACTCATGACATTCACCATCACTAAATATAAGGCATCCACTTGATTGGCATCGTATTAACCACTTTCAACATTCACTCCCTTCACCGCCAGTGCACTGAGGTAATAAATTGTATCATCTGCAAAAGCAATGAGTTAACTCACCTAAGCTTTTTTGACAGCACCTTCCAAACCTGTGATCTCCACTACCTAGAAAGAGGCAGGTATATGCAACGACATCACTAGTAGGTTCCCCACCAAGACACACACAATCCTGACTTGGAACTATATCACCACACCTTCACTGTTGCTGGATCAAAATCCTGGAACTCTATTAGGGTGGCACAGTGGTCAGCACTACTGCCTCACAGTACCAGGAACATGGGTCTGATTCCACCCTCAGGTGACTGTGCAAACTCTGTAGACATTCTCCCCGGGTCTCCTTGGGTTTCCTCGCACAGTCCAAAGTGCAGGCTAGGTGGATTAGCCATTGGAAAATGCATGGTTACAGGGATGGGGTGGGATAATTTTTGCAGGGTTCGTGTGGATTTGATGGGCCAAATGCCGTACTTCCACATAATTGCTGACAGCATAGAGCACATACTTATCTCCCATGGACTACAGCCACACTTCATCTTTTCAAGGACAAGGTGGGACGGGAGCAACAAATCTGGCCAGAGATACCTACGATCAATGAAAGAATAAAGCCAGAAAGGTGGTTTGTTACTTTAAGATAATTCATTGTCCAGCTTCATTATGCAGAATGAAATCTTTTAGTGATGGCCATTGATGAATCAGACTTGGAATGATCCTGGGAGCTTAGTCCCACTTTTGTCTGTGTTGGTTATTCTCGTCCCCGATTCCAACTCTGTTACTACCGAAACCCTCTCTGGATCGCTGACAAAATTCACCTCTGATTTCTAGCCTATTTGAAGCAACCTAGTATATACTCCCTGAATGCAATCAGTTCTCATATTATTTCGAAACTCAACCAGAATCAGTTTGTACCACTAAAAATAAGGGAAAAAAAATGCTTCAGTTCCGATGGACTAGTCAGGGACAGAAGTTTGATATTCTACTAATTCCGACCTGGGAAAATTTAGAGGAAAGTTTCAACTGTTGGGTGCGGTTTCTGACCAAAACATTGTGAGCCAGTAGTTAAACACCAAAGGGGTTTTGGCTGGGAAATTATATCAGCCACTCCAATGAGGCAACTTTCAGGTGGGCTTGGAAATAGCAGGCAGGAAATACTCATCCATTCCTAATTTAGGTTTGCTGAAAAATGGAACGATCATCCGACAATAGCTTTCAGAATCCAATGGCAGTTTTAAAAAGGTACAACTGCAGCTTTAGGATGGCATGATGGCTCAGTGGTTAGCACTGCTGCCTCACAGCTCCAGGATTCTGGGTTTGATTCCATCCCTGGGTGACTGACTGTGTGGAGTTTGCACATTCTCCGTGTCTGTGTGGGTTTCCTACAGTTGCACTGGTTTCCTCCCATATAGGCCAAAGATCTGCATGTTAGGTGGCTTGGCCATGCTAAATTGCCCATAGTGTCCACAAATATGCAGTCTAGGTGGATTAGCCATGGGAAATGCGGGGTTATGGGGCGAGGGTGATGTTCTGGATCTGGGTGGGATGCTCTTTGGGGGTTAGGTGAAGATTCAATGGGCTGAACAGCCTCTTTCTGCACTGTAGTGATTCTATGATGCTTTAGTGAGGCAGGTTCTGTTCATCTGTACCTCAAGCTAAATTAATAGCCATTAAAAGCTGCTAGTCAGTGTTTTCCATCAGCAGTTCACACAGGACCAAAGCAAACAGTGGTTTGGATTTTCTGAGTCTGTTTATGTTGCACAACAAAGCTACTATGCTAGCTATGTATCGAATTGTAAAGAAGTCAAAGATTGTCCCCTTTCTTAGTTGTAGACCCATGCTTGGTGCATGTGCTGAAATGAAAGATTCCTTCCAAGGCAAAGAACGTGAGTGATTGTTTTCAGCAAAGATGTCTAGCGAAGCTGTTCTGATTTGATGGGTTGAGAATTCAAACAATTGTTAGATGGATACAGCTGTAGGTGATACATTAATCACATTTGCCAGAAGGAGCCTAATGATTCAGGCCTGAAAATGTATTTTTGATGAATAGTGTGATGCCTGAGTGGTTTGTAGCAGAGAGAGTTGCCTCAGCTGTAAATAAAATGGAATATCTGCTTTTCTGGATTTTAATAAACTGATTTTTCATATCACTAGAAAACTTGGCAACTGCAGAAAATCAGTTGTGATTTGTACAGAGATACAACTACAATCTGCCTTATGTTACCAACATTCATGTGATTAGCTAAATTAAGTGAAGAAAGTCCTTTTCTTTTCCCAGATTTCAGATAATAATAATTAATGCATTGCGCTTTAAAGTTCACAATATTTTTCTTTTATGTTTTAATATCATCCAGTTTAAAGATTTAATCATTATCAAAAGATATTGATCCTTCAATAAAAGAGAAATAACATACACCAGATCAAATTAGCTTCAGTTATATTTATTTTTGCAGAAACCATGGAGGTGCATTTTCTGCTTTTTATTGCTGGTAGCACAGATTGGAACAGGAAAATCTTATGGAAGTTGAGCTCACTAGTTTATCACCCATTACATACACAGCATGTGAATCTCTGACCAAATATCGAGAGCAGTCCCTGACTACTATTCAAGGGTTTCACTTAAATATTAGACCATGAGTGAGCGATTAATGGTATTCTAGTAACGTCACTGTGCGAGTAACCTAAAGACCATACAAACGTTCAGGAGACATGAAATCAAATCCCTCCATGACACAGTGATATTTGAAGTCAATAAAAAAGTGATTTTTTAAAAAAAAAAAATTTGGCCTGAAGGCAAACGTAACTATCTGCTTCATTAAATCCCTTCAGGGAAGGAAGTTTGCCATCTTTACCTAGGCTGGCTGACATGTGACTCGAGACCCACAATGTGGTTGGCTTTTAATTGCTTTGAAATGGCCTACGTCAAACACGAAAAAGGCATAAAGGGTAGAATGAAACTAGATGGAGCGCCTAGCATCAACCCAGGCACAAAAGAAGAGTGACAATGGCAAAACCAGCCCTTGCAACTCAAAGTCCTTCTTACTAAGATTGAGCAGTTGTGAAAGTTAGGACAGTTGTCTTATAAAAGAGTCAAGCAACAGGCCTGAATTAGGCACAGGCACAGAATCATGCCATAAAGATACCATCCATATCCATGGCATATTCTGACATAAGCTGGTGTAATATGCTGATGATCCATGATGATCACGCTGTGATCCTTATGTTGTTA
This sequence comes from Ginglymostoma cirratum, assembly GCA_024137785.1. Lineage (NCBI taxonomy): Eukaryota > Metazoa > Chordata > Chondrichthyes > Orectolobiformes > Ginglymostomatidae > Ginglymostoma > Ginglymostoma cirratum. Next base: position 40,967,709 of record JAHRHZ010000013.1, read on the forward strand.
TCTACCAAAACAGTAGGATAAGATCTGGGTCAGGTAGTTCTGAAGATTTCAATGAACTTTAACAGGTATATCCTGGTATTTTCAAGAGTACAGTACAATCACAGGCATGTGTGTGACTGGCGTCAAGGTAAGCAGTATTATGCCACAAAAGGAGGCCAGAGCTCAGTAAGATGGAGACTACGAGCTTTATACAATTAAAGTTGCATGTTGAAATAACTACACAAAGGCCAGTATCCCGTCACTCAGTCAACCTTTATTTACTCTGACCAGCCAGCTCAGAGTCAGTCCCCTGAAGTGAGGAGATCCTTAATCTCCTGGTAATATTTGTCAGCCAGGGTTTTCCCGATTGGCCCAGGTTAACAACCCCAATCAAGGATCTCAGTCAACAAGTACCAGTTGGTTCCAATCACTACATCCCCTCCCCCACTCAGTACAGGAAAATGCGCCTGGTCTTTCTCTTGCAGCTTTTCTTGCTACATTTGCACCCCAAGTCTGGTTCCTCTGACTCGGACGACATGGACAGCATGTACTGTACCGTAGCCTGTCTCTTATGTCTGGACTGTCTCTGGACAGGTTCCTCCTCTGTCCTGCAGTAATGGTATCGAGGCTGCATCCATCTTGGACCCTGATGTTTCCCTGACTCTAGACAGAGGGGGAGAACCTTACGGTTTCCAACAGGCCAGGTATGTTACTTTCCTGCCCTGTTTTGCGAGGTAACAGCTTTCAGGTGATCCACATGTTTGTTCAGAAGTGCATTACCTACCCAAGCTTTGTAAGTCATGGGACATGACCTTACATCAACCTCGCTTCGTACATATACAGGGTCATTTCCATGGATCTGGCACCAAACTTTGCCCCCTGAATTAAACAGTGTTGTTTGCTTAGAGGAGGCACGTGGCCAGCACTGGTGTTCCTGCTGCTGTTTCACCCCCACCCCCCCAGATCTGGGAATGTCAGTTTTAACCTGGTGCCAGACCACTGGACGATAGATGGTATGGAGCTGTCCATAGGTGCGAAATGTCATTTGACATTAGGAAATATTCAAATTCCTTGCTGGTAAATGACATCCCATTGTCCGTGACCAATACATCTGGGAGACCACGTATTGCGAACAATGCTTGCAGCTTCTCAATCATCACCAAAGTTTGTCAAATGAACTTTATGCATGTCTAACCACTTTGAATGGGAATCCACAATGACCAGGAACATTGAGCCCACAAAAGGACCAGTATAGCTGATATGCAATGAAGTCCAGGGTTTCCCCAGTCATTCCCACAAATGTGGGGGCACTGCTGCTGGCAATATTCTCCTTTTTGGTACTCTAAGCACCACCTTGTCTTCCTTCAGTAGCCCTAGCAGGGGTTTATGGTCTGTTACTATGACAAATTCCTGTCCATAAAGGTACTGGTGGAACTCCCTCATACCAAAGATGACTGCCAAACCTTCCTTCTCTATCTGGGTTGATTTGCATTCGACATCAGCCAAAGTCCAGGAAGCCTAGGCTATCGGGCATTCCTATCCGTTGGGTCACCAGTGAGCCAACACTACCCCAATACCGCACGAGGAAGCGTCAAATGTCAGCACCATCTCATGTTGGATCTAGTGGGCCAACACCTTAGATGACAATTGCTGCTTTTTCACTTCCCTAAAGGCTACTTCTTGGTTAAGTGACCATTTCCAATACTGACCCGTTTTCAACAGCAGGTGTAAGGGTGCCAAGGTGGAAGCCAGTTTACGTAAGAATTTTCTGTAATGATTCATTGACCCAAGGAAAGACCTAAGCTCTGGTTCAGATGTGGGAGCCAGGGCTCCTTTGATCGCCCTCTTTCTCTTCCAAGTAGTGTAACCCAGTTTTGCCAACTCTATAGCCTAAGTAGGTCATAAGGGATGCTTGAAATACACATTTTTCCTTCTGAGGCATATGCCCATGTGGAAGAAATGTGTCCAAGTTCTCCAAGAGCTCTTTATTGGTCTTCCCTGTTATCAGCACGTCATCTAGATTAATGGTAACCTGGGGCAGCCCTTGTAAAATGATCTCCATAGGTCCACTAGAAAAAGGCACAGGCTCATGATACCCCAAGTGGCAGTTTTGTACATTAGTATTAAACCCTTATGGGTATTAATTGTAGCACACTTGAACTCCTCATCCACTCGCAATTGTAGGTAGCTGTGGTAATGTCCAGCTTCTCAAAGGGCAGCCCGACTCCCTTAAGCTTTGCGAAGGATCAGGTACTTATCCAGCAGCGAGGAATGGTTTACCATTTGCTTAAAATCTCCTGAACCATCAGATTTCACAATCAGTGCTGCCCATTCTGCAAACTACACTGGTTTGATGATTCCTTCACTCTCCAGCCTCCTGATTTCCACCTCTACTTTTGCCTACATGGCAACTGGCACTGGGCAGGCCTTGCAAAAATCTCAATTGCTTCCTGGTCAGCAGTTGATAGTCCCAAGCCCTTCCTGAAATACTCCTGAGTATGTCACTAGGACTTCACTGACACAGCTAATATCTAATCAAAAACATTGACCCAATTCAGGTGAATCTTTCTTACCCCATTACACCCAATAGGCTTGAGCCCGAGCCTTTTACTACCATCATTGTTAACTGCACCAACTGCTTCTTATAGGAGACCAGAAACTGAAGTAATAACCTAAATCTGCAAAGGTTCCCCAGTGTATGTTCTCAGTCTGGTTGAGGTCTTGTGCAAACTTAAGGATTGTAGTCCTAAGCAAATCTTGTTAGGGACAGATTCTGCAACCAGAGATACAGCTGCGCTGGTATTGACCTCCATGGGAACTGGGGGACTATTTAACCAAACATTAATTTTAAATCAGTTCCGATCTGATGTCACTAAGCAATTTAATTGTTCCAATCCAAATGTAGGGGCACTTTCTAGGGTGTGTACTTTCCTGGGTACTGGCCTATGAGTTTTCCTACTCAAGTCAGGCCTTGTAGGATTCCTTTGCTGTCTTGAGTCCACATACTAGCAGGAAGTACGATGGCTTGCTGACCCAGATCCTGAAGAACATTTTAGCCACTTGGCAGAGGCTCAGCTTTGTTGTGGGGTTCTGCTGTGGTCTGGCCCTGGATCCCTCTGCTCAGGATACGCCCTGTATGAGGCTCTGTGACTGCCTACACAAGTGGTATTCGCCAAGCTCAGTCAGACAGGCGAGGGTGTCCATTTCCATTGGGATGGCCTGTAGCTCCTATGCCTTGCTCGCCACATTATCTAATGACAAAGCTAGTTGTAGTACTTGTTTGAAGTCCAGTTGTGCTTTGGCCTGTAGGTGCTTCTGCATCATTAATCCCACATACCAAACAAAGTCTCATAGCATTTCATTCAGGGTCAACCCAAAACAAGATGCCTCTGCCAGTCATTTCAACCTCATTCTCCAACAGTGATTAAAACTGATAGCATCTCAGAATTAGAGAAGGTTTGGGCTCAAAATTCTTTATCCAACTCCAGCAAATCTTGGGAGGTTTTCATGTCTGGTGCCCCTATAACTTAAAATGCTGCAGGTGTGCAAGCAGTCACAAGGATTACACATTTTCATATGCCTCAAAAAAATATCACATTTTTCCCGACATACTAGGTCTAGAATCAAACAAGTCAGCTTCCCAAATAAACACATGGTGGCAGAAGTGCTTACCCAAACTCCAAGATGACTGCAAGAGAATGATCTTCAGGCACATCCTGTTTTCTCCCATCGCCATTGAAACAACCATACAGAGGCCAGTATCCCAAAACTGGGTCACTTTATTTACTTGTACATAGTACACTGGCTGTGGCCAGCCAGCTCAGAGTCAGTCCCCTGAACTGAGGAGATTCTAAACCTGCTGGTTATATTTTTTCCCCTCTGAGGAGATTCTAATCTTCCAGATATTATCTGTATAATTTTTGTTTTGTAAAACCCCTACACTACTGTAATCCAGGAGTAGTGCTGATTTTCCCCAGCACCCATGTTGAGTGCACGCAGGGGAGAAACATAGCAAAAAAAACAGGTATGCAAATAACTTTAAAACATACCACCACCAGGAAAAACACCCATGCAACAAAAACATCAGTGTCAAGCAGAGCCACTAGGGGCAACACCTATGTGAAAGAAAAAAAGTGAGGAGCAGGGCAGGGATCAAATCAAAATAGAGTTCAAAGGGGAAATAAAGCACTTCACACTCCAGAGTGCCTACCTCTCCCAGAAGGCACCAAGAGCACAAGGTGTGCACCATTTCTCCAGGGATGAGCATAGCCATGAGGGAGGGGATAGTCAGCCATAATGACCACCCCCAGCCTGCTCCCCGGACCTATTAATGGCCAGCTTGACCAGGCCTCTTCTGGTTACATTGGTCAGCCAGGGCTTTCCTGATTGGTCCAGGTTAACAACCCCAATCAAGGACCTTACAGTCAACAAGACCCAGCTGGTTCCAATCACTGCACATGTCATGCTATGGTGATGACATCATGACCATGCTCCTTAAAAGGTATACATCATGGAATAACATCCCTTTTCTTCAAACAAACAAAGCGAAACTTCAAACAAATATACACCATTGTACATAGGCTCACGTTGCCAATTCAATAATTATACAGATATAATAGTTAAAATTAATAATTCAGATTTCAAGATAACAAATGGAGGTTTGACAACTCATCCTGGTCTGGTGATCATATTCTCTTCGGTAGGCATCTATCCTCCATTGTTTATTGACAGATTGACTGTCTTGCTGCTGGTGGTAGTTACTCGGCATCAGCGAACAATGGCAGTTTTTATCCTCACTCACTGTGTGCACAATTGTTGGAATATACATTGGACTGAGCTGGCTTCTGTTCCTTCACAATGTAACTCTGTGATCAGTAATGACTTCATACCACCTGGACTTACTGCATACCTTAGAAATCTTTCCTGATATCCCAGTGTTTGTTAACTGGATTTCCAACTCACACTCTCCGCCTGCTGTCCAGTTATAGTAGTTCTCTACCTGCTCACTGCTGGTTTACCTGTTTTATTCTCCCCTGTCTTTGAAGGGGGAAGTCCTGTGGTCTTTCATTCTCATCATACATGGGTGTGGTTTGAATCTCATGAATGGTTACAATGCTGAAGTCTGTGCAAACCGATAGCTTTTCTACAATTGACCACTGATATGAAGATTTTGGGAATCCACGTAGAACTTTCAAATTGACACTGAAATGTGATTGTGCCATTGCACAGAATTGAGGATCCATTATACATGGTGAGACCGTCGCTTGTTGGTTGTAGCATGGACTGCTACTTCTAGGGATACAAATTTTTACACTGCATAGTAGTAATTGGTTGGTATTAGCTCCTGTATCAATTTTGGCTTTAGGGGCCTTTTGGGGAAATACATGTTGATAGTCATAAAAAGCTTTAGCTCTTCTTATGCTGTCAATCTGTTATGTGAGGTGGACAACAGAAATATTTAATCATCTTCCAAAGGAAGCTTTTCAGTTTGTTGGCTGTGCACTTTGTTGACATGTTTGTGTAAGTTTGTGTTACAACGTTGTACCATTTTGCTGTTCGCTTGGATGTGTTCCAGGGTCTGGGTCAGCTTTTGAAACCAAATTTTCTGCACATGTATGTCTCATACCTTTTGGCACCACATGACAGAAAAAGCCAGACAACCCCTGGGTGCACATGGCAAATCCAGTCCATGACAATCATGATCCTACTGGTTTGGTGCACATTGCAGACCACTGAAATGGATTGTCCACACCCAAAACATACGAATAATATTGGCCTGCCATTACAGTCTCATGTTAGCGTCCATCTTCCAGCAAGGTGTCAATGGTATGGTACTTCTGCTTGTCAAGGAGAATGAATGAAGTAGAGGTGATTACCATGTTGAATAGCTTCTCCATAAATTGTTCTTCGGGAAAATTAAACTCAGGCTCTTTGCTGCAGCATTTAGGAACAAAGTCATCAACAGATTGTTGGAGTTTCTGTTTGGATGCCGCACATTGGGGTCTATTAACCAAAAATTGATTCATACCATGAGACATACTGAGATATCCACAAGTAGTCTTCAGATCAATTTTTTAAATTATTCTCAGAAAGACATGTTTATTTGGTGAAGTTCCTTTTTACTGATAGCAAGTAAAACTTAGAGAGATGTCCTTGGGACAATTGAAGGCTTAATCAATGAAATAAAGCTGCATATCATGATTAAATAGCTGTCGTTTGGGTGAGGATGCCATTTGATTGCCAACAGTTCAAGATCATATCACCTCACTGTAAGATGCAATGCAAAATTGATAGAACCAATTGGAAGTAGCATTCAGTGACAAAAAATATTGTGCCCTGCGTATTTCCACCTAAAAAGGACCTACCAACAGAAAGCTTTAATTTCTTTAATCAAATTCTCCAACAGGTAGGTATATCATTATAACTGGGGGATCCTCTTAAAAAGTCATCATCTGGGATTCCCAATTCAACAGATATTATCCAAAAGGAACAGGGTCCTTGGATTTCTGAGGGGTATTGCAGCAAATGAAGGTACTGCTACTAGTAGTGAGGCAGAGATACGCCAAAAATAACTGAAAGAACTGAGGTTGTCAGAGATATACCAAAGGCTAGAATAGAGAAACACAGAGACCAGAGGCTGTTGGCTGGATGAGGTTAGAGAATTAGGGAGGAGAGAGCTCTTGCTATGTAAATAAGGAAAAGAATTTTAAAATCAAGGCACTGTCAGAGCAGAAGTTAATGTATGTTCAGAGTTTGGGGTGATAGGTCAATCGGACTTGGTGCAAGTTAAAATACAGACAACAGTTCTGAAATGGCTCACATTTAGACAGCTACAAATAGCAATGGAGAGAAAGTCATAAAATATGGTCCTTACAACTAGGTGTCATAATTAGATACACAACAGGATTTAAATAACAGCACCAAACAACTAAACGTTCTGCATAATCACAACGTTATGCGCAATAATAATATTGCGTCTCTATTGTTGGTCACCTATCTTTGATGTTACAGTATAGCAATGTGTGCCTACATTTTAAGGTTGCAGGCTGATATCAATAAACAAAACCAAGGGCATGTGTCTGAGTAGGGAACGGAAGAGAATAGCTGAGCGAACTGGCCCTTTCTCTATTCTTCGTGCATTGTTGTGATCATGAATCATTCAGCTGTCAAGTTAATGAAATGGGCATCTGACTATAAAGTAGAAATGTATATTTCAATTGTGAATAAGGGGATTAAATGAACTGCAAGTGCTAAAAATGTATAACAGCAAATAAAGAAAGTCTACTGTTCGGTCATCAGTGTGGGAACACGTAGTTGTCATCTGGAAACGATTAGGTCCAAGTAATTCTAAGAACTGCCTTCATGCAAAAGACTAAACTATCATCTTCACTTTTAGGTGCAGATGGGCCTCTTGAATGTTTTTGACGTTTTCTATTTTCAATTTTACATCTCTCCAAGAGATATGACAGGACTGTGTTTTCCAACGAGCGCAGAATTAATTTAACTTAATGTGAGAAAATAAATATCCGGAGATTTATTTTTTAACAACTGCAGTTAGTTCCATCAACTAGAATATATTTGCTTTTGTTCTTTCTTCTTGACTGTGTCAATATTTATTCAAGGTTATATAAGGCTTGAAAGCGTTTTGTTTTCCAAAAAGCAGCAGAATTTTAAGATTTGGATGCACTCCCTGAGAGTCAGATGGAGGCAGATTCAACTGTAGCTCTCAAAAGGGAAATGAGTAAGTACCTGAGAAGAAATGGTTAGCTGGGCTACAGGGAAAGGGAAGAGAATGAGTTTCTCCTGCAAACAGTTGGCACACTGAAAATGGCAGAGTTTCAGAATGGCAGTGGGGGGGACGGTACCAAAATCCAGCAAAATGGTGGCACTCTTGTTGACCCAAACTCAAGGAGTCCAGACAGAATTATTGGGAACATTGTTACACAGACTCCACCTCTGTGGTGGACACTTAGTTCTGAGGCAACCTCAGTAAGACAGAAATTCCGTACACCCTATCCACTGCCACCTCACCTCCCCACCACCATCATCCATACCCACAAACAAACACCCCATCTGCCGCTAGTCAGCAGTTCTCAATTATCAATAGCACCAAAGTAGTGGTTACTACTGCTCACATACTTTCACCAGTGATGATTATTGTATTCTTGGAGAAAAGGTAGGGGTGGGCAGCAGTGGAGTCACAGGAGATGGAGAAAAAGGAGGATTAGAAAGAAACAAACAGGCTCTCGTCTGGCAATGCCTACCCAAAGCTGGGTGCATCAGTCAGGCACTGAACGTCTTGGATGAAGCCATTCTCCCTACTAGGCCACAAGCAGATCTGATTAGTCAGGTTCCTTGTATTACATGTCTCTGACCACTGCTGCTTGAAACTCAGCAATAGTGGGATGAGGCACTTAATGGATAATAAGTAATAAAGTTGCTATGGTCCCAAAGAACCATAAGGCTGCTCTCTCATTAAAGAGAAGGAGATGTCTGGTATAACACAGAGTGGAGCTGGAAGAATACAGCAGGCCAGGCAGCATCAGAGGAGCAGGAAAGTTGACGTTTCGGGTCGGGACCCTTCTTCAGAAATGGGGGAGGGGAAGGGGACTCAGAAATAAATAGAGAGAGGAGGGGTGGGGCTGGGGAAGGTAGGTAGGATGGTGATCGGCGTGTGCAGGTAGGCAGTGATGGGGATAGGTCAGTGAGGTGGGAGGGGTAGAGAGGTGGGAGAGATGATGTACAGGTCAAAGAGGCGGGGATGAGGGAGGTGGGATTGGACATGGGATGAGACCAGGGGTGGGGAGATTTTAAAACTGGTGAAATACACGTTTAGGCCACTGGGCTGTAGGCTCCTAGGGCGCAATATGAGGCACTGCTCCTCCAGTTTCCGGGTGGCATCATTGTGACACTCGTGGAGGCCCAGGATGGACATGTCACCCAGGGAGTGCGAGGGGGAGTTAAAATGGTTCACGACCGGAAGGTGTTATTGGTTTGTGGTTGGTTGGCTCGCTGAGCTGGTTCGTTGTTCCGCAGACATTTCATTACCCTGCGGGGTAACATCATCCATGCAGCCTCCAATGAAACGCCGTTCTGTTTTCCTGCCTGTTATTCAAACTCTGGTGTCCGTTGAGCTGGGTTACCTCACTTCTGGCTTTCCTCCGCAGTGGAGTATATATAGGGTCTAGCTGTATGTGTTTGTTGATGGCCTTCTTAGTGGAGAACCAGGCCTCTAGGAATTCCCATGTTTGTTACAAGTAAGATGCAAAATTTTAAAATTAATTAACTTTTTGAAAAATTTGGTAGTATTTCAAGTCAAATTTAGCCAAGACTGAAAATAAATATGTAAACAGAAAGGAAAGCAGCACAGATGCTATTACAACAAGTGTTGGATATCTCGAACAGAAACTCAAAATGCTGCAATATCCAGCAGCTTTGTCATTGAAGCATTGTAGCTCATGTCAGAACCCTAGCTTGTGCCACTGCCGTCCTCTTGTTTCTTAACCCTATTTCAGTTCCTCTTGCAATTATAATTAAGATTGATAGTACTGGCAATATGTCTAGGAAACATTTGCAAACCTGTGGTTTTTCACTGGGGAAACCCGGCTGTCAGCTGAAATGCTGAAGCCATAGGTGGCCTGTAAAAGAGATTCCTGTTTAAATAAGGAGGCTCCACATCATGGTCAGTCCCAAACTACCATCCAAGTTGCCATTCACCTGCCCCACTCCCTCATGCCCGAGTTCAACAAAGAAACTGCTGATCTCAAACACAGTTGGACAAAGCTAACTGGTGCATGCCACTATTGAACAAAAATGAATTGGTTGCAGTGAGATTCTCATGTGCTTTTGACTTTTACTTTCAAACAGTTTTTGATTAATGAGTATTCATGACATACAAATGTACTGAATGTGTGGACCCATCATAAAATTCCATGAGGCTTGACACTTTGCAAAAACTCTGCTGCCTTTATCTCTGCATTTCAATCCACACTGGGGAAGTCAAAATGTTGTATCCCACCTAGCTCAGTAATGCCATTTTCCTCACATTTGCAAGCTCCATTCTATCTCCTCCAACTTTTAGACCATGATATACCTTTACATGACCTCATTAGAACAAAATAAATGTTGCCTGATCTCGAGGGCACCGGCAATGAGGAAAGGTTAAAAATACTAGGCTTGTTTTCACTGGAAAGACGACAGCTGAGAGGACACCTGATAGAGATCTACAAAATTATGAGAGGCACAGATAGGATTGATAGGCAGAGGCTTTTTCCCAGGGTTGAAGTTTCAATTATAAGTGGGCACAGGTTCAAGCTAAGAGGGGGAAAGTTTAAGGGAGAGGTGCAAGGGAAGTTTTTCACACAGAGAATGGTAGGAGCCTGGAATGCACTACCAGAAGAGGTGATGGAAGCAAGCACTTTGATAACATTTAAGAGGGAGCTGGATGGTTACATGAATAGGGAGGGAATAGAGGGATACGGACCAAATAATTGAAGAAGGTTTGTTTTGCAGATTAGTGAGGACATGATGATCGGCACAGGCTTGGAAGGCCAAAGGGTCTGTTCCTGTGCTGTACTTCTCTTTTGTTCTTAGTTCTTCTTCTTTTTTCATTAACATCCTGGCGTTTATATCACACTGTCATGCAATGAAATTATCTGCAGCACATCAAAGTGATGTAATCACAAAATGTGGACATTTAGCCATTGAAGAGACAACAGGAAAAATATTCAGAGACATCTTCTAAAGGCAGATGAAAGGCTTTAGGATTTAGGTTTGGGTATTAGATAAAAGCCTGACAACACAAAGGCAGTGGAAAAAGGTAGAACTCAGTTCTGTCAGAATGCATGTAAAAACCGACTCCCATGTCTGAGGATTATTCCACCAAGAGTTAGCATTGAGTTAGGAAACAGAAGAAAGAAAAAGTTGGTGGTAATAGTTTGGGGAGCAGAGAGATTGTTGGATATGATCAGACTACCATTAGCCACTTGGAAAAAAATGATAAAAGTAGTGCCAAGCAAGAGCAACACACAGAGCTGGCCAACAGAAGAGAGAGGCATTGGACGAGGATGGTTTGACTGACTGTGAAGTGCCATTGAGGGATCCTACATATTTTTCTTCACAAAGCTCCCGAGTTGCACTAAGGTAACAACACTGGTCTCCAAGTGAGGCCATTAACTGTTGAAATTCTCATCTATCCTCCGGCCTCTTCCCATGTAAAGTCCAACAGCCTGACTGGTCAGATTTGTAGTTAACATTGCAGATCCATCTAGGTGATGAAAATTGGGTGTAATCTACACACTTAAAGCAAGAATCCAAGTTTCCTGATGGATGCTTTAAGTGCCTGAAATAATTATGACTACATCCAGTCGGAGCATAACGACAGGGTAATCGGTAACTTCAAATGACTGCCCAGCCTTAACTACCAACCTACTGCATTTTATAATATTTCGGCCCAAAGAGTTCTGATCTAAATACCCAATTTTCAGCTTATCCAGGTCATCACAGTAAGTCAAATACTTTGGGCCTGACTTTCAATTTTCAGGTCGGAATAAGAAAATATTTCTATTTAAAAAATGCTTTAATCATCATAGCAGCTCGTACAAATGTCAAAATAAACATGCCTTACTTGAAATTCAATTTAGAAATCCTGAAATCCTCTTGACAACTTATAAATCTGTCACAGTAACTCAATTCCTTTTATTCTTAATATCTGATTTGGCATCAGATGAGAGAATCCAATAATGGGTTTAAAACTCAGCCAAGAATTATCTTGAGACTCAATTGAACTCACCTGTCACAAACCCTGTAGTGGAATCCACTACAGTATTTGAAAATATCCAGAAGCATAGACATCTGCCAAACCTTTGAAACAGCCAAACAGATGGCTGAGCTGAAATTCAAAGAAAAAAAATCAAAGAAAATCCCTGGACTTCACTATTGTATAATGCAGAATAATAATTTATCCAATGGATACTGTACTGTACTCCACCTTTCGATGTTTCATTTCACAATGTTCTTCATTGCCTGACATCAGGTAAGCTGTCAAGAAGTGATAATCCGCTAAAAACTTAAGTTAATAGTCGTTTATCTTTTCCAAACAAAGCTGTATCATCATTCTGTATATTATAAGTGATATATAACTAATAATGTTGCACTTCATTATAAAATAAGAATGAACAAACCTCTTGAACATACCTTTGAGACAGAGCGAGTGTGAGCGAGAGTGTCATATAACATAGAAACAGGCCCTTCAGCCCACCATGTTTATACCATCCAAAAAACACCAAACTACACTAATCTCATTTACTTGCACTTGGTCCATAGACTATTATGCCCTGGTAATTTAAGTACCCGTCCAGATGTTTCTTAAATGCTGCAAGAATATTTGCCTCCCCCATGCTTTCAGACAGCACATTCCATATGTCTACCACCTTTTGGGTGAAGAAATTTCCTCAAATATTTTCTAAACCACTTTACTCTTCACACTAAGCTTATGACCTCTGGTCTTACACACGTCTTCCATGGGGAGGAGATTTTCATGATCTGCTCAGTCTATGCCTCTCTGTATCTCAGTCAGATCCCCACTCAGCTTCCTCTATCCACTCTCTCCTCATAACAGAATTTACATCCGAGGCAACATCCTGGTGAATCTCCTCTGCACCCTTTCCAGTGCAATCATATCCTTCTGATAGTGTAGCAACCAGATGTGCACACAGTATCACATCTGTGGCCTAGTCAATGTTTTATGAAGTTGAAGGAAGATTTCCTTGCTCATATTTTCTATGTCCCACCTAATGAATGCGAACATCCTGTTTGCCTTCTTCACCAGCCTGTCTACTTGTGCTGACATCTTCAGAGATCTTTGGACTTCTAGACCAAAGTCCCTTTTTCCCTCAGTACTCCCGAGGGACATACCACTCATTGTATAAATCCTTCCTTTATTAGACCTCCCAAATGTTTCACTTTGCACTTACCAGGATCAACTTCTGTCTGCCGTTGCTCTGCCCAATTTACCAGCTGAACAATATCAGAATGTAGCCTGAGACTGAGACCTCATTATCAACAATACTATGAATTTTCATGCCATCTGCAAACCTAGTAATCATACCTTTCCTCATATTGTTTCTGACTTCAAACCATGGTTCATTTGTAGTTCATGATGTCTCTGTGCTGAGGTGAATTATGTTGCCTTCTATAGCTTGCTCATGAAAATTAAGTTCTGAAATGACCACTTCTAGAATTTCATGACGGCAAACTGTGGCCTCACAACTGCCTTCTTACCCTGGCCAATGTCAGTGTTGCGAATCAAGGCTTGGGCCCTGCCCACTATTTTTTAAAGGTCATCCAATGCATTTCAATGTGCACCAGAATGGAGAAGTGCAGGCTTCTAGACTTCTTCCCATCCTTTTCTTGCTGATGTAAATAAGAATACTCAAGATCATGGTAGCAGAGATCCAAAATTGCAGTTGGACCATCACCAGCAATAAAATTAATGTATACTACACAGTATAAGCTTCAGAGTCCTAACAAATATGGCGCGTGCGCTGACCCATTGCCTAATCTTCCGTTTCTCCCCAGTGAAATTGTGGAACATATCTAGATGTATTAGCATGGGAAAGAATGAATTTCACATATAATCACAAATAATCAGGATTTTACCATGCTACTGTGACCTTGCTCAGCAAGGAGACAATTTACTTGATGCTAGCCAATTTCTGGTATCTCTCCTAAGAGTCTGTTATTCATGCCATAGACTCCTTACACAGAGCCAATATATATGCAATAGTTGGAAAGGATGCATAAAGGATAATTCCATGGTATATATATCCTCCCACTTAACCTAACTGATATACATACACTGTACAATTGGTTGAAAACAACCAATTCAATGCATATGTAGATCAAACAGGGGTTTTAACTTAAATGGATGAATGTTCTGACAATGGCCATTGCTAATATAAATAGGTAGTTTTGAATTACAATGCTAGATATATGACAGAATCTTAAGTGTAGAGGTGCATGAGAGCAGTATTTAATATCCTAAACAATTTTTGGTGAGTCCAGGAGTTCTTACAGTGTAGTATCAGTAATAGTTCCATATCTAACTCAAGGTATTGCTCTAAGGTTCTTTATTAATATTTAATCCATCAGTTTAGCTACTATCCTATTTCACAATCAGATCAGTTATTGACAGGAATGGGCAATTTAAATGAATAAAACAAGGAGCTTAAACTTGTGCACAAATCATTGGAAACTGATATTGATTCCCCATTGAGAATTCAAGATAAATCAGAAAATCCATAGGATGCAAAATGTAAAATAATGTAGGAAAATTAAATCCAGAAGTATTGATTAAATGATATCAAGTTTCAATTTTAAAATGGTTGAAAAATGTAGGAGGGATGAAATAATCTCATCAATTAGAAATTCCCCAGTTTGAAAGTACTGGAAACAGTATAGTGAGTTGGGCACTCTGTACTAAGTTCTAATTCTACCTTGAAGGAGACAGAATGCAAGATAGAAAATCTTCAGTTTATACAAAAGAGTAGAAGCACATAACTCTTTATGAAGTTCAAGTTCATCACATACTTGAACATTTTCCACCTTGAGAAAGGTGCAAGGTAGATAACGTCAAGAAGGAGCACAATTACCGTGTGAGCGATCATGTGAAACAGGCTGAAGCATGACTGCAATTTCTACAATAATTAAGTTTTGAGCTAAAAACAGAATGACTTATCAGTTTTGAAGTTCTCTTTTGCTGAAGTATGCAATATTATTCTCATAAATAGTGAGACAGAAAATACAAAGTTCAGTACGGGTCATTTAGTCAGTTTTATTTCTGCTGGCTGCAAAAGAGATATCCAGCTGAAACCTAGGTTCTGATTCTTGGTGCACAGAACTATAACTAGCGATGCTTCAAGTGTACATCCAAGTTTTTGTTAATAAATGTGACAAGAGTTTCTGCCTCTACCACCTCAGGTAATAAGTTCCAGACCCTGAAATCACTGGGTGATAAAATTTCCCTTTGACTCCCCTTTAATCCGTCTGCCAATGATTTTAAATCTATGATCCATGGCTATTGACCTCCCTGCTAATGGAAGTGTATCTTTCCAACCATCTTTAGCTCATTCATCAATGACCTTCCCCTGCCATCAAAAGGTCAAAAAGGGATATGTACTGATGTCTGCCCAATATTCAGCACCATTCAAAACTCCCTAGATACAGAAGCAATGCATGTTCAAATGCATCAAGATTTCAACAACATTCAAGAAAGTGACATTCATAGCATTTTACAGGGCAGAAGGACGCCATTTGACCTCTTATTTCTGTACCGGCTCCGGAAAGAGCTACCTTGCTAGTCCTGTTCTCCAGCCCTATCACTGTAGCCCTCAAAATTCATCATTTTCAAATATGTCTCCAGCTCTCTTAAGCCTATGGAATCCACCCCCGACTCTTTCCCAGGCAACACATTCCAAACTCCAACAGCTTCCTAACTGTAGAAGTTTCTCCTTATCTTACTCCTAGCTCTCTTCTGACAATCTTGAAATTGTGACTCCTAGTTACTAACATACCAAGTAGAGGAAGCAGAATATCCTTCCTTACCCTGTCAATATTGTTCATAATTTTGAACACTTTAATAAGGTCACCTCTTAATCCTCTCTGCTCCAAGGAGAATAAGCCCAATTTCCCTAACCTTTCCTTGTATCTAGAATCCTTTATTCTTGGTATCATGACACACAAGTGTTAGCCAATTATCATCTAAAGCAAGAGAGAATCCATCTATCTTTCCTTGACATTCCATGGCATTATTATTGTTTAATCCCTGACTATCAACATCCTGAAGGCTAACCATTGACCAGAAATTGAACTGGACGAACTCTGTAAATATGGCCACAAGAACAAGTCAGAAACTAAATGAACTGAGGCAGGAAACCCATTTCTAGCTTTGCCAGTGTCTGACTACCATCTACAAGTAAGGAGTGTGATGGAACACACTCCAAATTTCGTGGATGGGTGCAGCTCCAACAACATTTAAGAATCCTAACAGGAATTTAGGACAAAGCAGCCAGCTTGAAGACTATCCCAGCCATTATCTTCAACTTTCAATCCTTTCACCACCAATGCGCACTGACAGCAATGTGCCATCTTCAGGATGCGTTGCAGCGCTTACAACAGTTGTTTGATCGCATCTTCCAAACTCATAATATCTACCAAATAGAAGGAGAAGGGCAGCAAATGTGTACGGACATGACCACCTGCAGGTTCCCCTCCAAGCCACACACCACTCTGCCTTGGAACTAGATCTCTGTAACTTCAATGTCATTCGGTCAAAATCCTGAAACTCATATCCTAACAGCATTATTGGGTGTGTTTGCAGCAGTTTAAGGAGGCAGTTCACCATGACTTTCTCAAGGGCAAGTAGCTCTGGGTCATAAATGATGGTCCAGCCAGCAAAGCCCACATTCCATAGAGAATAAATACAAAACATGGCCTCATCACCTAATGCACCTCATCCATCTGACAATCGATGGACTTGGATCTCATTGCCATTGAAAACATTCAAAAACATATTTTGAAGATAAGTATTTAAGGAAAGATGCATGTATTTTGGCAGTTCTGAACAGAATTACTGAATGAATACCGAGAAAGAATGAGTTAACTTGAGAGATATGATTGGACAGACTGGGCTTGTCTCCGCTGGAGTGTAGTGGAATGGTAGGTGACATGATTGAAGTGTATAAGAATCTTAACCATTTTGAAAAATGTGAATATGGAAAGAGTGTTTTCTCTTGGGAAACCGTTTAAATATTAAACTGCTTTTTCAGAACAGGACCAAGGAGAAGTTTTTCCTCTCAGACTATTGTCGAACTTTGGAGCATTATCTCCGAAAACAGTGAAGACAAAGTTATTTAATATTTTTAAAGTAAATATCGATAGATTCTCGTTAGGCAAGTGAATCGAAGGTTGCCAGATAGGAATATGGAATTCAAAAAGTCAAACAGATCAGCAACGATCTTACTGAATGCTAGAACAAACTCAAAGGGCTGAATGGTCTCCTTCTGCTCTGAATTCATATGTTTACATGGGATTGTAAGATAACAAAATGTCAACTCTTGAAGAGGGTCAAACAGTAGTGCTATTAAATAGCTGTTTTGACATTCTAGGAAAAAATGGTGTACTAGAAGACTAGAACCAATGAAGAAGCAGAATCTGGGTCCATAAATTGTTGTGATATTAAGTTAAAGAGTTGCTTAAAATAAAATTGAGTAGGGTAGAAGCAAGAAAATGCAATCAGACTGAATAATGTGAAGAAAAATGTATAGGGTGAGAACATCAGCAAGAGTGGACAGTATTTGATGCCTGGTCAATATGTGAGTGATATAAAAATGAGTGTGGAGGGAAAGAGGGCAGAAAGGATCAGGAATAAATGATCCACAATAGCACAGATTAAATAATTGAAGTGAAAACTCAATACTCGTGAGTACAATTTGGCAGATCATAAAATGTCAACTTCTTCATAAATGCCAGATTCAATCATATAATTTTGAAGATGCTGACAGCAATGACAAATGATTCACAAAGAATCTACAGTGAGCCCTAGATGACCACATGTTGGGAAGAATCTTCCCATCCCTTAAGAGGTGTGGGCAATGATGCAAAATTTGGGAGAAAGTGGCAATAATGAAAAGATGAGAATTTTTAATTTTGAGACCAAAAGAAAAGCTCTGGTTTCCCCTTAAAGGTTTCAATGGCTAAATAAGAATCTTCCTAGAAGGCGGCATGAAACTTATTTGCATACATTAACATCTTATTACTCGTTAATTTCACAGTCTTTATAAGCAATATGCGATTCTCCCAGGTACAGTGAGAACTGAGGCGGTACCAGTTCCAAAATTGGAAGTCTGAGCTGTTACCTGGAGGGTGCAGCTAACCAGTGTGTCCTCTGCATCTCCATGATGGTCATCATTCCCTAACATTTCACAGTACACTCCATGGGCAGCTGGTACCTCCAACCTTCTGTCCAGAAAAATTGGTGCTGGTAAAACACCAGCCTCATCTCTTCAGCATGGCCAATTTTGGACTACTTTGGAAGACACTTCAGCACTTCACTGTAGTATTTTGGAACTCACCTTACACAACTTACATTGAAAAGCTCTTGCCAAGTACTTTGCATGCAGGAACACACACCCATCTTATCCATTTGCACAGGATATATCTCAGGACTGTTAGATTTTTTTTTAAGTGCTCAATCACTTTGTGCTTGCTTGGCCACTCACAGCAATTCTGCCTTGCCTTTTATTACATTGCTGCTTCACCTCAGCATCTCCGTCTTGTCCTGCCTTGCCTTGCCCTGTCCATTAGCACAGACAGAAAGTCAGGCAACTTGTCATAGCTGCAGCATTAAAAGGTGAAGAGGGGTGGGTAAATTGCTGCACGGCACTGTGCTATGTCATACCTACGGCATGTTTCAGCCGACACAACCTCAACCAAATGGGCATGTCTGAAAGCCTGAGTGGAGTACTCCTTACTAGCATTAAAGGGGTACTGTTGTCAGCCAGAGTGTGCTACCATACTCAAAGGCAATGTCTGATCTTAATCTATGGAATTAGCCATGGCCAGTCATACACAGAGTGTGAATTCAAGTGAACTTAAAAGTATCTGTATGATGCAATTCTCAAACATACTCCCAAAGGTTTCATAGCTGTACGACAGTGTGAAGCTGCTTTAATTTCATAGAAGAAGTGGAGGGGAAGGGGAGGCAAGGTACTCCTACCACAGTAATAATATCCCAACATGTTCATGTGACAGGGTAACTTGATGGGTACATCTCCATAAGGTAAAATATCTCAGAAGTCTATGTTCTTCTAGATCTCCACATTCTACTGTATCCCAGCCACAGCTAAAGCCTCTTTTGTGTTTCAACAACCACAGAAGTAAATGCAGTTTCTTTGTAATTGCTTTCTTCACTTTTCCTGTTATGTCACACTATTATCAATTGTTTGAACATTTTAAAAGATCTGCTGCTCCCGCATTCAAGAGTGACAACATTTAGAGTTCTGAAGAAGAGTCATGTAGGACTTGAAATGTTGACTCTGTTTCTCTCTCCGCAGATGTTGCCAGACCTGCTAAGTTTCTCTAGCATCTTCCAGAATTCAAACTTGACCTGTTGTGGTCAGCTGCTTTTACATGATTTACGACTATTTATAATGTGTTAGATGTTCACGATCATGGGTGCTTTCCCTAATGCAAAAATTGAACTGCAGGATGTTTGTAATCCCCGTGCCTCATCCTTTTTCAGATACCTTTAATCAAACCCAACCTGTTCAGAAATGTTATTATACATATCTGGAGTACGTGGGACTTGAAACTGAGCTTTCTAGCTCAGAGGTAGGGACGCTACCACTGCACTACAAGAGTCTTTGCTCAGCCCCCTTTGTTGTCGAGAAGGCAATTTCAGAGAAAATGAGATGATAAGCAATAAAGTGTCAAAAAATCATATATTACATTGTACTTTGCGATATATTCACAAGCAACATCAAGCAGACTAATTAATCATTTGCCCATTGTTATGAGTTGGATCATGAGAATAGATGATAGGCTACCAGGTTCTCTTAAGAGTGACAGCCATTCATTGTAAAGATCTTTGGCATGCAATGAATAACTGCCTTAAAAACTCATTTGAATAATAAAAGCAATGCTTCATTGCACTAGACATAAATTTTACTTGGACTTCCTCTGTGTTATTTTAGCAAGCACTTCAGCATAACATTATTGTTACTGTCTCAATCAAAGCAATTCCATGCAAGATGATATTGCCTGGGGTTGGCACTTGACTAAAGATTTCCCCTGTGGGAGGCTAATGTCATTAAAAGTCCAAATCAGATCTCTGGGATATCTTGGAATATAACGAGCAAAGGGGTGTCTCCTTAACCAATTAGATTCAACAATATTTGTTGAGATGTTTTGAGCCAGAAATTGTAAAACAAGACATTGAATTCAATGCTATATCCTGAAAAATTCCAAAGTAAAGATGGGGAGAGGCAGAAGGGAGAAAGAAAACAAACAAAAGAGCAGATTATGAAAAATTCACCACAGTGGAAAGATGTGCAGGCAAGGTGGATTAGCCATGGGCAATGAAGGGTTATGGGGAGAGAGGGTCAATGTGAACTCAATGGTCTGCTTTTGTATTGTGGGGTTTAATGATTTAAATTTGATGGATTGAGATTTGTCAAAGTTCACTATCAGTGCTGGACAGGCTATTCATTATTAATTAAATGCAATAATCCATGTAACATTTGAATAAATAAACTCCAACTGATTGAGTTTGGCAATACCTAATGGTTAAATGTCACAACTTCAGTCTCTTTGTATACTTCATGTTAAGTTTCTTGGTATGCTTACGTATTATAACATTCTGGAGATCCAGGGCAACCACACAGTAATTTCCTGAATTTGGTGTTAAATTGCTCAAGTGTGGCCCCCAGACCATGCCATCTAATTTATTGTTTAGTAACCCCAGTGAGTGCTGATAGCCTCACTGTTACATGTAACCACAAAATCCAAGCCATTGGGATGAATAGTCCCATTTTCAGATAACGAGTCTTGTCAAGTGAGTTTTGTGGTTTGGGGTGGTTTTCTCACACAGTCTTTCACTATTCGTCTCATTAATAGCACATAAGTGGGCACTTGGACATATTTCTCAGGGACTGAGTGGGCAAGGAGGCAGCAATGCTTGCCACTACTTGAATCTTACAGCTTTCGTGCCTGTGGCACTCCAGTTAAAGACCTGTCACTCATCGTCTCAAATACCATCACACCATGGGGCTCAACTTTTAACATCAACCACATGGCACAGAAGAAAGGAAAGCTCACTCCCCACTTGACAGCCAGGGACGTGGAGGTGATTTTGGACAAGATGAAGGTGGGAAATCCTTTTTCCAGCCAATCATCACAGAAAGCCATGCCACTAAACATGACCTGCCTAGACACTGACTACATCTTAGGTCTGAACTGTGCCCAAGGTGAAAAGACCCAACCAACAGTGCCAAAAAGAGGTTTTGTGCACTCCACAAGGGTAAGCGATACCATCTTGTCTCTGATCAGTTTCACTTATAGGGACAGCACACATAAACTCTATCGCTGCACTCATATTTCACCAAAGGCTCACGGACTGAGTTTTGCTGAAGCCTAAACTTGAAGATCGTTCTTACTTTGCCTTCTCTTCAACTAGTCTGTCTTCATCACAAATTCTTAACTGTGGCTCTAAAGTCAAACCATCAAAGGGCAGTGGGGACATTTGTGGGTGGTGATCATAATTGAAGGAGCTGGCCATTGGACATAATGGTGCCAAAACAAAATGGACTCTCTCACCCTTCCCTTCCAAAGAAAGCATGGCACAATTTACTTTACAGGTATGTCAGATGCTGGGGGATGCCACATCCCCTCCCCCACTAAAAAACAGGAGAAGGCCCTTAAACTTAAGAATCTCAATTCACCAAGGATGGGAAAGTTACACATTTCCTAACCCACCGCTGGGAAGGTTTTTTCAAAATTCATTCATGGGACAAGGGCATTGCTAGCTGGGCCTTCCCAGAAGGCAGTTAACAGTCAACCACATTGCTGTGAGTCTGGACCCACATATCGTCCAGGCCAGGTAGGAATGGCAGTTTCCTTCCCTAAAGGACATTGGTGAACCAGACAGGTTTTTCCAACAATCGATTATAGATTTATGATCATCAGACTTTTTTTTCTATTGAATTCAAATTTCACCATTTTCTGTGGCAGCATTTGAACCTGGGTACCCAGAACATCATCTGGATCTCTGAATTAACAGCCCAGTGATAATACCATTGTGACATCGCCTCCCTAGCTGAATGCCAGCTAAGGCATGTTGATGGTCGGTACAGTGCCCACACTGCCACCTGACTTTTGCTCTCTGCTTGCCTAGCACTCCCACCAAGGACATAAAATTCCATTCATGCATTATGGTTAAAATATGAGCATTTTCCCTCGGATTTTGACACCACACATTATTTGGCCTAACAGATCTTTACCAGTATCTACGGTCCACTCAAGCCTTCTACCACCACATTTCATCTCACCCCATCTACATATTGTTCTTTTCCCTTTTCTCTCACATACAAATCTAGATTTGCTTTAAATGCATCCATTCGGATCGCCTCAATGGTTTCACATTCTCACTTGTCTCTGAGTAAAGAAGTTTCTCTTGAATTCCATTTTGGGTTTTTAAGTGACAGTATTATTGTCTACCCAATTGAACCATCTCATAATTTTATCAACATTAATCTGATCATGTTTCAGCCTTTTCTCCCAGATAAAAGTCAATTCAGTCTGTTCGGTCTCCCCTTTTCGTTCTGGTACCATCCTTGCAAATTTTTGTTTGCACTTTTACAGTGCTTCTATGCCCTTTTTGAAATATGGAGACCAGAATTACATATCTAATTTTTTAAAATAAATTTTGCAACTGTTATCACAATCTACACAATGCATTAGAAAATGTGCATTTTAATGGATCTTGCGGAACTTTGATAAAAATTAATTTAAGTGCAATTGAATCTCATTACTAGATATAGGTTGTGGAAATAAAATTTCATTAAATTATTTTACAATGCTGTCAAATAGAGATTTGAAATGAGAGGGAAGGAATTGTGACTACAAATAAATTTGTGCTTTCTGCAAACCTGAGGAAGCTTTTAGAGAGGTCTCTTAATGCACCATTAATGGAGCGAAAGGACGACAAAATCAAGGACAGTCGGATGTAATTGTGACAATAACAGCCCACAAGTGGCAATGAGATGGCTGAGTAGTTAATTCACTTTGAGCAACATTGTAGTTAGGACACTTTTTTCTTTAAACAGTACAATGAAATATTTAACGTGAAATAATTGTTTTAATATTTCATTTAAAAGCCAGGACCTGTGACAATAACGTACCTGCATTGGTGCACTGAAGTCAGCTGAGATTACAAGCCCCGGCCCTGAAATCTGCTTTGATTCAACAGAATCAGACAACACTGATTAGTAAGTGAGACATAGAGTTAGGTTAAACTCATAAGTATAAGCCGAAAATCAGTGAAAAAGTCAGCAGGTCTAGCAGCAACTATGGATGGAGAAAGAGAGAGAGAAAAGGAGAGAGGGAGAGAGGAGGAGGGAGAAGGAAAAACGGAATTAACATTTCCAGTCTGATTTGACTCTTTTTCAGAATGTCTGAGGAGTCATTGGATTTGAGTCATTAACTCTTGTTTCTCCCTCCACAGATACTGTTGAATTTATCCAACCCGTAAATATAAACTACTGATGTTTCAAAACATTATAACTAACAGTGAACATATCTAGTCTTATGCAAGTCAGAGCGAAAGTGCTGAAATCTGTTATTCAGGAAGTCTTACAATGCAATTAGAAAAGCAACATGTAATTGGCAAGAATCAACATGGTTTTGCAAAAGAGAAACCCTGTTTGATAAATTTAATCAAAGTTATTTGAGGATGTGATTAATAGAGCACATCAAGGAAGGACCACTGCATTTAGTACACTTCAATTTCCAAAATTCATTCAATAACTTTTTTGTCCCAGTCACAGGATATGGGTACATCTATTGCTCATATCCAACTGCCCAGAGGATAGTTCAGAGACCACCAAATTGCTGTAGGTCTGGAGGCAAACACAGGCCAGACCATGTAAGGACAGCAGATTTCAATTCCCCATTAATGAACCAGATGGGTTTTTCCAAAAGTTGCAATGGTTTTACTGTCATCACTAAACGCTTAATCCCAAAATTATTTGCTATATAAACCATTAATACAGGAGATTAGGGCCAATGGAATTGGGAGTGATTAGCACAGACTGGTTAATGGACAAGAGCAAAGAAAAAGCTAAAATGAGATATTTTCAGCTGGCAGCCTGGGTTCAGTGGAGTCAGATCATAATACCATAAGAAACCAGAACAGGAGTAGGCTGAACATTCCTCATATTCACTTTCCTGTGTTTTCCCCATAACACTAGGTTTCCAACTGATCAAGAATTTATTTATCTATCTATCTATTTATCTAGCTATCTATCTGTCTGTCTGTCTATCTATCTACCTATCTAAGCCTTAAACATACACAAGGACTTTGCCCGCTCAGATCACTGTGCCAAAGAGTTCCAAGATTTGCAGGGATATGGGCCAAACACAGGCAAGGGGGTCTAGTTTGATTTGGGAACATGGTCGGCATAGCCTACTTGGACCAAAGGGTCTGTTTCAGTGCTGTATGACTCTATGATTCATGACCCTCTGAATGCTGCACTGGGTCTGTGCTAGGGCCTGAGCTATTTAAAATCCAAATGAATGACTTACACAAGAGGCTGGAAGTGATGTAGAGATAGTGGGAACTGCCGATGCTGGAGAATCTGAAATGTAGCCAAGTTTGTTAACAATACAAAGCCAAGTGGAAATGCAAGCTATGGAGAGAATGTAAAGATGTTGCAAAGAGATATAGATAGGTTACGTGGGCGAGCAACAAATTGAAAAAAATGAGTGTTCTGCACTTTGTTCTCAAGAGAAAAAGCAGAATATTTTTATAGAATACATGAAACTTGCAAATGTTGATGTTCAGAGGAATTTTGCTGTACAGTAATTGGAAGCAGCACCAAATGTTAACATACTGTTACAGCAAGCAAATTATATTTTGGCTTTTATTGCAAGGGACAAAAATAAGTAAGTTTTGCTAGAATTGGACAGTTTTCAATGAGACCATACCTGGAATACTGTGTGCAATTGTAACCTTTATATTTTTGAAAGAATGTGATTGCTTTGGAGGCAGGACAGTGAAGGTTCAACAAGATCAGTTCTTGGGATGAGAGAACTGTTCTATGGTTAGAGGCTGAGCAAATTTGATCTGAATTCTCTGTAGTTCAGAAGAATGAGTAGTGGTCTAATCGGAGCACTCAACACCCCAACTCCCAAATGAAACATGAACAAGGCAACAGTGTCAAAATAAGAGGCCAACTCTTTAGGACTGGTATGAGGAGAAAATTCTTCAGTTAGTACTTTGATCCTTTGGAATTATCTACCCCAAATTCTTGTGGATGCTCCATGATTGAAAACGCTCAAGGCGAGGACAGTCAAATTTTTGATCAATTTAGAGACACCTTTACCAGTTTGATTTCTATATAATAACAACTTCAAAATCACTGACTCAGTTAACAACAGCAACAAAGCTTATCTAACTTTTAAGCAGCAAAGTACCGCACAGTCCATTATAGCCTTGGGCTCAGTAATGATAATGTTTCATTCCCTTTCATCCTCTAGAAATGTAGGAAGTTAGTTTGGCATTGTGGTAAACTAAAAGTTAGATAAATTTTTTAAGTTGAAAATGACAGGAACTGGTGCAGAAAATAATCAAGAAAGCTAATGGAATGCTGGCCTTTATTCCTAGGGGACTGGAATACAAGATGCAGATGTTATGCTGCAGTTATGTAAAACCCCAGTTTGACCCCACTTGGAGTACTGTGGGCCAACCTGGGCATCACATCTTAGGAAGGATTTATTGGCGTTGGAGGGAGTACATCAGAGGTTTACAGGAATGATACCTGCATTTCAGAGATTAAGTTATGAAGAGAGATTAGCAAATTAGGCCTGTTTTCTCTGCAAGTTAGAAGGTTAAGGAGTGCTTGATTGAAGTCTCAAGATATTAACTGGAAAAGACATGGCAGTTAAAGATAAAGTATTTCCACTGGTTTGGGGATTCTCAAATCAGGGGCATAGTCTGAGAATTAGGGCCAGACCATTCAGGAGAGATGTTAGGAATCCCTTCTACTCATAAAACATGGCGGATGTTCGGAACGCTCTTCTACAAATGGCAATTGATGCTGGATAAGTTGTTAATTTTAAAATCTGAGTTAGATTTTTTTTTGTTAATCAAAAGGGTTAAGAGACATGTGCCAAAGCCAGGATCTCACCAAATAGCAGAAAAGGCCCAAAGGCCTAAATAGCCTATTTCTGTTCTGGGTCCCTATAACTTGAAACAATACAGTAGAGACAAATTTTTAGATAATTACTTCTTTCTATTTGTAAAACCTGAATTATTTAAATTTTTTATTTGCTCATTGATTGTAGCCATTGCTGGCCAGACCAGCATTTATTGCCCTTTGCTAGTTGCCCATGAGTTGGTGGTTGTGGTGCTGGTGATCGGCCTTCTTGAAACAATGCAGTTCTTGGCATGTCGGGACACTCTTACTGCTGAAGGGAATGGATGGGTGGAGTTATTTGTATTTTGACCTACGTAGTCCCAAATCAGAATTATAGAAGGCTTTGAGGGGAACTTGCATATTTTGATGTTGTCTGCATCTGTTTCCCAAATACTTCTAGTTGATAGAGGTCTTGGGTTTGAAAGATGCTGTCAAAGGAGACTTGGTAAGTTATTGCAGTGTGTCTTTTAGATGGTGTACACTGCTGCCACCACATGTCAATGGTGAAGGAATTAAATTTTAAAGTTGGTTGCTGGGATGCCAATCAAGTGCGTTGCTTTGTCCTGGTCTTGAGCTTCTTGAGTGATATTGGAGCTGAGCTCATCCAGGTTAACAGTTGACAGGACGTGAGTTATTCCCAAAGATTGACCTGCTCTTGTGGCCACAGCATGTATGTTCAGTCTAATTCAGTTTTTTTTATTAATTCATTCACAGGATGTGGGTATCACTGACTAGGACAACATTGATTGTTAATCTCTAACTACCCAGAAAACAGTTAAAAGTCAACTACATAGAAATCCCTACAGTACAGAAGCAAGTCATTCAGCCCATCGAGTCCACACCGACCCTCCAAAGAGCATCCCACCCAGAAGTACCCCTACCCTATCCCTGCATTTCCCATGGCTAATCCACCTAGCCTACACATCCCTGGACGTTATAGGAAACTCACCCAGACACGGGGAGAATGTACAAACTCCATACAGACAGTCGCCCAAGGGTGGTGTCGCACCCAGGTCTCTGGTGGTATGAGGCAGCAGTGCTAACAACTGAACCACCATTGCTGTAGGTCTGGAGTCACATGTAGCCCAGACCAGACAGGATGGTAAATTTCATTCCCTCCAGGACAGTAGTGAATCAAAAGGGTCTTTCCATCAAATGTCAGTGGTTATATGGTCATTGTTAGGCCAACTGACCATTCCAGATTTCCTTTTATTGCATTCAAATCTCATCATCTTCCATGGTGGGTTCAAACCCATGTCCCTAAAACACTGGCCTGAATTTCTAGTTTACTTGTTCAGTGAAATGACCACTAAGTCACCCCCAGGAAGCTGATAGCATTCAGTGATGATAATGTCATTGAATCTCAAACATCAATAAATGTCCCCCTCTTCTGACTTCATGATGGAGGGATGTTCATTCATAAAGTTGGGCTTAGGACTCTGCTCTGATGAAGTGCTGCAGAGATGTCCTTGGACTGAGATGATTAACCTTCAAAACTTCTGAACTGATCCACTGTTCTGGACAGTACTATATCATTATGAAGTCTAAATTCTGAGCTGAGGTCTACTATTTATTGAGCCTGCATGGAGGGTATCTGTATATGATAAAATCGCAATATTCTGCAGGTGCATCTCACTGCACTTTGTCATTATGTACACTATACTGGGAAGCTGTGGTCTTCAAGCAGTCAACTATTTTCAATAATGCAATACAGTGAATATAGTTTGCCCTTGTTACTTTATTTACTCTTTGCCTTCCAAAATATTGTCAATCACTTATTAAGTAGAAATAGCACTCAAAGAAGAAGTGCTGTCAAGTCTCACAAAGGGCATGGCCAACGCTCCTCAATTTCACTGATCTAAACTTCTTAGCCAATTGATTTTACTGAAGTAACTCTTCCTGCTATGCACTACCTCGGTGACAATGTTGAATTGCTGGCAGGTTGTGAAACAAATTCCGTGTTTGGGAAATTCAAAGTTTAGGATTGAAGGATCTCATAATGGGACTTTCTTTTCTTTAACTCTAACATTACTTGAATACTTACCCAAAAATTTAAAAACATGTCGCCCCAGGAAAGTGAGAAGATATTCACTTCTGAAAAAGGGTCACTGGACTTGAAATGCTAACTCTGCTTCCCTTCCGCAGATGCTGCCAGACCTTTGGAGTTCCTCCATGAATTTCTGTTTTTGTTTCAGATCTCCAGCATCCGCAGTTCTTTGTTTCATATTAGGTCGGAATCATATTAGATTCTTGATTTCGCAGAAGGTTCCAAGACCTTCCAATTTCAATCACCACCCTTCCCTCAAGCAAGTAGAGAAAATGCTGCCCAGTGTTTCATGGAAATTAAATTATTAGTCTATTGTTTCAATAATTTAAAGATGTAGTACCGAAAACAAAATTTTATATAGCAAAATGATTAAACTTACCCATACAATCTGATGAGGCAGAAGCACCAATATTTGCTAAATGCAACACTCTGGCTCCCAAACTTTGGTCTGCTCACATTACAAGTACAAAGCAATAGTAGAATATTTCAAATATTCAAACAAACAACTTTATTATTATTATGCAAGCAATTAAATTTACTCACAAATGCACTGTAAATTATTGTGAGATTTGATGCTCATAGATATACCCACCCCAAATGGTACACATTTGCAAATAATAATAAGTACAAAATCTAAACTCACAGCAATTCTGTTACTGCCTAACTCCTTTAAGCCAGTCAAAACGAGGAGCATAATTATTTTGCTTGAGGCGTCAAACCAGAAAGTAGTCGAGTCTTTATTTGAAACAGTAGCTTTTGTGGATTGCATTAGTGTCAGTGCTTTTATTGAGTCAGTGACACTGCCACTGTTGATTGCCTGGTGCACTGTGAGGTCTTCCTCCCATTTTAGGGGTGGGCGGCATTAGCAAACACATCGAGCGTGACTTTTCAGCCAGCGTGGTGAGGTCACTACCTTTGCATATAATTCTGGGCAAAACTTAATGTCCATTACCTTTGGACATGCTGAATCTTAAGAATTTTTTGTTCTAATTCCAGATTTCGAACATCTAGAACACAGAACATAGAACAATACAGCGCAGAACAGGCCCTTCAGCCCTCGATGTTGCGCCGACCTGTGAACTAATCTAAGCCCACCCCCTACACTATCCCATCATCATCCATATGCTTATCCAAGGACTGTTTAAATGCCCCTAATGTGGCTGAGTTAACTACATTGGCAGGCAGGGCATTCCACGCCCTTACCACTCTCTGAGGAAAGAACCTGCCTCTGACATCTGTCTTAAATCTATCACCCCTCAATTTGCAGCTATGCCCCCTCGTACTAGCCGAGGTCATCATCCTAGGAAAAAGACTCTCACTGTCCACCCTATCTAGTCTTCTGATCATTTTGTATGTCTCTATTAAATCCCCTCTTAGCCTTCTTCTCTCCAATGAGAACAGACCCAAGTCCCTCAGCCTTTCCTCATAAGACCTTCGCTCCAGACCAGGCAACATCCTGGTAAATCTCCTCTGCACCTTTTCCAATGCTTCCACATCCTTCCTGTAATGGGGCGACCAGGACTGTACGCAATATTCCAAGTGAGGCCACATTAGCGTTTTGTACAGTTGCAGCATGACATCACGGCTCCAGAACTCAATCCCTCTACCAATGAAACCTAACACACCATATGCCTTCTTAACAGCGCTATCAACCTGGGTGGCAACTTTCAGGGATCTATGTACCTGGACACCAAGATCCCTCTGCGCATCCACACTATCAAGAATCTCTCCATTGACCCAGTATTCTGCCTTCCTATTATTCTTCCCAAAGTGAATCACCTCACATTTATCTGCATTGAACTCCATTTGCCACCTTTCAGCCCAATTCTGCAGTTTATCCAAGTCTCCCTGCAACCTGCAACATTCTTCCACACTGTCCACCACTCCACCGACTTTAGTGTCATCTGCAACCTTACTAACCCATTGACCTATGTCTGCGTCCAAGTCATTTATAAAAATGACAAACAGCAGTGGTCCCAAAACAGATCCTTGTGGCACACCACGAGTAACCGGACTCCAGGGTGAATATTTTCCATCAACCACTACTCGTTGCCTTCTTTCAGAAAGCCAGTTTCTAATCCAAACTGCTAAATGTCCCTTAATCCCATGCCTCCGCATTTTCTCCAATAGCCTACCATGTGGAACCTTATCAAAGGCTTTACTGATGTCCATGTACACCACGTCAACTGCCCTACCCTCATCCACATGCTTGGTCATTTACTTTGCGGTAATTTACTTTAGAATAAATGTATATAATTCGCTCAACATTCTACTTGTTTGTTCTCTATGACAAATATTACAGTCTGAAGACCTGGGAGTTTTGTGAAAGGGTCACTCAACCCAAAACGTTAACTCTGACTTCTCTCCACAGATGCTGCCAGACTTGTTGAGCTTTCCCAGCAATTTCTGTTTTTGTTTCTGATCTATAGCATCTGAAGCTCTTTCGGATTTTATTCATGTCTGAAGACTTGCTTGACAGTAACACATTTTAGTCTCATTGTCGAAATACATGTTACTTTCAGAGTTAAACTCTGACCAGATGTACGTACATAATTCTGCACCACCCTTCATTGTCACCATATGAACTGCAACAGTTCAAGAAATTGGCTCATTACCACTTCTCATGGGCAGTTATGGATGGGTAATAATTGCTGGCCTTGGCAGTGATATTTAAATGCCATTTTTGAACAAATAAAAATGCTCCAATAAGATTTATTTTCAAGCACCGCAAAGGAGAAGGAAGAAAAGAACGTTGTACTATGTTGTAATGCTCCACTATGTGCAATGAACAGTCTAAAAATATCAGTGTTAAAGCTGAATCCTATCAACAGACTGCCACTGAAGCTGATTTATATCACTATTACTATAAAAATCCTGTTTAATAAGCAATATTATCTAATGTAACTTCCAGGTTGAGACAGCAATCATGTTATTCATGAAATTCAATAGATAATTATCTGAAATAATGTTCTAATAGCACTTCCTTGTCGGTATTTGAAAAACAATAAGCATATGCACATTCAGAACAAACAGAGAAAAGTTACAGGCTCACGATTTAATTTGTTAACTACAGGCCATGGATCTAATTATAAAATACAGAACACTTTTTCTAGATTTATGCTTGTTGCTGTGCTCTGTGAAAGATTTTTTTTGTTAACCAAGAAACTAAAGCAAATTGTTGGGATCCATAGTGTGAATGTTATGAAAGTTTAAAAAAGGGTAGAAGCAATACATGAGAAATAAACTGGGATTTGATGTCATCACATTTAGGGATTGAAACCCGCAATTGAAGGAGTGTGGGGGACAAGATTTCTGCCTGGCAAGAAGACGACCTACTTATTTCAACCATGTTTCTGGTCTTGGAGATATTTATTTATCTGAGATGGCCGCATAAAGGTAAGTGACATCAATTAATTAGAAGTAGCATCTTGAAATATCGATACATACGTCAATGTGTTGCAAATTTTGTGGAAAATTCACTATCCTGTGAAATAACAACAGCACTTTTTGTGTAATTTAGGAACACTTTGCACACAGTTCCTGAGAAGGACAGGACTGCAGGAACAGCAGGTAACCAAATTCTGGAAAATTCACTACGAACAGTAGCGTAGTGATGTGAGTTTAGATCACTAATCCAGCAGTCTGATCTAATAACCTGAAGAAATAAATGAAAATCCCAGCATGGCAGTTAGGAAGTTCAGTTCAATAGATTCAGCTTCCTCTTATTTCCAAGAGTTAAACTTAACTTGCTTGAGTGTCTCTAGCATCCGACTAGGCTTTTTCCCCACTTTCTCTTAATTGAAAATAGTTTCTTACCTATTGACCAACACAATACAATTATTTGGTTGGTCTTGAATTCATTATGATGGCATTAATCTGAATTTTTTAAAACAGCTCAACTGTTTTGATGATAAAAGGGGTCACCTGAAATAAGATACATTAAGCAGCCATTAAAACTCAGAACACCGATGCGTAAGACTGTCTCATACAGCCTGAAGGAACTCCAAGCGAAAAGGAACCATCAGACAGAAGTAAAATAGTGGAATTAAATAGCAAGTGAAACCAAAAAAGGCCATGAAGAGACATGAAAGCCAGAAGGCAAAACAGCTAAGAGAAGGAAAGTTAGGATGAAGTTCTTGACAAATATTTGCTGGGCAAAAGTTCACAAAGAAGGAAAGACAAATAGAATAGTGATGCAACCAGTTGTGATAACTGACTATTAACCAGAATGATTAAAAAGATGACACTGGAGATCTATATCCAGAGAGCAATAAACAGAATATTTCAAGTTCTGACACAAAAGAAGAGATTCTTGTGAGTGAGTGGGCAGTACTAGATACAAAGTGATGGGAATACTAGATAAATTAAAGTTTGTGGAAAGAAGACTAAAGTCCTTTAGTCAATACATTAGACAATGGATGGCAAACATTTCCTTATTGTATCCTACAAAGTCCCAGAAATAAAGGCAGATTGAAAATCAGAGGGAACAGCATGGCCCAAGACAATTTATGGAATCTCAGAGACTTGAATCAAAAGTATTGCATTACTTTAAGAAAAAATTGCCTGTGTCACAAGGACATTATCTTTAAAACTGTGATCTTTCTATTTAGAAATAGAGCAGTACACATCAGGAAAGGTTAAAGACAGCATACAAGGAACCATCTAAGGACCATGAGTAATCCGAGTGGCAGTGCACGATGTAGATCCTTAAAGGAGGGGACTTTTGGCTCAAATCCCAAAGGTAGAGGATACAGAAGAATGTTTTTGTTGTGTTTGAGAACTGAAATGAGTCCCACAAAATAATTCAGAAGATAAACAAGCAGAAAGATAGTAATTTCATAGATGACTGGGAATCCTTCTCAAACAAAAAGGATTGTATAGAGGAGATGAGCTAAATTTAAAGACCTGTGAGGAAT
The DNA here is from genome assembly GCA_024137785.1 of Ginglymostoma cirratum. Classification (NCBI taxonomy): domain Eukaryota; kingdom Metazoa; phylum Chordata; class Chondrichthyes; order Orectolobiformes; family Ginglymostomatidae; genus Ginglymostoma; species Ginglymostoma cirratum. The sequence continues at coordinate 41,000,621 of JAHRHZ010000013.1, forward strand.
AGCAACAGACAATCATTGAGGCAAGTGTCAGGTAGGGACAAAGGAAGCAGGATTCCAGGTGAGACAAATTGGAGGTCAGAAGGCAATAAATGGCAGCTATGGATCCTGAAACTCAAATATCCAGGGGCCAAGAGACTAGAAGTAAGCAGACAAAAGAAAAGCCAATATAGGACAATATTTGAGAGTCTTATTGCATAGCTGTAGTCTACCTCTTAGCGTGGTGGTCAGGGTTCAAGTACCACCAGTTCTGGAGGTATGACATAACATGTCTGAACAGGTTGATTAAAAAATATTTTATGCCACGATAGGCCCATGTGAGTACTTCATGTTAAAAATGTAGCTGGAGGCTACTGTGGCTGGAGGGAACAAGGGGCGAGAATTTCCATAATATAGCTAACTCCAGACAAATAGTAATGAACAAAGCTTACAGGGATGTGTTGTATGAGATAACCAATTCAACATAGTATCCATGCACTGAGTGTAGGAAAGTCATAAAATGCTTTTGTGATTGGTTGTTCTAAGAAACATTCTGGTGAATTGGTGAGACCATATCTCAAATGCTGTATACGATGTTGGTCTCCTTACTTAAGCAATGAAATAAATGCATTGGAGGTGGTGCAGGGGAGGTAATTGAAACCAGAAATGATTAGTTTATCTTGTGAGCATAAGCTGGACAGGCAAGGCTTATTTCCACCGAAGGTTAGTATGATGAGGGGTGACTTTACTGAAGTATACAAGATCCTGAATGGTTTTGACAAGAGGGAATTGGAAAGTTTGTTTCCTCTTATGGATGAATCCAGAAATAGATTTAAAATTATAGTTACCCTTTTTGGACTGAGATGAGGATAAAGTTTTTCTTTCAGTGAGTCATGCAGCTTTGGAACCCTCTGCCTCAGAGGTACTGGAGGTAGATTCATTAAATATTTTAAAGGCAGAGCTAAATGGACTGTTGTTAGGCAAGTAAATAAATGGCTATCTGCACTAGATGGGAATGTGGAATGTGAAACATAAGCGAATCAGCCATTATTTTGTCCAATGGTGAAACATGCTCGAGGGACCATGTAGTCTACTCCTGTTCCTGTTTCAGTTGTTCATAAACTACATAGCCTAGTGGGTCTAATGTGGTATTGGACAAACAATTTCTGATCTAACTAGAAGAACTTGTCGTTGTTAACAAGAATTAGATTTTTATTCTTCATTCAGAGAAAGCGGGTTTCACTGGTTGCAACAGCATTTATATTCCATCCCTCAGTACCCTTGAGAATATGATGATAAGCTGCCTTCTTGGACCACTATAGATTATTAGATGTAGGTAGACCCACAATACTGTTAAGAAGAGATTTTAACCCAGCAACAGTGAGGGAACACTCATATATTTTTAAGTCAAGACGGTGAATGGCTTGGAAAGAAATTGTCAGATGGTGGCATTTCCTTGCATTTGACCTCTTTGGCTTCTGGATGGCAGAAGTTGTGGTTTTGGAAGGTGCTGTCTAAGCAGCCATGGTGAATTTCTGCAGTGCATCTACAGATGGTACACACTGCAGCAATTGAGCATTGGCAGTCGAGTGCATGGATCTTTGTATACTGGGCTGCTTTGTCTTGGATGATGTCAAGCCTGTAGAATGTTGTTAGCGATGCACTTATCCAGCTAAGTGGAAAGTATTCCATCACACTCCTGGCTTATGCCTTGTAGATGGTGGACAGGTTTTGGAGTCTCAAGAGGTGAGGAACTTGCTGCAGGATTCCTAGCCCCTGACCTGCTCTTATAATCCTAGTTCTAATATGGCTAGTCCAGTTCAGCTTCTGGTTAAATAGTAACCCCCATGGCATTGATAGCGTGGTATTCAGCAATGGTAATACGCTTGAATTTTGAGGGATGATGGTTAGATTCTCACTTGCTGGAGATATTGTGGTATTTGTATGGCATGAATGTTTATTAACGCAAGCTGGATTTTGCCCAGGTCTTTCTGCATTTGAGCATGGAATACTTCAACATTCAAGGAATCACAAACATGCTGAACATTGTACAACCATTGGTGAACATCCCACTTCTGACCTTATAATGGAGGGATGGTCATTGTTGAAGCAGCTGAAGATGATTGGATCTAGCTCACTCTCCTGAGGGACTCCTGCACAGACATCCTGGAGCAGAGATGATTACTCTTCAAAATATCAATGACGTTCCTTTGAGCCAGGCATAACTCCAACCAGCAGAGAGCTTTCCTTCAATCTCCATTGACTCCAGCATTGCCAGGCCTCCTTCATGTCACACTCAGTTGAATGTGACCTTGACATTAAGGGCAGTCACTCTCACACCACCTCTGGAATTCAGCTCTTTTGCCCAAGTTTGAACTAATGTTGTAATGAAGTCAGGAGCTGAAAGGACCGAGCTGAATCCAAACTGGACGTCAGTGAGCAGGTTATTGCTAAGCAAGTGCTGCTCATATGCACTTTTGATAACCCCTCCACGACTTTACTGATGATTGAGAGTCCAATGCTGGGTGGTAATCGGCCAGGTTGGATTTGTTCTGCCTTTTGTGTGCAGCATATGCTGGAGCAATTTTCACATTCTCAGGTACACTCAATGTTGTAGCTGTACAGAACAACTTGACTATGGATATTGCAAGTTCTGGAGCTCAAGTTTCAGTATTATTGCCAAAATATTTTTAGGTCCCAAAGGCATTCAATGTTAGCTACCAGTCACAACTTACATCGATAAGATAGTCATTGCTACAGAGGCTTTCAGGCAATCCAAATGTTCGATCTCATACTTTTGAGATCTTGAGCTGTTCTGCCCACAAGTATGTATAGCGCCACAGTAGACACTGTTGCGTATGACAATGGTCAATGTTAACTTTTCTGGATCCATATACAAACATAGTTTTGAATAACAGAATGGTAAATATAAAAGCGCTAGTGTCCAATAGGTCAAGCGCAACTGAGAGCTAAAAATAATTTTGCAATTCTAAAATAAATAATTTGTATATTCATTTCAGATCACATATACTTTTCCACCCAATCCAAATACAGTGTATCTCAGCAATTTTGAAAAATATGGTCCAGTATAGCTCAAAGAGTGATCTGAAAGGTGCCTCAGTGGTTAGCACTGCTGCCCCACAGCACCAGAGACCCAGGTTCAATTCCAGCCTTGGGCAACTTTCTGTGTGGAGTTTGCACATTCTCCCTGTGTCTGTGTGGGTTTGCTCCAGTTTCCTCCCACAGTACAAAGGTGTGTAGGTTAGGTGAGTTGGCCATGCTAAATTGCCCATAGGGATGTGCAGGTTAGGGGGATGAGTCTGGGTGGGATGCTCTGAGGTTCATTGTGGACTTGTTGGGCTGAAGGGCCTGTTGCCATACTGTAGGGATTCTATGAGAGCTGCAATAAACAAGTTGCTCCCAAGTTCTGTAACAAGGATTTTTTTGATTAGAAACCAAAGGGCCACTTTGCAAATCAGTTTCAAGCTCCTAGCAAAAGTGGAAATGTGTCAGAACAGATAGTATGCAAACAAATAAACAATGAATTTCAAATCTCAATGCTGTCTGTTATGTATGCTACATAAAAAAGTGTGCATAGTGCACTGAATCTAAATTGTTTGGAAAATTTTGTTTGTCTGCAATCATATTATAGTCACATTTATTTAAGAAACTCGGTACCAAAACATAATTGAAATGAAAAGCTGTATTACATGAGTCTTCCAATATAATAAGGGTAGCACAATGCTAGCTATATCCCTTACTGTTGACTGAAATATACCTAAAGCAATTCACAATGCTGTTGCTATTCCTATGTGGATAGTACAATAAATTACTGCTGGCACAGCAGGTTTCAAGGCATCCCCTTGATACTGTAATAGAAATTTTTCCCAACATACTCACTGATCTTACTCTGTGATAAATTGAGCCTGCCTATTGAAGGAAAATCACCCTGGATGCTGTTCCTGAGAGTTGTGGTGAGATTGACATAGTCTCCTACTTCGCCACTTTCCCAGTTGCTGAATGAGCACCAAGAAAAGCAGTATTGTCTGATAAAAACGCTAAATAAATAGCAACCCAGATCATGTTACTGCTTGTATTTGAAGGCCAATATCAGAACTTAAAAGTTCCTGTAATGCAATTTGCTCTGAAGAGACTATTTGAGAGTCACACTTGGAAAATAATGTAAAGGATTCACTTGAAACATGAAAATGTTTAATGTCAGTAATTAGGTAAACCACAACATTACAAAATGATGGTGATAATACAGCTATTGTAAAATTCACCGATTTATGAAAATCTGGAAAATACCCTAAACTTCTGGATTGAATAGTTTTGGGCAGCAAAACTTAGTAACATTGATGATTCCAAACTGTTAACTATTGATCAAACTTGGTCCAAACCCTCCTGAGTATTCTTCTGTTTGAATTACATTTGCCAGGATTGAGTAATACACATATTATTGGAAATTACGTCCCCCAATCTACATAAAAACCGAAAGCTCTCCTTCAGAGAAGGGGTAAAAGTCGGAAAAGCAATTCATCCTATTTATATTGGCTATTTATATTTGGGTAAGCAATCTTTGGCTGAATCCGTCCCTTGCCAATAAGCTTCCCTGGAAGATATTCCAAGGTGCTAATGGGAAATTCTCACTCTATGCCTTTCACTGACTAGAGTAAAACTCACAGATTTCTCTAAGCTCCTGATACAAAATGTTAATCTATTTCTTTCCTGAAAAGTCCTAGCAACACATGGTATCTTGCAATTTAAATTGATTTTAACAAGAATTCTACTGTACTGCTGAGAGTTAACTAAAGACTGATAGTTAGCATTTAAACTAGTCATAGTCAGTTATTGGGCAGAATCTTATAGGGAAGTGAATGGGCTATGGCGTGATCTGTTGCAGAATCAAGTGGCAATATGGCAAGCACCATCTCAATGTCAAGATCATCTCACTCATCTCTTATGCTTTTCGCCAGCAGCATGGCAATATTTTTGGTAGGCAGTGGCAAAATACTAACGACAGGGATTAATGATTATTAAACACCTTATTAACCCCACAACACACTTCATTATGACACACGAGTTAAATGATTACTTTGCGCTGGTTCCACTGAAGAAGAAACTAGAAGTCTTCCAGAACTAGAGATCCAGGTGGCAAGGGAAAAGCAGGAGTTGAAACAAATTAGGATTAGTGAAAAGATTGTACTGAAGAAATTAATGGGGCTGAAAGTTGTTAAATCCCCAGGATCCGATCGTATGCATCCCAGAGTGTTGAAGGAGATCATTATAGAAATGCATTAGTCATTATCATCCAAATTTCTATACCTTCTAAAATGATTCCTGTGGATAGGAAGCTAGCAAATGTCACCCCACTATTCAATAGGGGATGCAAGACAGAAAACAGGAGACCACATGCTTGTTGGTCTGATATCAGTGATAGGCACTGGATAAATGGACATCTTTAAGGCTCTTGTCAAGATTTGTAGCTCATGTTGTGGATGATGTTGTTGGCTTGCTCACCGAGCTGGCTGGTTATCATACAGACATTTCATTGCCATGCTAGGTAACATAATCAGTGCAGACTCTGATGAAGCAATGTTGTTTTACTGCTTTTAAGTTGGCTTGTGTCATTTCCAGTTCTGTTCTGCATGTTTTTGTATATGGGGTCTAATTCCACATGTTTGTTGATTGCATTACGGGTTGAAAACCAGGCATCTAGGAAATTCCCTTGGATGTTTGTGGTTGGCTTGAGCTAGGATGGTCATATTGTCACAGTTAAATTGATGGCCTTCACTGTCTGAGTGCACTAAGATGAGGGAAAGTTTGTCATATCATTTTGCTGCTTACAGGGTAACGGTGGCATACAGGGTAGTGGTGATGAGGTGGATAAAAGGCATCAAAGTGTTTGATCAGCCAAGATTGTATTGAATGATGGGGTAGGATTCATGGGCTGAATTACCTGCTCCTAATTCTATGTTACTGCTAATATTCACATCTTACCAAACTCACCAAATATACTTGACATTGGATAAACTCAATAAGGAAATGAGAGGCTGGAGCTGGCAGATTCAGCTTGCAACTTGCTCCAAATGACCTCCATTTTGGATAATGGGCAGCAAATGCTCAGGGCATGATCCACAGGCACAAAAGACACATAACTGTCACGTACGGACAAAAGCTTCTGACATCTGCCAATCCATCACAACCAACACGTCACCTCCCCAATAAACAGGCAAGCTGCCAAAGAGGCCCAGATGTGCATAGCCGGGCACAGGATGCTGAGAAGGTTATAGCAGGAACAGGGGTCCAACTTACAGAATGGACCAGGCTGCATCTCAGAGCTGCTTCTTTGTTTTCTTCGTGCTTGTACATTCTTGCACTTAGGTATCTTTTGGCACATTGGCACATTAGAATCCTATGGGACCTTACCTTCTTGAGCTTATCAAAAATGTTACTGAAGTCCACCTAACCTACATCAACTTCACTACCCTCATCTGCACACTTAGTCACCTCCTTGAAAATTTCAGATAAACAACCTGTCTGACCAGTTTTCCTCCTGACAAAGCCATGCTAGCTATCCTCAATTAATCCTTGCCTCTCCCAGTGGAGATTAATTCTGTTGCTCAGAACTATTTCCAAAGATTGCCCTACCACTAATGTTAGACTCACTGGCCTACGGTTCCCTAGTTTACCCTTACCACCCTTCTTTAATAATGGCACCATATTAGCCATGTTCTAGTCCTCTGCTACCTCTCCTGAGGCTAGAGAGGATTTGAAAATTAATGTCAGATCTCCCCCTGCAATCTCCTCCACTTGCCTCCTACAGCAGCCTGAGTTATATGGTATTGGTAATTTTCTCAAATTTCTTTTCATTAAATTGAATTGCCAAATTTCATTCCTTAACTATTGGTAACCATAGGCCTTCAGGTGGCCTAAATCTTTTCATATCTATATCTCTCTTTTTCTTCCTTTATGACACTTGTTATAACCTACCTCTGACTAAGGCTTTGTTCATGTGTCACAATTTGTTTATATGGCTTCATGTCAAGTTTAGTCTGATAACACTCCCATGAAGCATTCTGGGATGCTTTTATTATGTCAACGCACTAGATCAATACATAGAAACATAGAAAATAGGAACAGGAGTAGGCCATTCAGCCGTTTGAGCCTGGTCCACCATCCAATATAATCATAACAAATCATTCTACTGAACAAGTTGTTGCTGCACAGTTCTGGCTAAAACTAAAGAAATTAGTTTATATCTAGCTTTAAATGGATTTGGAGTCTCTTGGAAAGCAGTTTTATTTTTGTCTGCATTCTAACAGATGGATCAGAATGGGTACTATGGGTATGGTGGTTTGCAGGTATGGTGCACTTCCCCTGTTTCTGAATGGTGGTCTGGCTTGGTGCTCAGGCAATCAAGAGTTTTGCTGTTTGCAGACATTGCATGGATGGTGTAAACACTCAGGAATTTCAAAGACTGCAAATCATCTTCCTAATAGTGCATCTATTGAATTTAAAAGTTAAGGAAAATTCTATTCTTGGTTTTAGCTACTCACCTTTAAGACTTGTTGTTCCAAATGAAGCTGACAAGTTTTTACCATTAGCATTCCAATACCAAGTATCATCTGTTCCCTTAAGGGCTGCAACACTTCGATTTTTGTTTTAAAATTTAACAGCTTCTTTCATCTTCCATTAGATTAGTAGGAATTCATAACAATTACTGCTAAAAATGCTAACTAGGCTTCCTGCAATCTGAGATGGTAAGGTAAACACACAGCATTGTGTTTAATCAAATGAACGTGAAAAGTTTTTTTTTATGTAACCAATCAAAAAAAAGTGATTTTACTTAAGCCCAAAGCAATTCCAGAACCTAATACACCGTATGCTTTTAGAAGACATAAGAATGTGGAAATGCGAATCAACCAGCTAATGTCTTTTTGCAGTATGTTTAATCTTTTTTCCAACTAAACACACATCCTTCTCTCCTTCATTGAATTATGAATGAGTCCAATTTCCATTTATCTAATTCAGCTGAACCAGAATCTGCCTCATAATGTGACAGCCTGTTCTATAATTTAATTGTTATAAATGCATTGAAATTATGTTGCACAATATTAGCTGCACAAACACATTTGCATGAAATTCACCAGCCCACTATTTCAATTGTCATTAACCCATTAAATACATTAAGGAGTCACTTAAAACGTTTCTATTGACACTATGTAGTTTTTCCTTAACAAATGGTGCATAGAATGTAGCCCTTAATTTCTGCTTTCATTTTGGGTCTCTCAGCATTTAATCATGCCCTCTGGCTTTACTATCTAAGTTCTGCAGAAAATACATTCTGTCTGTATTAATTCCATACACTTATTTAATAAAAGATGTACGTTCTCCACCCATGAATGCCTTTTTACAATTTGTTACAACACAGGGACAGAAAGCTGAGCCAAAACAAATCAGCCTCACTGTCACTAGATTTGCAACACTGTGTAATAGAAAGGTTCAATGATTGTCAAACGTGCTCAATTATTCCTCAGTATACTTTACAAATAACAAACCTTGGACACCAGGTTTATAACTTAATGTAATAAATTGTTAATTTTGTTTGATGTAACTTTAGCAGAACACAGATAAACAAGGGAATCTAAATTCTATGATCTAAGCTGAATCTTCACTTTCACTCACACAGATAGGGACATGTGCACAGTTAAGGGATTTAATTTAAAAAAAGTATAATTTGCCTGTTCAATAACTGTTTCAACTATGAATACCAGGCCATCATGAAATTCTTGGATAACAAATTAATATATTACAGATACACAAGTATCTATGTCTTGCTTGAAATCCAAAGCCATTGGTTAATGCAAACAGCTTCAGCAGCCTCGTAGTGACTTATTTCTTATGACTTGGATTCTTTTCTCAGAACATTCAACAACTCAATAACTGGAATGAAATTAGAGAATGGAAAATCAAACGCAGCCCAACACAGAAGTTTCCAAAGTACAAGACTGAAACACTGCCTGAAACCCAGTCAGAACCTGTTCACTCTTTGTTTTTTCTTTTTTCTAACGTTCTCTGTGGTTGGCTGCCTAACACCAGTTCTCCCTTGATTGACCAATTCAACATCCAGCCAGCTGCCTGAGCATAGCAACACCTCAGTGCTGAATTGTTTACAGTGTCCTCAGAGCAGTAATTAAGCTGCTTTATATTTCCAGGCCAATACCATCTGTGTTTATTCACTCCTCTTTCTAAACAAGCTGTAGTTCTAAGTTCAATTCTCAACTTCAACTCAAGTTCCAAACCAAAACTGAGAAAAAATAAAAGAAAAATAGCAAAGGAATCAACAAAATGACAAACTTAACATCCTTGTACTCTTCATAGCTTGATCTAAAATAAGCTATGTCATTTCTGACTGAATGCATTATATCTTGCAAATGGTTTTTGTCTATTTTCACAGATCTTATAAAAAAGTCTTAATTTCTTTCTGATCACTGTAGTTGTGAAAGGTAATTTAAAGTTGACTCTTTGGAACTCCTTGACACAGACAGCTGTGGGGGCAAAATCCTTGTAGATTTTTAAGGCTGAGATGCATAGATCCCTGATCAGTGTGGGAATCAAAGGTTATGGGGAAAGGACAGGAAAGTGGATGTGAGGAATGTCAGATCAGCCATGATCCTACTGAATGGCAGAGTACGCTTGAGGAACTGAATGGGCTACTTGTGCTCCTATTTCTTATAGTGTTATTGTCTTTTATACACCAGAAAGAGAGATATTGCATAAGCCTATTAGTATTAATGCACTGATATTATCAATAGCAATTTTCATCAATTTTTCCAAAATCCATTAACAACCATTGCGTATATTGCATGTATAAACTCGTTAATATTTCAACTGTTTTTATTTCATGCGCGCAGCGACTCCTAAACTTTGCAGAAGTGACATATTCTAAGATTATCTACCTAACTAACTTAATTCAAGGGCATACAATTCAGTTTACATTCAATTTTAGTGTTTTCACATAAATCCGTACAAAATAAACCCTCAAAATAACATGCTATTTGCATTTCATTTGCTCAGACTCTGGATTTTTTTTTTCATTTTTATTTCCTGCCTCTAGAGCATACAACTAATTTTGTAATTATATTTGCTATTTTAGTAATATGCACTATATTATATTTCCAAATAAAATGCTTTTTATGTTCCATCAGTTTAGCTACCAAGTGTCTGTAGATATTCATAAATTGCCTTCTTCTTCAAACATCTGCTTTCCCAGCTAACTGATAAAAAGTTGCTAATTTGGAGATTCTATTTTCAATGTCTCCGGAATGTTTACATATTAATAATTTATGGGCTTGGTATTACAGTCTCCTGTTGATGGTTTTGAAGGCAGGGCATTTGTAAAATGCGGTACATAGCGCTGTCTACTATTTTACAGGGGAACTTCAGTGAGTCAGTCAACCCTCTTACTCATGGGTTATTTAGGCCCTATGGTGATGAATCAATAGTCAATTAAGTACTTTATCTCACTCCCACCACCAGTTAAACCATGTCGGAAGAGATTCTTGCTCAATAAGTCACCCAACAGCTTTTACTGGGCATACTGGTATTGGATAAGAAGGAAACCTGGGGAACATTAGCCACAGCAACTATTTGGATGCTACCTGCATAAGCATCTTGGCAAAAGGTCTTGGGGACCCTTGTGCCCACTGGAGGCAGAATCCCTGCCCCCACCCCCAAAAATCATATCCTCCTTTAACCCTAATCCCTGGCAGCTGAAGCCTGGTCCCTTTTAGTGGGGCTTGCCACCTGCCAATGACCAGACTTATCCAAACCCTGTCTCTATTTTCTTTTCTGGGGATTGCTTGTAATCCCAGAAATGGCCATCTCTTGAAGCTGGCACTGCTGCAGCAACAAACTTGGTGGCCTTTCTAGCTACAATATGGGACTTCCATCCCAGATGGAGGAAGGATTTTTTACTTTACCAATGAAATAGCAGGAGAGAAAACCTATCAGTGGGATGCCTTAATTGTTCACTATGCAGATGGGGTGGTGGCTGGAAAGATCATCATACAAAAACTCCTAACCTTTAAATCTGAAAGCAGCAGCATTCTGGGAGTTAATGTCTAAGAGTAAACATCACTGCGTATGTTGAACCATTGTCAGCTTTCACCATTGCGCACATTATCTTATATTGTCTTATATTTATTAATTTACAACCTCCTTTATCCCAAAAGTTACAGTTAATTCACAATTTGCTTTTGAAACAATTCACAGTCCTTTTTAAGTCTAGATATAACATCCACTATGTTGTAATATAATTGTGGGATGAAATTAAAGAATTTGCATAAATCCACAAGGATTTAGAACTAATTATTCTTGCCTGGTTTCCTTCATAACAAATTCTAGCAATTCACCTCGAGGATATTATCAGTTCTTGTTTAATTGCAGTTCCCATTTATTTTCACATAATCTCATGAATTAACAGATACCTAGATTGAATTGTCTCTCATTTCATTACCCAGGAGTCTATCCTGTTCAGATCCTTTGGATAATTCCAAATTGATTAACACCATTAACCGATTGGATGCTTTCTGAAAAGGCATCTTGGAGAATGGTCAGATGGTTTGTTTCCTTGTTCCAATGAGTTATGCATAATCCCTTTGTAGCTGGTACAGTGTTAGTTAGATCAGTGATACAGATTGGTTGGAATTGTTGAACTTGATGAGACAGTGAAGCAATCAAGTCTTTGGATATAACTTTGGGAACAATTATGGAAAATCAAATATCAAGAGAAGTGTATTTGGTGGGTTGTATTATATTGAAATGAGATTTCAGTTGGTGTTATCAGAATCAATTGACAAGGGATTTCTATAGCATGGTATACAGACCACACAGTTTTGAAAACGGAGATTTTAAATTCAACTGTCAGTATTTCCTGAAGCTTGAATCTGTAAGGAGGTAAATAAAATGCTTCACTATCTATTACCATGTAAAATAGGAATTACATTGGCACCCATTTCCACCTCTACCCCTTAGGTTCCTTCTGTAAAAGGAAGTGGTCTGATTATACAGCTGTCGATTAAACTCAATTGCTCCCAGTTTTGGATGTTGGAAGATTGTAAGATGATACCTCTCTCATGTAGGCCAGAGGCAAGAAGTGATATTAATTAGGCAGCATGCTGATTGACCAAGCACCTTTCCACCTTTGCCTGAATTAAGTACTGGATGGAAATGCCCAAACTTCACATTGACATGCTGTCTCCAATTAAGAATGTTAAGAAGTCCATTAATGATGACTTAAGACCCTCATCCTGTCCCTTTCACTGTTGGCATACGGAGCCTTCAAAACCTCCTGCATATGGTCAATGGCTCTCTGGACCACTGAGAATCCTCATAGCCTGGTAAAGTCATGCACAAATTGATACTAGTACTGCCAGGTTCGAGAGAAAATGACAAACTCCTCTTGTCTTGCAAACACAATCTCTTGGGTGCAGCAATGGACAACTTACCAAGGTTTGTTTTGAATGTCAATTGCTGCTGACCAATGGGACTGCGACTCACATGCTCACAGAGAGATTTTTTAGTGCTATTGGGGTGGGTTTAAACTAGTTTGTCAGGGTGGATGGGGATCAGAGGCGTAACACAAATTGGAAGGAAGTCAATTTGGTAACCTGAAGTTGAAAAGATACTAGGGAGAAAAGAAGACAGGAGAAACAAGGCTGGGCATCAAGTATATTTCAAAAGCAGAATGAGGTCAAAAAAAACAAAGTTAAATACAGTCTACCTGAATACATGTAGCATTTACGACAAGATAGATGATCTAAAAGGGACAAATAGAGATGCATGAGTCTGATCTAATTGCTGCATGGTGACCAGGATGGGAAACTGGATAATCAAGAATATTCAACATTTGGGACATTCAGACAAGAGGAAAGGAAGATGGAGCAGCAGTAATATGGGATGGAATATGAACATTAGAAAGGGAAGATCTTAGATCAGAAGGACAATATGTTGAATTAGTTTTGGTGAACCTAAGAACAGCAAGGGACAGCATACATAGGTTGGAGTTATTTATAGACCACCATATAGTATTGGTAATGTGGGGCATGGTATTAATCAAGAGATGATGACATGCATGTACTGTTGGCCACACAGTAATGATGGATCATTTCTATCTGTGTATAGACTGGGTAAACTGAACACTAAAGCAGTAGAGGATGAGTATCTGGAATGGGTTTGGGATGGCATTCTGAAGCAATATGTTGAAGAACCAGCTGGGGTCATGTGATTTTGGATCTAGTACAATGTAAGAAAAAGAGCTAATTAACACTCCTGTTGTTTAAAAAAAGCTTAAGGATGAGTGATCACAATGTGATAGAATTGAATATTGTCTTTAAAATAGTGCAGTAGTTCATACTGAAGCATGGGTGTTAAATTTGAATAAGGGAAATTATGAAGGCGTGAGGCACCAACGGCTAGGGTCGACTGAGACAATACAGAAAAAAAGGCATGACCGTACTTAGCCAATACACAGGCCTTAAATAGCTATTACAAGACTTACAGCAACTATACATTCTGCCAAGGTTCAAAAACTCAAAAAGATCAGTTATAAGTTTAAGTTAAGGAGCAAGTGGTTTAGAGGAGATCTGAGAAAGATTTTGTTTCACCTATAAGATGGTAGACATATGGAATGTGCTGCCTTAGAGAGTAGTGTAGTCAGGTACTCCCACAACATTGTAGAAGGATCTGGATGTGCATTTAAAATGCCATTGCATAGTAGGCTATGGATCAAGTGCAGGTAAATGGGATTAGTGTAGTTTGCTGTTTGTTGGCTGGCATTGACATGGTGGGCTGAAGAGCCTGTTTCTATGTTTAATGACTCAAGGACTCAATGACTCTATAACTGCGGGTAATAAAGGAAGTTTAAGATTGTATTAGATTAAAATCAAAGTCCTGTAATGTTGCCAGAAAAAAAGCAGTAAATCTGAGGATTGAGACATTTGTAGAATATAACAAAGGAGGACCAAGAACCTGATAAGGAAAGAGAGGATAGACTATGAATACATAATCTATTTGCTTAAATGAAAAGCATAAATGCAGACTTTAAAATCTTCTGAAGTAAATGTTTGGATAAAACGAATGTGGGGGCATTACAGACAGAGTCAGGAGGATTTATAATGGGAATAGAGAAATGGCAGAGAAGCTAAATGATTACTTTGTGTCTGTTTTCACTGAAGAAGATAAAAGAAATCTCTCTAGACAAGAGATCCAGGTGGCTAAGGAAAATGAGGAACTGAAGAAAATTAGCATCAGTAAGAAGACTGTAATAGAGAAATTAATGGAGCTTAAAGTTGATAAATGCTCAGAACTTGATGGTTTACGTCCCAGAGTAATGAACAAGGTGGCTATAGAGATAATCGATGTATCGGCGATTATCTTTCAAAGTTCTATAGATTGTGGAATAACTGTTTCAAATAGGAAGATACCAAGGAGAACTACAGACCTGATAGTCTGATGTCAGTGGTAGGGAAAATGCTTGAATGTATTTTAAATAATAGGATAAATAGATACTTTATTGAGATTGATCTTATTGGGCAGAGTCATCCTGGACTTGTGAATAGAAAATCAAATGTTCGACGCATTTATTGGAGTTTTTTGAAGATGTTACTAAGAAAACTGATAAAGAAAAGCCAACGGATGTAGATGTCTTCTAATTTTTTTCCTCAGAGTTATGAATCTTTGGAATTCTCCACCACAGAGATCTGTGGTAGGTCAGTCTTTGAGTACATTTAATGTAGAGATTGATAGATTTCTGATTTGCAGTGGTGTAAAGGGTTACATGGATGGTGTCGGTTTGATTAGCACCACCATATTGAATGGCTGAATAGGATCAATGTGCTAAATGGCCTACTCCTGTCCCTAAGTTTCTGTCACTCTGCCTCGACCACTTGACAAAGGGACAGGCATATTGAAACAGGAGAGTAGGCCATTCAGCCCTTCAAGCATGTTTCAAGATTCAATGAGTTCATGGCTGATTTGTGACCTAAATCCATATATCTGCCTTTGGCCCATATCCCTTAATACTTCTCCTTAACAAAAATGTATCCATGCAGATTTAAGAGTCGTCCTTGTGTGCTGTGTCGTAGTATGTCCTATTGAAGGAGGTGACATAGCTTTATGACTACTTCCTTGAACTGCAGGTGCCTGAAACAATGGTGCTGCCTGAGGCAGAGGTACTCAGAAGCATAAATATGCCTTTTGACCCACTGAGTGAGCTGCTTGAAAACCTATGCACAAGCATTTGCGCAAATGAACATTCATTCAGGTGTCCACGCTTACCATGTGCATTCCTTAGGCCTGCACAGTACAATACAGTTATGATTACTCCCCCAGAACCCCCTCAACCCACCCCCAAACCACTTGTGTGAGACACAAATATGCCACCCTGCAGCAATATCGTGCATGTGGGTAGCAATAAATGGGTCAGATTTGGACTAAAGCCCTTCCCCATCTGGGAGGGAGTCCTGCCCTAGAATACTGGTGCCAGTATTAAGTACAGTACAGATTAAACTGGTCATAGCCATGCTCGAATTGAATGGTAGCCATTGCAGGGACCGTGGAGAAAACAGCAATAGATCCTGGACTTCAGGCAGGCCAGGAATTTTGGTTGGGCCAGCCTGTCATACAGAGGGAATAAGAAAGTACAAAATCAGTAATTCTTGGAACGAAATATGTTGATCGTACTGAACCTCCATTTTAGCATATACAAGAGGAGTTGGACCACTATAACCCATTCACCTATTTTACTGTTTTCTCCTCCTGGAAAAGGGTCGGAATGTGAGTGGGAGATGGGATTTGGAGGCCAGATAGAAAGGGGGCATGTGGGAGAGGTGGGTTGACCCCAGTGGGTAAAGGCTCCAAATAGGTACCTACCTTTCCTTCCTGTCCACCAGCAGCCCACGCAGTGAAGGTTTCTGCCTGCTTGTCTTGTCCCACCTTTCCCACTCACATGTGGGAGAATGAGTTCCTCAGCAGAGGCAGAATGAGATCCTTAAATTGCCAAGGTGGGCAGGCTGTGTGAAATTTCCTCAGCCACTTTAATCACAGAATTGTTATGCTGCAGAAGGACGACATTCAGCCTATTGTGCTGCTCTGGCTCTATTACCCAGTGCCAATTTCCCAACATTTCTATTCAGATAACCATCCAATGCCCTCCTGAATGCATCAATTGAACCTGCCTCCACCACATTTCTAGGCAATGCGTCCCATTTTACTCGCTGTGTGAGAAGTTTTTTTTCTCTCAGAGCACACTTGCTTTGTTGGCACATCACTTTAAATCTGTGCCCTCTTGTTCTTTGTTTCTTTTATGATGAGGATCAGCTTCTCCCTGTTTACAATATCCAGCCCATGATTTTGAAAACCTCAAACAAGTCTCCTCTTAGCCTTCTTCTCTCCAAGGACAGCTGTCCCAAATTCTTCAATCTATCCTCCTAACCATCTCTCTCTTCACAGTTTCCCCAGCACCAGCATCAATACCCAGGCCAATTTTGCAGCCCTGGAATTTCTCTGTTCTGTTATGGTATATTTGGCAAAAATATGAACAGATCTGAGGCCCACCTCTTCATCTAATAATAGGAAATACTCTAAAGAAAGTCCTTGGCTTAAATGCCGCTCCATTAATACTCATCAGGTTTATTCCAATGAGCATTATCCACTGACATAACAAAACAAAAATTCTAAGCCTCTGAAAGCAGCAACACACTGGGGGCAAAAAGGGCAAATAAATCATTCATGCAGATCCTGTCGTGTACTGGCACAAACAGAAGGTGATGAATATAATGATCCATTTTTAGATTTGATTTGATGTGCTTAAATAGAGGAACCTAAATCAATAAATTATAGGAGTATAAATGTTGTACCAGTATGGTTCCCCGTGTGACATATTAGCTAAACTACCAAAGCAAAACTTATTTCAGTATATTCACAAGAAAGATGTATATTTTGAAACTGGACAAAAATGTTCCAACAATAAAGATTCATCAGTAGGAATCTCATTTTTTATTTAAAAGCATCTTTACAAATCATTGGTCAGACACATTTGAAGTAGCAAGTTCAGTTCTGGGCATTTGTTTAAGAAAAGATGTTAAAGTCTTGGAGAGAGTGTAAAGGAGATTTACTAGAATGATACCAGAAATAAGGGATTTTGGATACAAGGAAAGATTAGAGAAATCGGACATATTGTTCTTGGAGCAGAGAAAATTAAGAGGTGATCTCATTTGGGTGTCCAAAATTATGAATTACAATGTTTAATAGATATTTGGACAGGTACAAGAATAGGAAAGGTATAGAAATAACTGGGGCAAACACAGGCAAATTAGACTAGTTTTAGTTTGGAAGACTTGGTTGGCATGGACAAGTTGAACCAAAGAGTCTGATTCTGCGCTGTATGCTGTAAGACTGTATAACAACTTTGACAGGTTAAAGAATGATACTCTGGTCCTACTTGTTGGAATGTCAGTAACTAGGCGGGGTCAGAGTTTCAAGAATGTCAGCAAGAGAGCTAGGAGTGAGATGAGGAGAAACTTCTTTATTCGGCGAGTTGTTAGGATTTGGAATGCACTGACTGGGAGAGTAGTGGAGGTGAGATGGATCCCTTAGGAAGTTTCATAACAGAGCTGGACATATATTTGAAAGTGATGAAGTTAGAGGGCTATGGAGATAGCACTAGAGAATGGGACTAGCTAGGTCGCCCTTTTGAGAGCTGGTACAGACACAATTGGTTATATGGCTTTTTTTACTGTAAAATTCTATGATTCCAAACTCATTGTCTGAACCAAAGTAAATTATAAGAGATTTTGCTTAGGTCTGTTAGAGTACAAGAGTGGAGAAGTGTTGCTGCATCTTCATAAGACAGGAGTGAGACTGTAAATGAAATATTGTATTGTGTACAGTTTTGATCCCCTTACTTCAGGCAGTTCAGAGGAGGATCGCTAGTTTGACAGCAAGGTTTGTCTTAAATAGAGGGATTGAGCAGTTTAGAGCCATATTCTCTGGAGTTTAAAAGAATGAGTGGCGATCTAATTGAGGTATATAAGATGCTAAAAGAGATTGGATGTTTCCTTGTATGAGGCAATCTAGAATAAGGGATTGCAGTTTTAGCATAAGGGATGGCAGATTTAAAAAATATGAGAAAAAATTACTTCTCTCAAAAGGTCTTGAATCTGTGGACTTCAATAACCCAGAGTACGGTGGATGCTGGGACATTGAGTAAAATAAAGTAGGACAGAGAAATTTTGAATCAGCAATGGGTTGAAGGTTGATGGAGAGCAGGCAGGAAAGCAGCATTGAGGCTGAAATGAGATCAGCCATGATTGTATTCAAGGGGTTGAATTGCTTATTCCTGCTCCTAGTCCTTATGTTCCTGTATAATTCAGGCTACTTTGAAGGCTACTTATGAAGGATTTCTTGCAAACTATGTCACTAAGGAGTGAAAAAAGCCCTTTCCATAATATCCTCCTCCTGTCTGCATTTTTGATAATAATAAAGCCATATCTATGGAAGAGAATGGGTTTTGAGTGAGGACTCCTGTCACCACCCAGACATGAGAAGACAGCAGCAAGCTAGCAACACAAACCGCACCTTTGTCACTTGTCCCATGCCCTTCAAAGGACTTTGTTCCAAGGTCTCCTGATCATCTTGTAGAGAAATGATCTGATGAAGACTTCTGAAGAAGGGAGTCACCTGACTCAAAATATTAACTCTGCTTTCTTCCCACAGATGCTACCAGAGCTGTTGAGTTTGCCGGTGATATCAGATCTCCAGCTTCTACAGTTATTTGTTTCATTTCATATGAGTGCAGAAACATGATCTGTCCCTTCTGTGAAAAACTCTTCCAGCTTGTGAGACAAGATGCCCAAACAATGCCCTGTGCTCCATTACCTTCCATTGCAAATGGCAATGCTAGCAGTCAGCAGCATTTTTTTTTCTTCTCTCTGTCAGTGCAGCATTCCTTTAAGCTGGACAGACTGCTATTGAAAGCTGAAGGCACTCATGTCATGCATGCAGTTAACTAGCAGTATGGTTCCCACTTGGCCGAACTCTCCATTGATGCAGATGATGAGGTGGCATGAAGTTTGCATGTTGTCTGCTTCAAAATCATTTGATGGTTGGTCATATCTCCTGTTCCCGAAGGGAATGACATCAATTTTTTAGTCCCTGATTATTTCAAGATTAATGGCGTCCTGAACCTGAGGCTTTGGACTTATTTCTAGATTAGTAAATTTTAAAAAAAATTGAATCAGTTAACTTAAGAAATTAACAGCCGAATAGTAAGGGAATGCACGTCTGAGTGAAAGGGTTTGGAACCTGTTCTTAGTGTAGTTATTTTTGCATTTGGTGCTTAACCCAACTGTAGGGTTACTGCGGTTACAGTCCTGCTTATAGGTTTCCTGACCAATCAAAGAGGGTGGCTGTGACAACCCTCTGCATATAGGCAGACAGGTTTCTTATTAAACAGACTCTAACAAGGGTCAGGACAGCACTAATGCAGATTCATTATGAGGAAAATCCAAACATAGGAGTATGGGAATACAAGTAGGCCAGATACTTTAGAGACTTTTAAACAACTCTTGAATAGGCACATGGAGGATAGTAAAATGTAGGGTATGCAGGGTAGATTGATCTTAGTAGGATAATGGGTCGGAACAACATTGTGGGCTGAAGGGCCTGTACTGTGCTATACTGTTCTATGTCCTATGTTCGATGTTCATCCAGTTTATCGAGCCTTCCTGAAGGGTCACTGGACTCTAAATATTAACTCTGCTTTCCCCTCTTCACATACTGGCAAACTTGCTGAGTTTCTAAAGTACCTTTTTTTATTACTGAGTGAT
Source organism: Ginglymostoma cirratum (assembly GCA_024137785.1). Lineage (NCBI taxonomy): Eukaryota > Metazoa > Chordata > Chondrichthyes > Orectolobiformes > Ginglymostomatidae > Ginglymostoma > Ginglymostoma cirratum. The sequence goes on from JAHRHZ010000013.1 coordinate 41,020,489, forward strand.
TCCACTCTGTAAACCAGAAATGTGTTCTCTACTTACTAGGATTGTCCAAAAGTCTCCAGAGACAGGGGCAATAATTTATTGTGATATCAGTCTGTCAGTCCAATCCTCCTTAACAATCTGCATTCCTTTCTGGCCCACACGAGGCAGCTGAAATTACACTCCACACCCCCCTCGCAAGCCTTACAATCCAGTTGACGTGACTGACCAATGGAGCAAATAAATACCCTGACTGAAGCAAGACAATGACTTGAGATTAGAAATTTCAGAATTTGAGACCATCCAATTATAGACTGGTTGAAGCTAGTGAAGATTACAACACATGGAGGATTCAATTAGTAAGAAGTGTTTTAATATTCACCCCCCACTTTAGATAAATTTTATCTTAGACATTTAAACTTAGACAAAGTTTATTATCCATATAAGTATGGAGAAAAGAAAATGCAATTGTCTTTTGTTGAGCAAAAATTTCAAATTTAAATGATCTTTGAACTGTGAAGAAAGGCAAGTCTGGCAAGTTTACACAAAATCTATAAAATCCCTTGCACTAACAAATCTGAATCGTTAAACTTCTTTAAAAAAAGTTAATCTCCTTTTTACTTGTGTTTTACTTTTCTGTTGGAACAGCTACAATTGTTCATTGAAACTACTTACCCTTGTAGAGGGCTTCTATCCATGTTGTTCTGCTCCAAAGATGATGAGGGATCTATGAATATCAAGTTCTTGTAGTTTTTCCGTTCACAAAATATTGACTTTCATAATCAAAACACAGCAGGTGATGTGATTTTCTCAGGTCTAATGTAATATTTGTTGAACTCACAATGGAGCAATCTGTTATACACCTGTGGGCTATAAACTCCTTTAGTGCGAATATTATTTCATGAAACGAAACTTCTCTCCCAGAAGAGCTCATTGATGTTTCATCAGACAGCTCCCTGAGAACCAACTTAACAAAATACCACAGGAAACATTTTGGTATGAATGCTCCACTGAACACATAACTTCTTCTGCAATACTAAAATGTGTTGGTCCCATTTAATATAGAACATTTACGTTAAGCTATGTTTTTAGCATTGACAATGATACAAACTCTGAGCTAGAATTAACATTGACTATGACCTGTGTGCATGTTTGTCAAAGATACTTCCGAATCTTGTCAGAATAAACAGCCAACACTGGCAGCAAATTGTACAATAAATAAAATGAAAACTAATTAACATGTCATTTAATCGAATTCTTCACTTTAATACAGAAAATATACTCCAGATGTATCGTAGGGAACCCTTGGAATTTTTATGACATTCGTGGAGACTTCAGAAGTTAAAAGATTGAAACCCCTGTAAGGACTACAGCTTTTTAACTTACTCTACTCCTGGGAAAGGACTGTTTTACAGCAAAGAAGGAATTGCTTTTCTTTTTAAAATCAAATTACTGAAACTCATTGTAAGTTGTCTTCACATTGCTGTTGACAAGCAATGGAGCAAGTTGTACAGAAGTGCACAGCATCGGGATGTGTGTCCTAAGAGAAATTAAGCCAGCAAATACCTGATTGATTTGAACAATTATGACCAGTTTTGGATCCCAAAAATCATTTGCGTGACAATAACCCTGACAGGTTCCTGGGCAGCTTAAAATTAGTACCAGGTAACTTAGAACCAATATCAGAAGGTATTTGCTCATTCATATATTAGAGGAAATCTGGAAATCTGGAAATCTCTCTCCTCATAAAGGAAAAATATATCCCCAACTCAAAGCAGTATTTTGAACAGAGTAGGAGAAAGCAACAAATGTTATTAAGATTGAACATTCCAAATACTAAAGAAATTGATATGTGAGCAAATAACTCTTGCCTTCAAGAGCAGTACATAAAATGAACTCTTCAATGTCATACTACCTCAGGGTTGCTTTCCTGCAGTACCTATTACTTAAACATAGATAATGGTTACTTTGGTGGGCCCTAAGTGGAATTAGAGTTGGGGAACTAATATCTCCTCTTCATCTTATTTGCACAAAGTGGGTGGGACATGTTGTGCGATCGAACAGGACTTTTTTTGAGATGGTGCTCTCCATTTACAAAAATAGGAAGCAATTGAACAAAATTCAAAATATTGAAAAGCATTGAAAAGCACTGAAGAAAATTCACTTTGCAATTCATTGATCCTCACAATATGATTGCAATGAGAGTAGTTAAATCATTGTTGCAGATGATCATTTCGGGATTCTAGATCGACTTCTTAAGCAGTTATATACATGCTTCTGAACCTCTGAAATTTAATGCAGAGGTAGCCAAAGTAATGCTCCTGCTAATTTGTGTATTTTAACATGTGCGACAGTGTAATCCCAATTGATTATTCTAATACAATTGCATTTAAGTTACTTGTCAAGTGGGAAAGTCTGTGAACAACAAGAAATAGGAACAGAAACAAATCATATGGCCACTCACACTTGTCCTGCCATTGAATAATAATGGCTATTCTTCTCCCTTAACACAAACCTCCTAACACAACAAATGCCTTTTAATTCTCCAAAAGAATAATAGTTTGTTGATCTGGGTCATGAATATGCTGAACAATTGAACTTCCATTACATTCTGGACCAGGGAATTCCAAATGTTCATAACTCGGAGTGAAGAATGTTTGCCGTATCTCAGTACTGATATCACGTGCATTAGATTCTCCAGCCAGGGAAAAGAGTGTCTCAGAATCTACCAAGTGAAATCTTGCACACTTTGAAATCTTGCACACTTCAATAAGATCATCTCTGTATCTTCTAAACTTCAGAGAATATAGATCAGACTCTCATCATAGGTCAGTCCTTCCCATGAACCAATCCAAAGAACCTTGGCTACACTACCACCAAGGCAAAGGTAAAGCCTTCCTTAAATACAAAACATGTAATTTGCACACAGTGCAGCAGGTGTGGTCCTCACCAAAGACCTGCACAATTGCAACAAAACTTCCTTACTGTTATAAGGGAATTGGAATTAAGAAAGGCCAGCATGATATTTCCCTTTCCAAACTACTTGCTCTATTTATATGTCAATTTCTTGTTTCTTGCAGAAGTGCACCCTTGTCCTTCTAAATATCTATATTTCAAGTTTCAACCTTTCATCAAACAGTATGTTTTTCTATTCATTTCACAAAAGTGAATAACCTCGCACTTCATCACATTATACGCCATTTGCCACCTTGTTGTCATTCACATAGCCTGTCGATATATCTTTGCAGCTTCTTTGTGCCCTCCTCACAATTTATATTTCCACTTAACCATGTATCATCAGCCTCATTACATACATTGCTCACTATCTCTATCTAGCTGAACAGTTCCAGCTCCAGCTGTGCTGCCTCACTGTCATTACAAAGGTAGAGGGAGATTTATTCTGAGATAAAGAAGGCTCTATAAGCGCTATATTTACATTTTATTATACAGTATACTGATTACAGCACATAGGCGCAGTGTTTCCACTCTTCTCTGCTTCCGGTTTCAAAAGCTTATGACTACTGATGTCAGAGTTGCATCATGTACATCATGATTAACCTATTGTATTCATTTCCTATTACACAACAGCCTCCAGATCCAGAGCTATCATGTCATTCGAGCAGTAAGCAAAAGTTCTGATATTTGCAAGCCTGCTGAAATTATGGCTGAGGTTCATTGAACTTAAAACAAGAGCACAGGAAGAGGTTTTTTTTGCCCACAATGCCAATACCGACCATGATGCCACTCTAACTAATTACATCTGTCTGCACATCATCCACATCCCTCACTTTGCTGCCTGTTCATGTGTCTGTCTAAACGCTTCTTAAACTTTGCTAATGCATCTGCTTCTACCACCTCCCTGGCAGTGCAATCCACGCAACTACCACCCTCTGTGCAAAAAAACATTCCTGACACAGCTCGTAAACTTTTCCCTTTTCGCCTTAAAATCATGACCCCCAGTATCTGACATTCCCACCCTGGGAAAAGACTCTGACTAACCACCCTATTTATACATCTCATAATTTTATATACTTCTATCCAGTTGCCCTTCAGCCTACGTTGCTGTAGCTAAAACAACCAAATTTCTACAACCTCTCCTTATAGCTAATACACTCCAATCCAGGCAACATGCTGGTAAACCTCTTTTGCACCCTCTGAAAAGCCTTCCCATCATTCTAATAGTGCGGAGATCAGAACTGCATACAATATTCCAATGTGGTCCAACTAAAGTTTTATATAGCTGCAACATGACTTGCCAACTTGTATACTCCTCTGACTACATGCATAAATTCCCTCCTTTGCTCCTGAGTGGATCTACCCTTTCCCTCGTTATCCTTACATAGGTATAAAATCCTTTGAGGTTCTCCTTAATCCTACCTGTCAAGCACATTTCACTGAATCTTTTAGCCTTCCTAATTCCTTGTTTAAGCTCTTTACAGCTACCTTTCTATTCCTCATTGGCCTTGTCTGATTTCAGTTTCCAAAACCTTACATATTCTTCCTTTTAATTTTTGACTATAAACTTTCAACACCCCTTGTCCTCTAAGGTTCCTGAATCTTGTTATCCTTATCTGAACTCCATCAAATAGCATTTAAATAGACTCCCATGTCAGAGATGGATTTACCCTCAAACAACTATTCCAATCTACATTTCTCTAGTTCCTCCTGAATAGTGTTGTAATTAGCCTTTCTCCCTGTTAAGCGCTTTTACCTGAGGATCTATCTTATCCTTATCCACAACTATCTTAAAACTTATGGAATTATGGTCACTGTTCCCAAAATACTCCTCCATTGAAACTTCAGTCACCTGGCCAGGCTCATTCCCCAATACAAGATCTAATATGGTCCCTTCCCTGGGTGGACTATCTACATATTATTTCAAGAAATCCTATCAATGCTCCGAACAAATTCTGCCCAGCTAAGCCCTTGGCATTTAGGGAGTCCCAGTCAATAATGAGGAAGGTAAAATCATCCACTACAACAAACCTATTGTTTTTACTCCTTCCCATGATCTGCTTACATGTCTGTTCCTCTAACTCCTGCTGACCATTGGGAGGTGTAGGATATGAACCTATCATAGTGATTGCATCTTTCTTATTCCTACCCAGTTGGCCTCGCCGGATGAGCCCACCAAGATGTCCTCTCAGCACAGCTGTGACATTCTCATTAATGAGTAATGCAACTCCCTAATCCCTTTTCCATTCCTCTCTATCTCACCTGAAACATCTAAACCCTGGAACATTGAGCTGTGAGTCCTGCCCTTCTCTCAACCAAGCTGCTATACATCATAGTTCCATGTACTAATTCGTGCTCTAAGCTTATCTGCCTTACCTGTTATGCTCCTCGCATTGAAATAAATACACTACAGAACACCAGTCCCCCCATGTTCATTAACCTGGCCCTGCCTGTTCTTCCTCTTAGACTTACTTGACTTAACCTCTACCTTCTTCTCAATCACTCCACGTGCTGACTACTGCTCTGGTTCCCACACCCCAATAGTTTAATCCCCCCTAAATGGCACTAAAAAACTTCCCTGCAAGGATATTGGCGCCCTTCCAGTTTAGGTGCAATCGATCCTTCTTGTACAAATGCTTCCTGCCCTGGAAGAGATCCCAATGGTCCAGATATTCGAAGACCTCCCTCCTACACCAGCTCTTTAACCACATATTCAACTGCATTATCTTCCTATTTCTGGCCTCACTAGCACACGGCACAGGGATTAATCCCAAGAGTACAACCCTAGAGGTACTGGTTTTCAACTTTCTACTCAACTCTCTAACTTCCCTTTGCAGGACCTTATCTCTCTATACAGTACAGCCAATCATGGTACCACTGACCTGATTCTGCATTCCCCTATGAGGCCACTTCCCCCCCACCCCAACAAAAGTACAGAATATCTGTTTGAGAGGGGAACAGCCACAGGGGACTTCTGCACTGCCTGCCTACCTCTCCTGGCGGTCACCTATCTATCTGGCTGAACCTTTGGGGTGACCATATCCCTGAAAGATAAACTTTCTGTCTCCTATCTGCTGCTTAGTGAGTCCAGCTGCTGCTCCAACCAATCCATGTGGTCCGAGCTGTAGGTAGGCACATTTCCTGCAGACATAGTTGTCAGGGATATTTGACTTCTCCCTGATCTCCCACATTTTGCAGGAGCAGCTTAAGTGGCACTAACTGCCATTACTATTCCCTCGTAACTATTTGGTTGTTCAGTTGGACATTTACGGAAATATTCAGCGTAGGAGCAAAGAATCTGAAACTACTGAAAGTACTGAAATACACAATGTATCCTTCAGAATCTGAACAGAGAAAGTCAACATTTCTAGAGAGGAAAGACATGTCTTTTCTAACTTGTTGACTAACTTGTTCGTCTTCTGCACTTTATTTCGTCTAATACTCAGGAAAGGGTTGTCGTCCACCTACGTTAATTCTAGTCAGCCATAAAAAAAAATTGGCAGAAGCATACATCAGCTTTTGGAAGATTTACAATTGTTAGCTCCCAAGGGTACATTCTTTAAATTTTAACATGGAAACCACTCTAACCACTATCTTGAGATGTGTACCTTTGGCACCATTTGAATTAGGTTTATTGTCACATGTACTCACATGAGTGCAGTGATAAGTTTACAAGTCGCCACTTACAGAGCCATCTTAGGTACAAAGGTATTGTAATTCTTCATATTTTTAAAAACCACACAATTAACCATAAATGATCATTACTAATTACGCAAAACAGCCAACAAAATTGTGAATCAGATACTAATGAGACATGAATCCAGGACAACACATGCACTAATCAAGAAAAACTCAGATACAAATCAGGTACTAATTGCATTAATGCTAACTGTACTTTCTTCACAAATTGACCACTTAAAATTAAGCAGCCGTATAGATAAAGAAATGTAATAGTCAAAACAAACAATTAAAGACAACCACCTAGATGCTAGATGGCCCTGTGTCAACGCCACTGGAATAATGATGCAGAGATCCTGGCTAATATTCCCACAGCCAAAGCTGATGGATTCAGATTCCACCAGGGTTGGTTGTCGAATTTAACTTCAATCAATAAAAAACATTAGAATGGAAAGCCAGCCTTAGTGAAGAAGACCAAAACCATCCTTGCTGATGTCCTCACTGGTCTGCCGACATGTGACTCCAGATGTTGAGCAATGTGGTTCACTCCTTCCTGCCTACTGGCCCAGCAAGCCACTTATTTCAAGGCCAAAATGCTGTTCTTGACCATGACGTCCAAATCCCATGAAAAACAAAATCATATCAAAACATCATTTTGGATAACAAAATATGACTGCAATATTACAGAAACTGACACAACTTGAGGCCAGAGGCAACACCTACATAGAGGAAAAAGTGGGGGACAGGACCAGGTTGTCTAATGTAATTGTAACAGAAAATGATGTAAAAGCAATACAGAATGATAATATGTTGAATATATGCCTTGCTTCTGTTTCAAAGAAAAAGGCAAGTGGAATTTCAGTGAACCTGAAGGATCTATAGGTCACCTGCTGACACGGTACACATCTCAGAGTTAAGATATAGATTGGAGAAATGATAATGAAGATACCAATTATAATTTCTCAAAAGAAGAATTGTGCCAGAAGTTTAGAAGGTGGCATTGTTTATGTACAAGTCTTCTCGCTATTCTCTACCTCTGCCTCCATACAGAAGCATCTTGCTTCCATGAAATTTTAAGCCAGTTACATTTGCCTGTACAATGGGTAAACTAAAACTCTAAATTCTGAACACAACTTCTAGTGGCAAGCTTGCCTGCTTCACTGTCTACGCAGTCTTATAGCTCAAAATATTTGAATAATTAACAAAAGCTCCTAATACAGCTTTAGGCTAAAAAGCCATTGTACCGTTCAGAAGACAGATCTCAAATCAAAATGGAACATACATTCTGAAAGTACATGTTTTATAATGGGGGTAAAGAGTTAGATATATTCAACTTCAGAATGGACTTTAAATGTTTTTCAACCTTTACATAGATGATTTGGAGTTGGGGACTACATGTAGTGTGTCAAAGTTTGCAGATGAACTAACATGAGTGGCAGAGCAAAGTGAGCAGAGGATTCTGAAAGTGTGCAGAGTAATATAGATAGTTTAAGTGAGTGGCAAAGGTCTGGCAAATGAAGTACAATATTGATAAATGTGAAGTCATCCATTTTGATAGGAATAACAGTAAAAAGGATTATTATTTGAAAAGTAAAGAATTGCAGCATTGGGTGATCTTATGCATGAATCACAGAAGGTTGGTTTTCAGGTACAACAGGTAATTAAGAAGACAAATGGAATTTTGTCCTTCATTGCTAGAGGAATTGAGTTTAAAAGCAGTGAGGCTATGTTACAGTTGTATAGGATACTGGTGAGGCCACACCTTGAGTACTGTGTGCAGTTTTGGTCTCTTTTACTTGAGAAAGAAGTACTGGCACTGGAAAGGGTACATGGGAGATTCACTAAGTTGATTCTGGAGTTGAGAGGGTCGGTTTATGAGGAGAGACTGAGTAGACTGGGATTATATTAAATGGAATTTAGAAGAATGAGGGGAGATCTAAAAGAAATATATAAAATTATGAAGGGAATAGATAAGATAGGAGTAGGGAGGATGTTTCCACAGGCAGGTGAAAGTAGAACAAGCGGGCATAGCCTCAAAATCAGGAGGAGTGGATTTAGGACTGAAATGAGGAGGAACTTCCTCACCCAAAGGGTTGTGAATCTGTGGAATTTCCTGCCCAGTGAAATAGCTGAGGCATCCTCATTGAATGTTTTTAAAGCTAAGGTAGCTAATTTTTTGAACAGTAAAGGAATTAAGGGTTATTGTGAGAGAGTGGGTAAATGGAGCTGAGGCCACAAAAAGATCAGCCATGATCTTATTGAATGGCGAACAAGGCTCGATGGGCCAGATGGTGTACTCCTGCTCCTGGTTCTTATGTTCTTTTCCATGACTGTGCCTCTGGGATATTAGATAGGTGAGGTAAGAGGAAGTCCTGGACAGCAAAAGAAAATTCAAAATGGAAGTACAAATGGAAGATTGTACGAAATAACAGAAATAATTGTGCTCGAGTTGGCTAGCTGGCCAAGTAGACATGTTGCTACAGGAGGTAACTATGAGGAGCGGCATCAAATTTGACGTTCCAGGACACCTTTTCCAGAGGTCAGCAAGGCCATGACAGTTCGGTTCAAATGTCTATAAATCTCAGTTACGATGTCCTACATATTTGAGAACCCTGCCATCCAGAAAAAAGGTGTCATGTAGAGCTGATGCTATATATTGCAAACCAAGTGGTAAGTTTGACCAGCACAACTGATAGCGAAGGGTCTAGGTCCAAAACATCAAGCTTTCCTTCTCCTATGATGCTGCTTGGCCTGCTGTGTTCATCCAGCTCCACACCTTGTTATCTACAACTGATAGCAGCTTTGAAGGATTCTTCCTTGCACTGCACATGAGCCTCCAGGAGAGGGCACAGTTACATGGCAATCACCTTTCTGAATTAAGATGTAAGCAAAGGAGGATTCCACAGCTAAGTCCAGAAAGAATGATTCCAGTCAGTAACAGTACATCATTGGGTAAACTCAGGTTCCTACATAACTAGTAGAGTTCACTTTAATCATCCAAGCAAAGTTTCTTTTTTCTCCAAAGCTAAAACTGCCATTAGAATTCCTGAAGGATTTTATGTCCTCCTGCTTTTGATTAGAAACTTGTAATTAACTATCATCTATAAAGGACCATAGACATCTCTCTCCATTAAAGAGAGATAATTGATCATCTATAGAGCTTGAGGGGCACCATTCCATAAGCATGAAGCAAGGTGTGATTGCAAGCCTCCATTTAACTACTACAGCTAGTACAGGGATTGGTCCTGCCCCGCTGGCATCGTTCTGGATCACAGTCTGGTCATCAAGCCGACTCGGCTAACTCACTCCCATCAACTTAGATTGCAGCCGCGGAAAGGATGACCTTTTACAGGTGGAATTTTCCCATTGCCTGTGAAAGTGTTTTGGAGAGATTGGTTTGTTGTGCCCAGTACACTAGGGCTCAGAGTAATTTTTTTCACACAATCTTCAGCTCTTCCCCTTATAGATTATTACAGGAAAACTGGCCCATCCCTCAGACTGGAATTGAACAAACTCCTTGATTGACTGTGATGGGACCCCTCCAATTGACCATAGTCTTATTTCACCCAGCTAAGAAGTGCTCACCTTTGACTCTCACATATGGCCATTTGCTTGAAGCACACCTCATGTGGTTGCCAAGTAAACTGTAGGCACTTGCTGCAGGTAACACAGTGTGCACAATGACATGTCTACCCCCTTCACTATTCTGTGCTCTCCACTGTGACAAGGTCAATGTGAAGTACACACAGACTGGGAGTCTGCAAGTAAGCATAAAGTGAATGCGGACTAAGGAAGCAAGCTTAGACCCATGAGATACATCCTGTGTAAATGTGTGTGTGTCCCTCTTCACAGAGCAACCTGGCAGAAGTATACAAGTTCTAGGTATCCTTGAACTCCAAAGCCAAAAAACTGTTGGTCATGTTGAATATGGGTGGTAGAGTGGCTCAGTGGTCAGGGCAAAATGGTAACTAATGATTAGCACTGCTACCTCACAGTGCCAGGGAGTCAAGTTCAATTCCACCCTTGGGCAACTGTCTGTGTGGAGTTTGCACATTCTCCCCGTGTCTGCGTGGGTTTCCTCCTACAATCCAAAGATGTGCAGATTAGGTGGATTGGCCATGCTAAATTGCCCATGCTGTGCAGGCTCGGTGGGTTAGCCATGGGAAATGCAGGGTTAGGGAAGAGGTGGAAATGCTTTTCAGAAAGTGGGTATTGGCTGAATGGCCTGTTTCCACATTGTAGGGATTCTAACCAAAATGTTGTGGCTGGAGGCAGAAAGACAACTCCCAAAACAAAAATTGTGCTCTCCTCTATATTTTCATAATAAACTTCTGCTTCTTTTAAGAATGGACAAGCCTGCTGCACTCATAAAATGGCCAAGACCAAACTCATGACTGTATTTACAGAAGCCTCTGCTCCATCTCCCCCAACCTCAGCATTTTATAGACAATCCAGCTAATACTGAGACACGGGTTTGAAGGTATTTAAAAGTCTGGCCCCACCCAGCTGCAGGCAAAAGAAAATCTCAAAGCCTATTATGTTAAAATGGACAGTAATGCTTTGAGGAAGGCAGGTGTCTAGTGGTGTTATCACTGGCCTATTAATCCAGAGACCCAGGTAATGCCCCGGGGACTTGGGTTCAAATCCCATATGGCTGATGGTGGAATTTGAAGTGAATAAAATTCTGGAGTTAAGAAGCATCTGATGACCATGAATCCATTGTCGATTGTTAGAGAAACCCAGCTGGTTCACGAATGTCCTTCAGGAATGGAAACTGCTATCCTTACCACGTTTGGCCTATATGTGACTCCAGACCCACAGCAACGTGGTTGACCCTTAAACTGCCTTCTGGGCAATTGGGGATGGGCATTAAATGCTGGCCTATCCAGTGATGCCTTCATCTCATAAATGAATAAAAAAGAATCTTCTTCATTGTGCAGCTGAAATTCTGATGGACGAGGTAAATCTACATTGTTAACTCAATGACGATCCAATTCACCCACCAAGATGGGATCTCAGTAACTGTAATGACTGTCATTGTCATACAATGGAAATAAGAGCTTTTTGGATTGCTGAAGTATACAATTTTGAATTTCTAGTCTGTTGCTGTTTGACCTCCAGAGGGAAAGCAGGGTTCCAGCTGGGAGCCTGCCTCAGTCCTTCATCAGTGTCTCAAAGCTGCTTAACTTGCAAAAAGGAATCACACGACACCAGGTTATAGTCCAACAGGTTTATTTAAAAACACAAGCTTTCGGAGCCTCCGTCCTTGTTTTCAAATAAACCTGTCGCACTATGACCTGGCATCATGTGATTTTCTGACTTTGTCCACCCGAGTCCAACACCAGTACCTCCACATCATGCAAAAATGAAAACTGCTGGGTCCAGCTCACCACAGAAACTGCTGCTGGACACTGTCTTCTGGGAAGTTATAACTCGAGCAAACTGATTTTTAATGTCTCATGCAATCATGATTTAATTTCACTCGATTCCTTCTTTGTAGATGACAAAGGGATGAAGTGGTGTGGAGATGGTTGGAGAGTGTGCACAATATGCTGAAGCTGGTAGTTTGCAGATGCCAAGCTATGTGGAGCAGGGGTCAAGGGAACAAGCATCATGCAGGGACATTTTGTGAAGAAGCGTTTGCACAATGGCCAGGACAAGCTGCCAGTGAGCTGCACTACCAGGTACCTGCTCTGATTTGCACATCAGGAATTTGTGTTGTCTAGTTTCGCGTTGGAGGAGAGGAGAGAAGAATTTAAAAGTGGTGTGTAAATCAGGCCAGTTGGGGTTTTACAAGAAGTAAATACAAGGAAATTAGGCGGTCACTGTTGGCGAGATTCTAAACTCACTATTTAAGACTTTTGGAAAAATATCATTAAAAAATTTTCTCAATGTCAAGATTCCAATTTTTTTTATTTTCACCATATTTTCCCACTATTTTCACCATTGCCCAGGCCACTCTGAGGAGAAGAAAATTCCACCCTATTGCTAGAAATAGAATTGGAAATAGGTTTTGCACTGCTAAAGAAAAATTACATGAACAACAAAATAAGTTAACAGATAGCTTTCCAGCCAAAAAATAATAGTGATAAATATCTTTAAGAGTCTTCCTAGAGGCCAGGGAACCTGGATGATGCTGTAGCCTCCAAAAAGGAAGCTAATAAATGTTGTGAACAACTAGCTACCTGGAAAGCTGATCTGTACGATGGTGCATAGCTTCTGCATCTGGCAGCTATTCTTGCACACGAGACTCTGAGATTCAAACAGGGCAAGAAAAATGAGAGGGAGCTTTGGTTGTGATGTGTTCTGGATCTTGACAATATGAGGTTCTGTTCCATCAAGACACTGTGGTAAAGTTGGGAATCCAAACTCCATAATACAAGATGAACTCAGTGAGACGGTCAACATGGATTTGTGAACAAAACTTCATACTTGACTGATTCAATTAAATTTTACAAGGAATCTGAGTGCATAGATAACAGAAATATGTTACATGCCAATTTTACAGTTTTTCAAAAGTCGTTTTAGGACATGTCAAAGTGGAGTTTCTTTGCAGATTGAAGCATATCAATCCATATCAACTCCTGATTGCCAACCTGCCTACAGTTTGCCTACTTGCATAAAGGTCCACAGAGGATATCATATTCCTAGCCCTGCACTCATCCCTGGAACATCTGGACAACAAAGACACCTATATCAGACTCTTGCTTTTTGACTACAGTTCCGCCTTTAACACCATTATCCATTCCAGACTGATCTCAAAACTGCATTACATTGGTCTCAGCTCCACCCTCTGCAATTGGATCCTCAGCTTTCTGACCCATAGGCCACAATCATTGAGGACAGGTAACTGCACCTCCTCCACAATAACACTCAACACTAGAGCCCGCCAACGATGCATCCTCAGCCCCCTACTGTACTCCCTGTACACCTACAACTGCAAAATTCTGAACAAACGCCAACCACAAGTTTGCCAATGACATCACCGTAGTGGGACAGATATCCAACAATAACAAGTCAAAATACAGAAGGGAGATAGAGGGCTCAGTGATGTAGTGCAATGAAAACAATCTGTCTCTCAACGTCAGCAAAAGTAAAGAACTGATCATCGACTTCAAAAAGAAAGGAGGAGAACACACCTCCATCTACATCAATGGAGCTGAGGTTGAGAGAGTGAAAAGCATCAAGTTCCTCGGAGTGATGATAACCGACAACTTGTCCTGAACTTCCCACATAAATGCGAAGTCAAGAAGGCTCAACAACACCTCGTCTTCCTCAGGCGGCTCAGGAAATTTGGTATGTCAATAAGGTCTCTGTCCAACTCCTACAGATACATACCATTGAAAGCATGCTGTCAGGGTGCATAACGGCCTGGTATGGCAACTGCTCTGCCCAGGACTGTAAGAAACTACAGAAGCTGGTGTGCACAGCCCAGACCATCACAGAAGCCAACCTTCCATCCATGGACTCCATTTACCTCCTGAAAGGTGGTCAACATCATCAAAGAAACATTGCACCCCAGTAATAGCCTCCTACAACATCTTCCATCAGGCAGAACATACAGAAGCCTGAACACATGCACAAGCAGATTCAGGAACAAAAGCAGACATTGCTGGTAAAGCTCAGCAGGGCTGGCAGCATCTGTGAAGAAAAAATCACTGTTAATGTTTCAGGTCCGGTGACCCTTCCTCAGAACGGTTCTGAGGAAGGGTCACTGGACCTAAAACGTTAACTCTGATGTTTTCTTTACAGATGCTACGAGACCTGCCGAGCTTTCCCAGCAACTTCCATTTTTGTTCCTGACTACAGCAATTACAGTTCTTTCTGTTTTTATTTAGGTTCGGGAACAGCTTCTTTCCGGCTGTAATCAGGCTGTTGAATGGATTCTAGCCTCAAATAATGTAACTTGCAATGTAACCTGTATGCCTCCAAGTCTTTTTGATCTGTACATCCTTTGCTTGGTGTGATCTGCCTGTATCGCTCATAAACAAAGCTTTTCACTGTATTTCGGTACCCGTAACAATAAATCAATCATATAAAGAGGGATTCCTTCAAGAAAAGTTAAATGGGTGTTTTTTTTTTCCAATTTGTGAGTTGGTGTGTAGTCGTGCATCCTGGGAATCTGTGTGGTGGTTACTTCTGTTTTCCTTTAATATAAATAAATTGGCAAAAGCGTAAGAGGAATCCTCCTGACAGTTATAGAGTTAGGTGACATGCAAGCTGTGAAGAAGAATAGCACAGATTGCAAGATGACTGGTTAGCAATGCAAGCAAAAGTGGCATATACAATTCACTGCAAATAAATTTAAGAGTTCTAACACATACATCTGCATAAAACTTTAAACGCTGACACACAAATGGAAAAAAACCAAAGGAAGACTTGTGTGGTCCTGGATTTTCCGTACAATGGTACTGAATATCAGGCAACTAAGATATTGTAAGTTCCATAACAGAATGAAGCACCTGATTATATGTATAAGAGTCATGGCAAATTTACAATGAAAATTCAATAAAAAAATTCTAGAATCAAAAGCTGCAGTCACAAAGAATAAAAACTAGCTTTTTTTTCCATTGGGAATAGGTAAAGTCAAGAGAATTTCACTATTATGGAAGATTGAGAGATTAAATGGTGTAAGGTTGTTTCAATCAGTCAAATGTTGAGATATAGACTTCAGGTCTTTAAAGAAAAAGTGGAACGGGAAGATAGAAGACATTCCTTCAATCCAAGTGTCAGGAGAATAGATATGACAGATCTGGATACTGAGGACATGCAGGAGGAGCTTGGAAATTAGAGTAGGTAGGATCATTTCAATAATTGACAATGCCACAGTTACAACAAACCAAGTAATTTCCTTCTGTGCTGCAATTGTTACGATTCTTCGAAATCCGTCCACAATTCCACATCACAATGCTGCTTTTGGATTTACATAAGAACGTTTTGTTCTGCTACAGTTTCTGCAACAAATATTGCTGCCTCTGCTGTCCCTAGCATCTGGAGGTTGGCAGTACCGTTTTTCTTTAGAACTAGTTGATCAATCAAATGCAATAGCCAATGCAGTTAAAAAACAATTATTCCAATAGCTCTTTATATCAATTCTGCAATAGTTGCCAAATTTGCTGACGATGCAAAATAGGAAGGAAAGTAAGTTCTGAAGGGAACGTAAGGATGCTACAAAAATATACAGACAGGTTAAGTGAGTGGGCAAAGATGTGGCAAATCAGATATATCTGGGAAAATGTGAACTCTTGCATTTTGGCAGGTAGTATGAGGAAGAAGTATTTTGTCTGAATGGTGAGAAATTGAGGTGAGGGACCAGGGTGCCTTAGTACATGAACCACTATAGGCTAGAATGTAGGTACAATAAGTAATTGGGAAAGCTAATAGAATGTTATTGCTTATTGTAGGAGGAATTGCATGCAAACGTAGTGAGGATAAATTTTAATCATACAGGGCATGGGTGAGATCACAGCTGGAATAGTGTGCACAATACTCAATAATGAATGATGGCACATATGTTAGATGTAATTCGGAAAAAGTTTATTGAAATGGAGTGGGCTATTCTGTGAGATTGGGAATGTATAGAGAGTGAGAGTGAGAGGAAGATAGCGAGTGATAGAAGGAGAAAGGAAAGAGAGAAAAGAGAGTTAGCAAACAGTAGAATACGTGAGCAAGATAATGTTGACTGCTGAATCTACTGAAACACCAGATTCAGAAACACTCTTCAGACTTTTACGAATGGAAAATGGGGCCCAAATACAAAGTTAATGATGACTTCAGACAGACCAAATTTTGGCTACTGCAAGGACCTCAACTATAGTGTGGAAGTCAGGAATTTACTGTGTAGGTAAAAATGCTCAAGTATGTTTGTTTAACAATCGTTAGCCAGAGCTTTTAAAATTCCCTGCTCTTTAAACTGTGAAAGAAAACTGGCCACAGAAGCAAACTGATATAGCAGCTGAAGGTCTGGCAGCATCTGTGGAGAGAAATCACAGTTAACGTTTCAGGTCTGGTGATCCTTCCTCAGAACTGATGGTAGCTAGGTAAATGTTGGTTCACATGCAGAAGATAGGGTAGGGTGGGGGATAAGCAGTAAATGATAGATGGGGATAAAGCCTAAGGAGACAGAAGAATAGTTGGACAGACAAAGGAGTGGATAACAACCTGGCTACGAGGATGAATAGCTATTAATGGGGACTGTTAGTTGCTAACAATGGGTTACGTGTAATAGCTTCCAAAATGATAACAAGACCTGGTATGAAGGAATTGGGGTAAGGACATGGAAGATCTCAAGCCCTATAGGTATTGAACTTGATATTGAGTCCAGAAGGCTTCCCAAGTGGAAGATGAGGTGTTGTTCTTCCAGTTACCATCAGTTCTGAGAATGGGTCACTGGATCCAAAATGTTCACTCTGATTTCTCTCTACAAATGCTGCCAGACCTGCTGAGCTTTTCCAGCAATTTCTGTTTTAGATTCTGATTTACATCATCTACAGTTCTTTCAGTTTTTATCTGATACAGTATGATATAGTATCTGTTTGAGCAGTTTCAGAAGAGGTCTTTGTTGACCTTTACCCAAAGGATACTCACATGAATTCTTGGCTGAGTTTCAGAAATTTTCGTTAACTTAGCGAGAGTTTCTAAATTCACAGCTTCATTGACAGCTTAGAAGTGTTTTGGAGGGATTTTGTACAAAAATTGAGGCTTTTGTTGTTATAGGAGTAACCATTTAAGGAGATTTAGTAGGTTTGATTCGGTCATAAATGGTAGTTCATTTTCATTTTCCAATCTGAAAAGTAAAAACTGTATTTTGTTTAGAAGTGAAAATGGCTGATAGGATGGTGGGTGTGTGAGGGGACACGGGGATGGGTGACTGGAGACTGGCTTTTTCATTGAGGTGGCACAGAGAGTATGAGGGGCAATGATGAATAGGGTCGACAATGTTCTGAAATAGCCGGGCAAAGTCCCACTGAACTGAGGCAGGTCATCTAACCAGTCCACCTTAGCACTCTCCCAAACTACTTCATCAATGGCGGGCTCAACACACTGGCAGAGTTTTTGTTTTGTGGCGAGGTATAAGGGTACTTTTTAAAACCAAGTCAGGTCCAAGAATTAGGGAACTTCCCCAGTTGAAATATCAATCTCTGTAACGAAGGTCAGATCCAGGGTCTTTTGCAGTTCAGGCTTAGTTATTTCAATACCTTTAATCAACTGCGCTATAGCTTTCTCATCTTGTCTTTTTTGCATAATACTTTGTGCTTCTGTATTTAAATTCTGTCAGTCGTCTACCCATTTAGACACTTAATCTAACTGAGGTGAAAACTAGAACAGCAATCATACTCCAAACTGCCATCAACACTAATCACAGCACCAACTCACTAACCAATTCACATTCACAACATGGGGCTTTATAAATATTAACATAAATTATAAACAGCTAGAATGCTTACTATTACAGGCATGAAGGAGGATAATAATTTAACAAAATACTTGTTGGGTAGTTATAGTTCACAGTAAATTAACTGCAACGTAACAGATATAATTCACACATGTTGTGCCTGTTCCAAATCCATCTTATTTTTCCTAAACTATTGTTTCCTTGCAATTTGCAGCAAAATAACGAAGTATTTACCACATAGAAATAGCTCATGCAGTCGCTAAATAAATCGATTGCAGATGTTTAGACCTAAGCTTGTTCCATTTGTCTAAAGTAGGAATAGAGGAGCAGACCACTTAAACTTTTGAATCTTTTTTGCCGTCTTTCAACGAGACTGATCTGTGACCGAAATCCACACACCTGCCTTTCTTAATATTCTTTATTAAATTAATTTTCTAATTTGGGAATCTGGTAATATTCTGATTAACAGAAATTTATCAATCTCAGGTTTTAAATTCATAATTGATCTTGCATCAATTGCTATTTGCAGAAGAGTGTTATCATTAGATGTTTCAGGTGAAATAGAGTGGGATGTAGGAGAGATTGGGAAGATGCTCTACTGATAAGGGAGAATATCACAGTTGTACTGAAGGAGGACACCTTGGAGGGCTTAGCCAGGGAGGCCTTATGGGTAGAGCTCACAAATAGGAAGGGTATAATCACTTTAATGAGATCGTACTACAGGCCTTCCAACAGCCAGCGGATGAGAGAGGAACATAAGGGTGGACAGATAATGGAAAAATGCAAAAATTACAGGTTGTTCTGGGTGATTTTCACTTCTTCTGTAATGACTTGGACTCTGTTCGTCCCAGGGGCTTGGATGGGAGGAAGTTTGTTCAGTGCATCCAGGAGGGTTTCTTGAAGCAATACATGAATAGTCCAAGTCAGGAATGAGCCATAATAGACCTGGGTTTGGGGATTGAGCCAGGCCAGGTGATTGAAGTTTCAGAGAGGTGAGCACTTTAGGAACAGTGATCATAAAATACACTCTACATGATGGATAGGAGTAGCTCTCAGGTGAAAGAACTAAACTGGGAGAAGGCAAACTATGACAATATTAGTCAAGAAATAGAGCATGTTAATTGGGGGCAGCTATTAGAGGGTAAATCCACATCTGTCATAGAAACATAAAAACATAGAAGATAAGAATAGCAGGAGGCCAATGAGTCTTCGAGCCTGCTCTGCCATTCTACACGATCATGGCTGATCATCCAACTCAATAGTCTAATCCTGTTTTCTCCCCATAATCTTTGATCCCATTCGCCCCAAGTGCTATATCTAGCCACCTCTTGAATACATTCAATGTTTTGGCATCAACTACTTCCTTTGGTAATGAATTCCACAGGCTCAGCACTCTTTGGGTGAAGAAATGTCTACTCATTTCTGTCCCAAATCGTCTAACCAAATCCTCATACGGTGACCCCTGGTTCTGCACACACCCACATCAGGAACATTCTCCCTACATCTACCCTGTCCAGCTCTGTTTGAATTCTATGAGTCTCCATAAAATCCCCCCTCATTTGTCTGAACTCTAGCTAAAACAATGCCAGCCTACTCAATCTCTCCTCATATGTGAGACCCACATCCCTGGAATCAGCCAGGTAAACGTTTGCTGCACTCCCTCGAGAGCAAGAACATCCTTCCTCTGAAAAGCAGACCAAAACTGCACACAATATTCCAGGTGTGGTCTCACCAAGGCCCTGTATAACTGTAATAACACACCTCTGCTCCTGTACTCGAAGCCTCTCGCAATGATGGCCAACATACCATTTGCCTTCTTTACCGCCTGCTGTACCTGCATACTTACCTTCAGCGACTGGTGCACAAGGACACCCAGGTCCCACTGCACACTCCCCTCTCCCAATTTACAGCCATTCAGGTAGTAATCTGCCTTCTTGTTTTTGCTTCCAAAGTGAATAACCTCACATTTATCCAAATTATACTCCATCTGCCATTGATTTGCCCAGTCACCCAACCTGTTGAGATCATGCTGAAGGATCTCTGCATCCTCATCACAGTTCACCATGCCAATCAACTTGGTATCATTTGCAAACTTGGAGATGTTACATTTTGTTCCCTCATTCAAATCTCTAATATATATTGTAAATAGCTAGGGTTCCCAAACTAATCCCTTTGGCATCTCACTAGTTACTGCCTGACAATTTGAAAAGTACCCATTAATTCCTACTCTTTGCTTCCTCTCTGCCAACCAGTTTCCTATCCATCTCAATACATTTTCCCCAATCCCATGTGCTTTGATCTTGCACATTCATGTCTTATGTGGGACCTTGTCAACTGCTTTCTGAAAGTCCAAATATACTACATCGACTGACTCCCCTTTGCCAACTCTACTAGTTACATCTTTATAGAATTCTAACAGATCTGTCAAGCATGATTTCTGCTTAATAAATCCATGTTGACTCTGTCTGATCCTGCTACTGCTTTCTAAATGCTCTGTTATAAAATCCTTGACAATGGATTCAAGTATTTTCCCTACTACCAATGTTAGGCTCACCAGTCTATAATTCCCTGTTTTCTCTCTACCTCCCTTTTTGAATATTGGGATGCCATTAGCCACCCTTAAATCTGCAGGGATTGTTCCAGAGTCTATAGAATCCTGGAAGATGACCACCAATGCATCCACTATTTCTAGAGGTACTTCCTTAAGTATTCTGGAATGGAGATTATCAGGCCCTGGGGATTTATCGACCTTCAATCTAACAATTTCTCTACTAATATTGATCTCCCTCTTCCCTCTCACTAAATCTTGCATCTTCCAGCAACTCTGGTATCTTATTTGTGTCCTCTTTTGGGAAAACAGAACCAAAGTATGTATTCAGTTCCTCAGCCATTTCTTTGTCCCCTATTGTACATTCACCCGTTTCTGTCTGTAGGGGACCTATATTTGTCTTTACCAAACTCCTTCTCTTCATGTACCTATAGAAGTTCTTAGTATGAGTCTTTATGTTCCCTGCAAGCTTAGATTTGTACTCTATTTTCCACTTCCTAATCAATGCCTTGGTCCTTCTGCTCCCAATCCTCAGATTTATTATTGTGCTTGGTCGATCTGTATGCTTCTTCCTTGGATTGGATACTATCTCTTATTTCCTTTGTAAGCCATGGATTGGCCCTCTTATGCATTTTGCTTTTGCAACAGACGGGAATAAACAGTTGTTGCAGTTCCCCCATGCGTTCTTTGAATGTTTGCCATTGCCTATCCACTGTCATCCCTTTTAGTAACTCTCCCCAATCTATCTGGGCCAACTCATGCCTCATATCCTCATGGTTTCCTTTTTTAAGGGTCAGCACTCTTGTCTCTAAATCAACTACGTCAATCTCCATCTTGATAAAAATATTCTATCATATTATGATCACTCTTCCCCAAGTGGTCTCGCACAGCTGGATTGGCAATGATTCCCTTCTCATTGCATATTTTTCTTAATGCTGTTTGCTAAGGGCATCTCACGCCCCCTTTTAGCCCTTCTACCATCTTGTTTAGTTCTTTCCTGCTCTCTTGATATTTTTCAAGGACTCTGTCTGTCTTCCAAAACCATGCATATGACTCCTCATTCTTTTCTCAACTTTTTTTGTCATCCAAGTTTCCTGAATTTTGCAATCCTTATCCTCCACTTTCACAGTAGCACACTGGTCCTAAAGTCTAATCAACTGGCCTTTAAAAGATTCCCACACGTCAAAATGTCTCAGAGTGGGTACAGGACATTCTGAATGAGGAAGGCGAATAGCCAGCGGTCGCGGTACATGTCGGTACAAATGACACAGGTTAAAAAAAGGATGAAGTCCTAAAGGCAGAGTACAGGGAAATAGAAAGAAAGTTAGGAAATTGGACCTCAAAGGTAGTGATCTCAGGATTACTACCAATGCCATGTGCTAGTCAGAGGAAAAATGACAGGATATATCAGATGAATGTATGGCTGCAAAGATGGTGTCACGGGAAGAGTTTCAGATTCCTGGGGCATTGGGACTGCTTCTGGGGGAGGTGGGACCTGTACAAATTGGACAGGTTATACTGGGGCAGGACTGGGACTGATGTCCTAGCAGAGTGTTTGCTCAAGTGTTTGGGGAGGGTTTAAACTAATATGCCAGGGGGATGGGAACCTGCATAAAGAATCAGAGAAGAAGGCAGCAAGGACAAAAACAAAAGCTAGAAAAGGGAACAAGAAAAGTGATAGACTGAGAAACTAAGGACAAGATTCAAACAGGGCTATTGAGAAAAATGTGTATATAACGAGCAAGAGAGTAGCTACGGAAACAGCAGGTCACTCAAGAACAAAGGAGGGATTTTATGTGTGGAACTGGAGGAAGGGGGTGACATCCTTACTGAATACTTTGCATTGGCATTCACAAAACAGAAGGACGTGGTGCATGGCGAGTCCAGAGAGAGATGTGTCGATATCTAGGACATGTCAATATCACCTTTACTGGCTCCATCCCCGCCTCTTCGACTTGTCTGCCTCCTCTCCACCTATCCTCTCCTCTATCCATCCTCTATCCGCCTCCCCCTCTCTCCCTATTTATTTCAGAACCCTCTTCCCCTCCCCCATTTCTGATGATGGGTTTAGGCCCGAAACGTCAAGTTT
The DNA here is from genome assembly GCA_024137785.1 of Ginglymostoma cirratum. Lineage (NCBI taxonomy): Eukaryota > Metazoa > Chordata > Chondrichthyes > Orectolobiformes > Ginglymostomatidae > Ginglymostoma > Ginglymostoma cirratum. The sequence continues at coordinate 41,043,130 of JAHRHZ010000013.1, forward strand.
TCCTGCTCCTATGATGCTGCTTGACCTGCTGTGTTCGTCCAGCCCCATGCTTGTTATCTCGGATTCTCCAGCATCTGCAGTACCTTTTATCTATAAAAAAGATGTTGGGTGTTTTGAAAAGCATTAAGATAGAAGAGTCCACATGACCTGATGGGATCTATCCCAGAATGCAGAGAGAGGTGAGAGAGGAGATTGTTGGGGCTTGTACGAAATCTTTATATCCTCTTTAGTTACATGAAAAACTCAGAGGACTGGAGAATAGCCAATTTGGTTTGTTTTATTTAAGAAGGGCAACAGGGATAATCCAGCAAATTACAGGCCAGTGAGCCTTATGTCAGTAGTAGGGCAATTGTTGGAGAAGATTCTTAGGGATAGGACTTATTCACATTTGGGAAAAACATAGACTCGGCAGCATGGCTTTTTATCGGGAAGGTTATATCTCACAAACTTGAATGAGTCTTTCTGAGGAAGAGATGAAGCTGATCGATGTGTAGCATAGTGGATGTTGTATTCTATGAACTTTAGTGAGGCCTTTGACTAGGTCTCTCACGGCAAGCGGATACAGAAGGTGAAGTCACATGGGATCCGTGGTGAGCTGGCAAGTTGGATACAGAACTGGCTTGGTCATGGAAAACACAGAGTAGCTGGGTAAGGTTGTTTTTCTGACTCCTACATCTGGGATCAGTGATGTTCCACAGGGATCAGTGCTGGGACGCCTGTTGTTTGTAATATATATAAATTATTTGGAGGACAATCTGGGTGGTCAGCTTAGTAAGATTGCAGAAGATTGGGAGAACAGCAGATAGTGAGGTGGATTGCCAAAGGATACAGTAGGGAATAGATAGGCTGGAGACTTGGACAGAGAAATTGCAAATGGAATTTAATGCAGACAAATAGGAGGTGATGCATCTTGGAAGGTCAAATGCAGGAGGAAAGTGTCGAGTATTTGCAGAACCCTTAGTAACATTAACATACTGAAGGAACTAGGTACACAGGTCCACAGTTCCCTGAAAGCAGCAAGCCCAGTAGATAAAGCAGTCAAGAAGGAAAATGGTATGCTTGCCTTCAACAGTTGGGGCATAGAGTATAAAAATTGGCAAGTCATGTTGCAGCTGTATAGAACTTTAATTAGGGTACATTTGGAATATTGTATATAGTTCTGGTCACAACACTACCAGAAGGATGTGGAAGCTTTAGAGAGGGTACAGAAACAGTGTACCAGGATGTTGCTTGGTTTGGAGAGTATTAGCTATGAAGAGAGCTTGGACAAACTTTGCTTGTTTTCACTTGAACATCAGAGGCTGAGGGCCAACCCAACAGAAGTTTACAAAATCATGAGAGGCATGGATAGAATGGATAGTTGGAATCCTTTTCCTTGGGTAGAAATGTCAATTACTAGGGGTTGTAGGTTTAGGGTAAAAGGGGGAAGTTTAAAGGAGATGTGAGAGGCAAGTTTTTTGTTTTTATAGAGAGGGTGGTAAGTGCCTGGAATGTGCTGCCACAGAAGGTGATAGAAGCAGATACGATAATAACGTTTAAGAGGCATCTTGATAGATACATGAATCGCAAGGGAATATAGGGATACAGACTGCACAGGAGCAAAAGGTTTTTTTACTTTAGAAAGGTGATGTGTCAGCGTAGTCTTGGTGAGTTGAATTGTGTTGTACTGTTCTTTGTTCATTTTTGTGTTTAAGTGTTTCCCAGCTTCACTTCTGAAATGTCCAGCTCTAAATTCTGAAACAATGTTCCCTTGGGCAAATGCAAAATTAGTTCTTCTCTATCCACCCTATTAAAAAGAAATGAATAAAACTGAGAAATAATGAAAAGGCTGAGAAACAAGATATGGAGTTTATAACAGGAATGGAAGCATGTACGTCGTTGAAAATAAAGACAAAAAGAATTAACTTGAAGAGTAAGTACGATGAAACACATCAGAGAAAAACGTAGATAGAAAATTTCAAAACAAAAGATAAAACATGTCTCCAGGTTGGAAGAAATTGCCAAACAGGTGACCAGCACACAATTCTAGCCACACTGTATTTCGAAAATATTTTGAACAGTAAAAACATCTCATGTTATAAATGATTTGTTTGTTTTTAATGAAAGATTGGTAATGCCTAAAACACTCAGAAGTGATATTCTCCAAAAACTACATCAAGGATACGTCAGAACATTGAAACCTCAAGTGGTAGCCCGTCAGTTAGTTTGCTCGCCAAATGTCAAATATGTGCTAACAGCAATCAGTTATAGAAGAAGAGCTTTACCACTGCCATCACTCCATCAGAACCATGGGAAAAGTTAGGAATGGACTTGGTTGAGTTCAAAGGGACAATATTGATCATGGTTATCGACTATTACTCAATGTTGAGTGAGATACATTGCTTACACAAAATCACAGTAGACAAGTTGATAAAATCATTAAAACAAAATCAATTCTACTTGCAGAATGCCTAACGAGGCAGTATCTGAATGTGCCACAATTCACAAATGAGAAATTGGAGAATTTGCTGAAGAGTCTAGGTTCATTCACATAATAATTGCATCTTATTATGCATATGCAAACAGTGAAGTAAAAACAGAATTTGTAACTATAAAAATAATATTTGAAGAAAAAAGATTTTATTTTAATTATAGATCACTGCCACTGTAAAATGGATTATCTCCAGCAGAATTGTTGATGGGAACAAGACTGAACACAGATTCCATCAGCTTCCAGTTAAATAAAACCTTGTAATCACATGAAGACCGTCATACAATGAGAACATACGAGGAATTTCAAATAGAAAGACATATGAGAAACTCCAACCACCACCATCTGGCATCTAGGGGAGTTACGAATTCATCGGAAAAGGGAAAGAATATTGATCTAAAATGAGCAACTAGAAAGAACCCTTATTGAGAAAACAAAATATCCAAGAACATATTTGTTGGAAATACTGCAAAGTATTGGAAAGAAGAAGAGATACACGCGTCAGTTGAGAGAGTAGGGAGATTTTAATGGACCAATAATCTCAGAAAAAATTCAAAAAAAAAACCTCAGTGATTATTGTAAAATGATCTCAGAGACTAACCCTGTAATGTTTGTGAATTGGAGAGATATAGGATGTAATGAATTACCAGCATGGGTCTAGGAGCTCACGGTGTAAGGTTACTTAACTAGAGACAGTGTGGGGAGAGTATGGTGAATATTAATGGAGGAGACATTTTCAGCTTGTGTAGAACTCAAGCTGTGTAAACAGAAAGTCTGTAAATTAAAAGGGCCTTGTTGAAGTGAACACAGGCTGCAATAGGGTCATTTGAAAAGTAATCATACCCTTCATACCCCAACAGGAAGGAAAAACAGGGTGGAAGGTATGTAACAGGCTGGAAGTAGGAGGGAATAAAATTACCAAAGATATTTTGATAGAAGACAAATGACGTGTTAAATGGAGGTTTTCCACAACAGCCCTGAACTGCCACTCACCTGCTATTTTAACTCTACATTTTACAACAATTTTGAACATGGCCTTGTCATCCTTCGGTAATGTTCCAACAGTGCCGAACATAAGCTTGAGAACCAGCACCTCATTGTTCAATTAGGCTTTTCTATAGCCTTCTGGGCTCAACACTGGCTTCTATAATTTTGGATTATAATATTTAGCCACATTTTGTTCCTTTATTTCTTTGCTGGTTTGGGGTTTTTCTCTTGTTTCTCTTTTTTTTGTTGCATTTGTTCGCAAGCAGTTCATGAATCTGCCTTCCACACCTCCTTTGGGCAGATGTTTGGTTTTGCTACTTGTCCCATCATACTCCCCATGGGGCCTGCATCAAGTTTTCTGCTTTTTAATAAAAAACAAAAGAACTGCAGATGCTGTAAAATCAAGAACATGAACAGAAGTTGCTGGAATAACTCAGCAAGTCTGGCAGTATCTGTGAAAAAAAATCAGAGTTAACTTTTCAGGTGCAGTGGCCCTTCACAGATGCTGCCAGACCTGCTGAGCTTTTCCAGCAACTTCTGCTTTTGTCTCTGTTATTTACTTGTTCTACCTTCTATAGGTCTTCCCTTTTATTCTTTTTCTACCCATCTCTACCTGACCATTCACTTGTTTCAAATCTATTGCATTCTGATTTCTCCCAGCACTGCATTCCATCCAAGGCCAATGTATCCCTCCAAAGATTTGGTGTCCTGAATTGTTCACAGTGCTCCAGGTATGGTAGTTGGGTAACCAAAGTTTTGTCTAGCTCAAACATGAACCCTGTAACTTTTAAGTAATCGTAGGAGGACATCGACGTGGGGCAGAGACATTGGCTTGGATCAGCAGAGTTGAATGGCTTGTTCCTGGAGCTGTGGGTTTTTATATAATTCTAAGTGCCTCATTAATTTAACACATCCTATTTCAGCTGAGTATGGCCCACATAGCATGACTGACATATACAATTCCTAATGGACATTGTGCGTGCACACATTTTAAGCTCCAATTGATAATGCTGTTGCAGAGAGAGAATAAGAGATATTTATGCATGTTGCTTCAGCTCCCAGAGTGCCATCAGGACTCTGAAGTACTTTAACTCAACAGAGTTCCTTCACTTGCACGCACTGCAGCACTTCTCCAGCTATCACTGTGCTCAACTTCAGCCCAGTTAATTCAAAACAATATTCAGAACTATTTACTTGTTGATTTTATTTTCAAAAATGGCAGGGTTTCAGCATTGTTGCTTTCCTGTTTCATGTCTGACATTCAGCCAGACTGACAGGCTGTTTGCCACTAGGAAAGCCTACAATTAAAAAAAATTAGGAATAATCCCCAGAAATTGAAGAATGGGTTATGGTGGTGTTCCTACAAGGAAAGATCATTCTGGCTCATATTGGTGTAAGAACGCAGCACAAGCTTTGTTTTAGGGGCCACAGTCATTTGAATTTAGGTGATTGGGTTGGGGAAAGCATATGAAGAATGGTTGTGGCTCCATGGGAGAGATACCTGCCATCTTCTCCAGGATGCTTTTGCTGCTCCCCTCTTCTCCAACTCCAAAAGCAGACTTAGTAGGACATCCATGAAGGAAATACAGTTTTTCCAATGATGATAAGTGGGTCAGAAACATCAGCGAAATATTTTGCAAAATCTCCAAGCCAGCAGTATAACAGGGAAAGTAGCAAAATGGTAGCCCCTGCAGATGTTGATTAGCAGCCTAAAGGCACAAACGAGGAACAGACTTATACAGAGTGGATCTCATTCTAGATCATAAAATTCATATTAAAGTATCATCACGAATCAAATCTTTATTGGAAACATTTTCAAATCTTATAAAAATTTTAAGAAAGCACAGTCATTCACAACTCAGAGTGCATTCTAAAGCTTTTATAAGATCACAGGAAACTGAAACAGGAGGGAATGTATTGTGAATGATCAGCCATGACCTTATTCAATGATGGCACAAGATTGAGGAGGTGTATGTTCTACTCTACCTCCTATTTCCTATGTTCATCAAAAGGACTCTTAGGCAAGGATTTGTAGGGTTTGTTTACGGAGAGAGAGGTGTGGAAATTCAAAGTCTCCTTATGAACTGGGCAAGAAGATGATTAATAGGCAGGCCGTTGAAAATTAAATGTTGAGTCTATTTAACAATTGTTTACATTAATTTTTAATGTTACGTGGAGGTCTCCAGCATACTTAGTGAGGGTCAATGCTGAAATGTTCATGGTAAAATTGTGCTGAAGCACATAGAGTTTGAAGATCTCGACTTCAGTGAAATTTTAACAGAAAGATCTCAAAGAATCGAAACACAATTTGTTCACTGGACATATATACAGTACTGATTCCATTTAAAAACAAAACTAATTTATATGAAACCGTTGGGGCATTTTAAACGTTCACGTTCCTCTCTTTCTGTTACACCATCGTCTCAAGCCGCAGGTCTGGTTGGCAATGCACAGCCAATGAAACATTGGTAGGGTACACGATTGATTTTCCATGCATTTCCTCCCTTCCTTCCATAGGGAATACTGTCCTATTCCCCCAGCATTGTCAACTTGAGAAACTCGCCATGAGTGAAATGCCAGCGATCTTACTAAAAGGGCAGACAAATAGCGGCCCATTTTACCACGGCGACCTGTGGAAGCCTATAACCAAGACCCATCACCAAAATAAAGATTGCAAAGGCGAGGACATTTACACAAAAATTCTGAAGAATGGAGTCAAACGACTGTGTTGTGTTTGTACTGTAGTAATATTTTCAGGATAGGATATTCACTTGTGCCATTTACTACGGCAGAATTCAAATAACTCTTCCCCATGCCTCCAGATGTCAGCATGGAACTGGGGTGTGCAACAGCATTCTGGCCAGCAAAGTCCGGTCTTGCAATGTTCCCGGAAGCCACCTCCTAATTACTTTCACTAATCTATTAAAATGATGCATGCCCTCCCGACACTCTTGGCCCAGAGGTGGGTGATGCTTGTGCAGGTGGGAGACTTGAAAGGTGCTTCAACATAGAGTCACCCACGGGGGTCAAAAATTGCATTAATAATGCAGAGAGCGAAACCCTTGTGAAACACTGGGGCCACCGCGGCAAGCTATCCTTCTTGCAGCTAACAAAAACACCGTCTCCGAATGGCCAGGAATGGTCTGCCCAGAAGGGATTGTTGTTCTATTCAATGACAGTCCGGGAGAACAAAGACCCGAAACGTCAGCCTTCCTGCTCCTCTGATGCTGCTTGGCCTGCTGTGTTCATCGAACTCTATACCTTGTTATCTCATCTAAAAGAACGTTATCTCGGATTCTCCAGCATCTGCAGTACCTTTTATCTCTTCCTCTACAGTCAGTCCTATTTGATGCATTTACTCTAGGAATGCGGTTTAACGAGGTAAAAATTGTCTGTCGGTTTAACTGTATATAGTGATAGCACTTTATGATCCACTAATTAAGAATTAGTCAAACACGTTATATAGTTGAGATTATACAGTTTTCGTGAGAACCAATCCCAAGTGCAGCAATCCGTAGTAGCTAATTACTCAGTGAGTACCATGTCTATTGGATTTCATCTATTGCATTTGACCTGCTGTATTCGAAAGTAAGCGTTACCGTCTGCCACAGCTATTAGAGCTTATTCATGCAAAAAAAAGCACTGCCGCACTTTAGATAATGGAGTCCTTCAGTATCGACCGAGAAGCCTGAGAATTAACAACCATGCATGTGTTCAGTGCTTCCCAGAACGGTTAGATAATGCATACCATGTACTGAGTTTGCACACAAAAGTCCTACGCTCATTCTCATCGTGTTTTAGTTGGAGGTCTCCACATAGAGGTATCCACATCAACGCAGAACTTCAGAAGCGTATTTGAAATGGATGTGTTAAGAGAAGAAAATTCCAAACATATTTTCGGTGGCATTTGTCTTGACGCCATTATATAGTGGAAGACACAACTGATGAGAATTAAAGGTGTGAATTAATATAATGGTAGATTCGGTGCAAAGTTTATTATTAATTTGTAAAAAGTATTCACCCATTTGAGGTGAGGAAGGGACCCGGCATGAATTGTCAATTGCCAGAAACTGTTGGGCAAATTCCACCATTCTACTGTTCATTGTGCGGGCCAGCAACTCCTTATGAGTGTAGATAAATCACTGCATTTGTATCATTAATTTTCAATATAAAGTTAGTACTAATATTTCATGACATAAGAAGCATTAATGAGGAGATACATGTCACTGCAAAACTGCTCAAATTCTATGGTCCAGAAAGTGAACAATTGAAACTATGCCATCTCAATGACAGCCAATAATTTGTTTCTAGAGCTTTTAATAATTTTTACAGCTTTTTTCCTTTGCAGTCTTTCTCTCTCTCAATCCAGTCTTTTAATTTCTTTCCATATCTAAGTAGACTCTAACTTGGACCATTTCCTTAACTCCTTCTTGCCCTTTCTTAAATTTTGTTTGTTAAGGAGATAGGTGTTTGGTCACACTATTCAAGCTTCTAAATGCTTTGCATTGTTATCAATTTGTGCTTTCAGCAGTGTTCACAACAAAATTAATTGGAGCTGAACAGTGAGGGTAAAAAAGATCAAAATCACAGTTCTCAGTGTGAGACGAAAATGCCTCAACAAATTCAGAGCTGTAGTGTTATCCTATTGCTAATGTAGATGTAGACTACCTTTGAAACAAAAAACTCTATCCCATAAGGAGGAAGATGCTAAAATCTGAAGTCAATTACAATATAACCAAGTCCTCCCAATTAGAAAAGTTAGGGAGGAAATTGTGGGGTCTCTAGCAGAAATATTTTTATCATCAATAGATATGGGTGAAGTAGTGGAGGACTGGAGAGTGGCTAATGTTGTGCCATTGTTTAAGAAAGGCTGTAAGGAGAAGCCTGGGACCTACAGACCTGTGAATCTGACATGGTGATGGGTAAGTTTTTGGAGGTGATTCTGAAAGATTTACTCGCATTTGGAGAGGCAAAGGTTGATTAGGGATAGTCAGCACGGTTTTGAGCAAGGAAAATCTCACAAACTTGATTGAGTCTTTTAATGAAGTAACCAAAAAGACTGATGAGGGCAGAGCAGTAAATATTGTTTACCAGGACTTTAGTAAAACCTTTGACAAGCTCCCGCATGATAGACTGAGTAGTAAAGTTAGATCACATGGGATTTTGGGAGAGCTTGCCAATTGGATACAATATTGACCTTACGGCAGGAGACAGAGATTGGTGGTGGAGAGTTGTTTTTCAGACTGGAGGCCCGTGACCGGTGGTGATCCAGAGGGATTGGTACTGGGTCCACTTTTATTTTTGTCATTTATATAAATCATTTGGATGAGAATATAGGAGGCATGGTTAGTAATTTTGTAGATGATACCAAAATTGGTGATATAATGGGTAATGAAGAAGGTTATCTAAGATTACAGAGAGATTTTGATCGAATGGGTTAGTGGGCTGAAGAGTGGCAGATGGAGTTTAATTTGATTAAATATGAGGTATTGCATTTCGGTAGTACAAACATGGTAATGATGTAGAACAGAGACACCTAAGGGTTCAGGTACATAAGTCTTTGAAATTTGAGTCACAGGTAGAGAAGGTCATTAAGGAAGGCATTTAGCACGCTTGTCTGCATGGCTCAGATCTTTGAAAATAGGGGTTGAGACCTGTTGAGGCTGTACAGGACATTCGTGAGGCCTCTTTTGGAATATTGCTTGCAGTTCTGGTTGCCCTGCTATAGGAAGTATATTATTAAATTGGAGACGGTTCAGAGAAGACTTAACATGATGTTGCTGGGAAAGGAGGGTTTGACATACAAAAATAAACGAGAAGGGCTGGGACTTCTTTCACTGGAATGTCAGAGGTTGAGGGGTGACCTTATTGACGTTTATAAAATCATGAGGGGCAAATTTATGGGGAATGACAAAGATCTTTTCTCTGGGGTGGGGGAGTTCAAAACTAGGAGGCATAAAGATTTAAAAAGGATATGAGGGGCAACTTTTTTACACAGAGGACGGCTTGTGGGTGGAATAAACTGCCAGGGAAAGTGGTGGATGCGGGTACTGTTACAACGTTTAAAGACATTTGGATAAATTCATGAATAGGAAAGGTTTAGAGGGATATGGCCAAGCGCAGGCAGGTGGGATTAGCTTAATTTAGGAACATAGTCGGAGTGAACTGGTTGGACCAAAGGGTCTGCTTCCATGCTGTATGACTCTGTGACTCTATAAAAGAAAACAGGACGTGATTGGCTTTCTTTTCTTTCAAATATATCTTTGATAATATTTGGCAGAGCGAAATGTACTGAACTCAAAAGTTGAACAAATGTGGGAGAATAAATGTGCTTGTTTAAGTGTGAAGCTACATCATGCAAAGATTTTAGTGCATTTAAAATCTCACCACACTTAGCGAATGGAACAATTTGTCCTCCATAAATTGCCATTGAGCTAGATTTCATCAAATTTAATACAACATATCTGCACAAACTTCAAATACACTCTTCTACAACTCCAAAATATTTTGCAGGTCCAGTGACAGCTAATTAGAAATTTGCACAAACCCACATTCCTTATCACCTCTTAAGAAGCTGCATCTTGGATATTAAAGTGCAAAAATCAACATTATTGATCTCAATGCATTGGTGGTTTCTTGTCCAAATGACGATGACTGACTAAACGTTCTGAATTCTACCCCATCCTTCCAAGATAACGTGGCAAACATGAAGCTTACGTCAACTTGGAAATAGTTCACAAGGTATTATTTTATCCTTTCTTACATTTTCCTGCACTAAAACAATGAACACACTTCAAAAGTACTTCATTGGCTGTAAAGTGCTTGCTAGATCCTGTGGTCATAAAAGGCGATACATCAAATTGTCTTTCTTTTTGATGTTAAAATGTGGACTTCAACAACATCTTTTGTTACTGGGGTAATTTTCTTTGTGCAAGCATAAATGACAATTTTAGTAATAGAAGTACTACATCTAGCATGCTGATTAAAATAGCAATTAAAATGGTGACAGAATTTGTTGTAGGAAATCTTACATGAAAGGAATTTTGAAGATTCCTAGAAATACACATGGGTTTTGCCAGTGGTGGTGCTGAGTATGAATTTGAGGAGGTTGACTTTAATCTCCCATTCTTGCCAACCAAGGAGGTCTGCCCCTCGAGCTCTTACTCCACAATTTCAAGCACAGACACAATTACATTCCAAATACTTCCTGGACCTGAAAATGCTGAATGTGCCAAAATAAAAAAGCCTATATGGCCAGATAGCTAAAACAGGAACTCAGTGGGATATTAGTTGTATATTGTTTGTGGAAGGAACAAGCTTATGAGCTAAGAATATCACGTTCTTGTTGATATAAATCCAAACATCAGCTTGCAAAACAAAAACATCTAGAAGATAGTTCAAAAAGTAGAAGTAATATTAAGCTTCATTCTCTTACTGATTTGTACCAGATAAGTTATAATTCAACATATTTATTATGAATATAAATAAATATTTATGCTAAAATTCAAGTTTGCAATATTAGTTTAGAATTTTGAATGGATCTAAATATTCTGAGCTTAGTAAGAGCTCATTACATATTATTTTGAATTTAATCTTTTAGTCTCTGTCAACATAAACAGCTACAGTCAATGTGATAATTTTTATTAACTGCACTGTTTAAGTTATTTTTGAAAAGACCATGTAATGTGCATTCATGCAAATTAGGAAAAACTATTTCAATAAATTGTTGGATATAAATTGGGGAAATATTCAGATGTTACCACTTAGCCATTCATTCCTTGTCTCAAATGTTTATCTTAGCAAGCCTTAAGTGTTCATTCTGTGCACTGAAAGATAACAAAAACAATTATGTGAATTGCACCCTCTGTGCCTGGAAACAGCAGTTTCTAGAGTTGACTAGAAAACTAGATGCAATGGACATATGGAATGGAACCAAGCAAGTAACTGTAGGACAACTATTTGGCAGCAATATCATCCGGTTGCAACTAACTGCCCAGATATAACAGCAACACGTCAGCACTATACCGTTGGAAGATGCAACTTAAATGGTTATAATTCAGAAACAATCAAATAAGCCACAGATAACTCGATTATTAACATAAATATTGCAAGAATGGTTCCAATAAGGAAGCTCGCCAACATCAAAAGCTCCTATTTAGGCATGTTTAACTTCAACAGGAAAAATTGTAGGGGATTTTCTTAATGAAAATAAAAAAAGTGTAAATACTAAAGCTTCTAATATGGATTTGATCTTTGCATGCAAAATAATGTTGTTCAATTCACATGTTGAGGATTCACAAAGTTAAATGAAGCAAGAATTCCTATTGTGAGTAATGTTTTTAAGCAGTGAGATGAAATAACTTATACTATCTGCAGGCATTCCAAATCCAATTAGCATTTGAAGTATAAACTCTTATATCATCAGCATGGTGATTTTACTGTGGGACCTCTAAAAACCATTGTTTTAACCTCCTCTCCTGAACACAGGGAGCTCAAAGTGGAAGTGAAGAAAAGCTCTCAAAAATAAACTGTACAAGAAGTGAATTGCAGCTGACCAAAAAGGGAGCCACCCAGCAGCAAACCTAGGTTGGCAGGTCAATGCTCTGGGCAGCCTCCCTGTATGAGTACCAATGCAGCTACAGCCCACACACCGTTGTGGCAAACACTTGTGTTTTAGATACAAGAGAGATATCTAGTGTGGTCTCCCAGGGTTCTGTCTTTGGACAACAGCTTTTCTTGATCATTATCAATGACCTAGGATTTGGTGACATAAAACCTGGAAGCATTATGAATTGAAAGCGGGATAGTGCCAGACTACTTGAGGATATAGTTAGGCCGATGGAATAGGTAGACATGTGGTATATAACATTTAATGCAGAGTAGTGTTAAGTAAAGTATTTTAATAAGAGGGAAGATGAAAGGCAACACAAAATAAAGAAGATAATTCTCAAGGTAGTGTTCCAGTAGAATGAACAAGGCATTTTTGTGCAGAAATCAATGAAGGTAACAGGGCAGTTTAAGAAATTGCTTAATAACAAATATGAAATCCTACATTTTTTTAATTTCATTTTTTTTTCATTTAGGGATGTAGGATTTGCAGGCTGGGCCAGCATTTATCACCCCTCCCTAGTTTCCCTTCTGAAAGTGATGGTGAGCTGCCTTCTTGAAAGGCTGCAGGCCATTTGGTATTGGAAGACACGCAATTCTGTTAGGTAGGGAATTTCCAGGTTTGGAATCAATGGCATTGAAGGAAAGGTGATATATTTCCAAGTCAGAGTGGTGAGGTGGCTTGGAGGGGAACTTACATGTGGCGGTGCTCCCATGTATCTGCTGTCCTTATCCTTCCAGATGGAAGTGATTGTGCAATTGAAAGATGGTGTCTCAGAAGTCTTGGTGAATTTCAAAGTTAATGTTTCGGGTCCAGTGACCCTCCCTCAGGACTGAATTAGCTGGTTCTGAGGAAGGGTCACCGGACCCGAAATGTTAACTCTGATTCTTTTCCTCACAGATGCTGCCAGACCTGCTGAGCTTTTCCAGCAACTTTGTTTTGTTCCTGAATTTTATGCAGTGTTTGGGATTTGGAATGCATTAAGAGTTTGGGGACAGATTCAAATAGGGCTTTTATAAGAGAAAGGAATATGATTTGAAGAAAACAAAATGGCAGGGGTTCAAGAAAAAAAGTTGGGAAGTGAAACTAGCTGACTCACTCTTACAGTAGCCAACAGAGTGGATGAATAATCTCCTTCAGTTCTGTTACTATTCTGTGATTCAAGGATCTTTAGCTAGCCTTTTATTTCCCAAAACATTAAGAATGCAACAGCATCATCAGCCTAAATTGTCGACACTTGGATCAGAAGTCTACTAGCCCCTGGCTAGTGTAGATGGGAACAGAGGGGCTGACAAAATAGTGAGCAGCTACATTGAGCAGCCACATCAGAATGGATCCTCCTTTCTTTGTCCTCCATATTTCTTCTAATCCCACCATTGTTCATTTTGTATGTCAAAGAGAGCGCTACCACATCTGTGCTGCTTTCAACTTAAAACAAAGGTATGCCAACACTGTAAAGGAGCAACATCACAAAATATACACAAAGGATCTAGTTTATTTATACAGAAGGCAAATAAAGTTGAAATGTACAATGGCTGTGAAATCCATCAATAAATTATGCATTTTCAAAATTTCCTTTCAACTCCTATTTAAGGGAACAGTTTCACATGGCTTTGCTTTATTATAGAGAGAAGTTTGAAGCTGGTACCTGTGTAACAGTTTGGGAAGTCTCTCAATGAATTTGAAAATTAGAAATTTAAAATTCTAGATCCAAAATATCTCAATTCTATATCATGACAAACTGAAGCCATGATAACCATTGATTATTCAGCACTTTAAATCTCAATTCCATTACATTGTTGCTCATGATTAACTATCCTTACTTGCAACAATGTAAAATCATATGAACATTATAAATACTTTGCAGATGTACTCAGTAACTGTCATGTCTTTGGAATTTCATTCAATATATAGCAAAATAGTCCTTAAATATCTGCCATCAGAAAGGATCATATGAAGATGGCTGTGCAAAATTAAGTTTTCCTCTGACCTATTCTTTCATATTTCCACTTTTACTCAATATGTTCAATGGCTATTTAATTTTGTTCTACCACAAAACAGACTGAACATCACTGTTACTTAAATGTATTACACACAAGGTGAAAAAGCAAAAGAACGAACCTGGAAGATGCTCTGTCTTCAATAATGACATTTCTTACCTGGACCAGATTCCATTCTTTAAGGGATTCAGCAATGATGGATGTAATCGATGGGCACACTCCACCAAATATCATCAGATGCTTAGGTCCATATTTAATGCCATCAAAGAAGGCTTTGAGTCCTTTAGCATTATCACACTGAAATAAACAGGAAAATGCATTCCATCACAACTCCAAAATGCAATTGAATACCATTGTTAGTATTAAAAACAGAAATCAACAGATATGTAATGACTACAGCCTTAAACAAAATTCACTCTGGCCAGTAGTCTTGTTTGTTTATGCAGAAGTCAATTAAATTTTCACCTGATAGTGATTGCAAAAGCTAACAGTAAAAGTATACATCTTAAAACTTCTATTTCAAGTTTTATACAAGGAGGAGCTTTATAGGGTGCTGCTTAATTATAGACAGATTTTTGAATATAATACTCGTAACACACTGTGGTCCAGAAACTGAAGCCCCATCTAAGATTCCAGTGCATCCTATTACTAGTTACATTCAATGGCAGTAAAGAGATATTGGACTAGTTACCACTAATAGCATAAAAAAGTTTAAAATGAAATTTAAAGAGGGTCCTAGAATATTGCCTACTAACTTGGTAAGTTTCTTTGTACCAGTGCATTATACTTCAGCAGATGTAAAGCGCAAGGCTATCTGTTTGAGGTCACAACACACCAATTTCCAGGATTCCATGTGTTGAATTTCACTCTCAATCATACAGCTAAAATTTCACATTCTATTGCCTTGCACTGGTACAATCCAGTTACATAATGCTTTTTGTGAAATAACTTTTTAAATTAATTGGTGAAATGGAATTGAGAGTGAAGGACTGAAATGTCATCTGATGGAGCAGCTGGCAATTTGTCTGTTACATAGTAACACTTGAAGGTCAAAGTGCACAACTAGTTCTTCAATAACCCTCAAAACTGTTGAGGCATGAATGAGAACATTTATTTTCTCCACAGTATGAATAGCATTTGTATATTCAAGTTAATTTTGAAGTGCATAATTGAACAAACTCAAAAATATGGCTTGCAGCTGCAATTTACAATGTTTTTTGAGTTGTCTCTTAGACCCTATCATGTTATTAACAGGTGAGGTGGAGGATTCTAATCTATTCGATGGTGAAAGGACTTATATGCACTTTTTCTATTTTGTTTATGATTTGTGGGCATCGCTAGATAGCCATCCTAATTGCACAGTGGATAGTAAAGAGGCCAATATTTTCCTGTCGGTCTGGAGTCACAGATAGGCCAGACTAGACAAGGGCAGCAGATTTTCTTCCCTGCGGGACATTACTAAAACAAATGGATTTTTCTTCACAACAGTTGATGGTGGTTATATGGCTGCCATTAGATCAGCTTTTAGTTACATATTTTTAAAATTGAATTCAAATTTCATCATCTGCCATGATAGGATTCAAACCTGTTTGCCTGCGGTCCAGTGACATTACAACTCTGCGAGCACCTCCCCAAATACAAATGGGCTGTGAAAATTCATACAGTATTATTTTTCTTTTTCTGTGAGCTATTTGAGATACTTTTCTATTAGTTTGAATGGACACATCTCAAACCGGATAGTTATCATAACTTATAAAATTCTATTCCATTGCTGAGAACGAAATTGAACCAGAGAAGCATATTGCATCATACATTAATGGTGTGCCTTTCACACTGCTGAAGTCATTACCATTTAAAGAATGTAACTGAGGTAAACTTCCAAAATACAGTGATAGGTACCTTTACAAAAGACGGTCGTTAAGTATGGAAAAGAATTATTAATTTCAAAAGACATAAATAATTAATGCCAGCTGGTATAGACTTGTAAAATTAGTTAAATAGAATTAATAATAAAAACAGAATTTCTTGAGGAAAGCAATCATGCATTTAGTAAAGAAATGCAACAGGTCTGGTATATGTAGATTTACAAAAGACATCTGTCAAGGTATCATGTATTGTTGATTTAAGGTGCATGATATTATAGAGAATATCAAAGTATGCATAGGAAATTGGTTCAAGAAACAGACAGTAGGTGTTTTACAGATAATTCTAAGATTTGTACATTTCCCTCCTGTTCAGTTTTGATTTACTGATATTTTACTTTGAGCCAATGAAGAAGGTGGTAGAATGAATTTAAAAGATAGAGAGGCATGACAGGAAATTAATAATAAAGTATTTCCTTGACAGCAAACCTCTACTACAGAGCAGCAATGTTATCTAACTTTCTGCATGTACTGTAATTTATTTTTATAAATATATGAACTGGGAGCAGCAGCAGGTCACATGGACGCTTGACACTGCCCTGCCATTCAGGAAAATCATGGCTAATCTGACTACTCCACATTTCTGCTTCCACCTGACAACCTTTCACCTCCTTTCTCATCCAGAACTTATCTACCCATGCTTTAAAACATTCGAAGTCTCTACTTCCACTGTCTTTTGAGGATAAGAGCTGAAAGACTCACCACTCTGTGGAAAATAAAATGTCTCTTATCTTGGTCATAAACGGGTGGCCTCAAATTTTTAATCAATAGACCTAAGTCCTAAATTCTTCAACAAGTGGAGATATTGTTTCCAAATACGCCCTCTCTTCACCCCTCAGTGTATTTTATGTCGAAATCAGGTTACCTCCAAATCTTCTATACTCCAGCAAATACAAGCCTACCTCACCCAACCTTTCATCATAAGACAACATACCCAGTCCCCATTGATAAGTGCAGCAAATGTTCTCTAAACTGTTTTCAATTCATTGAGATCCTTACGTAAAAGTACTGTGCATATTACCCCAGTTGTGATCTCTTCATTGCTCTGTTTCACTGGAACATAACTTCCCTACTTTTCTCTTCAAATCCCCTCACAAGAAACAATAACATTCTAGTCACTTTTGCCAAAAGACCATAATATATAGGAGCTGAATTAGGTCAATCAGCCCATTGAGTCTGCTTCGCCATTTGATTGTGGTTGATATGTTTCGCGACTCCATTTTCCTGCCTTCTTCCTGTAACCCTTGATCCCCTTCCCAATCAAAAACTTATCTATCTCTGTCTTACATACATTCAATGATTTGGCCTCCACAGCTTTCTGCCACAATGAGTTCCACAGATTCACCACCCTCTGGCTGAAGAAATTCCTCCTAATTTCAGTTCGAAAGGTTTGTCCCTCAGGACCTAGTCTCTCCTACAAGCAGAAACGTCTTCTCCATGTAGATTCTATACAGGCCTCTCAGTATTCTGTAATTTTCAATCAGAGCCCCCCCAGTGCCTTATCCTTCTAACCTCCATTGAGTATAGATCCAGAGTCCTCAATCGCACCTCATATTACAAGCTCCTGTTCTCATCCACACAGGGAGCAAGAATTTCAAACCTGTTAGATAAGCTCAAGGGCTGAGGCTGTTTCAGCACTACCTTGTGGATCCCTCTCCTTGCCTCGCTAGCAGTTACACCCGCCTGCCCCTAACCACTGACAAAATTCGAGGTAGTTAATCTAAAGGGTCGTGGCTGCTTCCTGAAACACAGCGTGCAGATAACTGTCCCCCGTCCCTGCTGTGCCGCAATATTCAAAGCTCAGACTCCAGCTCATCAACTGTGAGCCGGAGTTCCTCAAGCAACCAACACTTGTTACAGATATGATCATTATAAGCTACAGTGGGATCCACCAGCTCCTGCATCATGTAGTTACAACACATAACCTGGCCAGGAATCTCTATTTTAATTACTTAGTTCTTAATTTGATTTTTTAAAATTTGTACTGGTCTTTAAGTTTTTAGCCTGTAAGTTTTTCCCTATTTACACTCAATCTGAAAGTAACCTATAAATGTAGTCAAGTCAGTTGGTGTCACTAACCAATGAACTTATGGTTTATCTATAATGTTACTGTTTTGTGCTGGACCCCTGATTCTGGGTTCCAATTTATCCTGTTAACAAAAACTTAAAACCTACGAGCCAAAAAAAAAATGCAAATACATCTTCCTCTCTGTACTGAATACCCATGTTGCCTCCAAATTCCCCAAACTATATACTCATTCTGGATATGATCTCTCCTTCCTGACTGTGCAAACCTCATTGATCCTAATCACCCATTGTACCTCCGCACTAACCTTTTGCAACTTACATACTAGGACATTTAATATCCCTCTGCATCTCAGAGCACTGTAATCTTTAAATACCTAAATAATATATACTTTTTTTAAAAATTTGTTCAGAAAAATTACATCACTTCAGACTTTACTTAGCAGATCTATACTCAATCCTGTCTGTATTCCTTGTAGGCTCCATATGTTCCCTTCACAACTCACTTTCCTACCTATCTTTGTGTCAGCAGCAAATTTAACTGCCATACTTTTGGCCCCTTCATCCAGATCATTTATATAAATTGTAAAGAGTTGAGGCCCCAGCACCAACCCCTGTGGCATACCACTTGTGACATGCTGCCAGCCTGAAAAAGACCCATTTATTCCTACTGTCTGCTTCCTGTTAGCTAGCCAATCTTCTATCCACGCCAGTACATTTATGACTAGCTTTAAATTTGACAACAATATTTCTGGTTCCTTCATCCAAATCATTGAAATGAATTGCAAATAAAATAATAACAGTTAACATACATCTCTTGTTGTAAATAGCCTATTGATTGGCACAGGATAGATAGTAATATATTTTCATGTCCTAGATTTTTGTTCAAAAATGATTTTAATTTGGTACCTCTTCCCCCATGCAAAATCTATCTGTTTACTTTATTGGAGTTTATTTCAAAAACATAATCATGTGTAAGGGGCGGATTTGTTGCAAGAAATATTGAATGTAATGACCGGACTTCATTGGACAAGGTGTTTCTAGAATCCTGGCCTGATTGTCTTACTGACCACAAGCAAGAGTGGGAAATGGTAGAAGGAGATTGCAGCAGGATTTAGAAGCCAGTGGGTGGAGGCAATCCCTTGCATGAAGGTGAGAGGAGCAGATCGGGATCTCTTAGTATTGAGAGGTCAGCCGTAAAGATTAACGGAGCACATGGCTGGAAAGGGCCAAAGACCAATTGAGGACCCTGCAATAGATGGATGGAAGGATGCAGCCCAATGGCTTCTGGCTTAGAGAGTTCGCATTGGACAAAACCATCAACTGGTCTGTTCTCCCCAGTTGGCACACCCTTACAACTGTTAAAAACTAAAAGAACTGTGGGTGCTGTAAGTCAGAAACAAAAACAACTTTGCTGGAAAAGCTCAACAGGCCTGGCAGAATCTGTGAAAGAGAAAACAGAGT
>JAHRHZ010000013.1:41062705-41137916 GCA_024137785.1 Ginglymostoma cirratum
GATGCTGCCTGACCTGCTGTGTTCCTCCAGCTCCACACTGTATTGAGGAAGGGTCACCGGACCCGAAACATTAACTCTGTTTTCTCCTTCACAGATGCTGCTAGACCTGCTGAGCTTTTCCAGCAACTTTGTTTTTGTTCCTTACAACTGTTAACATGAGATCATCCCACTTGGGCCTAAAAATGGCTTTTTGGCACCAATGGCATATTTGGACTGCCGCTTTTAAATCTTAAGTGGGTCGTAGCCTGCTCCTGATGGGCTCCTGTCCGAAAGCATGGATCCCTGGTGATAATATTATGATCAGAAATGTAGTTTACAAGAGGAGAAAGAGACAGAGAGAGACTTGATACATTTTCCAGAATTTTTAGTGTTTTGCTCAATTTTTTCCAGCCTGCAGGGCATGGAGAATGGATGTCAAAATGGAGACTATTGTCACAAATTACTGAGCAGAATCCACTGCATTCATGTATGAAGCACTTAGTTATCACTCATTTGGTGACAAATTCCAAAGCTCAGCTGTTTCCCTTAGCCAATAAATTCCACACGGCTGTGATTTATACTTTTTAAGTAAAACTGCCTATTAATTAAGTCAAAAAAGTGTCTGATCTCAGTGACAGGGATAACTGACAATGGAAAATGGTGACAGATAAGATCCTGGGACCAATACTAATACTCAGCTGATCGGACAATGGCTGTGGAGAGAGAAACAGTTAATCGTTAAATTGATTATGATTGGGCAATCATCAGTTTTTATTCACTTTAACAAAAATTGGCATTACTGACTAGAGCAGTATTTTCAGCCCATCCCCAGTTGTCCTTGAGAAGATAGTATTGTATAGAAGGTGATCTATCTTGAACTGCTGCAGGCCGTGTGTGAAAGTACACCCATTGTACTGTTAGGAAGGAAGTTTCAAAAGTGTGACACAAAGACTGTGAAGGAATGATAATATAGTACCCTGGCTGAATGGAGTGTGACCTGGAGAGGAACATGCTTGCACTGTCCATATCCTTCTGGGTAATAGCTATTTGCATTTGGGAAGTGCTGTTGAAGCAACTTTAAAGAAAAGTCATCTTAGACCCAAAATTTTAACCCTGTTCCTGTCCCCACCGATGTGGCCAGACCTTGGGTGATTTACAACTTCTCTGATATGATCAATGGTGAAAGGTTTGGGAAAGTACTGATTTTATACTCTATGCCTCTATTTTCAACCTAAGCCTTCTTAACAATAGGAAGAATGTGCTTGGCCAGCTTCAGAAAATTATACATTCAAACCTCGAGGCCACTCTGCATCTCTACTCCCCTCAACGTTGTACCATTGAGCCTACCTTATCTCTCTGTTGCTTCAACCAAAATACATTACCTCACAATTCTCTGCATTGAAATTCATTGGCCAGGTGTCTGCCCGTTTGGCCAACTTGTCAATGTCCCTGTGAAGTCGCTCAGCATCATCCTCACAATTCACTATTCTCCCTAGCTTAGGTATTGTATCTCAAATTTAGTGATGTTGACCTCAACATCCAAATTATTTATATAAATCAGAAAAAGCAAGGGTCCCCACACTAACGCCAGGGGATCATCACTTTCAACTTGTCTCCAATCTGAGAAATGCCCATTTCTGTCTAACCTCTGTTTCCTATCTTTTAGCTTCCTTCTAATCCATGCTGCCAAAGACCCATCAATCCCAAACATTTCTAATTTGCTAACCAGCCTACCATGTGGCATCGTATGAAATGTTTCTGAAAGTTCAAATATAGAACATCCACAGCATGACCATCATCTACTGCCTGTGTCACCTCATCAAAGAACTCAATTATATTTGTCAGAAATGACATGTCCTTGTCAAAACTATGTTTGACTGTCTAGTATTAACTTGTTTTTTTCTCCAAGTATATGTTTACTTTATCCCATATTATGGCCTCTATCAGCTTTCCCACTGTTAATGTCAAGCTGACATGTCTGTAGTGTGAGATAACAAGGTGTAGAAGCTGGATGAATACAGCAGGCCAAGCAGCATCAGAGGAGCAGGAAGGCTGACGTTTCGGGCCTAGACCCTTCTTCGGAAAATCTGATGTCTGTAGTTTCCTGGGTATTCCTTTGCCCCTTTCTTAAACAATGGCATTTACAATCTTCCAGACTCTCGGGATAATCCAGTGTTCAGAAAGGTCTGAAAAATGTCTGTCAATGGCTCTGCAATTTTCACCCTTACCTCTCTCACCAATCTAGGATGCATCCCATCCTGGCCTGGTGACTTCTCTACCTGGAGTGCTACCAGCCTTTTGATCACCTCTTCTTTATCTACCACTATACTGCTCAGTTGCTCAACTGGGCCATTGTCACCATTTTCTAATTTGGTAAAGACAGAATCAAAGTACTCATTTAATACCTCTGCCATACCCTTTGCTTCAGTGAGCAGCTTGTCCTGCTTGTTCCTTATGGGCTACACTCTAGCCTTCACTAATCTTGAGGAAATAGTTTCACTATTTGTTATTGCAGCCTACCACCTTGCCTCATGCTTCCTCTTAGCCTTCCTTATTCCAGTTTTAGCCTCTATACAGCATTTGAGACACACTTCCAGATTTCTATTGCTATTATTATTCTGCTAAGGATCATGCGCTTCCTTTATCTTTCTTATTTTCTCATCAATATCCTCAGTCATCCAGGGTACTCTAGCTTTGGATACCCAAGATTTATTTCTAATGGTATGTACTTACCATACACCCTATTCTTCTCGCTTTTGAAAGTTTCCCATTTTTCTTCCATGATTTTATCTAACAAAATGCATTTCCAATCAATCAGTCTGCTCCAGTTCAATTTTTAGACACGTAAAATCGGCCCTTTTCCAGTCTGGGATTTTACTCCCTTGTTTATCCTTTTGTTTATCCTTTTCCAGCTTGATATTGAACCTTATTATATTATGATCGCTATTTCCCAAATGCACCCCATTCCAACACTCTCCACTTGGCCTGCATCATTTCCTTGGAGTAGATCCAGCTCAGCTTCCTCCCTTGTAGGACTGGAAATGTACTGTTTCAGGAAGTTCTCCTGCATACATTGCAGGAATTTCTCCCCTTCTGTGATCCACACTCTTCCTCTTGCTCCTACCAAAGTCTGAGGATCTGTGCCTTCGCAGTTGAAGGATCGGACCATGGTCAGCTGTATAAGTTCAGTGATAACAGCTAGGTCAGTCAGAGTGCTGTGGAATCATCAGTCTAGGGTCTGGGATGTGCTTAGTTGGAGCTGTCCTGCCAAGAATGTCTAAGGCAGGGGCTGTGGTCACTGCTGGAGGTTTGGGGAATAATGGTCAGCGGGCTTATCAGGACAATCCGTGGAGTCCTGGTGAAAGTGCATAACTGAAGTTGGGGGATGGAATTCACTGTACTGGGTCACTGAGGTAATGAGTGAGAGGACAGTTTATAACACTAGGATGAGATCTCACAACATAAAATGTTTGGGAGCTCTGGGAAAGTTCGGGCCGAGGAGAGACTAACAGTTATGGACTCAACAGAATTGGTATGGTGGATAATGAAGAGTCATCAGGGTTACAGGGACAGCAATGTAAATAGGAAACAAGGAGAATTTTGGGATGGGGGTGGAATAGGTTGGGGAAATCACCCTGCATCTCAGGCAAAGCTTGGCATTGCTCAGTAGAATACAAGTTTGGAACCTTACAATGTAAGTTTAAAGGTCAACTACACAATAACTGCATAAAATGGCTTATACCCCATATATGTAGAGTCATTTTTTTAAAATTTGGGAGCAGAGTAAAGCCTTTGGAAAATGAAGCCCCTGTTGATGGTAATAATCATGATGCAGTGATTCAGCAATGCTACCCACATGACTTCAATTTGCATTTTATCAGCAGGTCATTCATCGTCCAAAAATGCATATTCAGAATTATAGTCTCAAGCAATCATGGCTATTGGATTGTTTCTAGTCAGAGTCAGAAACATATTCTGTAGCTAGGACTGAAGGCCAGGCTTCAGAGCTGCTACATTTGCACATTGAACTGTAAGTATGCAAGGATGTGGCGTGTGACATGCAAGGGTACTTTTCTTTGGAATGGGGACTAGGGGAGGGAGTGCTCACTGTCATGGTGGCTCCCTGTCTTAACTCCAATCCCTTAATGTGGCATGAGAACTTTGATTATCCAATTTTATGCTGCACAAGGTGAAACACCTCAGTGCTTCTTGCAGAGATATGATCATGACTTCCTTGGGAAGCCTCCTTGCCGTACTGTGTAGGGGCATCATATGATGCTCCATTGTGATGGATGAAAGCTCAGGAGCACCTTCAATAAAAGCTTTCTGATCTTCCCTACAGATTAACTATTTACAGATTTCACATGGATTTCATTGTGACTGGAGTTATTGTGGCGTTAGTGGACCCCCGAACAAAACATCAAAAGAGATAACAATTACTCCCAGCAAAAGCAGTAACGTTCTGTTGCTGCCACACAGCCTCCAGAGGGAGAGCCAGTCGGTGAATATCCACCAAGGAGGTGGAGGAAGAAAGAGTGGGAACCAAACCCCTAACTATAGACTGTCTGGGTTGGTTTGCCATTGAGGTGTCCCCATCTAACCTGAGCATTCCTGCTTTTCCAAAGCCAAATTGAGCATCTGGAAGTGGGTGGAAGAGCAGTTAGTGGTGATACAGGAGCAGCAGAGGTAAAGTGAGACCTAGTGTCTAGGTAAGAAGTTCAGAGGGCAGGTAGAGTTTGGAAGGATGAGGTGGCTGAGACTGGGCATGATGTTGGTATGAAGTGTGAGTTATAGTCCATGAGGCGTAGAGAGTGGCATATGCAGTAACAAAGTTAGCACAGACCCAGGTGCTGACCCTGAGAGTGTGGGGTAGCAGAGAGAAGATGGTGGCACTTACTCATGCAGAGTACAAATGATCAGTGGCCCTTTTCCTAAATTGCTGTGCATTCCTTTTACCCTGGGACACAGGCTGGTTGCCTCTGGTGGTATGGCCTCTTTGGATGGTCAATAGCAAAAGAAATGACTCAGCTCTCCACCATCCCATCCACCTCCAGGTCCCTGTCCACAAACTGGAGAGATAAATTGTCTTTTTAGGTCATTTCCTTAGAGATAATGATCAAGCACCACAGTGAGAGAGCCAGTTTCTGGCTTGAACACCTGAAGTGTTGTGCAGATGGGCTTTAACAATGCCGCAAGCAGTGTTAACTACAGAATGTTCTAGTAGTGGTGAGCACTTCTACCATTCCTAACTTGCAATGCTACAAGAAGGGCGCTGAGGAGCCTGGATACAAAATTATTGAACTGAAGATGGGAAGATTGCTTGAAAAGAACATCACCCCAAGCCATAATGGACCAAATGCCGAGAACCTTATTCAACAAACTGCTAACTAAAAATGAGAAATTTCTGCCGTCTTTTTAAATTTCAGGTTTCCAGCATCCACAATAGTTTGCAGTTATCAGTTAGTTACACACTGAACATCAATCCCAAAACTCCCAATCTGTTAAAGCATGTTGCAGATTCAGTTTAATTTCTTTCTATTGATAACTATAACCTTCATGAATTGCAATTAAAATACATATATCACTTCAATGACTCCAGTACATCAGCCTCACTAACCTTTCCTGAGAATTGATCTGTGATGATTGCTTTAAAACTACGCTTTACAATCAAGAACTTGCACCCTCATGCCCTTCCACCATGGCACATCTAAACATTTTTTAATCTGGTGTTTGTTTTAATTTTAAGTACAAAAATAATATGTTGACTCATCACTTTGCATCATTTCCCCACAAGATCTGAACTGTTGACTTAGGTCAGATTGCTCAACCAAAGCACTCTAGTATTTGAAAATGACTTGTGAGGATTTAATGATTTCCAATTTAGTAAAATAAAGCCAAAGACTCTCCCAACATTTTTCATGTTATCAGGTCTAACCTAGGTTATAGTAGGATTTGAGAATCACAATGTGATTGCAGAGACATAATCTAAAGCAGGCAAGGACGGTGAGAATAACATGCCACTTGATTTTCACTTTAGCATCCATCAGTGGCAGAGATAACACAAGTTAAAAGTAGGATTTATTCCTGTGATGCTGGTAGGATTATTTTCTGCCCATCTGTCATCTTCAATATGTTAGTGAATTTTTCTCAAAGGAACTAGATTTTAGTCATGATCTGTCTCTTGCAAAAGGAAAAGGAACACTCAAAAATGTGAAAGCAGTCATTTGGAGTAAAGAACCTGATAATTGCTGGAAAAAGACATTATGCAAAATACATTAACACACAGGGTCCTGTTCTTTGCAGACTGAAAGAAAATGTACAAATGTTGCAGCTGGTACAACTTAATAAGATAAACAATAGCTATTCTCTGGTTCATTCCTCAGCAAAAACCTCTCATGCACATCAATTTATTCACATTCTTGCCACAGCATGTCACCCAGAACTGTGCACAATACTCTATTGGAGGTCTAACGAGCCTCTTGTATAAATTCAACATCACCTCCTTGCATTGTATCATCTTTAACTTTGATATTGTCCCCTGCAAACAAAGATCCATGTGTATTAATCATGAAAAGAAAGAGTCCCAAAAGCAAGCACTGGGGAACTTTGCCACAAAACTTTCCCCAGCCTAACAATTACCCATTGACCATTACACTGTTTCCCAAAACTCAGCCAATTTTGTATCCATGTTGTCACTGTCCCTTTTGGTTTATGTGTTATAATTTTTTTCACAAGTCTGTTGTGTAGCACTGCATTGAATGCCTTTTGAAGGTTCACATACACCACATCATCAACAGAATTATTTTCATAGACGTTTTCTGTTGCCTCTTCAAAGTACTCCAGCTAGGTAGTGAAAATAATTCCCCCTTCCTAATCAAACACCTATTCCTATGTGACTACTAATTCTATCCTGAATAACTAATTCGAGAAAATTCCCCACTACTGAATTAAAGCTGAATGGTCTGTAATTCATGGCTGTTATGATAGAACATGACAAGTTGTGTCCAAGGGATGGTTAATCAAACCATTGATTTCACTTCTATAGCTTATTCTTTTTAATAGTACAAAACATTTCAGGAAAATGAGAGAAGGATAAAGGATTTATCACAGATTTGGTGTAAATGAACAAATTATCCACTAATATATTGAATTTTTACATTGCCAATATATTGAATATTTTGCATTGCCAGAAATTAATCTTGTGTCGCTTCAGATTCCTGACTGACTTTGTGCTTTTAATACTTTTTGCAATTCTCCACAATGTCACTGACCCTGACCTGAAACAGCAGTGCATACGAGTTAGCATCTACACAAAATCTCAATTTTCCTGCCATTCAATGTGTACGGTCTTAATTCCAGAAAGATGTAACAACTCAATTGTATACACATGTAGCAAGGTTGTAGAATTGCTCACTGAGCCAGTGTGTTTAGTTGCAGACGTTTCGTCACTCTGCTAGGTAACACCGTCAGTGTGTCTCCGGTGAAGCGTTGTTGTTCTGTCCCACTTTTTATTTATATGCCTCAGTTTGCTGGGGTGGTTGGTATTACTTCTGGTTTTGTTTCTCAGTGGTTTGCACACTAATTCAATGTGTTGGTTGATGGAGTTCCAGTTGGAATACCAGGCCTCCAGGAATTCCCTGGCATGTTTCTTTGTGGCTTATGCGATTATGGATGTGTTGTCCCAGTTGAATTCGTGTGCTTCGTTGTCCGTGTGTAAGGAGACAAGTGAGAATTGGTCATGTCTCTTGGTGGCTAGTTGGCGTTCATGTATCTGTATTGTTAATTTTCTTCCGGTTTGGCCTATGTAGTGTTTCTTACAGTCCTTGCATGGTATTTTGTATATTACACCAGTTTTGCAGGCCTTGGGTATAGCTGTTGTGGGGTGGTTGTCAGTTTGTGGGCTACTTAGGGGTCTGAGTAGTCTTGTGGTCATCTCTGAAATGTCTTTGATGTACGGTAGGGTAATTAGAGAGTCTGGTTGTGTTGTCCCTTTCTGTTGGGGTCTGTCTTGGAGGTTACAGTGGATTGCGCTTTTTGGGTATCCATTCCTTTTGAAGACCCTCTGTATAGATGCTCCTGTTCTGCTTTGCGAAGTTCCGGGTTGCTGCAATGTGTTGTGACTCAAATGTCTTGATGCAGCTCTGTTTGTGGGCGTTGTGATGGTTGCTAATGTAATTGAATATCTGGTCTGTATGTGTGGTCTTTCTATATGCGCTAGTCTGGAGATCCCCATTGTTTTTACATTCTACCGTGACGTCCAGGAAGGGTAGTCAGTCAGTGTTCTCTTCTTCTTTCATGAATTTTATCCCAATGAGGAGGTTGTTTACATGTCGGGGGGTTTCTTCTAGTTTTGTGCATTTAATAATCACGAAGGTGATATCTACATATCGGACCCAGAGTTTGGGTTGTATAGTGGGGAGCGCTGTCTGTCCTAACCTTTGCATTACTGCTTCTGCGATCTGTCGTGATACTGGGGATCCCACTGGTGTTCCGTTGATTTGTTTGTTGATGCTGTCATTGAAGGTGAAGTGGGTTGTGAGGCACAGATCTAGTAGTTTCATGGTGGTGTCCTTATAGATGTTGTTGGTCTCCTGGGTTGCCTGCTTACTTGATTCAACCATCAGTGTGTCAGTTGTTTCTCTGGCTAGGTTGATGACTAAATAGTGCTGTGACATTGATGAATGTCATCATTTCATCCTCTTCTATCCTGGTGTCCTTGATGATGTTGAGGAATTCTTGGGATGAGTGGATGGAGTGGGTAGAGTTGTCCACGAAGTATTTCAATTTCTGTTGTAGTTCTTTGGCAAGTCTATATGTTGGTGTACCTGGCAGTGAGACAATGAGTCTGAGGAGGACGCCCCCACCCCAGTTTGTGTACCATGAGGAGTCCGTAGAATCAGGGTGTGTTGGATCCCCCAGCTTCATTTTTTGGTAGTCTGTATTGCTAATGTCTCCTGAGTTGTGTAATTTCTTCAGGGTCATTGTAATCCGGTTTCCTAACTGTGGTGTCAGGTCTATCACCAGGCACGCCTACATATAGACTTGCCAAAGAACTGCAACAAAAATAAATGCTTAGTGGACAACACTACCCACTCTATCCACTCATCCCAAAAATTCCTCAACATCATCAAGGGCACCAGGATAGAAGAGGATGAAATGACAATATCCTTTGATGTAACAGCACTACTTACATCCATAAACATTGACCTAGCCAGAGAAACAATTGCCACACTGCTGTGGATCAAGTAGGCAGGCAACCCAGGAGACCAACAATATCAATAAGGACACCACCATGAAACCAATATCAGGACTGATCGCAGAAGCAGTAATGCAAAGATTAGAACAGACAATGCTCCCCACTATACAACCCAAACTCTGGGTCCGATATGTAGATGTCACCTTCGTGATTATTAAATGCACGAAACTAAAAGAAACCCCCCGACATATAAACAACATCCTTATTGGGATAAAATTCATGAAAGAAGAAGAGAACACTGACCGACCACCCTTCCTGGACATCATGGTAAAATGCAAAAACAACAGGGAACTCCAGACTATCATATATAGAAAGACCACACATACGGACCAGATACTCGATTATACCAGCAACCACCCAATGCCCACAAACAGAGCTGCATCAGGACACTACTTAATGAGCCACAGCACATTGCAGCAACCTGGAACTATCCAAAGCAGAACAGGAGCATCTATACAGAGGGTTTTCAGAACGAATGGATACTCATAAAGCACAATCCACCTTAACCTCTGAGGTAGACCATAACAGGAAGGGACAACACAATCAGACTCACTAATCACCCTACCATAACAAGGACATTTCAGAGATGACCGCAAGACTACTCAGACTCCTAGTTATCAGAGTAGCTCACAAACTGACAACCATCCCACGACAGCTACTGACAAATGCAAAGGATCCCATACCCAAATCTGGTAAAACTGGGATAATATATAAAGTACCATGCAAGGACTGTGAGAAACACTACATAGGCCAAACTGGAAGGAAATTGGCTGTATGGATACATGAACACCAACTAGCCACCAAGAGACACGACCAATTCTCACTTGTCTCAGTACACATGGACAAACGAGGGACACAAATTCGACTGAGCCAACACACTCATAACCGCACAAGCCGAGCAGAGATACACCAGGGAATTCCTGGAGGCCTGGTATTCCAACCAGAACTCCATCAACAAACACATTGAATCAGACCCGGTGTCCAAACCACTGAGAAACAGAACCGGAAGTAATACCAACCACCCCAGCAAACCAAGGCATATAAATAACAAGCGGGATGGAACACCAACGCTTCAAACCAACGCTTGAAAAGGAGGATTTCTACCATTTTCCTAGCATATTCATGCAAATGTACCATGAGCAATTAGCCGCTGTTAACGAAGTGTGATTGCAACTTTTGAGTGTAACATTTATTCAAGTTTCATTTACCCAACATCTATCAAATTTCATTTACCCAAAACTTATTTTACTTATTATTCTACAAAAATAGAAATTCCTTCTTTTGTTTTCTGAAGTCTGCACTACATATTTAAAGTATAAAAAAATTTGCATTTATTTAGCATCTTTCAAAATTTACGGATCTCTCAAAGCGATATACCACTAATGAGGCGTATTTTATTGTTTGTCACTGTTGTAAAGTAAGGAAGCATTACAAAAATGAATTTATCATAAGACTTGATCTTGCTATTTCTTCATTGAAACATTCATAGTTAATGATGTTAATAGGACATTGTTCTGAACTGATATCTTAAGGAATTTTATAATGCGCACAGAATACATATCAAACGTCATGTACTATTAAGCATTCAGAATTGAAACACCTGTGATTGTCTAATAGACTTTTAATCACAGTGAAATGGGGTTGAAACTTGTTTTTGGCTAAGTGGGAGTTGCTTTGAGATTTTTTTCAGGGGTTGTCACCTCAAGGCCTAGCTCACTTTCGCACCCAATCTTGCCAAACTCACCTCATTAACAACCCAGCCTGCCCCTCTGGCAGCCCTCACATCTGGTTTCAGCACCATCATACCAACAACATGCCACTATCGGGATATCCGAGACTTGATCGCCAACCTCTGAACCAGCACCATGTCTAATTGGCCACTGTGCCCCTGCATGTGTGCTGCCGGTCAGAGCTGCCCTGCACAGTTCCAGACATTTGCCATGGAGGTCCTGCAGGACAGAGCAGTACAAAGGTGGGCATCCTGTTCCCCAAGGATCAGCAAAGAATGGCACAGCACCAGACATTGCCAGCCAGGCCCAAGGTTGCTCCCAGTTTCAAAACAGTCCTGATTTTCCCTTGGCTTCCATGTCTAAAACAAATGTCAACAACTGTGCTGTGCAGTCTCAGCCATCTGGAGGAACACACGGCAATCTAGCAAGAAGTTCATTGTCCTTGTCCATTCCACCAATGCCACAGAAGAATTTCTGAAGAAGGGTCTAGGCCCGAAACGTCAGCCTTCCTGCTCCTCTGATGCTGCTTGGCCTGCTGTGTTCATCCAGCTCTACACCTTGTTATCTCAGATTCTCCAGCATCTGCAGTTCCTACTATCTCTGAACCAAATCAAAGCTGCCATGTTATATTCAAAGAGATGACAAAGAAATGTTCTCTCAGATTCAAGGTCATAGTCTCAGCACTGTGGGTGCAAGGGTTATGGATGAAGAGACCCTTTGTATTCTCAGTAACACATTCCCATGATGTGCCAATGTACCATCTGGTGGTGGTAAGCCCAGATCCTGGCCAGCAGTAGGCCTGAAGCCTTGACTCCTGGCAGCGGCAGTGCCCGGAACAATGATACCTGGTGATGGTAGTCCCAGATCCTGGATTCCTGGTGATGGTAGTTCCTGAGCCTGTACTCTTGGCAGCGGTGGTGCCCAGAGTGAGGACTCCTAGCAGCCGTAGGCCTGGAAACTGGACTCCTGGTGGTGTCAGCAATGCGCTGGTGGCAGCGGAGCCAGGATCTCCTGGGGCATCAGCGTCATCATTGCTGTTCCTAGAGTGGGACTCCTTGAGGACTGGAACACCTTGCTGGAGCTTACAGAAGCCCTGGCGCTATGCTTGAGACCACAATTTGAACAAAGGATGAACTCTGATTGAAGTAATTTCTTTTTATCCTTATTGTACCTCAAAATGGTGCCAGATTGTGATGACAAAACACTTTTCACTGTACCTTCAAGATATATGTAACAATAAATCATTTATTCAGTCTTTCATTCAAATTGTGAAAGTGCTCATCAATTCACAACGCAATGTCCGGTTTAAAAGTATAATCCATGCTTAAAATAGCACTATTTCCCATAGGTATGCAGATCAGTGAAAAGTACTTCATCACTTCAACACATGGAGGAGCGTCTTCTTAAGAGTCATGTCCAACATATGTATACGGTCATGAATGATAAAGCACCAGGTCATTTTCCAAAATGCTTCGTCAAGACAATAGGAATTTCATTGTTGCTTCTCATTGATGTTGGCTTAAAAGCAGTCATACTGAACTACAAAGTCATTTCATAGCAGTACCCTTCTTTATTTGCCAGATATGTGGAGAATAAGGGTTAATGTCATGTTCTTCACAGCAGCACATTAAATTTGACAATTTTTAAAAAATTTGGGATGGTTGCCAGTTGCAATCTGTCTCAAAGTGTCAGAGGATCTGAAACAATTTGAATCTAGAGGTATCATTTAGTCATTGGACTCATCATCATAGATATTGAACTTAGTAATTGTGTGATGCAAGAGAAGTAATGAACTTGGACCATAAATCAATTTTAAGGTGGTCAACAAACTATAATTTTTGACAAGCATACGCTTCCTATGATCCAAAAAATATCTGCATCAATTTATGTCTCTGCAGATTTCATGATGCTCAACATCAAAGGGAGCTGTTTTTAGCTACCATGGGCGGAACAAAGCCATTATCTTACACTATTAGTTACTCATGGAGATGTCTTTTAGTCCTGCAGAATGCCCTATTTATTAAATTCAGTACCTAGCTCATTCCAGAAGACCCTGTCTTCCAGTTTGTCAGTCATTGTAGTGAAGCTGAACCCACTTGACAATGACATTGACCATGGAGGGGGCAAAACAGATAACGATCAGCAGTACTCACTTGACATGCATAATTTCATTTGTTACTGACATGGACAAATACATATACGTTTTTGTCCAAGATCAAATTTCTAACATACAGAATGACATCCGCTGGAATAAAGCCTACACATGAAAACATCAAAGGTTCCCACTCTGTCTATCATACAACTTTTATCACAAGTTAAATCCTAAGTATGCAGAGATCATGGAGCCTCTTTGAAAGCTTGAGCAAAGAAGCACACCAGGAATGGATAACTGCACAGCGTGCAGCATTTGAAACATTTCAAAGTGAAAATGGCATTTCTAGTAGTGTTCACGCATTTCAAACCACATGTGAAAATGTTTGTCATAACTGATAGATGAGGAAATGCGATTGAAGTAGTACTCTCACAGTGCTCTGAAGAAAGCAAATGATCACTTTCTTGTGCATCACAGCTGTTTCCAGAAACTGAATGCAAATACTCCACTGGAGAGCCAGCAGTACTAGCCTATAACTACACTTATTAACATTGGCATGTGTATCTTTACAAAGTTCACTCTCCTCGTTGTTCAATGAGAGCCACAACCTCAAGTTTGTATCTCAACACCATCATTAAAATCCTTCATACAGTGGGGACTCATATTGTACTTAGAGAAAATGGACTCGCTAAGCTCAAATAAATAACCTGACATAAACTTCTTTGTTATTCTGGGTGGTTCATTTAAAATAAGGCATTTTGTTTTACAAGAGGGAAAGGATGTAGTGTTCAACTACTTGGTGTTTGATTATACACATCTGATACATTTTCATTGAACGTGATTAGTTAATCCTGTGTATGGTTACTTGAAAAGTAACTAAACTGCAGGCAAATAACTGGTAGCATGAAAGTACAATTATAAAATATTGTATAAAATCCCTGTGCACACATACAACCTGGTGTGCCCTCTCTGTATAACTCCAAGGCACAAAACAGAAGAGGAGGAACTTAATTTCAGGGTGACCTGTGGTAAGAGACAGCCTCCAGTTAGCTTCTGGCATTAAGCCTTAATTGGCCATTAAATGGCTACCCATCGTTTAGAGGTCAGGAACTCGATGGCCATAGATCCCAGCTCCAGGAAAACTGGCCATAGGAGGGATGAAGTAAGAAAACTGGCATATAAGCCAGGGCTATGGATTTTCATGCCTCCTGCCTTCATTCTCAATCATTTTCCCCAATGGGGATGGAAGTCCTGCTTGTAGCTCCCACTGTCACAAAAAGGAGTGGTGGGGATGGGAGATGAGAAATTGAACTTTTCACGTGAAGATTTGTCTAAAACATATTGTAGCATTCCTTTGACTTTTAAAATTCTAACTTTAGCCAATATTTAAGTTAAAGTGTGAAATACAAAGAACAAAATGATACAAAATCAAGTTTGGGTAAAATTAGAAAATTGCTACCACATCAGCTGTAATATCCAAGTTAATCAAAAAATGTAATTAGTGTTGTGATGAATATTAGTTGTATTTTGAATGTAACAAATTGCAAAGCTTAAAAATTAAGAAATTGTCAACTTATTGGAAAAGTGCACGTTAACTTTAACTTGAACATAAGGGCATACGCAAGTTATTATCCTGTTTCTATACAACACTGCTTCTATACAACTCTGCTCCATGTGGTCATGATGGTATATTGCAGCTTGATATCACAAAAATAAATTGGAAGTGAGTGGAGTAGCTACAGATCATCAGAGGAAAAGAAAGGTCAAACAACATCCGAGCAACTAAAAAACACTTCACAAACAAGGTGAAGAGTCTCAGAAGTTATGTTTTATGCTTGAGTTGGTACTATTCGTGTTCCTATCCAACAACATGCCCTATCTAGAATAGGGGAAAATATACATACAGAGATGTATTTTGTTGCACCTGGATATAATGCAGATATATTGAAATAAAGACAAATTTTCCATTTTCTATGTTCGGCCTGTACGTACAAGACAAAGATGGATAAACATTTAGTCTCGTTTCTAGTTCCTAGTTCACATGGTACCTTTTGTCAATCAGAAATCATCACTTTATGGATCAAAAAATTAAAAGGGGAAAGCTTAGTAACTGTCCTGCCATTTGCATATTCAATACATAGGATATTATTGTGTCAATTTCTGCTGGGGAAATCTTAAATTTTGTTTTATTAAATATTTTATGAAATATCGTTTTCTTAATAATTGTCAAATTGTTAATTTTATTAATGTCAACCATACTGTCTGACTTACCTGTAAAAAGTTGCTATGATACTAATAAGTTAGTGGATATAGTTTTAAATACATTGGGAACCAACACTCACAGTCAGGACTCTGTCAGCTATTAAAAGCAAGACTAAAATTCAGTCTATACTCTACAAATACTGTATCCAAAATTGAGGGGCCTAAGGCTGACCTAATATTCTAAATGTTCTAGTTGAGCAGTCAAAGTCTGTCACGCC
Source organism: Ginglymostoma cirratum (assembly GCA_024137785.1). Taxonomy (NCBI): domain Eukaryota; kingdom Metazoa; phylum Chordata; class Chondrichthyes; order Orectolobiformes; family Ginglymostomatidae; genus Ginglymostoma; species Ginglymostoma cirratum. The sequence continues at coordinate 41,078,243 of JAHRHZ010000013.1, forward strand.
TCCAGAGGGAACTCTTCCTTTTTATGCACTTGCCTCAACAACCACATGTCATGTACTTCCCAGGAAAATAGAACAGCAGGCTAGGTGAATCACAGGCAGCACCAGTGTTTCTGGACCTTAAAGCATTTTTTAAAAAATGTATCAATGCTATCAGTTGCTGGTGAAACTCCTTCCATACCAGGCATGAGCTGCTCTTACACAGGGGAGCTCTAGAAGAGAATCCCTACAATCCCTACAGAATCCCGCATTATAAGAAGGATGTGGAAGTGTTGGAAAGGGTGCAGAGAAGATTTACCAGGATGTTGCCTGGTATGGAGGGAAGGTCTTATGAGGAAAGGCTGAAGGACTTGAGGCTGTTTTCGTTAGAGAGAAGAAGGTTAAGAGGTGACTTAATAGAGACATACAAGATGATCAGAGGATTAGATAGGGTGGACAGTGAGAGCCTTTTTCCTCGGATGGTGATGGCTAGCACGAGGGGATATAGCTTTAAATTGAGGGGTGATAGATATAGGACAGATGTCAGAGATAGATTCTTTACTCAGAGAGGAGTAAGGGCGTGGAATGCCTTGCCTGCAGCAGTAGTAGACTCGCCAACTTTAAGGGCATTTAAATGGTCGTTGGATAAACATATGGATGATAATGGAATAGTGTAGGTTAGATGGGCTTCAGATTGGTTTCACAGGTCAGCGCAACATCGAGGGCCGAAGGGCCTGTACTGCATTGTAATGTTCTATGTTCTATGTTCTATGTTCAGTTTGACATTTCAAATAGTTTCATAAACACATGCCTTTGCTGAATCAATTATTTATATTATTGAATTCAGAATCCTCAAAATTGAGGATCACCTGCATTGCCGTTGATGGTTAATACCATCTTAATTTTCCTAACAGGTCACCATGGATCTTTGTTTGAGTTTATCGATGAAAATAAGACTCATTCAATCTCAGTCAATTTTAGTGTACCTAATACTTGGGATAACAAAGCCTGTCCAAACCTTATGGCTAAAGTTCTATCTGAATTAACTCTTAAGCGTATAACAATTCCATTTTGTTTTTTAACTGATTATGAAGTGCATCGACATGATTGGGTTTTTTTTCATTCAGTCACAGGATGGAGAGTCGCTATATTAGACCAACTCATCCCTAACTGTTCAGCGCCAACCACATTCTTGGGGGTCTGGAGTCACATTAGGTCAGACCAGATAACAGATTTCCTTCCCTAAAGGACATTAGTGAACCTGATGGGTTTTTCCTGACAAGTAACAAGGTTTCATGGCCATCATTAGATTCCTAATTACAGATTTGTTTTTAAAGTGAATTCAAATTCCACCATTGCCATGGTGGGATTCAAACCCAGGCTCCCAGGACATTACCTGGCTCTCTGGATTTATGGTGTATTATTAATGATATGAAGTAATCACTTTCCCAGTGGGAAATATAAATAGGTGTGTAACTGGCATCAAAAATAATTGGTGGTAAGTTGTGGCCTTTCCCTTTTGTGACCAGTTTGTTTATTCATGGCTTTGATGTTATACAAAAATAACAACAGTGCTTGAACAAATTGGACATTGGATGCAAATGAAGAGTATATATCAGTTTGTATACGTGCCTTGTATCAATTATGCTTGGAGGACCTCTAGTTAAGTTCAATGAGAAACTAGAAAGCTGGCAGGATTGATTATATAGAAAACTTATTTTGAGACATTCTGAGTGGCAACCGATACAACAGTGAACAATATTGCATAAATTACTATAAGTAATGCTAAAACAAAAGCTACTGTTCTTGTGTATCAGAACTATACAGCAGCTAATATTATAGTAGTACTGTATATCTAAACACCAGTAACTGAAACTTATTTTGTTTTAGATTTTTACATCCTTATCTGGCACTTTACCATAGGAGTCTATTTGAAATAGAAATCAATATAATTGTGTTTTAAATAGCTATTAATAAAATAATACTTAATTTTTCCCTAGCAGAAATTGGCACAATAAAATCCTATGTATTGAACATAATAATGACAGGATAGTTACTAATCTTTCCACATTTCATTTTTTAATCCATAAAGTGACAATTTCCGACTGACAAAAGGTACTATGTGATCTTATTAGCAGTTAATGGAATTTCACACCATTTCAAGTTTGTAATTTGAGAGCAAGTGTGAAGTTTGCTTTCCCACTTTCTTTATGTTCCTGGCTTATTTTGTATCTGCACCTTTCTCTGCTATTATGCTGTGGCATACTAGGAATATAAATAGCTTTAATACAAACAAAATAAAAAAAAACACTTTCTGCATTGTCAGACAAACTAATTTCATAGTTCATACCCACAAGAACTTGAAATCTTCAATAAGGTTCTGTGTAAAAAGCTAAAAGTTGGTGTTAAATTCGCAAAGTTTTGACATTATTATTCTTCAAGAATTATGCACAGTGTTTTTCAATAATATCACTTGTTTTGCGAGCATCTTCCTGTTAATTTATATGAAAAACTGAAGAAAATATTTTGATCTTTGTTGCTGTCAGCATAAAAAAAGCTCTATCTTGTGAAATCTGCAGGATAATAGCCTGATTACTGTATGTACTTGACCACGAGGAGTAAATTTAAGCATGACTAGTGCCTAGATTGAGGTTATAAACTGTGCAGGAAGCATTTAAATCTGGATCAAAACATTGCCAATCATTTTCTTCTCAGCTGGATAAGCTAAGAGAAAATAACACAATGTCTGATCCTCCGGCATTTAAAAATAAAAGTTTTGGTTGTTTCAGGAGCAAGGAAGGTGAACCTCACTTCAAAAAAGAAAGACTAAAGAATTGACATGTGGAGGACATCAGAAAACTTGTGATGATGAAGACAACTGTGAATTGATACCAAGAGAGGGAAGAGATGGATCAGAGATAATAGAGGCAGAAGTCAGTGCACCACACAAGAAGATGAAAGCAAGGAAAGCACCTAGAGTCAATTAGATACCAAAAGAATATCTGTAACCTTTGAATGAGGTTAACACTGAGTTACCAACAGGCCTCTGCAACAGATTTTACAGAACCAGATTGCCGTTGGAGGATCTTACACAGCTGCTGTCCATTAAACTCCGAAAGAAATCAGAGCCGAAGAACATTCAGAGCCCAGGAGAGTCAGCCTCCTAATCCATGTGATAAAAATGATTCAAATTACCATTTTGGAAAGAAATGAACAATCTGCAGAAGCAGAGATAGATGATAGCCAGTTAGGATTCAGATTAAAGAGAAGGACAGGTGATGCATTCTTTAACTTAAGTAATCATTGAAAAGATATCTGGAAGTGCAAAATCCTGAATACGTATGTCTTGTCAACGATGAGAAGGTACCTGAGAGTGTAACATCAGGAAATAATAGAATCTTTAAACAAATTAGAAATTGATGGAACTGGTGCAAGGATAATTCAGAATTTATATTGGAATTAATCATTAGTGATGAGATTTGATAATGGATTAACTAATCAAAATAGGAATGTACCAGGAACATGTTATATTCATAACACTGTTCAACCTGTGTACAGAAGTTATTTTCAGAGATGAAGAAGATCATCCAGGTTGCAATATTGATGGGTTGACCATCAATACTCAAGATATACAGATGAGACTACACTGATTGCAGAGTCAGGAAGATGAACTACATAACATTTTAAACAACATGGAAGTAAACTGTGTGGAACATGTATGAAGAATGAATGTGAAAAAGACCAAGACAATATAGCAAGCAAACACCTAACCTCAAAAGTAAAAAAAAAAAATTAAATAAATGGACAAGTCCCAGAACAATTGGAAAGGTTCACCTTACTTGGGGTCATTGCCACAGATAACAGGAGATGTGATTGCGAGACCTAAAGAACTGCAGTAGCTAAAATCAGTGTTATAAAATGAAGGATGTGTTAACATTTAAGAAACTGAATCTAAATCTTAGGAAAAGAATGCTGAGGTGCAGCATTTTGTCATCTATGTGCTTCAGCGGCATCAAACAATTTTTTTTTGTAGAAACCCTACTTCTTCAATAATCAGAGCAATCTTGTATCAATAATCATGATTGTAATGCATTAATAAACATGATTCCATTACTTTAATAATCAGAATCCTATTATATCAATGCTTGGAACCCTATTTACATCAATAATCAGGTTCCTAATACTCATATAATCAGAGTCCTATCTATTTAATATTCGGGATACTAACTGTATTAATAACTAGTATATGATTATACTAATTGTTTGGTGCCTACTGCATAGATAATCAGGATTAAATTATTTTAATAATCAAGATCTAATAACATTATTACTCAGTTGCTGTTGCATTAATAATCATCTGCTTATTGCTTCAATTACAAGGAAATTATTGCATCAATAAAGACAATCTTAATACTTTTAAAACATTGAATTATTTCAATTAATGATCAGAGCTCTGGTGAATTAAAGTGAATTATCAATTGTGTCAATAATTAACAGTGGATAAAATTAATTATCAAGATGCTTTTACTTGAACAATTAGCATCAAAATACATTAAACTAATAATAACCCCCTGTCCACCACACAACGGCAGGAACGCCCCAAAGTCTGCGTAAAACTAATGGCCCCTAATTTTTCACTCTGGGGTCACACTAAAATTGAAGCACTAAAATGGGTTCAACATGGGAAAAGCTTTGGGAAATATTGTTGCTTGGGTGGGAGCCAATGTGGATCAGTGAGTATAGGGGTAATGGGTAAATGGGACTGTAAGTAAGTAGGGACATAAGCAGCAGAGACTGGGATGACTTCCAAGTTTATGGAGTGTAGAATATGAGAGTTCAGCTAGGATCACATTGGAATAGTCATGCCTGGAGGTGACAAAGGCACAGATGAGAGATTCAACAGGCGTGCAGTTGGGCAAAGTTTACACAGGTGAAAACAGATAATTCCTGTGATGCCATGGATATGTGATCAGCAGTTCATCTTGGGATCAAGTACAACACCAAACAGTTTGGTTCAGCCTCAGGCTTTTGCCAGGTGAAGGGATGAAGTTGGCAACTATGGAATTTGTAGAATGGTTTGAAGTCAGTGGCTTCAGTCCTCCTATTGTTTCATTGGAGGAAATTCCTACTCATTCAGAAGTAGATGTTGGACATGCCATTCACTAATTTGGCAATAGTGGAGGAGCTGAACAAGTAGACTATGAGGTGAAGCTGGGATGTCAATGTATATAAATGAATAATAACACTGATGAGAAGCAGTACGGAGCCAGGAATGGATGCTTATTTTAAATACATTGCATGCATATTTCACAATCATTTGTTAAGTAAGTCATATTTACAGATATTGTTTCTTAGCTCCACCCTCTCTACTTGAAGTTTCTGTCTTGTCAAATGCTAGTGTAGAATTGCAGTAGGGATTAGCCACATGATGACATACTAAAGTTGTAACATTCACGGAATTTTACAAGAACTTACTGATGTGGGACTGAACTGGGTTTATCCCCATGATAACAAATGCCAACATTTTGCATGAGCAGTACTTGCTGTCATTACGTCAAATTTATATCTCATTCTGTAAATAAGTTAAAAGCTGCAGCTTGCACCTAGTTGTGACCCCTTTGGTTTCACCTCATTTGAAATTATATTGTCTTAAATTCCAGTTGTTTGAGGTTGTGCATTTAGTTCAATAACTGTGGGCTGGGAAACAAAAATAAACTCTAGAGAAGTTTTTTTCCACACCATTTTATATCTGCTTCTGGAAAGGCATGTGAATGGGAAGTGGGTGCTGAATAGAATTCGGGGCACTGCCCCCTCACTAGGTGAAGTCACCTGATGAAGGAGCAGCACACTGAAAGCTTGTGATTTCAAATAAGCCTGTTTGACAATAACCTGGTGTCCTGTGACTTTTGACCTCTTTTTGCAATTTCATAAGATGAACATCACTTTTACTTTAATTTTCCTTATTTACTATCAGATTAATGGTCATATAGCAGCTATATTGAAATTCTCTGGAACCTTCTCCAAATTCTGTAGTTAAGTTTTCACAAGAGACTTCACTTTATTATGGCTATTCACTTTAGTAGGAGAGGAGAAACATTACAATTTAAAAACTGCTGCAGTCATTTCATGTAAGAGGAATTAAACGTTAAAAATAATTGACAGGTTTAATGTTTTGGGTCAGGTGACCCTTCCCCAGAACTGATTGTAGCTGGGGGAGAGGTTGTTTTATATGCTAGATTAGGGGTGGGGGGAGGGGGGGGAGAGTAAACACTGGGTGGAGATGGAGCCCAGAGAGAGAGAACAACAGTTGGATAGACAAAGGAATGGGTAAAAGTCAGCCTGGGACAATCAAGCGTTGCTAAAGGGAACCATTACTAGCTGACAGTGGGATGGTTGTGGTCGCAGCCCATGTGATGACAAGGCCTGGTGAGTAGGGGTTACTGTAAGGACATGGGAGAAAGTGCTCAGGCCTGAGATTATTGAACTCGAAATTGAGTCCTGAAGGCTGCGGGTTCCTTTAGCAGAAAATGAAATGCTATTCTTCCAGTTTGAGCTTCACTTCGCTGGAGCACTGTAGCAAGCCTGAGACAGATATTGACCAGGGAACATGGTGGTGTGTTGAAATGGCAGGCAACAGGAAGCTCAAGGTCATTTTTTTAGACAAAACTTTTGTAGGTGTTCTGTAAAGCAGTCACCCAGTCTGCATTTTGTCTCCCCAATGTACAGCAGACCGCGTTGTGATCAGTGAATACAGTAGTCTAGATTTAGTGAAGTGGAGGTAAATCGCTGCTTTACCTAGAAGATGTGTCTGGGGCTGTGATAGTGAGGAGGGAGGAAGTAAACAGGCAGGTATTACTCATTCTGCGATTGCAAGGAATGTTTCCAGAAAGTCTTTTGTCTCTTGTGAATATTTTCTTCTTCTTTCTCTTTTCTTTCCTGCTGTCCCAAACCAGGCACTAACTGCTGCCTAGCAGCCAATCCTATTCTGCAACTGTCCCAGGAAACTGCACGAGAACAATTCAGAAATCCAATAGTCACTCATTCCCTTAGGTAAAATTATGCTACATTGTCATTGTTCACTGACTGATTACTCCTTGGGCAAACTAAAATAGCAAGAATGAACTAAATCTGCACTCCAGATCTGGTCATAGGAGTAGTCTATATTCATGATCCATTTTTCCTGCAACTTAATCTTGAGGAGCAGTCAACTAACTATTTGAAATAAAGAACCTCACAGCCTCTCCTCAAGTTAATGTATGTCACCTCTGAGAAACACATGCAGATTTCTTCCTTGTTAGTGAGCCAACAGCAACAGGCTATGATGTTATCCATTGCAAACTTCACTGAAGATGTGGAAAACTACCGAAGATAAGTCTAATATTTTGATGTGAGAGTCTTACAAATTGTTTTGACTCACTGTGACGTTGCAAGATCCTCCAATCAAAAGCTCCAGTTATCCATAAACCTCCTGAGCAAGCCTGGGATGCATCCTTCATACCAAAAGAAGAGAACTCACATATCTATGTTGGATACTCATTATCACATCCCATTTTGCTTGTCTATTCTTCCACCACATCCTTGTTATGCCAGTTACTGTCAGGATCATCATTGATTTCCGGTTGAGAACGGGGAAAGGTTGACTGACAACCAAGTTTCAAAAACCCAGGAGGAAGCCAATGATGGTGAACCCCTACAGAGGAGACTCACATTGTAGAAAATAATGTACAGACATGCAGTAAATTTAGGACACAAGTCTATAGAATCCAGTCTATCTGATTCTGTCAAACATTTTTTTATTTTTTGTAAAAAAAGGTTTAGTGTAACTTGATGAAATTGGAGAGCAAATTTATCAGCATAATTTGAGATGCGGTATACTCTGCTCATGGGTAAATTTGTTTTGAAAACTTTCTGAGTTGCTTCAAAGATCCTTTCTCTTTGGCTAATAAAACCAGACATTGTAATCAGCTTGCATGGGGTCGCTTGGTTATGAAACAGACATCTGAAGGTGGATGGGAAAATATGTCTTAAAGGTTCTGTAAAACGGGACACAAGATGATGGTTTTTGCACTGTGAACAGTGATCTGATGATCTGCTGACCACTTCTGCAAATTCTTATGAGCAGCACAAGATATGATAAGACCAGCCAACAGATATAAATGGCTGTTGAGTCTGTAATGTATATTCATGGAACTGACAGCTGAGACAGCTTTAGCCAAATATCGATGGGATGGTCCCCACAGCCCCTGCACTCGTGACTGAAATTTACTAAAAAGAGCAATAACAGACAGTAACTAACCTATAAAAGCTGCAGCAATTGGAAGGAGGTGGCCCTGACTATTTGCCTCACCTATGAGGACCAGCATTGGAAGAAAAGCCAGTCATTTGTTGGTAGTAATATGTATCCTCCCTGAGAAGAATCTTACAGGCCCCAACATAGGCTATAGTGAGATTTGTGGCAGAATTACACAAAGTTCCGCGTGGCCTATCTTGATGTCAGGAAAAACCTGATGCCAAGCAGTGAAATGAGTTCCTCTCTACATATCAGTGAGTTGCCATTTTTTAAAAGATTAAATGCCTTACTAAGGCCACAACTTGCTTCACTAACCTGGTTTCACAGGTTGGCGCAACATCGAGGACCGAAGGGCCTGTACTGCGCTGTTCTGTTCTATGTTCTAATCTCTAACTGACCAAACATTCTGAGCAAGCTAGGTAGTGAGATTACTCAACATGGGAGTCAGAGCGGATACCTGGCAACTTCAACTCACTGGTTGCTCCAAAGGACCTCCATGTTGGGCACTGGGACCAACATTTCAGGGCATGCTCTATGGCCACTGACCACATGTAAAGACATTGGCATCCATTCTGTGCCAGCCTCTAATAACCCTCAAAGCATACATCTAATCAACTTCAATACTGCACCTGGGGCTGTACTGGCAGCTATCACTGTCATGTTCGAACAAGGACACAGTACTTGCAGAGACATACACCCAGCCCCTGAACTCAGACAGGTTGCAGCTCAGATGTGGTGCTCTACTTAGTCGCATATAACTCACTTATTTTAAGCCTACTGGATATTGACAGCTTCCTTGCTCTGCATTGCCTTGACTTGTCTTTTTGCATTTTGCCTCCGAGACAGAGATACCATTACTGCTGTCTTGCCTTGTTGTTCAGAGCATGCACAAAGTTAGGCAGTTGCCATGGTTATCAGGAGGCATCTGTCAGGTCAAGGGGATAGCCTTCACTCAGGGATTCCCGGCACAATAATTCAAGGGCAGCCTCTGATACTGTTCCAGGGGCTTGGAGATGGTCAGTCAGCCACTCGGGGTGGTCAGGGTCAGGATTGCCTCCTCAGAACAGACAGGGAGCTGAATGTCAGGTAGCCCATCACCCATCTTGACTGTTTCTGCCCCACTGGGGCTATTCTCCTCCTGGAATGAAAAAGGGACAGATGAAGGAAGGTGAAAGTGTCTGGCACAGTCTTCATTTTTGGTGCAGGTGAAGAAATGCCCGAGGGAGTGAGTAGGCACCACAGAGGGCATCCAGGGTTAGTGGTATTGGGAGGTAGGGCAGGTGACTGTCAGTGGGTGCAGACGATTGTGAGCGTGGGAGACTATCAGCCTTGGTGGGAGGTGGCTACAGTAGGAGAGATATTGGAGATAAAATGATGGCCCATACACTGGTGGAGCAGGTCATTGATCTTCTCCCTAGACTGTTGTGCTGAGAACAACACTCCAGATGGCTGAGAAATGGCATGGGTAGCAACCTTGGACCAGGCTGGCAAAGTCTGGTGCTTTGGCCTTTTTTGCTGGTCCTGAGGGAAGAGGATGCCCACCTCTGCACTATCCTATCCTTTAGGATCTCGAGGGCAAATGTCAGGAACTGTGCAGGGCAACTCTGACTGGCAGCACTTGTGCAAGTGTCCAACTGCCTTTTAGTTTTGGTGCAGGTGCAGGGGTTAGTGACAAATTCCAAGATATCTGCGTATTGGCGCGTTGTTACAGACATAATGTGGTAAGATGGGGCTAGAATCAGGTGAGAGGGACGTCATAGGGGTTTAGTATGTAGTTAGTGAGGCTAGTTTGATAAAATATGGCAAGAAAACCTGCTAGGTCTCGTTATGGGAACTGGTGGTGGCACAGTGCCTAGCACTGCTACCTCACAGTGCCAAGGACCTGGGTTCAATTCCACTCTCAGGCGACTGTCTGTGTGGAGTTTGCACATTCTCCCCGTGTCTGTGAGGGTTTCCTCTGGGTGTTCCAGTTTCCTCCCACAGTCCAAAGAAGTGCAGGCTAGGTGGATTGGTCATGCTAAAATTGTCTGTAGTGTTCAGGGATTTGTACATACGATGGGTTATAGGGGGATGGGTTTGGGTGGGGGCTTTGAGGGTTGGTGTGGACTAGTTGGGCTGAAGGGCCTGTTTCCACACCATAGAGATTCTATGATCTATGAAAATATCTCAAGACTCAGCCCTCTGTAGCTGTTGTTTCACTCCCTAGATTTAGTAAACTTAATGTAATTTAGATACAATGGCTTTGAATCTGACTTGAGAAATTAAACAGGTACAGAAGGAACTGCACCTCTTGCAATTCTCAAGTACAAATTATAAAGCTGTAAACTAGAGGAGGAAAGGCTTACATCTAAAGCCCAAGCACACTGACTTAGAAAATATTGCAAAATTATTTGAAGTTCAGTCTAAGTAAAGGTAACAGTGAGGCTTGTGGCAGAGTCTTGTTGTGTTTAATTGAATGGGAAGCCAAAAATCAGCTTCCCAATTATGGGATGAAACTTAGGAATTAAAATTTCTGAATGGAAAGGTGGCTCGAGCTTTCAATGGCCAGCAAAGTGAAGTCCATCTCTTCATGTCTGCTTCGCGTGAATGCTCAGTAAATGCCAGCTCTCCAGAATTAAGTTCCTTGTCCCAAATAAGTTATCCATGAGCAAGCAAGCTGTGTTTTCAAATTCCTGATTTAATGTACGTGATGTTCAGGAGACGAAGGAATATAGCTCCCTGCGATTAGTAGAATTCATTAACTGAAGGGTTTCACTCTTTGAATATGTGGTTGATGTGTGATCACAGGAAGCAAAATGTTCACTTCTGTGCACACAGCCCAGGATGACGCACGCGTCCTCACCCAATCACAAGTGTCACATGTGTTTGCTCGACTTCACCTCCTGCAGGAAGGGACATTTGGAGCAGGGATGGCCAAATTAAACTTGGCTAATGTCACTAATGTAGAGCCTGCAAAAGTGCTACTCAGGAGAGATACAATGCAATCCCTGCCTCAAAAACAGCAACTGTAGAACGGTATTGTGGATTATTAAAGATGAGGCTCTGCTCCCTGCACCACTCAGGCAAAGTGCCTCAATTCAGTCTAGAAGATGTGTCCAGAAGTTACAGTGGACTGCCGTGCCTAAACAATCTCACTCTGCAAAGGGCGGAGGAGTTTGCAGAGGGGGAGATATAGGAGTCAGAGGTCTTTTCTAATGAGGAAGAAGAAGAAGACAATGCTGCTGATGAGAGAGGGAACGCTATGGATGCAGTGGAGGATTCTGGAACAACAGTACAACATGGCAAACAAACCCGTGAGAATCTCATACCAGATCCCAGACTGAGTGAGGCACTGTACCATTGCAGAAAATGAACAGGATGAGTGTATAAACACATGGATACAAGAATAGTTCAGAGTTTAAGAATCCTGCCGCAGGTATTTTACTTGCTGACTCCCCAGAGCCCATCCATCATTTACAAGGCACGAGTTAGGACTGTAATGAAATACACCCCACTTGCATGAATGAGAGCAGCTCCAATAACACTCAAAAAGCTTGACACCATCCAGGACAAAGCAGCTGCTTGATCGGCACCACATTCACTAATATCCACCCCCTCCACCATTGATGCTCATTAGCAGCAATGTGTGCTATCTACAAGATGCATTACAAAAATTAATTAAGGATCCTTAGACAGCACCGACACATGATCACCATAATATAGATTCATGGGAGCACCACTACCTACAAGTTACCCTCCAACCCAATAATCATTCTGATTTGGAAACATAGTGTGCTGAGTCAAAATCCTGGAACTCCCTTCCTAACAGGTATTGTGAGCATTCCTATACCTTAAGGACTGCAGTGGTTCAAAAAGGCAACTCATCATCACTTTCTCCAAGACAGTTAGGGGCAGGCAATATATGCTGACTGTGCCAACGATGCTTATATCCCATGAATGAAAACAAAAAAATGACTTTACTCTGCAGCTCAAGGACACTTAATAAAAAGTGCCCACTGGGTCAGTTTGCATGGGGACACACATGCACCTTTTGTATCTGCACAGGATGCATCTTATGGCTTTTAGCTTGCATGCTTGGCATTTACTCACTTTACCACTTACTTGAAGGCTGCCAGCCTCAGTATATTCACATTTGTTTCTTAAAGTCATTGATTTTAATACTGACTTATGGGTTGTCATCCTTTCATGTCCTGCTTTGGTTTTTAGTGCATTGGGAATGGGAAAACAGCTGATGAAAGCAGGGAGCACTAGGCTGTCATTCTGTCAGTCAGATAGGAGGCAGCCATGTCATTGGGCAGCAATGTACTACATCAAGGTCAAGCTGACAGCACCTTCCAGCAGTTTACGAAGCAAACATACTGTGCAGCTATTTCAAGCAAATAGCAATATGTGAAAGAAAAGGGGATCACTCCTTAGATGGATAGATGTGGATTATAATCAGTCAAAGGGTACTGCCACAGTTAGTAAAAGGTTCTCATCCAATTACACTACAGGCAGTTGGCTATGGTCATTCAAAAACAGGGTCCTACCAGAATCCAGGGATCCATGTTGTTGAATTCCAGGATTGGGGTCAGTCCTGTAGGTGAAGTGTAAGCGGTCACTTACAGGTAGCTCAACCTGTGTGTTGTTGAGACACCAGCCTGGGATGTAGGAATGGACATGATGCGTGCAAAAATAGTGAGTGCTGTCGTCCATGAGCCTTTGTGATATGTGTGTGTGATGGCAAAATTAGAGTGGGTGTTGTCCCTATGAGTATGAGGTAGCAGAGACAAAGTGGTAGCACTTTGGTGGTAGAATGAAGGAGATCATTAATCTTCTTCATGCACTGCTGGCCGTTCATTTCTGGATTGGTCACAACACTGACTGTGGTTGTAATCTGTGGCCAGGCTGGCTTGATCTGGTGGCGTAGCTTCTTATGACTGTCCTACTATCCACCAATACTTCCAGGTGCCTCACTGCAAAATAGGAAGTAAGCTTTGCTTTCTTCTGTGCTGTGTTAGGTCATAACTGCTAGGCACCGCAGTAGAGGGCCAGTTCCTCGCTTGCAGCATTTGAACTAGTGTACAACTGGGCTTTAGTTATGGCACCAGAAACATTCATACCAGAAGGTCCAGGCCATAGTCAGCACGTCTGACTTTCTTACTGTGTGATTCCCCAAGGAAGGCACCCAAGAGCCTGATTGCACAATTAATGAGTTCAAAGAGGAGAACGTAGTGAGAAAAGTCGCTATGAACTGTGGTAGTCCGGGTACCATGAATCTCACTCAGTAAAACACTCTAACTATGAATGAGAACCTACCACCCATTGTGTAGCGCAGTAGCATGCGAGCTGACTTCATGTTATTAAAACTGTTGTGGCAAATCTGAATAGCAATAGCTCCACATCCAGATATGTTGCACCCCCTTCTCATTCCATCTGTTGAACCCCACACAACAAAAACAATGTGGCAAAATGGACAGGAGAAATAGTTACATTATTCAAATTCTGGCAAAATGCCTTTGTGTTGTGGACAGCAACTGAATTGCAAAAATGTAAATGGTGTGAAATAGAAATGAGATTTGCCCTTGATTGGAAATGGTTAATTATGCCTTATAATTTGTTCTCGTTCAGGAAAGTTGATAGTTTTCTATTCTGGACCATGTCATATGATTCCATTACAATTACTATGTTCTGTTTCTGTATAAAGGAACATCTTAATGATTCATGCATATACTACCTTGTGTGGGCAAGTTCGGCACAGAGATTACAGTGGTCAATTTAAGGCATGGAAATGTCTGTGTCACAGATATGTCAAATTACTGAACTGACAAGTTTTGTTATTTTACAAATCACATTCACCTAAACTCGACCCTCGTCCTGCCTATTCATTTTTGGACTGCAACGTTTTTGCTACTTCCTTGTCTGCCTAATGGAAACTTAAAACTAAACAAAAGGTAGTAAGTTGAAGATTTTTATGAATGAACTGCAACACCACTACTTGAAAGAATTGGCAATGAAGTTGCTTATGATATAATCAAATGATCATTATAAAAATAGATATTCTTTTGTAATTAACAGACTTCAAGTTATGGATATGTCATATGTCACATTTTGGATTTATTTTTCTCAACTGAAATTTTAAAATTAAACAAATATCTCCCCTACAGATAAAGTTAATCAAAAACAATGTTATGATGAATCAATAATTGCTTCTTCATTTTAGTTACAGAAAAAATATATCTGAATTTGTCCTGTTCAGAAAATGTCAGCTTTCATCAGAAAACCAAGTTATCAACATAACTGCTTAAAACTATTTTCCAAATCTTAATGCTAAAAGGAACTGATGAGCATCATTTGTTGCACTTTCACATCCTCCCTGAGGAACTTAGTTCAGCCATCTGCCCATGTTGCAGATGATTGAAGATGTACTCTATGAATGGTGCCCAATAACACAAAGATAGAATGAAGTGCTCCCTGCACAAAACAAGAAATGATGTGGAAGTGCCGGTGTTGGACTAGGGTGGACAATCACCATAGCAGGTTATAGTCCAAAAGGTTTATTTGAAAACACAAGCTTTCGGAGCATCAATCCTTCTTCAGGCATTAAGGAGAGAGGTAGTAACAGACACAGAATTTGTAAGTAAAAGATTAAACGTTCACACCATTGATGAAGGTGTACTAAACAAACCTAACATGCTGGTTTTATTTCTAACAGAGATAGTAGGAACTGCCGATGCTGGAGAATCTGAGATAACAAGGTGTGGAGCTGGATGAACACAGCAGGCCAAGCAGCATCAGAGGAGCAGGAAGGCTGACGTTTCGGGTTGAGACCCTTCTTCAGAAATGCAGAAATGGTTTTATTTCTAAAGCAAGAATTTATAAAATGCCATATTGACTGACTGTCTATAAATTGTGTGCTTTTTGAAATAAAACCAGTCTGACTCCAAACCAAAACACAGATTCTAAACAAGGCCTCACACCTAACATGCATTGTCTGACCTAAAATGTCACCTCTTCTTTACACTGATAAAACCTTTAGTTCTCTCAGGACCATGACTTGAAAGGAATTCATAGATTTTCATATGCATATTAATCAATTAAAATCTTCTAAATGATTAAAGATTTAACAGCATCTTAGGTTTGTTTAGTACATCCTCATCAATGGTGTGAAACTTTGATCTTTTACTTACAAATTCTGTGTCTGATAGTGCCTCTCTCACTAACACCTGAAGAAAGATTGAGGCTCTGAAAGCTTGTGTTTTCAAATAAACCTGTTGGACTGTAACCTTGTGTTGTGTGATTTCTAACCAAAACAAGAAAAGCAGCTGCTGACATCATTTTGCTAACATTGGTTAGCTTCAATTATCATTCTTGAGTGTATCATTTAGTAAGCAGTTATGAGTGAGGAGAATGGGGTAATGAAGGTTAATGGGGGGCAAAGTCAATACTGATAGCACCCAGATGGCCCTGAAACTAACCATGACTATCATCCAAAGTCACTACGTGGAACTCCCTGAAGACTTCAAATATTATTCCTGCCCAGTTCTGGTTGAAAATAAATTTTTAGAGTGAGCATTGATGTTGTATGCTATAATGCGTGAAACCAAAATAGAATGAAATGTCATTAATGCAGGACATATAAGTGCAGAATCTGGTTAAAATTTACAGCGTGCACTGTCTCTGCTCTCCTTACATTCCCTATCTGCCATACTTCTTCTTTCTTTTGTGTATGTGCATAGTCAATGCAAGTTAATAATGAAAATAGATGGTGTTATCACAAGATGAACAACATCTTGCATTTATAAAGTTCCTTTATTATTGTGAAGCCTCCCAAGTTCCTTCACAGGAATGTTATCAATTAAAATTTGATATCAAACCAAACCATGATAACAAAATATAATGACAGGTGAAAAAGTCATTCTCAGGATATTGGGAGATGACTATTCAAGACATTGGAAGACAGTCTCTGGGGGAGATTAATGTTAGGGACTGATTATATAAGCATGTAAAAATTTTCCTCAATCACATGCAGCACCCATTTTGTAGAATTCTCCCTGTGAGTTCTACTACAATGATTTTATCTTACTTCAATTGAACAGCTGTATCCGTTTATTAAGAAAGGAATATGGAAGACCT
This sequence comes from Ginglymostoma cirratum, assembly GCA_024137785.1. Classification (NCBI taxonomy): domain Eukaryota; kingdom Metazoa; phylum Chordata; class Chondrichthyes; order Orectolobiformes; family Ginglymostomatidae; genus Ginglymostoma; species Ginglymostoma cirratum. The sequence continues at coordinate 41,094,624 of JAHRHZ010000013.1, forward strand.
TTTTGTGTGCTATGAATGATGCGATACCTGTGGGATTCCTTTTGATGGTGATGATCTACCAGAACAGCAGGGATCAAAGATTAATTGAGCATTACCAAAGGGTGATTAACTTTGCAATGTGTTTTTGTTGTTGTATTCTCATTGGTAAATGCAGACTCCGAACAGGGTCAAAGTTTCGATGCTATTTACTTCCATTCCCTTAGGTGCTGCAATATATTCACAATGTCAACATTTGTTGAAGTCTGTTCTGATGTAATTTAAGTATTTATGGCAGCAGCAGAGTAGCAAAGTGATTTTTGTGAATTTTCATTGTTTTAAAGTCTAATTGTGTGCAATGTTTCAGTGTGCAGAAACAGAAGCAGGAGATGGAGATTGGGCTTAGGGAAGTGGAAGAAGATGGAAGCAGTAATTCAGCAATATATTTCAGGCTGACCACCTTTCCTCAACGGCTTTAGTATTTTTTTAGTTGAAAAGCACAGATATTGGAAACACACAACATCCCAGTGAAGCATGAACTAATCACAAGCAGACAAAGACCTAAAATTGTCAGATACAATCAGCATTAGATAAAGGCTATACTGGTGAATCCATTACTCTGAAAAAACAGCCATAAAATGGAAACTACCATTCCTAATCATTACTCTACACACATGTGCACATATTAAAATATCTTAAATGTGCACAATGGCTTTGAATTTCAGACTGAGTGTTTATTCATGGCAAGCTTCTGTTGATGTGTGTTTACAGAAATTCTCTACTTAGTCACTATGCTGCAATGCAGCACTGACATTATTGAAGCCACAGTCTGCTGGCTTTCTTATATGTGTTGCAGAAATGGTAAAGCCCAGTAAAGACTGAACTAATAAAAGCTATTCATCAAGTTGCTTTTTTCACAGGTTCTCACTCAGCAACAGATTAACCCATTTCAGTGTTCTGCATTAAACTATGGAATGTGTCATCGGAGTCTCTCCAGCATGAAAATAAAATGCATTTGCTGCAGATTTAAACCTTGCTCTGATAATAAAAACATGCATTTTTTCCCCTCAGGATACTAGGCCAATCTTTATTTTATAAAATTACTATGGTCTGAATATTATCTTTCCTAATAAACTGCAAAAGTACTGCTTAGCATACACTCTCTCCATTTTATATGCTGTCTGAAGTCAAAACACATTCTACAGTCTATCACAGAAAACAAGGTGTAGAGTTGGATGAACACAGCAGGCCAAGCAGCATCAGAGGAGCAGGAAGGCTGACGTTTCGGGCCTAGACCCTTCTTCATAAAAATCAGTCTATCACATTCATTCAATATTTCAAAGACCTCAAATAGTAGAACTCTGCAGCTTCCTCAGTTTTTCTATTCCCCTCATCTTTAAAACCTTTAAAACCAAAGCTTAGAGTCATCTAATTAATGATTTTTTAATCTACCTCATTTTTCACAGTCTTTTCAATTTTTAATTCATGTGCTCAATATTATGCAATTTCACTCTTTAACCAATAAAAATAAATTTCCTCAGATTAGGTTTTGCTGGTGTACGAAGTTCATGTGTGAGAAATGCTACTATTTCCATAACATATTTCACTAACAAAAATTGAAATGCACAATGGATACATTAAATGTATCATTTAATGCTGAATCCTACTATACATCTGTAGCACCTGGTGTTGTTAGGATGCAGCTATGGCTGAGTTGCATAATATCCCCACATCGATGTGGCTTCAGAAAATGCAGAGAATAAGGATAGTGATTGTGCACAGTAGACAGACTGTGTACCTATAAAAACTGGGTTCTTTTCTAAAGACAAATTTTGTTGCACAAACTATTTGACTAGGTTAATTAAGTAATTATTTCAAGGTGCTCTGGGTTTTTTTTTCTGATGCTGTCATTGATAACTTCATCAACTGGCATTTACAATGTACAGATCAGAGAATTATAAGTGACTCCGTTCAGATGAGATCTCCAAATGGTATTTGATAAAGAACCACATAAGAAAATTATTGCAAAAGGTAAGAACTCATGGTTTTGGGGATAATATAGTTACATTGATAGAAGATTGATTAACTCTTATTGATTGATTAACTTTTACTGGAGATGGTCATTGCCTAACACTTTTGTAACACAAACATGACTTGCAGCCCAACCCATAATGTTGTCCAGGTCTTGCATTTGGACATGGACTGCTTCAGTATCAGAGGGGACACAAATGGTACTGAGCATTGTACAATCATCCACAAACATTCTCACCTCTGATCTTATAATTGAAGCAAGATTATTGATGAAGCCTCTGAAAATGGTTGAGCCTTGGACACTATTCTGAGAATTTTTGTAGTGATATCATGGGGCTGAGATGATTGACCTTCAACAGCCACAAATATCTGACCTTGGTATGACCCCAATCAGCTGAGAGTTTTCCCATTAACTCTGGTTTTGCTCCTTGAGGCCCTCCACAGCCCCGTTCAACATCACATTAGCTCATCCCAACCCATGACCCCCATCAACTACCAACAGTCCCTCAAAATCATGTGTGCCAACTCATGACACCCATGCATGTGGATAGTCATTACAGCTCTATACTAATTTTGTGACAATTCATGGCAACTCAGAGACAGCCCCCACTCCCCACTCATTCCATGGCCCCTTGTAGCTGCAATACCAATTTAGTGACAACTCATATCCATACCCATCACCCTTTGCCCTTACACCCTCCATGAGCAGATCTTAGGAACCATACTGTTGTGAAGTAAAGTTCTAAATATCTATTTTAGACTTCACTAAGAAAAATTCCAGTCGAGAAAAGCCCATTCCAAAAGCCCAAAATTTAAAGTACATTAAAAATCTAAATCCCTATAAAACTAACATGCCGTAATCTCACTTCAAGGACAGATACTCCTTTGATAACTTCCTGGAAATATCAGTCAAACTTTGAACACAACTATCCATCGTGGTTATGACAGGTTCTAGAATCATCAAGCTGTAACCATTTGAGAATAATAACCGTTAGGGTTATGTCAACAAACAGCTACTAAAACTACAAGCACCATATTACATAGCTCAAACACAGAAAAGTTATTTTCTTTCTTGAAATTTAAAGGGCTATTGAAGTACAGGTAGTTCTGCTATAAGGCATATTTCATCAATGTTAATTGGCTGTAATGTGATTGATGAATAGTGGATGCTGTTTCGATAACACAAACTTCCTGCTGTGCAAGTACAGCAATTTTCCATATCAGTTTCCCTATAACACAATTTTCTATGGTAATTTTCTATAATGCGGCACCATGCAAGAACGCAACTGTCATGTTATAGGAGAACTATCAGTAATTTAACTGTTCCATTGAGCTTTTCAGTCTTCTATGAGCATTTACTAGCAGTATGGCCCCGCTTAATTTGCATTTCCCCATGAGTGAACCATATCCCACTTTATTTTGGCAAAAATAGAATGGGATGGAAATGAGGACACAACTCCCAGATCTGGGTTCCTAATACCACTTTGGATCAATCGTGGAATTTCCATAGCTCTTTGCAAATTTAAGTCAAAGTGCACCATAAATTACCACCCATGAAAATAAGTATTCTTCTCATTCTTTGCAAAGATTCATTGTGCATTGCATACAAGCATACAAATGACAGGCAGAAGACCAACTGTCTATCAAATCTACCCCATTCAAAGCATTATTTATCTGTCCTTGCTGGGGCTCAGTGAAGGATTGTTCCAGTCAAAGACAGTTAAAGAACAAGTCATTTGGAAACACAAAATGAAGTCTAGACAGTATGTATGTGGTGCTGCATGAAATAGAGGAAGGAGAGTGGCCAAGTTTAACACTTGATGGCACTCTCCCCAAAAAGACCAGGTCTTTTGAGAAGTGGTAACCAGACTGTATGGTCTGTGCTTCCATTCAATTTCATCTGCGATTCTCTGAACTCTTACAAGCTATGAGACCCAGGAATCATTCTGTGCCCTACCAATTTGCTGCATCTTTCCCACAAAATAAGGATTAGTTTGCTCTTTGCAAATAAAGTTTTTTGTAATTTGATGGATACATCTTCAGTTAGCCAAGAGACAGATTTGACAAATGCCACCTTTATTAGGTTTCGGGAATTGATTATATTATGATAATTTTACCAAATAAATACTCTTTTAGGCAATAAATGTTGGGCTAGGAGCAAGAATCAGTATAAAACATGAAGTAGAATGCTTTCCTCCTTCAAATATAGGAACTGCAAAGGTAACCATCCCCCCTCTCAGTATTCCAATCCTACTCACACATATTGGTGCAAGTGCTTTGATAACTGGAACAAGATGATTGTAAGAAATAAAATTGGATATTTAAAAAAGTGCAATACAAAGAAACCATGCCAAAGTATTAAAAATTTGGGGCAATGTGGTAAGCACCAGAATACAGCTGACCAAAAATAAATAGCACATACTTTGAAGAGACATGTGCCCTGAGGTAATATGTTATTTCCACAATATAGTGAGTAACTATGCTACAATGTACTATGCTCATGTTGCAGCTGTACAAAACTCTGGTGCGGCCGCACTTGGAGTATTGCGTGCAGTTCTGGTCACCGCATTATAAGAAGGCTGTGGAAGCATTGGAAAGGGCGCAGAGGAGATTTACCAGGATGTTGCCTGGTATGGAGGGAAGGTCTTATGAGGAAAGGCTGAGGGACTTGAGGCTGTTTTCGTTAGAGAGAAGAAGGCTAAGAGGTGACTTAATAGAGACATACAAGATGATCAGAGGATTAGATAAGGTGGACAGTGAGAGCCTTTTTCCTCGGATGGTGACGGCTAGCACGAGGGGACATAGCTTTAAATTGAGGGGTGATAGATATAGGACAGATGTCGGAGGTAGATTCTTTACTCACAGGGTAGTCAGGGCATGGAATGCCTTGCCTGCAGCAGATGCAGACTCACCAACTTTAAGGGCATTTAAATGGTCATTGGATAAATATATGGATGATAATGGAATAGTGTAGGTTAGATGGGCTTCAGATTGGTTTCACAGGTCGGCACAACATCAAGGGCTGAAGGGCCTGTACTGTGCTGTAATGTTCTATGTTCTATGTACCTCTCAATATTATTGTTTTGGCCACTGAGCATGTGAAAGTCTGATACATAGAACATGGAGTGCTGAATTTTGGAAAAGGGGCCATAAAGATACATTAGGCTCCCTTTAGCATGTACAGATAGTCAACATCTGCTTCTGGCAAAGTCCCTGAAGGTCTAATGTAAGATTTTAGTCCTTTGGTGGATTCATTCTGATTCTAACAGAATGAACTCATGCATTAACTCTTTGATGCTGGTCCATTAGGCATCTATTTTATATCTTAAATATGTTCCACTTTTAAAATTGGAAATATTTCTTGCCAGAAGCCTGTAACATTATTGGCTTAACATTCCTGTGGCTTGCACTCACACTTTCAGAACTTTCCAGGAATCAAAGTCATTTGGCAGATGAATTAGGTGATTAGGAAAGAAATGATATCAGGGTGTCTCATAAAATTGATCTGTTATATAAATTGTTTAAGCTTGTTGTAGACATCGAGGGAATTCACAATCAATTTTGTACCAAGAAAACAGCAAGCAGAATAATGATGAACAAAACTGTAAAATGAATTGTAAAAATGAAATATTGCCACTTACTCAACTTTTAAAGACTTTATGTTAAGTTCCTTTTGGAAGTTGATATCAGTAAAGATCTTTGCTGTACAGGTTGAATTTAGAAATTAATTTTCAACTCGGGCATATGTATGTAAATAAAACAATCATTTTCTGCTTAAGGGGAAGTTGTTAATGGAAAAGAAATCAGTACACAGGAAAACAAAGGGCCATGGTGACAGTGGGGTAAAATTTGATAGCCCCTGAAAAAAGGCCTGGGGATTAGAATGTGCCACCACTGAATTTTTCCAATGCAGACTGCACACCAAATGCAAGCTATTCCAAATGAACATAATTACAGGATGCACTAATAGCTAACCACTCTATTAAATGAAGGATGCATGTACATGCAGCAGGCCCAAGGCTGGGAACTGAATATTCAGGGATATTTGATATTTCAAAAGAATAGACATGAATTAAAAGGAGTTTAATAAAAGAAACTGTTTCCTCAGTGAATAAAAGATGAGATCAGCACAATGGTAAAAAATAATCTTGGCTCAGGAAAAGTGCAGGATAAATTTGGGTGGAGATACGAAAAACCAGGGGAATAAAGTTACTTGAGTAATGAAGACTCCTAATAGTGGGTACAGTGTAGGACAATCAATCACCAATGATTAATAAATCATCAATAAGTAGTGGTGGGAGGTGGGGGGCTTGTGAGAAAGACACTGCAAAATTGCAGGTTATTTTAATATTTATATAGATTGGACAATCAAATTAGAATTTTTAAAAAAAATTTACTCATGAGATATGGGCATCACTGGTTCGCCAGCATTTATTGTCCAACCCCAGTTGTACTTAAGAAAGTGATAGTCAGCTGCTTTCTTAACCGCTGCAGTTGATTGAATTGAATTGAATTGAATTACCTTATTGTCACATGTACTCAAATCAATACAGTGAAAAGCTTATAAGTTGTCACTTACAGCGCCATCTTAGGTACTAAGGTACCTAGGTACAGCTTCATCAGTTAGAGATTAGTTACAGTGCAACATTGTCACCAACACATGGTGCCATCTTAGGTACAGAGTACCTAGGTACAATCCTTAGTTACAGAATAGAGGAATAAAGAAAAAAAATTACATTGCAGTTAGGCACAGTATAACCATATGTCACAAAGTCATCTGCTGTAAGTCAACCCACAAAAGGAGGGAATTCCAAGACTTTGATCCAGTGACACTGACCTAACAACAATATATTTCCAAGTCAGGATGATGAGTGGCATGGAGGTGAACATGCAAGGGGACGGCGCTCTCACATTTCTGCTGTCTTTTTCCTTCTAGATGGAAGTGGTTGGAATTTTGGAAGGTGCTCTCTGAGGATCTTTGTCGATTCTGCAGTGCATCTTGCGACTGAGTGTCAGTGGTGGAGGGAATGGATGTTTGTGGATGTGACGTCAGTCAGGCAGGATGATTTGACGTGGATGGTGTCAAATTTCTTGAATGTTGTTGGGGCTGCATCCATCCAGACAAGTGGGGAATATTCCATCACATTCTTGACATATTTGTAAATGGTGCACAGGTTTTATGGAGTCAGGGCGTGAGGTACTCGCCACTGTTTTTAAAGCCTCTGAACTGCTCTTGTAGCCACTGTATTTATATAGTGAGTCCAGTTGACGTTCTGGTCAGTGGTAACCCCCAGGATGTTGATAGTGGGAGATTCATTGACAGTAATGCCATTGAATGTCAAGGGATGGTTTAGATTGTCCCTTATTGGAGATGGTCTTTGCTTGGCATTTGTGTGGCATGAACATTTCTTGCCACTTTTCAGCCCAAGTGGGTGGCACAGTGGCTCAGTGGTTAGCACTGCTGTCTCACAGCGCCAGGGACCCCAGTTCAATTCCAACTGCATATTCTCCCCATGTCTAGGTGGGTTTCCTCCAGGTGCTCTGGTTTCCTCGCACAGTCCAAAGATGTGCATGTTAGGTAGATTGGCCATGCTAAATTGCCTGTGGTGTCCACAGATGTCTAGGTTAGCCATGAGAAAAGCAGGGAAAGGTCAGGGGTGAGAGGCTGGATGGGATGCTCTTCAAAGATTCGGTGTGAACTTGTTGGGCCAAATGGCCTGTTTCCACACTGTAGGGATTCCTTGATTCTATGAATTCTGGATATTATCCAGATTGTGTTGCATTTTCAGTATCTGAGGAGACATGGATCATGCTGAACATTGTGCAATCATCAGCGAACATCTCCACTTCTGATCTTGTGATGGAGGGAAAGTAATTGATGAAGCAACTGCAGATGTTTGGCCTAGGACACTACCCTGATGAACTCCTGCTGAGATGTCCTAGAGCAGATAGGAATGACCTCCAACAACCACAACCATCTTCATGTGTGCCAGGTATGACTCCAACCACTGTTACTCCCAGATTTTCACTGATTCCAGTTTTGCAAAGGCTCCTTGATGCCATACTCAGTTGAATGCAGCTTTGGACGGCAAGGACAGGTCGCTCTTACCTTACCTCTGGAATTCAGCTGTTTATTCCAATGTTTGAGCCAAGACTGTAGTGAGGTCAGGAGCTGAGTGGCCCTGGTGGAACCCAAACTGGGCGTCACTTAGCAGGTTATTGCTGAACAGGTGCTGCTTCATAGCACTGTTGATGACACCTTCCATCACTTTACTGATGTTTGAGATTGGACTGATGGGGTGGTAGTTGGCTGGGTTGGATTTATCCTCCTATTTTTGTGTTCAGGACATAGAGTCATAAGAGTCATACAGTCATATAATATGGAAAACAGACCCTTCAGTCCAATTCATCCATGCCGACCAGGTTCCCCAAACTAAATTACTGCCACTTGCTTGCATTTGGCCTGTATCTCTCTAAACCTTTCCTTTTCATGTACCTCTCCAAATATCTTTCAAATGTTGTAATTTTAGCTGTCTCTACCATTTCGTCTGACAGCTCATTCCACATACACACCACCTTCTGTGTGAAAAGGTTGCCCCTAGTTCCCTTTTAAAATTTTCCCCTCTCACCTTAAACCAGAGTCCTCTAGTATTAAATTCCTCCTACCCTGGGGAAAAGACCTTTCCTAATCACCTTATCTATGCCCCTCACAATTTTATAAACCTCTACAGTGTCAGTCCTCAACCTCCAATACTCCATACCTGGGCAATTTTTCACATTGTCGGATAAATGCCAGTGGTTTCGCTGTACTGGAACAGCTTGGCTAGGGGAGTGGCAAGTTCAGGAGCACATGCCTTCAGTACTGTTGCCAGAATGTTGTCAGGGCCGGTACCCTTTGCAACATCCAGTGCCTCCGACGGTTTTTTAGTATCATGTGGAGTGAACCGAATTGACTGAAGACTGTGATGCTGGGGATTGACTGGAGGAGACCAAAATGGATCATCCCACTTGGCACTTCTGGCTGACGATTGCTATGAATGCTTCAGCCTTATCTTTAATATGATGTTTTGGGTTCTTCCATCATTTGTAGAGCCTCCTCCTCCAGTGAGTTGTTCAATTGTCCACCCCCAGTCACGACAGGATGTGGTAGGACTGCAGATCTTAGATATACCATAGCTCTGAAATCACTTAGCTCTATCTATTATTGCTCATGCTGTTTGGCATGCAACCAGTCCTGTTTAGTAGCTTCACCATGTGACATTTTGTTTTTAGATATGCCTGGTGCTGCTTCCATCATGTTTTCCTGCATTCTTCACTGAAGCAGGGTTGATCCCCTGGTTTGACAGTAATGGTAGAGTGGAGGATATGCTGTGCTGTGAGGTTGAAAACTGTTTAGGACTCGACCAACTCCAGAGTACATTTTGCACCTTGCCACCGTCAGTGCTTCCTCCAAGTGTTATTCAACATGGAACAGCAGTGATTCATCAGTCAGGGGTAAGTGGTACGTAGTAATTAGAAGGAGGTTTCCTTGCCCATGTTTAAGAAACTTTGTAGGACCCCCTGAGTGTATACCACTGTGCAGCCACCTCTGCTGGGCCTGTCCTGCTGGTGGAACAGGACATATCCAGGGATGGTGATGGTGGTGTCTGGGACATTGAAAGGTATGATTCAGTGAGTAGGACTCTGTTACACTGTTGCCTGACTAGTATGTCAGATAGCTCTCCCATTTTTGGCACTAGCCCCCAGACGTTCATAATGAGGATTTTGAATTGTTGACAGGGCTGTTTCTGCCATTGTCATTTCTGGTGCCTGGATTGATGACAGGTCGTCCATCCGGTTTCATTTCTTTGTTCAGCTTTTGTAGCAATTGATGCAATGGAATAGCTTGTAAGGCCATTTCAGAGGGTAAATGAGAGTCAACCACATTGCTGTGGTTTAGCTATGAAGATCAGTTGGCAAAATGCACTCAATAGTTGTTTTCAGTTCAGTATGCTGTGGAACTAATGTAAAGAGCAAGCTAGTTTAGCAATGATTAATTACTAAATCATTGTAAATGGTAAATAACTGTTCTCCTAGTATATGATCTTTGAGGAAAGACTGGTCATATGTAATTTTGTATTCAATTAAAAGTTTGAAATAGGTGCCCTAAACTTTAAATAAAGAAAATTATAAAACCATGTATAGAGTCGGCTACAGTGGACTGTGAAAATAGATTTGGAAGTAGATCGTAGGTAAGCAGTACCAGATACATACAGAGACATCTCATAATTCTCAACTAGAATATATTCCATTATTAGGAAAGACTCTAGTGGAAAGATGAACCATCTGTGGATGACTAAGGAAATTAAAAGGGATGCAGGGAAGTGCAGACAGCTATTGTGATATAAAACAGTGCACATTGGTGGGTGGGGCAGTGGCAGTGAACTAATAATCCGGAGCCCCAGGCTATTTGTTCTTGGGTCATAGGTTCGAATCTCACCATGGCAGGCATGGAAATTTAAATTCAATTTAGTGTGGAATTAAAACCAAGACTAATTGCGACCATATACCAATGCTGATTGTTGTAAATCCCCTCATACATATCTTTTAGGGAAGGAAATCTGCTGTTCTTACCTGGTCTGGCCAACATGTGACTAGGCCAGCAGAAATGTGGCTGACTCTTAACTGCCCTCTGAAATTGCCTGGGCAGCCAAACAGTTCAAGACAAGAAATGTAGGTCTTGCAAGTCATATCCACAACCCCATACAAGAAAGCTAGGTAGTAGAATAAAACATGTAACAATTCCAAGCCATAACAAATCTGAATGAGAAATAAAGGGAAAGTTAAGAAAACTTTTGTTCATGATGATAGACAGGATTTTTTTTTTCAAACTATCAAGGTGATAATAGTTATAGGGAATAATTTAATTTCCTTCTTTTGTTCAACTTATACATAAAATTAGGGGTGTACAAAAATTGGCATAGGTCATATTGGTAGAGTCATAGAAATTTACAACTCAGAAGAGGAGCATTTAGTAGCGTGTATCTGTGCAGCCTTTTGGAAAAAGCAGTCATAATTAATCCATAGCCCCGCCATTTGTCTGTAATACAGTGAGCACCTTATGCCCATAAACCTGGTCTGGGAACTTAAAACTTCAGTATAGCTTGGAACACAGAAATATCAATGCAAACTGGATGAAGAGTTGCAAAAAAACACGCTGAATTAATCGTCAAGCTGGTGTAAGAGTTTACTCAAAATGTTTGGCCCAAACGTCTTTCATAGTTTATTTATTGTGTATATAAGTTGATGCCTGCTTTTGACCCCAAAATCCTTAATGGCTCAAGTACCTTGTGCTAGTTTTGCGAAGAGTTGGTAGCACCAGTCTAGTCAGTCTTTTCCACAATTGTACTTTTACAGTTTAAACATCCGAAATGCTGCTAGACAGTAGCTTTCTGGTGAATTCAGGACCATGGACAGCAGCATGCATCGGTGTTATCAGCAGTTCCGAAAACTTGGCCTCAGTTTTGACCCCTCAATGACACTATTTGTGTAAAGGTCAACTACTTACATTTTGCAGACGAATATAGGTATCATAAACCTGACCTTAATTGAGTATATAAGGTATGTAAAAATGAATATCCAGGAAAATCTGTTGAAAAATGTAAAAATAAACGGTAGGATTAAGCTGCTGCAAGTAGATGAATTGCACTTGGCCTAAGAAAACGCATCTCCATGTGGAACAAATATCAGTAGAATGAGATGTAAGTTTCTGTAAACTCCTTTGAGCAAAAAGATAATGTGTAACTAACTTGCTCAGTTTGCTGATTTGTGTTTAATGGTAACATTGTGCATCGAAGTATACAAAAGTTAAAGAACAACTTCAAACAATTACAAGTGCTGTAACTCCAAAGTGGCCTTACGGCTTTACAATATCGAGATACAACAATGTACAGTAAATGAATCGAATGTATCAGTGATTTGGGGTTACATCTTGCAATTCAGCACCATTGCTTTTATAAAAGAATGAAATTCAGAGGATCATGCCTTTGATATATGCAAATAAGTGAAAATTGGGTGGGGTTTTTGGAACCCATAAATGTAGGGAACGTGGTGTGCAGGGTAACATAATTAGGCACCATGCAAAATTTTGATTTCCTACTGGTAGTTTGAGATGCAAAGATATTCACAGCCATTCTCATTCTGGTACTAGCCCAGTGCAGGTTCCTTCTTATACATTCACATGCTTTGAATGCTAATTTGTATGAAACTTGTCATAAGACAGAACTAACTTCAAGGTAAAGTCAACAGTGCATGAGAATCTCATTGCACTCAGTTCATGTTTGTTTCAAGGTGGTATACACTATTCAGCTAGTGCAGTTGTGTCAGTAGTTTCCTTTCTGTTACAAGAGAGGAGAGAGCAGGAAGGTAGCAGTTTACATGGAGACTGGGGCCCCACAGGAGTGAGTCTGTTATGAGAGGAGGATGTTGGAGTGTTGTAGGGTCAGAGACATTGGGGAGTGGATAAGAGATCTCATGGGGAATAGTGGTTGGGTTTGGCAGTATTGAGAAATGAACAGAGGGGGACCGGTATGTGGATGTAATGGGAATAGTTGGGTATGGTCAGTTAAGATAAGAAAATGTGGAGTCGAATGAGAGGCATCAGGCAATAGGAAGGTTCAGAGTCACAGGGAAGTCAGTTTTTAGGGAGGCAAGTCCAGTCTGAGGTTAGGATAATTGAAGAACAGAATAACTAAAGCTCAAAAGGGAATGTCAATGAGAATGAGTGTACACTCAGGTGGAAGAGATGGCATTTCCAATTAGTGGGTGACAGGATTGAGAGTAGCAGTAGGAGCTTGAAGGTTGATAGAAGAAGGATACAAAGAAGTTGGAACGTTAAAGGTGATTATGACATGAGGGCTATGAGGACAGGTAAGAGTGCAAACATTACAATGACCAATTTCACAATGCTGCCAGAAGCACATGCAGTGCCAGGATTAGAGACCCATCAACCGGCAAATTAGAGGCTGGGCGGTGCCCATTGTTATGAGTGGAGATTTGATTGTGGATAAAAGAAGAAGTTGAAAATTTCATTGCTCCAACGTATGTTCTCATTTCACATCTATCTTTTTCACACAGTCCAATTTTTAGAATATTTTGGGTCTCAAATTCCTACAACCTCAGGACAAGAAGGGGAGGAAGTGACAAAGGAGGGCTCTTGCTGGTGAACAACATAGGCCACACACCAGCATAGAGGGATGTTGGTCAAGATGGAGCTGCACTAGTGGCAACGTTGTGGCTGTGATGAAAAGCCTCTCCTTTTATCTAGCTGACTGTCCACAGGTGTCATCAACAAAAGTGGAATCTGCAGAATTGCTGCTAGCACCTAAATCTTAATAGTAATCATATGGGAAATGGGAAAATATAAGACAGTAGAAGTAGCACTCTGAGATAATAGGAACTGCAGATGCTGGAGAATCCGAGATAACAAGGTGTAGAGCTGGATGAACATAGCAGGCCAAGCAGCATCATAGGAACAGGAAAGCTTGATGTTTCGGGCCTAGTCTCTTCATCAGAAATGGGGGAGGGGAGGAGGGTTCTGAAATAAATAGGGAGAGAGGGGGAGGCGGATAGAAGATGGATAGAGGAGAGGATAGGTGGAGAGGAGAGAGACAAGTCAAAGATGCAGGGATGGAGCCAGTAAAGGTGAGTGTAGGTGGGGAGGTAGGGAGGAGATAGGTCAGTCCAGGGAGGACGGACAGGTCAAGGGGGCGGGATGAGGTTAGTAGGTAGGAAATGGGGGTGCAGCTTGAGGTGGGAGGAGGGGGTAGGTGAGAGGAAGGACAGGTTAGGGAGGTGGAGATGAGCTGGGCTGGTTTTGGGATGCGGTTGGGGGAGGGGAGATTTTGAAGCTTGTGAAATCCATATTGATACCATTGGGCTGCAGGGTTCCCAAGCGGAATATGATTTGCTGTTCCTGCAGCCTTCGGGTGGCATTGTTGTGGCACTGCAAGAGGCCCAGGATGGACATGTTGTCTGAGGAATGGGAGGGGGAGTTGAAATGGTTCACCACTGGGAGGTACAGTTGTTTATTGCGAACCGAGCTCAGGTGTTCTGCAAAGCAGTCCCCAAGCCTCCGCTTGGTTTCCCCGATGTAGAGGAGGCCACAACAGGTACAGCGGATGCAGTATACCACATTGGCAGATGTGCAGGTGAACATCTGCTTGATGTGGAAAGTCTTCTTGGGGCCTGGGATGGGGGTGAGGGAGGAGGACTTGGGGCAGGTTTAGCACTTCCTGTGGTTGCAGGGAAAAGTGCCGGGTGTGGTGGGGCTAGAGTGGAGTGTGGAGCGGACAAGGGAGTCACGGAGACTCTGGTCTGGGTTAGACATTAAGAACCACACTCAAAAGGAAGGCCCCTTGAAAAGTGTGATGCAGCAGGGTGTTTTTTTTAGACTGAATTTCCAGGAGCTGCACTCTAGTTTGAAGATTGACACCTTGTTTGAGCAGTTTGGGAAATGAATGAATCCTAATGTATGTCATATCATTAGTATCTAACCGATATGAAAGTGTTAAAAGCATGCCTGCATTTTCTTGATATGCACTTCCAATAGGCAAGGCTCTTTATGAAGAGCATATAGATGCAAAATTGATCTTTACACTTTACAATTTAGTGTGCTAGAATTTAAAAGGATGCAAAAATGATCTTTTTACAGCAATGTATTTGTAAGTTCCTGAACTATAAAAATTGAAGTTTGCTTTTCTAAAATGGTTTGTTATATTTATCTCTATCCCATATCCTTTTCTCCAATCTGCTGTAATTCTGTCTTTGAAGCCAAACATACCATTTTCTTGGAAAGGTTACAATGTTTGAAATATTAAAGCAGTTACTATAAGGTACCATTTATTGGCTCTGGTATTATTGGGAGGTAACATACAATTATACTTCAATAGGACTAACTGTTTCCATTTAGCATCGCGCAATAATAGACTAATGTAAATAATGACTAAAATTTTGCAGTCACCAGTCAAGCAAAGGTGCTGTTCACTGACATCAAAAGGTAGGTATTTCTATGTTAGAGTTCCTCTTCCAAATGATAATTTAAATATGACACCAAATCAAAAGGACGTCATGGTATGCAATGATGTCAGCAAGCAAGTAGGCAATCCATCAAATTGAAGTATTCACACTGAGCAAACCAACGAGTAAAAAGCACTTAATAACCTTCAATTTCAAATTAAAATTTCAGACCTTGAAATAAATGTATGACTGAATTAAGATCAAAGCTAAACTAAAGGTAAGCAGACTTAGAAAAATAATTCTTTATGTGGAAAAATAAATCAGGATCCATGAATATAGAATAATCTTTTCAGAGCTAATGACGTTGTTAAGCAGGAATTATTAGGATAGCATATCATTAGAAGCCTTATTCAACAAGGTAGAACCTTTTCCAGGATTTATGCAGTGGGGCTACCATGGAAGTGGAAGTTTGTGTCAATTCGCAATTGCGAAGGAGTTAGCAATCTGTGGGAACCTCTACACCACATGCAATACAGGAGTGTGCATTCAGAGACCACAGCTACTGGATCGACATCTGATTCTGCACATGTCAGTTTCAAAGAATGATAATTGTACATAGTCACAGTTGTGACATCACTAATACAACACAATGCAGATGAATAGAGATTTCAGAAATCACACATGAGCTGGAGAAAGCTTTTCCATCGCACACCCAGGATATGAACCATGCAGAAGAACATGACATTACTTGCCACAAAGTTATTCTACAATATGCCTCTATGTCAACACCCAGGTGGAGAGATAGAATTTGACTCCCTCTGTTTAACTCCTTCTTAGTCAGTTGCAACAGACTTTTTATCTCTTTTAGAATGCTACAACATCATACATCAGTAACACACACAAACACGGTTGTAAGTTTGGAAGGGAGAATGTCTGGTTCAATCAAGAGTAACAAAGGCTACACAGTTTCAAATTCATGAGAGTCCTTGTGGTGCTATGTTTTTAAACTGAGACTATAGTTGTTCAATTGTTAACCCATACCTTCAGCCATGGTGAAATTCGGAAAAATCCATGGTTCTGAAATTTCCTTCTTCATGAGCACTGTCTTCTAAAGTGCTATAGTGGAACCAGGGAGAAAGAAATAGAACCTTTAATTCTTTACTGGTGCCTCAAGGAAAGATAGGCTCTAAATAACCAAAAAGGCAATGGGTCCACAAGCTGTCAGGAGAATTACTCACTACTTTTCATCTGCCCCAATGTCATTTGCTGGAAAAGATAATGCATTCTTTCCACATACTGGGTCCAGTCTTTGACGGCAGGATTGAACAAGTCAAGCTTCCCAAATAAGAGCATGAAGCCAGAAATACTTATCCCAGCTCAAAGACAACTGTTGTGAGCAAATTTCTTCAGGAGTGTGCTTTTTTTTCTCATCTCCACTAAGATAACTCCATAGAGGCCTGTATTGCATCATCAAGTGACCCTTTAGTTATAAGTGGAGAGTCCTTGACACTGATCCAGCTCTCTCAGGGTGAGTAGGATGCCTGTCACTCCTGTTCTCAACTGACAGCTAGGGCTCCCTGTTTGGACCAGATTAACAGCCCAATCAGGAAACTCGCATACTATGAGGTCCACCTGGCTGACCTCATTACAATCATTACATTAGCAAAACTATCAATGTGCTCTTGAAAAAGAAGAAGGTCATCAGAACTTACTAGCATAATGAATTTCAGTAAGTTTTTTTTTGTTTCTGGTCATTGTTAGAAATTAGTTGTATGTTGCATATTGTCAATTTCCACTACCTTAATGTAAATGAATTTCTTTGAAATGTTCAGAGATAGTAAGAAATGCAGATGCTGGAGTCAGAGATAACACAGTGTGGAGTTAGAGGAACACAGCAGGCCAGGCAACATCAGAAGAGCAGGAAAGTTGATGATTTGGGTCGAGACCCTTCTTCGAAATGTCAACTTTCCTGCTCCTCTGATGCTGCCTGGCCTGCTGTGTTCCTCCAGCTCCACACTGTATTATCCTTGAAAATGTTGTTTGGGCATCCATTTTGAAATTACCTGTGGGGCTTGGCTACAGTTTGTAGGTCAGTTGGTTTCTGCAGCCATTTTAAAACAATATCCCAACTCCACCTAAGGATGTTCCATTTCAAACAAAATCTATTCATTGAATTAAAGATTAGGAGGCCAGATAGTACAATTTCATAATGCCTACAGTGTCAATATATTACTAATAAAAGGTAAAGAAGAAAATAAATTTTCAAAAATAAGATGAATAAACACATGGTGGATAACTATGTTCTGCTCCTTTTTCAGAGACAGTGAATGATAAGTATCCTTTTTTCACTTTAACGCGGATCCTAGAGTTGCAGTGCATATCCAAGGGGAAAAACAATTCAAAATTGGTTGTATACTGTTATAGTTTTCAGCTTTTTCTCATGACAGCTGCTTGAAGAAGTTGAAAGCCTTAGAAAAATCAATGAAAACAATGCAAGAGGGGTTCCTCTAAGCTGTATCACACCCTGGTCTCATATAAACTAAATATTTTAGATATTCCTCATCAGAGTAAAATGCTGTTTCATCCTTTTTCATTACTCAGCATATTTACAGAACATCTAATATACACATCACAACAATCTGAAGAGCCATTACAAGAATTACTGATTTCAGCAAGTTTGCTCAACTGCCTGCAGGCTCAGTAACTGGAAGCCAGTCTTGTTCTAAAATAGTTGGGTGATGAGGTTTGTGGAAGTTTGGACTTTTATTCCATAGAAAGCATTAGGAAGTGAATGTTAATATAAATGTTCTACTTTAAAAAGATAAAGTATTCCTGCCAGTTAAGAAAGATTGAGACAGCAATTAGCAAAATGCTAATGAGAGTAATGGAATAATTATGATGCAGATGGAGACTATTCAGCCCATTGAGTCCATACGGGCTGTCCCATTCCCTGTTCCATCCTTGTTGTCTTCCAAGTTTATTTTCCCCAGGTGGCTTTCTCATTTCCTTCTGAAATTACTAATTGTCTTCATTAATGAGTCCTTTGTAATGTTGTTTCCCCATAGATTGAATAGAATAAATTTTAGTTCTATGCTTTTGGAAGGTACTGGCTTAGATGTTAACAGGAGAAGCAAGACTGGTTGAGTTCCAGGCAACAAGCTATAAATCTGGGTTTGGACTCCATATTGCATCTTTTTACCTTGACTGGCTCCCCACCCAGGAATTGGCCTGACTGACCTTTCAGTTGTGAAGCAAGATCTTGAGAATGGTCTGCAGATCAAAGTAGGTTGGATCCATGACCCTAGTAGCAACATCTAATCCATGATCACAGGGTGGGTCTGATCACAGTGGATCAATCCCTGAAACCTTGAGTTAAGCTCTGATTGCAGAGAAATTCCAATCCTCAATTCTGGAAGACCCAATCCTTACCCAAGGGCCTTTGTTGGAAGGGGAAGAGGTTCTGAATCCCCTGCTTAAGAGCTCAGGTGAGGGGGATGTACTGGGGGAGTGGTGAGTGAAGGTAAACATTAATCCCCTTTTGGATCCAACAGCAGTCATTCACCGCAGTCACCTTCTCCACAAGCTAGCCCTACCTCACCCTTAGTTGTTCAACTTCCTGAGGTTCGAAATCCCAATCACTCACAGTAAGGCTTTTAAAGCAGGTTACATCAGAGATGTAAAATATAAATTGGGCCACCAGCCTCCTGGGACCAACTTGGCTATCAGTCCCCTGTTCCCTTTCAGTGAATGTCAGAATCATAAACTTTGTAAAGTGAGTTTCAGTTTCATTCAACTATTTAAAATTTTCACCCTCAAACTCACCCAACCCAGCTTTGTGTGCTCAATCAAGCCTGTTTTGAAACCCTGTCTGTGAAAAGGCAGTAAGAGAAACACAAGGGACTGGATTTTCACCTCGGAGCTGGACAACAGGAACCCACATCTATTTTTGTGTAAGAATACCACCTCTAGTGGGCACTGACTGAGTTGCAGATGTTTCCGGTGGATGAATTCTTAATTAACAAGGAGATGGGTTTCCTGTCCAGCTGAAGCAAGAGGGGCCAGGAATGGAGGCTGACACAATATGCTGGAAGTATTAAACATGCAAAGGACATGCATCAGATAGCAAGAAAGTTTTGCTATTATACCCATGGGTCAGCCTGTGTGTAACTAGATGCAGAACGATGATAAACAAACTTCATAAATGTGGGCACTTGCACGACTGATCCTGGAATTGCCTCAACCAGAATGCCTCAGTTTCACATCAAAAAGGTATCTGACCATAGAAATATTTACATAGATACACATACTTATGTCCATAAAATCATGCTAACAAGTAGAACGTACATCTTTTGAGATTAACGCGTTAAAAATGGCCACCAGTAAGAATAAGGCCACCAATTCCACGTATTAAGTAAGACCTTTCATTTGCAACAATTTCGGCTGTAAAACGCTGCACAGATTCTTCTAACTTGCTCTTGAGTAGAAAACTGTCAGAACGCTCAAGAAAACGAATAAAATGACTTTTTTCAGCCATTTATGACATAATTACCTGGAAGTTCCAATAATAGACTTAGGTAAGAAACACGTTGAGCCCCAGCTGAAATTCTGTGCAGATGTGGATGTATCTTTAGATTATAACCAAATTTGATATGTCTCTGTTCTGGAGACAGAAGTTGCCTGCTTTCCTTTTGTTGAAAGCTACAGAAAGAAAAGAATTAATTCTGACAGCCAGGAATGACATAATACAAGAATTTGCAAAATTTGGCCTGGATGCCAAGCACAAGCCATCATAGGATTTTTTTTTTCTCTCTCTCTGCATTCACCAAAGAGAGTACTTTGCAAAATATGGAAATGGTGTAAACGAGGTCCGTTTTTAAAGAAGCATCAAATAAATAATGAAGCGTTGGTTTTCTTCAGTAAACGTTCATTTACTTTCTAAGTGTTGAGCTTTAGCATGAAACAACAAAGTTAAGCGTGTACTTAATTTTAGTTGAAATCTTATTCTCAAGAGAATGAAACAAGGGGAAGAAAGGAACACATACTCTGTTTGAAGTACCTTCTAGGGATTAACTGTGAAAAGAAGCTAGAAAAAACAAAAATGTTGGATAATTTGAGAAATATGCAAGTTTATGAAGAATAAAATGAATCACTTTGGTTATATAAAGATTGTGTTAGGAAAATATGTAAGTGATAAGCAGAAGAAAAGTGTCTACATTACATTCAAGACCACTATCAAGATTACAAGTATATTTTCAGAAAAAGGAAAATGAATCTATTTCTAAGGATCTAGATTCTAGGTCAAGTTTGCAAGGTATAAAAGGGACAAAATTTGGAAAAAAGAAAATTGCAAACTTTAAATAAGTAGGTTTGAAATGAAAACTGAACAGGAGACAGAAGAGTAAAGAATGAAAATATCTGACAGGAAAAAAAAAATCAAGAAAACCTGGAAGAAAAATTTGCTGATAAGGCATCGAAAATTTCCATTTGCTCAATCAAACAGATTATTATGGTCCAAACCCAAGCGATTCCTACAAGAGTAAGGTGGAATTCCTTGAATATGTAGAGAAGCTAGAATTAAAATTAGACTTTAAAAGACATTGAGGTCTAATAATAAAAATGAGCAAGAAAATGGAGGGCTGGCATTTTATAAAATCACTAGAAAGGTTGTTATGAAGAAAAACAGACAAACAAAATAGACAGTGAAAGATTTCCATAACACACAGAATCAGAATTATATCGTACTTGGATTTATACAGTGCCTTCGTGGTCTTAGGGTCTCAAGCACTGCACAGCCAATAATATATTCTTTAAAGTCCACTGATGTTGTCACATGTAGCAGTGCAGCACCCAATAGTTTTACAGCATGGTCCATGAAAAGCAATGAGTAACACAAGAATTTGATTTTGTTCATGCTTGTTGAGGGATAAGTTTCAGCCAAAACCCAGTGAAATCCACCCCCAACTGTTCTTCAATATTTTTCATTTATCCAAGAGATAGAAAATGGCCTTAAATTGGTGTCTGACCAAGAAAGTAACACTTCCAAGATATCAGCCTGGCTCATATGTTTAATTCCCTGGAGCAGAGTTTGAACCAATGTCCTTCTCAAAACGCAATAAGGAAGCCAAAATTAGCATAGATATAACTGACACTTGTCATAATAAGGGCATTTGAGATACAGTTGTAGTGCACCTTTGAGCCTCAGCCAGGGTTAACATAGCACATATCAGAACACATCTGAATATGTTAATTTTTTTAAAAAACTCTATATTTAGTATGGGTAATAAATGCCAGCAGCTGCCTGACAGATTATCATGGTGTTGATTCATTTGCTATATGTAAGTATACACAGTTTGTGGCAACAGGCTAAAGAGATCATCACAGCTGGACATAATCCTGTCAACTCCCAATATCCAAATACCTGCCCTTGCTAGCAAGAATTACTGTTGTTTAAAATAGCAAAGATTGTTGACATTTACACACTCGGTCATGAATAGGTTAGATAATATTTGTTATTCTTTTTCAAATTTTCAACATGTACTGACAGCTTCGTTTCAGCACCTTAAATGTTCATGGTTTTGTTCTTAATTTTTTATACATCCTATTTATTATTTATTCAGCAGGGGTTTATTGTAAACCGAGTCTTACATAAGCTGTGGCAAGCTGACAATTTTACATTGTATTTATTGTGTGACGTTAGATTATTGAATAGTATATGCTTGAAGCTTGGAAGGTACAATCT
Source organism: Ginglymostoma cirratum (assembly GCA_024137785.1). Lineage (NCBI taxonomy): Eukaryota > Metazoa > Chordata > Chondrichthyes > Orectolobiformes > Ginglymostomatidae > Ginglymostoma > Ginglymostoma cirratum. The sequence goes on from JAHRHZ010000013.1 coordinate 41,116,366, forward strand.
AGAATTTTCTGAAAGGTTTTGGCATATCCATAGCATAAGAACATTGTTGCCCATATTCTTATAGATACAAATAATTCATTAAAGTGATTCCTGTTGGTTTTGTTCTGTAATATTAATATATAACAATCTCGGCGATTTGATATTGAATGACATCTGCAAAAATTACTTAGCTGAAAAAATATAGCTCTAATCCCTTGCAAAAGATCAAAAAATTCTAAGTGGTTGCACATCAACACCCAAAACCTAATGAGTAGCACGATTCAAAGTCACCATCAATTTTCACTTCTGAGTTCCAGCCCGGTGATGGTTAATGCAGATTAGAAAACCGAAAATACAAGTGGAAGGAGCCAAAAGGTAATTTTCATGGAGGCAACCAATTATGTAACTGCATCCAGGAGCCACATTTAATGAATGAGAGACGGCAGACTTCAGGGCTAGAGGGCCAATCTGAGATCCCATAGGAATACAATATAGATAGTAGAAGAAGAGGATGTCTCAAGATGGAGACTTTCCAAAAATCAAAAGTACAATGTGGCCACAGCTGCTGGTACATCATAGTGAAGGCTGGTTAAAACTGACAAGGTATTGATCTTGTGGGCAGCACATTGGTTAGGCTCCCATGTCAGTACTGTCTAGAATATTTCCAGAAGGGTTGAGGCAAATGACCTCGATGGGCAAATTAATTATTTACCAAATATATTAATGGTTCGGATACTTCTACTGTCACCAACTTTGTGGATGACACAAAAAATGGGTGGGAAGGCAAGTGGTGAGGATGGCACAAAGAGTCAGCAGAAGGATGCAGATCGGTTAAGGAAGTAAACAAAAAGTTGGCTGATGGGGGTTAGGGCATCCATGAATCAAAAAACGCAAGCATCCAAGTTCAGCAGATAATAGAATAGATAAAATGGAATATTGGCCTTTGTTTCAAAGGGAATGAAGTCTAAAAATAGGGAAATTTTGCTAAAACGAGACAGACCAACCTTAGAATACTTCGAACAGATGTGGTCCCCTTAATGAGAAACATTATGGGCCTCAGAAGCAATCCAGAGAAGGTTCACTCAGTGGATCCCAAGTATGGAGGGATTTTCAGATGAGGAGAGGTAAGTAGGTTAGACCTGTACTCATTGGAATTTAGAAGAATGTGAGGTGATATCACTGAAACGTGTAAAATTCTTAAAGAGCTCGACAGGGTTAGGGTTAAGGTTGATTCCCCTATGGGAGCATCTAGGAGCAGAGGGCATAAAGTCAAAATATGAGGTCGCCCAGTTAAGTCAGAGATAAAGAGGAATTTCTTCTCTGAGAGGATTGTGAATTTATGAAATTTGTTAGTGTAGAGGATTGTTGAGGTTGAGTCATTAAGTGCATTCAAGGTCGAGATAGACAAATTTTTAATTAGTAAGGGAGTCAAGGGTTATGGGAAAAGGCTTAAAAGTAAATGTGAGGATTGTGAAATCAGTCATGGTCTCACTGAATGGCTGAGCAAACTCACTGACTGGCTTACCTCTGCTCCTCTGACTTATGGTCTTATGGTGTTACTGGGTATTGATCTAATTGACCATGAAGTGCTAGTGGGTGAGTAACGGCCACCAGCATCACCCACCATACAGATTCAATGGTAATTAATCAGAGATAGGACCATGGTGACAACAGTAAGGAACAACGTGCCTAGCTACTTGGGGTCTCACCTCTGCATCCTATCGAAAATTCATTCAAAGATCTGCACTGCCCTTTCTATATCTTTAGTTTTATTTTTCTTTTCATGGCATCAGACTCTCTTACATGAAGTGCCAGAAGGTTCCACAATGACATTTCTTACGGTGCTGTGCTGAATGTGCTGAAGTGGTGGCTTCAAACTATATTTTTCACAACAACAATAAGATAAGGAGGAAGGTGCTACATGTCCCTTAGGACCTGATTGTTTGTGTTAATGCTCATTAGTTTTACGTCAGTTTGATGTTCTGGCACATGCTGATAAGATTCTCAGGAAATATTGCTACAAATAATTACTGAAATGCATGTCTTTTGCATTTTGAACTGATAATTGAAAGTACTGTTTTGGTCTTTCATATGTTTCATAAAACTAACTTGATTTTCTTTCAACATGCTACATTCGCTTCCACACTGCTCACTCCCGATTTGCCACTATCAAATTTCTTTGTTTTACTCATGATCTGCTTAAGCCTTTGTAACAGCTGCTGCCATTAATCCATGGTACTTCCTTCATCTGTCACCTTTTTCAAAACAACCCCTACGGCTCTGATTGCTCCTCTGAAGCAATAACTTCAGAGAGAAGTGGAGTGTAAAGCAGCAGTTTGCCTCACAGCTCCTGCCCCAACTGATAAAAGGAGTTGAACAGGCTGAGAGATGGGTGAGTTGTGATCATATACATGGCTACCATTACCTTGGTGGTGAAAAGAGTGAATGTTAAAGGGAATAGATAGTTGATGGACAGATGGATGGTTGAATAGATAGATATACAGATAGATAAATAGATAGGTAGATGGATAGATAGATAGATGGATGGATAGAGGGAAGTGGAGAATATCTATTGCACTTCTCCAGGAAAGTGTGTCTGAGGAATGCTGGATTAGCTATGATCCTACTGAATGTAGATTAGTCTCAAAAGCCAATTGTTCCTATTCCTCCTGTTCCTATTTTTTATAGTTCTATGGACTTGTGTCTTGTCAGTAGTGTCAGGCTTTAGGGAAGTAGAAGGGGTTTTTTTTCGCTACAGAATGTTTAGTCTCTGACTTCTTGTGTGGCCACAGTATTTATATGGCTGTTCCAGATTAGTTTCTGATGAATGGTGACACATAGGATATTATTGGTGTGGAATTGGTCAATTCTGTCTTGTTAGAGATGGTTCATTGCTTGGTATTTCTGTTGCTACTTGTCAGCCCAAGTCTGGCAATTTTACAGGCAATGCTTCATCTGGACAGAGCCTTCAGAGTCACAAATGGTGCTGAATATTGTGTGATCATCAGCAAACATCCCTACTTCCAATCTTACAATGGAGGGAAGGTCATTGAAGAAGCAACTGGTTAGGCTGAGGACACGACCCTGAGGAACTCCTGCACTCATGACCTGGAGCTGAGATGATTGGCCACCAACAACCAAACCATCTTCCATTGTGCCAGGTATGATGCCAACCAGTGGAGAGTTTTCCTCTGATTCTCAGTGACTTGAGTTTTGCTATGGCTCTTTAAATAACAAGTTGGGTCAAATGATGCCTTGATGTCAAGGAGAGTCATTCTTATCTCATGTCTGGAATTCACATTTGGATCAAGGCTGTAATGATGTCAGGAGCTGAGTAGCCCTGGCAGAGCCTAAGCTGCACATTGGCGAACAGGTTGCTGTAAAGCAAGAGCTTCTTGATCACACTGTTGATGACCCCTCACATCATTTTGCTGCTTTGAGAGTAGATTAAAGGCTGTAATTGACTGATTTGGATTTGTCTGGCTTTTTTGGGACAAACCTGGACAATTTTACACGTGGTTGGGGAAATGCTAATGTTGCAGCTTGAAACAGTTGGCTAGGGATCTGGCTAACGCTGGGAATTCTTCAATATGATTGTTGGAATGTTGTCGGGGCCCACAACCTTTGCAGTATCCAGTGCCTTTAATTGTTTCTTGATATCACTGGAATGAATTGAATTGGCTGAAAACTAGCATCTGTGATGTTGGAAACCTCAGGCAGAGGCTGGATCGGATCCTTCATTTGACCCTTCTGGCTTAAGATAGTGACAAATGATATTCTATAACAGCTATTCTGAACACACAAAACATTGAGGATAGGAATGTTTTGGGAAACTCCTTTTCCTGTTATTTGTTTAAATTGGTTTCAACTTCCCATGTGAGTGATTAGTGCTTATTATAAAGCACTTATTATACAACGATATTGTCGTCTAGGGCCTGCCAAAGTGTTCACATTGAAAATATATAACTTGCTGCCAACAAATTAGCTGTGTTATTAAAACACTTATTCATGTTTTAGGCATCTTTGCGTTTCTAAAATTAACGTTTGAAGCCTCAGGTAATTGTGATCAATGCAATGTCACAAAACTATGCGATAATATAGCACAGAATGAGGCCATTCAATAATATTGTGTCCATGCCAGCTCTATAGAAGTGCTATCCAATTAGTTCTGTTTTACTGCACCTTCCCTACAGCCCTGGAAACATGTCCCTTTCAACATTTAACTGGGATCCTGTTGGACGTTACTATTGAATTTTCCTGAAATATCTTTTCAGCTGGTGCATTACAGAACAAATTGTTGCATTTTGTTTCCTCATATTGCTTCTTGTTCTTATGCCAGTTACCCTGAATCTCTGAACTGTCTTTATTGATTCTCGTGCCAGTGGAATACAGCTTCCTCCTATTTAGTCTGTCAAAACCCCTTCAGGATTTGGCACACTTTAATGGGGACTCCCATAATCTTTAAGGAGATCAAGACCAGTTTCTCCAGTCTCTAAACATAATTCAGTCTTTCATCCCAGGCAACATTCAAATAAATCTCCTCTGTGTTCTTGTTAAATCCATGTCATCTTTCCTAAAGTACAGAGCATAGCATTGGCTGCAGTATTCCATTTGTGGCCTAACCAGTGTTTAATAAAGGTTTAGCACAGTTTCTTTGCTTTTGTATCCAATGCTCCTCTTATGAAGCCAAACATCCTGAGTGTTTTTCTATCAACCTATTCAATATGTCATGCTCCCTTCCAAAACATATGTCCACATAATCACCCTCCACCACTGGGTCCTGCGATCCAATCTAACCTCATGATCTCTTGTTGATATAGGAATGGGCTTTTACCTTCAGCAGGGTATTGGTACCTGATGAGCTGATAATTGTGTTAGCTCCCATAACATAAGAGAGAGACAGGAACAACATGTTATTGAAAGATTCCATGGATGTTTATTCAAACTTGTGGTATCTCCTGGTATTATCAAGTGACCCCAGTAGAATGGAGACTGAGACCCTTATACTACAGATCAAATACTATGAATATGGTGTTGATATCAAGAGAAATATCGCAAACTAACAGTGAGGTATAACAAAACACTGTTGCTGTACATCCTTTAAAGTTCTAGCTTTCAGTTCATAATGTTTATCCTCACTTTTCCCCTCAAAACAGCTTGTTTCATGCCGTTCTGTGTAAAATATCCTCTGCCATATACCTCTCAACTTCATTAATCGGTTTATGTTATTCTGAAATCTATTACTATCCTCTTCACATTTAAGCGTATTTCTGAATTTTGTGTCATTTACAAACTTCTGTATGTCTATACATATATATTATATATATCAGAAATAGCTGTGGTCCTAATACCAACACCTACTGGATGCCACTGCAGAGTGCACACTAACCATTCACCACTATAGCACTTTGTACTTTTTGTTCCTTCGCAAATGTTGAACGACGAAGCCACTGCCTCTTTAGGGGCCTGAATTATGCTGACATATTTTTACATGTACGCAAATGTCATCTGTAGAACAGTTGGTAATATTCTTGTTTCTGAGCCAAAATGTTTCAGGTATAAGTCCACCTCCAATGGTATACAGCTAAACTAAATAGACCAGCATGCTGAAGTGCACAATATGCTGGTGGCTGGGAGAATTCATGAAGTCTGGAAGATCAAGAAATATGACGTGTATGGTGACTGAGTTAGATGGTGGCTAAAATTTCAATTTCTTGACAGCGGTTGAGAAGCAGAGATGATGTTAATGGTGTCTTATGGTGTGTTATGCCTCGCACTAACCTATGGTGAGTTCCCAATGAAACTATAATTGCCTTTCATGAAGGCTTATCCACGTGATGCTTTTTAAAATTGTGCCCTACCTTCAATAGAAAGTCAGTGGCATACGAGAATCTCATTGCAATCAGTTCCCACTTGTTTAAATGTGGCGCACACCAGCTGGCTTTGTGCAGCTTTGTCTGACACTGGGGACTTTTTTGTTGAGTTCTGAGGCAGCGCAGGAGAAAGACAGCTTGAATGGAGGCTTGGGGCTAACAGGCTTGAATCTGTGGTGTGGTGGGGAGATTGTGGAATGGGGTCAGGGGTATAGTGGAGCTGAAGAAGAAATGGCCTGGTATACTGGGGGTGGTAGGCACTGTCAAACAAGATAAGCAAATGAGGGGTCTAAAGGCAGTGTCAGTACCATCCACATGGGATCCATTTCAGGGAATTGTCTGGCGGAGTTCACCTACAACATCTGAATTGACCTTGCTGAGAGTGATTTTGGACAAAATTATTTTTATTGAAGGGAGGTCACACTTGACGACACATGTTCAGTCAAGTCTCACAGAGAGGCAAGTCAGTGAAGAGTGTACACAGGAACATATCAAAGTTTCTTCCACGTGAAGAAATGCCCCAAAATCCTCTGTAACTGTTATGCTCTTCTTCGTAGACCTAAATGTACCAATTGTGCTTAAACATTAGTGAACAATAATGAGGGTTCATTATTTGAAGATAATGTTCACTGGGAGCTAAGAATATTACATCTGATTGCGACTACTATGCTTCAAACAAGTCAAATACATCATAACATTTTGAGGTGGGAAGTGAATGACAGTAAGTCAAGATAACCTTCTAAAGGAGTGCATACACATCATATCACAACAGTAATCACCAATGTGTGTCAAACATGGGGCATGTCAGAACATTTAGCTTGCTGACTAAATGAGTCTCAACAAATAACAATGGTATGCACACTTGCAACAAAAATTCAAATTTGAAGAATATCTGTGCCACCTTTGTGCTCTCAGTAAGTCTAGTATTAATGGCAATGGAATTGAGCAGGAAACTTGTGGGTGTGATGAGGAGCCTTCTTCTTTATCCAGGAGGCTGTTTGGGAGCCTGCATGTACCTGCAGCATTGCCAGCTAAAGGCAAGATCCCCCACTGAGTGATTGCATGTTTCCCGTGCATGCTACTGACACTTTGTTTAATTGTAATCATGTTAAAAAAAAGGGCAAAAACATGAGAGCAGAAGTACAACCATTTCCTGTACTGCCACTAGAAATATTATGTTTGAAATTCTGCCCAACATATACCATCCTCAAAAGGAGGCCACCACCACATGACTGGGATATGGGGAGAATATTGATAGAAATTGTTTTTTAAAGGAACAAATTATGACAAATATTATATTAAAGAAACATACCTGAGCAATGATACATCATAAAGTAAAGTAAAGATACAAAGTCAGCATTCATAAAATGTGCCAGACAGAACAGCGGTGAGGTGAACTTGTAAATTACATTTGTCAGTCTTTGTCTCAAACAATTACAATTAAACAATGTGTCAGAAGTAAGTATGGCGAGTTCAATTCAAGGTTCTGTTTCTTCGAATGTTCTGTTTCTAAATACGGGTTGATAATTGAAATTGACCACAGATTTTTTTAAAGGGCAATTGTCTTTGACCAATGTTCCTGAGTTATTTGATGAAGTAACTGACAGGGTAGGTAAAGACAATGGTTTGATGTTTTGTATTTGGACATTTTAAAGGCATTGGATTAAATGCCATGTAAAACCTATTTGCCTACATAGACTTAATCCAAACAGGACTGTGTGCTGATACTGTTCCTTTAAGAGATATGGTCTATCCTGTTTCTCTTACAGGGGGGTGTTGTCACAGCGATACTGAAATGTCTGTTTCAGACGGGCAGTAGATGAACAGCCCTTGTGTTCTCCCTGACAAAAGAATCATGAGTGGGTGGGGTCAGGGTTCACACGGATCCAGGAAGGCTTTAGTTTTGCTTTCAGTTCATGGAGAGGGTTTCTGCTGGCTGCTTGAGCTAAAAGCTTGAGCTCTCTTCTGCTAGAGTGAAGTTTTAAACAGCAAGGCTTCCTCTTAAGAATCAAAAAGGGCAGATTGTTTCTTTTGGTTTTTCTTCCTTCTGGACTAAAGGGAGACAGCACGTGTGAGTGTGTTTTGATTAAATCCTAGCGGTGGACTAATCAAATCATACCTAGAACACTGCGCTTTACGCTTGCCTTTTAAAAAATACATAAGAGTTAGAGTCAGGGCTATCTCCATCATATACTTTGTGCTGGGGATCCAGTCTGGTCTGTAACACATGCAGCAATTAACTGGCCTTTTCCAGTGGCATTTTCAATGCCAAAATTTTTAATTTTGCTTTGAACAAAATTTGTTGAGGAAGCTATTAATCGCGAATGCTGTTTGAGCATATTATTTAAACAAGCAAAAAGATTATAAACAGTGCAATAGTTTGCTAATAGAATGTTTGCAATGATTTAGAATTAGAAAGCTCTTAAAAAATCTATTTCTAATATTGCTGTAACAAAAGACATATATTTAAATTCCAGCAGATTTTCTTTTGTTTCTTTGTTGCAGAAAATTCCACAATTAAAGCATCGAAAGAAAAGTGCTGACATTTACACATGGTGCCCAGATCCCAAAACGTTTCACAACTCATGAAGTAATTTTAAAATGTGACCACTGCTGCTCTGAGGAAAATGGTCAATCTGTGGACAGCAAAATGGCACAGATGGCAGGAGAGAAATGATCAAGTCAATTGCTTGGAGGTGTTTTTTATGGGTAAATATCAGCCAAGTTACTGGTGGAAATATCCCATTCTTCTTTGAAAACTACAAAGAGATTTGCTTTGGCGGGAAAGAGTCTCATTTAGATCTGTTTTCTAAATGTCTAATTACTGTGTTTAGGCCTGTAGACACAAACTGCAAACTTTGTGTAGTTCACACATTTCTTGAGGGAGTGCAGTGAAGGTTTACCAGGCTGATTCCAGCATGAGGTGTGTCCCTGACTGGCAGCATGACCAATAGGGAATTGAAAAAAAATGTTGCACCCATGCAACAAAAACTTCTGCAATAGACTCAGGACGGCTTGGTTAAAAAGTAAAGAACAAATGGGACTATCTAAAGAAAGGTCTTAGATACTTTGCTGGGGGCCTTAATGGTAGAGGTGGAAAAGACAAGAGACACCATGCTTCAGAAACTGTCAAGGCAGACCATGAGATGGGAGTGAAGGCAGGTGGCTCGGGAAGTAAAATCCTGTAGGTTGGTCCTGCATCCTTACTGCAGTGCTTGATAAACATTTAATGCTCAAATGTGAGTGATCATGGTCAGTGAATTCAAAGGAGATCTCCTTCCCTCTTTCAACCAATTTCTTATGCTGTTCAGTGCATACTGCTCCCATCACTCAACAATCAGCAATCAGGATTCAGGCCGAACGTTTGGATACTCCACCTCACCCTCACACAATTGTCAATACAATTAGCCTCAGAACCACCTCTTGCAGCTTTTATATCACGATTATTGAGAAAAGGCCGGCACATCACTCAAACATGTCACGTACAAGGTGCAGCAGGGAACAGGCAGGGGCCAAGAATACTGCACGTTGTGACTGAAGCCAATACATCCAGTGTCATGAAGAAAATTCAGGATAACAGTCCTTTTCAGTTTTATGCCCTTTCCTAAATCCCACCTTACTTTCAATTCTTCTGTCTGGTACAAGGTGCAAGTTGCAGATGGTGTGACCACAGACTTCCTGCGTTCTACCCAAACTGTTTCCACATCCCCATCCACCCTTTCCACACTAATCTTGTCAGAGGCCTAAGAGGTACCACTAGACCAGCCAGTGCAGGCTCAGCATGAGAGGCTTGAGAGAAAGGAGACATCTGCTAAAGAAATAGTTATGTGATTTGACAGTCCCAGTCATCAGCCTAGATCCTGGCTATGTGTAGACTTTAGGGGCTAGTACAGAGTCAGGATTAGTCGGATGTGGTGAGTCATTGGGCATCCAGACAAGGATGATAGGATAGTTCATGTTCCAGCCCTCCAAAGGATGAGCATGCATACTGGTTCTGCTGCAGAGAACACAGCCGAGGAGTTCAATGGACAGAGTGTAAGAGAACTCTGATGGCATGAGAGATGCTTGGTATATTGCCAAGCGTGCCACTAAACCTCTTGCCACTATTAAGAATTTTTTGGCAATTCAGCTTTCGTCGTTATCAGAGCTTTTCACTCGTTTTAGTGTGGAATAGGTATTGAATCATTTATTTATTGTCACATGTATTCAATATAAAAATACAGTGATGTGTGTACTCTGGCTGTGCATACATGGTACCATTCACATTAACCTAGAAATAGGTTAGAAAAAAAATAATTTAAGAGAGTCCACTGCCGCAGTCCTACTCAAGGCTTTCCAGCCCCTGCCATGCCTCTTCCAGAGTCCTGCTCCAGGCTTTCTTTTTACCCCTTTTTACCCCTCTCCTCCGCAGCAGAACCACCTTGGTGAAATGCGTTTGGGTTGCTGCTGCTTTGGAGGAGGCAAGATTTAGTGAGAGGGAAGAACTGAGGGATATCAATATTAGTAGAGAAATGGTGTTGGGAAAATTGTTGGGATTGAAGGCTGATATATCATCAGGGCCTGAAAATCTACTTCGCAGTGTACTTAAGGAAGTAGCTCTAGAAATAGTGGATGTGTTGGTGGTCATTTTCCAGAATTCTATAGGCTCTGGAACAGTCCCTGCAGATTGGAGGGTGGCTAATGTCATTCCAATATTCAAAACGGGAGGTACAGAGAAAACAGGAAATTATAGACTGATGAGCCTAACATCGGTCGTTGGGAGAATTTTTGAATCCATTGTCAAGGATTTTATAGCAAAGCATTTAGAAAGCAGTGGCAGGATCAGACAAAGTCAGTATGGATTTATGAAGGGCTTGACAAATCTGTTGGAATTCTATGAAGATGTAGCTAGGAGAGTTGACAAGGCAGAACCAATCAATATAGCACATTTGGACTTTCAAAAATCATTTGACAAAGTCCCACAGAAGAGATTAATGTGCAAGATCAAAGTGCATAGGATTGGGAGAAGTGTATTGAAATGGATAGGAAACTGGTTGGCAGAGAGGAAACAAAGAGTAGGAATTAATGGGTACTTTTCAAATTGTCAGGCACTAACTAGTGAGGTGCCACAGGGATTAGTTCGGGGACCCCAGCTATTCATAATATATATTAATGATTTGGATGAGGGAACAAAATGTAACATTTCAAAGTTTGCAGATGATACCAAGTTGGGAGGGATAGTAAACTGTGATGAGGATGCAGAGGTCCTTCAGCATGATCTGGTCAAGTTGGGTGAGTAGGCAAATCAATGGCAGATGGAGTATAATTTGGATAAATGTGAGGTTATTCACTTTGGAAGCAAAAACAAGAAGGCAGATTACTACCTGAATGGCTGTAAACTGGGAGAAGGGGAGTGTGCAGTGGGACCTGGGTGTCCTTGTGCACCAGATGCTGAAGGTAAGTATGGAGGTGCAGCAGGCATTTAAGAAGGCAAATAGAATGTTGGCCTTCATTGAGAGAGGTTTCGAGTACAGGAGTTTAGACGAATAAGAAGGGATTTCATAGAGACTTATAAAATTCTAGCAGGACTGGACAGGGTAGATGCAGGGAGGATATTCCCAATGGTGGGTGTGTCCAGAACCAGGGGTCACAGTATGAGGATTCGGGGTAGATGATTTAGAATGGAGATGACGACATATTTCTTCACCTAAAGAGCGGTGAGCCTGTGGAATTCATTACCACATGACATGGTTGATGCCAAAACATTAAATGTATTCAAGGGGCAACTAGATATAGCACTTGGGGCAAATGGGATCAAAGGTTATGCAGAGAAAGCAGGATTAAGTTATTGAGTTGGTCGACCAGCCAGGATTATGAAGAATGGCGGAGCAGGCTTAAAGGGCTGAATGGTCTCCCCCTGCCCCTATCTCCTATGTTTTTATGTTTCCAGCCCTTGCCAAGCCTTCACCAGAGTCCTGCTGCAGACTTTCCAGCCCTCACCATGCTGCCACCAGAGTCCCTTCCTCGCCATGCTGCAGCTAGCATTGCACTCTGGGCTGCCTCACCGGTTTGCTCTCTCCACCGCTGCTTCACTGGCCCAATCCTGCTGCTGCTGCATCACCGGCCCGCTCTTGCTGGCCCATTCTTGATCCGCCACCATCACTCTGACTCACGCTCAATCTGCCATCACTGCAGGACACAACCCGTACGTTCAGCTCCTGCCGCGTGGTTCCCGGTCACGACCCGGCTCCTTAGGTAGCCAATTCCACAATTGCAAGTATAGACCCACCTGTGATGGAGCAGCCAGTAGCTGATATCTCAGCTTCCACTGCAACAGACAGAAGTTACTTAACCTCTCAGTGCTGCAATGGGAGCTCATACTGAGGTCATGAGATCCATGCTTATTAGCTATGCAAGCTCAGCTTGATACCATACAAGTACACACAGCTGCCATCATGTCTACAGATACCAGTGCTCAAAAGGAACATCCAAGGTCTCCACTATAGACCAGCAATCTGTGCTCCAACACATTCTTAGGTTGACTGCAGCATCACTGTGGAAATGCCAATGAATCCATGGTGCAAGAAGCTGATGACTTCTCTCACAATGACAGGATTCATGAAATCACTGAGGAGGATGAAGAAAGGAGAATCTGACTCATTAGCTAGGGGAATATGTAGGTATTTCTGTGGCCATAGCTGTGACTCCAGCAAGACATGTTGCCTCCCTATTGCCAGGGTCGAGGATGTCACAGAATGGCAGCACAATTGTGTTTTGGTGGGAGGGTGAACAGCCAGAAGTCATGGTCCACATTGGTTCAAATGTTTTGGATAAGAACAGTAATTTACTTCTGCAATCAGAAGTTATGGTCAAGTAGAGTCGACGTATATTTCCTCAACAGGGAAAGAGATGGCAAACAAATTTGGAACTGCCCAGATGAAAAGTCAGATAGAAATTAAAATAATAAGAAGAAATTTACTCTGACAGGTCAGGAGAAAGTACAATTAAGAACCAAGAGAAATACAGAAGTGTCAGAAGGAAGATGAAAATGCATATTAGAGAAACAAAGAGGGATTATGAGAAAAGGGAATCCCAAAGTCTTCTTGTAAGTACATCAAGAGTCAAATACTGGTAAAGGAGGAATCGGGTCAATTAACAACTAATAACAGAATTTACACATGAAAACAAGAGACATTACTGAGTTGTTAAATGAATACTTTGTATCTGTCATTGTCAAGGGTGTAGATGCTACCTTGGCCAGAGGGAGAAGCTCTGTTATTACAAGAGTTCAAAATTTATAAAGAAGAAATGTGTTGATATTTAACATTGTCAACGCACTAAGGCCAGATGAGATGCTTCCAAGGATATTGAAGAAAGTGAGTGACTAAATTGCAGGCACACTGGTCATCATCTTTCAGTTGCCCCTGGACTGAGGGGAAGTGCTAGAGGACTGGAGAACTACAAGCAAAATGCCATCTTCAAAAGTAAAGATAAGCCTGGCAATGACCGACCAGTCAGTCTAACTTCAGTGGTGGGGAAGCTTCGAGAAACAATTATTTAGAATAGAATTTGTAGTCACATAGTAAAAGATGGGCTGTTTAGGAAAAGCCAGCGCAGATATATAAAGTAGAAATCTTGTTTAACTAACTTGATGGAATTGTTTGAAATGGGAACAGAAATGTTTGATGAGAGTAATGCTGTTGATGTGATGTACTTGGATTTTGAAAAAGCATTCGATATAGTGCAACAGAACAAACTTGTGAGAAAAGTCATAGCTCATGGAATATACGCGACAGTACCAGTGTCTGTTTTGAATGAGCAAAAGGGAACAGACACTCATGGTCAGTGCATATTTTTGGACAGGAAGAACGTTTGTCATGGACTTCCTTTGGGGTAAGTATTCGGACCCTTGCTTTTCCTGACATATATCAATGACCAAGGTCTTGGTGTTCAGGATTCAATTTTTAATATTTATGAATGATACAAAACAATGAAGAAAACAAAGTAGAATTCCCAAAGGAGTGGGTGCATAGGTATAAGATTAGGTTCAATGCAGAGAAGTGTATATGTCTATTGTTACAGCTCAGTGGTGTAGTATGCTAGAAACCAAGACCCATTGTTCCCAGAGACATCACGAAAGTTAATTCCCTGTCCCCGTTTATAAAATCTCCCTTCACACACACACACACATACACACACACACGCACACACACGTACACATGACCAGACACAATGAGAAGATAGCTATTATGGGCAGAGAGAAAGACTGGGAGGCACTTCTCTGGTTCCTATCCTCATGGTTTGCTGAGATGATCATTTTGCTGCTCTGAACGCTGGTTCTTGATCATCCTCCTCCGGGAATTTTCCCTTATTTGCAGGAGACACGTTGAGACTGGTTCACATTTAATAAAGGTCTCTGACTTATTATTTCAAAGTAACAACCAATTCAGGGGAAATAAACTGGCTACTTACAGGCTTGAGATATTTTTCAGTGCAGAGCAAATATTGCTCCTTCCGTTTCAGAGATCGGCTCCAAACATTCACACCCCCAGCTACCTGGGAGCCAATCACATAGTTATTAGCAGCCAGAAGGCTCTTGTCATCAATAACGGGTCACTAATCCATAGACCAAACAGCTACCTGTTGCTTGCCAAAGCTCCATTCATATAAACCTCCCCGTTTCAGCTCAGCTGCAAACTAAACCTTTCTCCAAAGCGTGAACAAATAGTGGATAAACAGCAATTACAATGAGTGTCACGTAGCTTGCTTTTAAAAGATCCTTTTAAATTTTGTTCGAAGAATTAATCCTTCAACAATCCTTGGCTTTTAAAACAGTTATTTTCCCATTGCAGTCCATAGTCAAAAATGCAGAAGGATAGAAAGATACAGCCTTTGCGTCATAAATCATTGAAAGTGGCAGGACAAGTGTAGACAGCAGATACCCTGAGCTTTTCAACTAATGTAACTATAAGTCAGGTACGAGATTATCAGCTTTAATAGTACTTATTATAAAAGTTTAATAAATAGTGCTTCTTGAATAAATGCCCAGTAATCATTCTTGATGTGCCTTGTCCTCAAATAGTCTGTCTCCTACCCGACACTCCTTATGAAGCATCAAAGCACACAACAAGAAATGTATGGTGTAAATATCTTAAAAAAGTCAAAGCTCAATTGTTCTCGAGAATTTATTTTATCAACCAGCTTGCAGCAATATAACAGGGAACTACATCTTTACAGATGGCAGGATTCCCCTAGGCCCAAGGAATTTTAAATTACACCCATGTGGTCATTGAGTGCTCCTTGACTCAATACCTTTACTTATGTCAACAAGAAAGAATTCCATTCTCTCCATGTGTAACTTCCCTTGTGATCACAACACATCATCATGCAAATGAATGCATGCTTCCTTGGCAGCTGGTATGATGCCCTTGAATCACAGATCTACAGAAAAGCAGAATTAACTGTACCAGTGAAATCAGAGAAGCCATATGTGATGCTTTCCTGCAACCCAACTCAAATCCTTTTCAAGGCAAAGGGATGGCTATCACCAATCAGCCACCCGAGCCTCTGAGGTAGGAGCATAGAAGAATGTTGTGTTATGGCAGCCTATGTTATATGTGTCCCTATAGGCCATTTGCTCGGGTCCTTCTCTCAACACTGTAGAGAAGGACAGTTAACCACCGTATTTGATGTATCAGTCTTTGGCATAGATGCAAGTTTCTGCCGAAATGATTTGCTCAGCATACATTCTTCGTATAAAAATGGAAACCAAGAGCCGTAGATCTTCACATTATTTACTCTCTGGGCAGCTCCCACCGCACCCACCCCCCACCCCTTCAGATTCCATGACAACTAATTCTGCCTACTCTCACTGTCTACATTGCCTAGTCCACATCCTTCTGGACTCACTCTCTGGTGCAACTGGGATATGTGCCTCTATAACAAACAATGTCTACATTTCAATTCATAATTGGCTTTTTTTTTGTTCACTCATGGGACATGGATATCACATAAACAGCATTTATTGCCTGTCCCAGGTTGCCCTTGAGAAGGTAGTGGTGAGCTGTTTCTTGAACTGCTGTAGTCCATGTGTTGTAAGTTGACCTAGAATGCACTTAGAGAGGGAATTCCAGGATTTTGATCCAACAACGTTGAAGGAATGGTGATGTATTTCTGGGCCAGGATGATGAGTAGCCTGGAGGGGAACTTGCATATGGTTGTGTTCTGATAAATCTGCTATCCTTGTCCTTCTACTTGAAAGTGGTAGTGTGTTTGGAAGATGCTTTGGATCCTTGGTGAATTTCTGCAGTGTATCTTGTAGACAGAACACATTGCTGCTACTGAGCGTCAGTGGTGGAGAGAGTGGATGCTCGCGGATATGGTGTCCTGGAGGGTATCAAGCTTCTTGAGTGTTGTTGAAGCTGCACTCATGCAGTCAAGTGGTGAATATTCCATCACACTCCTGATTTGTGCCTTGTAGATAGTGGATAGGCTTTATGGAGTCAGGAAGTGAATTACTCGCCACAGTACTCCTAGTCTCTGACCTGCTCTTTTAGCCATTTTATTTATACTGGTGAGTCCAGTTGAGTTTCTGGTCAATGATAACCCCAAGGATGTTGCTAGTGGGGGATTCAATGATAGTAACACCTTTGAACATCAAGGTGGCGATGGTTAGATTGTCTATTTCTCCCATTGCCTGGCATTTGACTGGCAAGAAGATTACTTGTCACTTGTCAGCCCAAGCTTGGATATTGTCCAGATCTTGGTGCATTTGAACATGCACTGTTGAGGTCAGGGATGAGTGTGTGAATACTCTAGAAAATATATTGAAGGAGGAAGTTTTGGGTACCCTGAATTAAATTAAGGTGGGCATGCCCCCAGGGTCAGATGGGAGCTATCCCAGATTGATGCGAGAGGCAAGGGAAGAAATAGCTGGGGCATTAGCCGATATTTTCACATCTTCTTTGACCACAGACGAGGTTCCAGAGGACTGGAGATTAGCCAATGTTGTTCCATTGTTTAAGAAAGGAAGCAGGAATAATTCCAGAAACTATAGGTCGGTGAGCCTGGCTTCTGTGGTGGGGAGGCTCTTGGAGAAGATACTGAAAGGACAAGATATATGCACGTGTGGAAGAAAATGGACTAGTTAGTGACAGGCAGCATGGTTTTGTTTAGGGAAGGTCATGTCTTACCAATCTGATTGAATTTTTTGAAGAGGGGACAAAGATAATTGATGAGGGAAGGGCTGTGGATGTAGTTTATATGGACTTTAGTAAGGCATTTGATGGGCTTTGGTACAAAAACTAAAATCACATGGAATTTGGGGTGGGCTGGCTAGATGGTTACAAAACTGGCTTGGTCATAGAAAACAGAGAGTAGCAGTGGAAGGGTGTTTTTCAGAATGAAGACCGGTAACTAATGTGTTCCACAGGCATCAGTCGTAGGTCCTCTGTTGTTTGTGGTATATATGAATGATCTGGAGGAAAATGTAGGTGGTCTGATTAGTAAGTTTGCAGATGACACGAAGATTGGTGGAGTTGCTGATTGTGCCAACGATGTGAAAGGATACAACAGGATTTGGATAGATTGGTGACTTGGGCACAGAAATGGCAGATGGAGTTTAAGTCAGATGAATGCAAGGTGATGCATTTTGGAGGATCAAATTTAGATGTGAATTATATTGTAAATGGTAGAACGCTTAGGAAAATTAACATACAGGCAGATCTGGACGTGCAGGTCAACAGTTCCCTAAAAGTAGCAACTCAGGTGGCCAAGGTGATTAAGAAGGCATTTGGCATGCTTGCCTTGATTGGCTGGGGCATGGACTACAAGAGTTGGCAAACCATGTTCCAGTTACACAAAACCCTTGTTAGGCCACATGTGGAGTATTGTCTGCAGTTTTGATCACCACATTGCCAGAAGAACATGGAAGCTTTGCAGACAGTGCAGAGAAGGTTCACCAAGGTGTTGACCGGTCTCGAGAGCATTGGCTATGAGGAAAGGTTAAAAAGATTAGGATTGTTCTCACTGGAAAGCCGGTGGCTGAGAGGACACTTGATAGAGATCGACAAAATTATGAGAGGCACAAATAGTGTGGAGAATCAAGGGCATTTTCCCAGGGTTGAAGTTTCAATTACAAGGGGGCACAAGTTCAAGGTGAGAGGGGGAAAGTTTAAGGGAGGTGTGCGAGGGACATTTTTCATGCAGAGAGATAACAGCCTGGAACGCACCGCCAGCAGAGGTGGTGGAAGCAGGCACACTGGCGATATCTAAGAGGCATCTGGATGGTTACATGAATAGGGAGGGAATAGAGGGATATGGACTGAATAAGGGCAGGAGATTTGTTTTTTAGTTTAGTAGGGGGTGATAATCACCACAAGCTTGGAGGGCCGAAGGGCCTGTTTCTGTGCTGAACTTCATTTTTGTTCTTTTGTATCTGAGGACTCACAAACATTATACAAACATCAGCGAACATCCCCACTTCTGACTTTATGAGGGAGGGAAGGTCACTGATGAAGCAGCTGAAGATGGTTGGGTCAAGGACACTACCCTGAGGAACTCCTGAAGAAATGTTCTGGAGCTGAGATGACTGACCCTCAACAAACACAATCCTCTTCCTATGTGTCGGGTATGACCCCAAACAGCACAGAGTTTGCCTCCAATACCCATTGATTCTAGTTTTGCTAGAGATCCTTGAAGCTACACTCAGTCAAATGCAGCCTTGATGTCAAGGACTGCCATTCTCATCTGAAATTTAGCTCTTTTGTTCATGTTTGATTCAAGGCTGTAATGAGGTCAGAAGCTGAGTGGCCCTGGTGGAATCGAAACCGGGCGTCACTGAACAGGTTATTGCTGAGCAGGTGCTATTTAATGGCACTGTTGATAACACCTTGACATCACTTTACTGATGATCGAGAGCAGACTGATGGGGCGAAATTGGCCAAGTTGGATGGGTCCTGCTTTTTGTGTATAGAACATACCTGGGCAATTTTCCACATTGTCGGGTTGTTGCCAGTTTTATGACTGTCCTGGAAGAGTTTAGCTAGGGGAGCAGCAAGTTCTGGAGCACGCATCTTCAGTACTATTGCCGGAATATTGTTAGAGCCCAAGGGATTTGTAGTATTCAGTGCCTGTAACTGTTTCTTGAAATGACATAGAGTAAATCACATTGGCTGAAGCCTTGTATCTGTGATGCTGGGGACCAATGGAGGAGGCCGAGATGGATCATCCACTCCGCACTTCTGCATGAAGATTGCTGTGAATGCTTCAACATTATCTTTTGAACTGATGTGTTGGGCTCTTCCATCATTGAGGATGGGGATATTTGTGGAGTCTCCTCCATCAGTGAGTTGTTTAATTGTCCACCTCCATTCAAGACTGGATGTAGCAGGGCTGCAGAGCCTAAATGTGATCAATTGGTTATGGTATCACTTACCTCTGTCTACCGTTTGCTGCTTATGCTGTTTGGCATGCAAGTAGTCTTGTTTAGTAGTTTCACCTGGTTGACACCTCATTTTTAGGTACGCCTGGTTCCACTCCTGGCATACCCTCCTACACTCTCCATTGAACCGGGATTGAGTAGAGGATATGAGGTTGCAGATTCTGCTGGAGTACAATTCTGCTTCTGTTGATGGCCCACAGTGCTTCATGGATGCCCAGTGTTGTGATGATGGATCTGTTTGAAGTCTGCCCCATTTAGCACAGTGATAATGCCTCACAACACGATGGAGAGTTTTCTCAATGTGTAGATGGGACTTTGTCTCCACAAGGACTACGCAGTGGTCACTCTTACTGACACATCTGCAGCTGGCAGATTGGTAAGGATGAGGTCAAGTATGTTTTTCCCTCTTGTTGGTTCCCTCACCACCTGCCACCAACCCAGCCTAGCAGCTCTGTCCTTTAGGACCTGACCAGCTCAATCAGTAATGCTGCTGCTGAGCCACTGTTGGTGGTGGACAGTGAAATCCCCCACCCAGAATATATTGTGTGCCCTTGCCATCCTCAGTGCTTCCTCCAAGTGTTGTTCAACATGGAGGAGTACTGATTCATCAGCCAGGGGAGGATTATAAGTAGTAATCAGCAGGAGGTTTCCTTGCCCATGTTTAACCTGAGTCATAATGTCAAGGTTGCGTACTCCCTGTGAGTTATGATTCCATGTTTAATACAATGTCAGGCTGTTGCTTGACTAGTCTGTGAGACAGCTGTCCCAATTTTGGCACTAGCAACCCCCCCCCCAACTCCCAGATGTTAGTAAGGCAGACTTTTTAGGTTTGACAGGACTTATTTCTGTTAGTGTCTTTTCCGGTGCCCAGGTCAGTGCCAGGTGGTACATCAATTTCATTTCTTTGTTTTTTTCACTTCTTGCGATTGACACAACTGAGTGGCTTACTGGAGTTATAGGCCTGACTAGGTGAGGGTGGCAGATTTCCTTCCCTGAAGGACATTCGTGAGCCAGATGGGTTTTTTTCTGGCAATCAACAACGTTTTCATGGTCGTCAGTAGATTCTTAATTCCAAATTCTTGGAATTCAAATTCCACCATCTGCTGTGGCAAGATTTGAAACCAGGTGCTTAGTTGGGTTTCTGGATTAATACTTTAGTGATAATACCACAAGGCCTTTGCACCCCTCTAAAGTTCTTTGAAGCATCATGTGATCAAAAAAGTGCGACATTAATGCAAGCCTTTTCTTTTTCTTTTCTCCCAGAAAGACAATGAATGATGGCAAAAATGATGACGTAGGCAGGACTGCAGCCACTGTAACATGTGAATTCAAGAAGTGAAAGAGCAAGACAGAAGTTAGAAGAAGTGTTAAGGAATGGAGTTCAAATACTGGCACGAGGCTTTCATTCACGTTTGCTGAAGGCAATGTAGAGTACAGTTGGATAAGCAGAGAAGCAGAATGCTCACAAATCTCCAACAGACATTAATGATTCTTCCCCCATACCTAGAATCTTTCATACCTTCCCTCTATACAATCTAAAGAGCTCCTCCTGGGGAGTGAGAAGGTGAAGGTTTGGAAGCTGCAATAAAGTTAGTGAAGAGAACAATCAATTAAATTCCATGTTAGGCTTGAACCTGAACACTCTGAGGTAAATTCACAGTCAGTAGTGTTGTCTTCAGCAAACTGATGGTCCACTGTTCATACACTTAAACACAATGTGAGGGCAGGCCATTGGATGTGGAAGACCTTCTTGCTGCTCTAGATTCGTGGAAAACTGGATAGTTTCCTATCCACCTCCTCACACAACACTTGAACAGCTCTTCCTGGAGGCTCTGTATCTCTGGTCCAAATAATGCCTTCCTCCAATGCATGAATCAGTAAATCAGAGTTGTGTTAATGAACCTCGGAAAACAGGGTCCACTAGCACATCTCATGAATATGATCTTACATTTCTTTGTAGCCATCCCTAGTCGAAGGCTTCTGAAGATCACAGCAGCACATCAGTTCCCATCTCCTAAATATGACTTCAGATTCTTTAGCTTGTCCTAAATATTTAAATTAGGTTCAATCCAAAAATTAACATGGGGTCAGCTCACTTGTCTCTGGAAAAGTATCAACTGTGTTTTACTATATTTCCTTATTCTGCTTTTCCTGACACAAAACAAAATAAAGACAGCAGTCTGATTAGAAATAACAAGGTGTAGAGCTGGATGAACACAGCAGGCCAAGCAGCATCAGAGGAGCAGGAAGGCTGACGATTCAGGCCTAGACCCTTCTTC